>JANRMT010062791.1:235979490-236056788 GCA_026402145.1 Polypterus bichir lapradei | reverse complement strand
CTATCTATCTATCTATCTATCTATCTATCTATCTATCTATCTATCTAAAAGTTACTTTGGGCAAAACCATCAGTCAGGCTCTTTATTGTCATATGATATTCTTTCTTGCATGTATTAATCAACATGCAGTATGCCAGCATCCTCCAGTGCCATGATCGATGAATAGAGCTACCTTACCTCTAAACTTCTGTCTCCTGTACCTGAAATTCTAATATATTATAATGAAAAATGAAAATGAATGATATTAAATGTTGAAAATAACAAGACCAACCAAAATATTAATAAAATCAGAAATGTCCAATGGCAGCTTTCCCGCAACTTTTATACACACCCAATCACCTATAAGTTATGTAACATACTGCAACTGTTTGTTTGTTTGATGTTGTAGGTACTTTTAACTCTCCATGATTACAGTTTATGTTTTTAAAGAATGACTAATGAAAACCCACTTAAAGAACTAATCTAACCCTTCTTTAACTAGGAAAATTAATATTATTTAAATGAATATCCTTCCAAAACTGTTATTCCTCTTACAGAGTAAACCCATATATATCAAACAAATTCTCGTTTGAAATCCTTGATTCAGGTGTAGGCTTATTTCGATAGAAGGTGAAAGATTTATGTATTATAAGGATAACATTGCAAAAATCGAAAGTAGAGGGTGACCTGACATTACCTGATTTCCAGCTACAATAATAAGGAGGAAGCAGGTGAATCTTTGACCAAAAAGGCATTCAGCACTCTCGAGGTTTATGAAAAGTCAATTGATCCACTCTTGGCAGTGATAACTGTGGGGCCTGAAACAAAGTCTTAAACTGCTTAAAGAAAAAACAGATATGCCTAGTGTTTATCTGCTATATGTGAACATTTTTAGAACCCAAAAAGTAACATCTCTCTGGAATCCACTTGACTCAAAGTAATACCTTCAAATGGTTAACACCTTCTTTGATTCTGCCCTTGAAAAGGGCATCCTCATTCCTTCTGTTTAGATCTTGACTTTATTAAGTGAACAATGTACCAAGTGAAAAAAAGTTTGTTGTCCCTTCTGTGCCCAGAAGATATTTTTTCCCTTTGAATTAGATTCTGCCTCTTCTATACCATTTAAAATAATTCTGAATCATCAGCTATTACCAAGTCTGGACTGCATTCATGCCCTTTGTTTTTGAGCGCTTTTATTAAATATGATTGTGATTCATCCTTTGGTAACAGTTATTCTGGTTTCTGGTGGGCAGGCAATAAATAGTCTTGTATTTTCACTTAATGTCTAGGGGTGCTGTTTTTGAGATAAAATACCAAAGCGCAAGGCTAATGTGCTGGCTTACGTTTCCTATTACAAAAAGAAGTGCACATTATTTTTATATTCAATATGACTGAGCCAAATGCTTTTTTTCCCCCTATGTTTCATCTTGAAACCAGCATTCACAGCAGAAATCAGAAGAAGCTGTGAAATCATTTACTATGCTTTTTCAATTCAATTTTCAATTTTCTCTCTGTTCCTGCATAGCACTCTTCTTAGAATACTTGCTTACAACATTTAGAACTGGGACAAAAAATTCAAAGTTATGCAACATTTACATTTATTTTATTTAAATAGAAAGTGTCAAGGTAATAATTGTAAAGGGCTTGGAATTGGATGCCAACTGGAATGTTTCCCAGGAGAAGTATAGTGTGCCACAAGGAAAAGCTTACAAAAAATCACAGGAAAGATAAAGACACCTTGGCATGGAGAGAGCAACTTGGCATGCCGGTATGAGAAGACCAATAGACTAGCTGCAGAGCTCCACTCCATTTAGAAGGTTATCACTTTATATTTTACATCAATGATAACACCTGGTTACACTATGGTTAAGATTAGAGTTGGGGGAGAGTTATCTGACTCAAGTCAAGGAAACCAGGTGACAAAAACCTGGAAGTGCAATGGGCAATCATACCAAATTATATGAAAATGAGATGCAGCCTTTAAAGGAGACATGCCTAAAAATTGAAGACATTGTTTTGCCAAACCTAGTATAGTTTTAAATTTACTAAGTGTTATATTTTTATTTTGAAACTGATAAGCCGTTCTTTGGAACTTACTTGAATAAAATTATTAGCACGTATCTATGAATCTGTTAATTTACTAAACCTTGTAACAGATTTCATGGATATGTGCGGGTGTCACTGGCAGTTTGCACCTTTCTTAGACCTGCTAATGATGGAATGGCTGAATGTGCAAGGCTAGCCAGTGTTTCATGGGGAAGGAAGCACCTGGCTTGGTGGACCAAATAGACTGTAAGGAGAGGAGTTGACCATATACGTAAAACTGTGGTGAGAAAAAGGTGAAGGAGAAGAGAACAGCACCAGACCCAAAGGTGAAGCAGACACTGCAAAAAAGCCAAGAGGGAAAGCTACTCAACCTGCATGAAAAAAGTCAGGTGAACCCGGGTTCATTTCTGTCAGAATCATTTTTCCTTTTTTTTTAATGAACGAGGTGAAGTCATTAGGGAGGGGACCTGACAGGCCAGCATAAGGGACTGAGTAGAACAGGAAGTATGGCTCCCAGAACAGGAGGTATGGCTCGGCGCATCCTTTCCAATCACAGACTGTAAATAATCATGTTTAGCAGTGAATATTTAAAGGACACTGGTTTCATTAATTGTTTTTTTCACATTTGGGTGTGTTGTTAATTGTTTTGTTTCGTGATTCATGGGGAGAGCGTGGAAGCACTGCAGCACGGTATTTTGTATATAGGAGTTTGTTTGTTGTGTGCAGTGCCTTATTTTACTAGTTAATAACAATGTTCTTGTAACTCAATTTTGCTTTCGCTGGTGTGTTTCTGTACTTGTGGTGGTGTAGTAGGGAAGTAGTGTTAGTCGGTCATGCCCCGGATTATTTCTTTAATTTGTTTCCCTGTCTTTGCTGCCGCTCTAGGACTGCAGCACATATAATTGTGCCGGCTCAGGGAGCGGTACAACCTCTTTACTCCAAATTTAGGGTAGCAGGCAGCATAGGGTATAAGGCAGGAAACCACCTTGGATTGAGCCGAAGACTGTCAAAGGACACTCTCACTCACACATATCTAATTTGGAGTTGACCATCATTCTAACATGTATGTGTATCTTTGGGATATGAGAGAAAAACTGGAGAATTTGTAGAACAAATACAGAAAAAGGAGTAGGTACAAACTAAACTACACCTTTTCTAAACTGGGTTTTTTAGGAGTTAAGCAGCAGTTGTAGCTCCTGTGACCCATCCACTGACTTCTACAGTAATTAACACAGCTATCCCTCTTATTTTTCTGTTTGCTAATCTGAATAATACAATTCACACTGCTGAGAACACAGTGTAATCCCACACTGCTTACGGAGACTGTGCACGCTAAACATTAACCTTAATTGGGCCTAGACTTGGTCCCTTATAAGGCATACCCCCTCACCCAAAACCCTCCATAATATAACCATTTCCATTGCTTTTACTTTTTATATGTAAAGCTTTATGTTTATTTTTGGTAAACTTCATCAGCGACAATCTGCCCTAGTCTGAGTTTTGATCTGGGGGCAATTATAAGGATTCTACAGAGTCTTATGGTATCCACCATTTCATATTCAGTAGTTTTCTTGCAAAATTATGTGAGGAAAACAAAATCTTTGTTTTCTAAGTCGGAGCCAGATTTGTGGCCATCTGCACAGCATATCTTGAACTCCCACTTTTGTTAGTTTGATCATAATGGTCTCATGTGGGACCTTACACAAAAGTTTTGTGGAAATCAAAAAATAATATAGTGTCACACACGTGCACATGGGAGGCAGTCAAGGGGCTCAACTAAAGGTAAGGAGCTGACTCGGAAGGTAACTAGGGGTATTAATCTCTCTTCTTCCACGTCTGCAGATCCCCGAATGGAAAAAACACCTAAGCACCAACCGGGTTTCACTTTCGCCTCAGGACCACGCCTACTAATTGACCTCACTTCCGCCTAATCCCACTGGACCCTCCTCTTCCTGTCCCCAACATATAAAGCCAACCACCTGCCTTCCACAGTGAGTCGCAGTCTGGACTCAGCCTTTATTGAGATCACTCTTACAGCAACACATTACTAAGAAAACCCAACCTTTTTTGGTGTATCTTTTGTGTTCTTTCCACAATAGTCACTCCCCTCTCATTGAATGCTTTTGTTGCTTCCACATGGAATTTTAGCCTAATCTCACCTAGACAATTTAACGTTGCAGAATTAACCAACAGAAGAAAGGTAAGGAAGTTTCATATGGTGCTGTATCTGTGACTAATGGCTTAACACTAGAATCCCTGAAGCCTACAAAAAACTAGTAATCCCGGGCCACCTTAAATTCTTTTGTGTCGACCAGTGCAAGCAGTAAGCAGCCTTCTATATAGCCTATAGCCTTCACACTATAACATGGTGTAAGCACAAAAGTGCAAAATTTCGTACGCACAAAAAAATCCAGATGCATAAATCTGTGTGAACGACAACTTCCACATTCTTCCGCTACATAAATCCCGGTCAGCGTGAAAAGTAACGCACGTGCATGCACCAGCTGTCCCACCCCAACTGCTCCCAGAATTACGCCTCTTTGAATATGCAAATCAATATAAATAACCCTTAAGCTCAGCCTTCTGCGAAAAGACAATGGCAAAAGCACAAGGGAAAATATACGAATTTCAGTGAATACCAAGTGGAGGCAAGAAAAAACATACTATTTGTTGGTTTAAACAGTGGGATAATCAACAAAAGGAAGTTGATCTAGTGACATAGCGTGTCGGAAAAACTCGAAAGCTCAAGTTCACAAAGTCACACAGTGCCCAAAATAAAAAAGAAGTTGTCACATATCAAAGTCGCAGTAAAAAGGCAAGTCGTAGCCCACTATCTGAGTGTCATATGAAAGCTTATTAGGGTACAGAGAAAAAAATACGGACACAGTGGGGGAAAAAAGCACAAAATGTCAACTTTAATCTCGAAATTTCCACTTTAATCACGTAGTTTATTTTGTCATTAAAGTAGAACATCATAAACTTCATTTTAAAATCATTTAATTTACTAGTTTCTCAAATCCCATCATAACTAAAGTAGCACGTTAAATGCTTTGTGAATCACAACGTGCTTCTGTTCTTTCTCTTCCTCCGACAGGACACAGAATCCATTACATTCATAATATTACAGCTCTCTGAATAATTAAAATACTGAGATGTATACGTGATATTTTCATGATGATAGGAGTTAAAGCATGTTATTAAACATGAGAACATAGTAGCGCAGTGATTGTTCATGTCTCACACAAGATGCTTGCTGTGCCATGCGTGAACTTTGATTAAATACTTTATTGTAGCAGTACTGTCTCTTTCAAACGTTCTAACCCCCAATTCCTGTCCTTACTTTTCTTTCTGCAAATACCCAATCGCCACACAGTCAGCTCTGTAATAGACGTTAAGCCATCTGTAAGCTTAGAACTCAGATTCTTCAAAACTTTTAAGGAACATTGAAATATCTTTGTAGTACGTGTTTAATTATTCTGTCCATCTATCCTTCCAGTGTTGCACCAGCATCAGCAAGAATACATCGCGAGGCAGGAACAAGCCGTAAACAGAGCGCCAGCTCCTTGCTAGCACTGCGGCACCGTGTCCTCACATGTTTATTATTAACAATATAGATTATTTAAATGAGGTTAAAGTTTTATCTGTATAATATAATAAACATATTTTGCTGCATTTCATCTTAAAAATGATATTGTCATTTTATGTAAATACTTGATGACACAGTCTCCAGTGTCAACAGCCACGTCTAGTGTATGCTCGTACCACCATCAGAACACTTTTCATAGCATAGTGCTCAGTGCACATACTGTATATACAGTTAGGTCCATAAATATTTGGACAGAGACAACTTTTTTTCTAATTTTGGTTCTGTACATTACCACAATGAATTTTAAATGAAACAACTCAGATGCAGTTGAAATGCAGACTTTCAGCTTTAATTCAGTGGGGTGAACAAAATGACTGCATAAAAATGTGAGGCAACTAAAGCATTTTTTAACACAATCCCTTCATTTCAGGGGCTCAAAAGTAATTGGACAAATTAAATAACTGGAAATAAAATGTTCATTTCTAATACTTGGTTGAAAACTATTTGTTGGCAATGACAGCCTGAAGTCTTGAACTCATGGACATCACCAGATGCTGGGTTTCCTCCTTTTTAATGCTCTGCCAGGCTTTTACTGCAGCGGCTTTCAGTTGCTGTTTATTTGTGGGCCTTTCTGTCCGAAATTTAGTCTTCAACAAGTGAAATGCATACTCAATTGGGTTAAGATCAGGTGACTGACTTGGCCATTCAAGAATTTTCCACTTCTGTAATAAACTCCTGGGTTGCTTTGGCTGTATGTTTTGGTTCATTCTCTATCTGTATCATGAAACGCCACCCAATCAATTTGACTGCATTTAGCTGGATTTGAGCAGACAGTATGTCTCTGAACACCTCAGAATTCATTCGGCTGCTTCTCTCCTGGGTCACATCATCAATAAACACTAGTGGCCCAGTGCCACTGGCAGCCATGCATGCCCAAGCCATCACACAGCCATGCTTTGGATAATGAGTTGTTCCACGCCTTCTCCATACTTTTTTCTTGCCATCATTCTGGTAGAGCTTGATCTTGGTTTCATCTGTCCAAAGAATGTTTTTCCAGAACTGTGCTGGCTTTTTTAGATGTTCTTTAGCAAAGTCCAATCTAGCCTTTCTATTCTTGAGGCTTATGAGTGATTTGCACCTTGCAGTGCACCCTCTGTATTTACTTTCATGCACTCTTCTCTTTATTGTACACTTGGATATCGATACGCCTACGCCCTGGAGAGTGTTGTTCACTTGGTTGGCTGTTGTGAAGGGGTTTCTTTTCACCATGGAAATGATTCTGCGATCATCAATCACTGTTGTCTTCCGTGGATGTCCAGGTCTTTTTGCGTTGCTGAGTTCACCAGTGTTTGCTTTCTTTCTCAGGATGTACCAAACTGTAGATTTTGCCACTCATAATATTGTAGCAATTTCTCGGATGGGTTTTTTCTGTTTTCGCAGCGTAAGGATGGCTTCTTTCACCTGCATGGAGAGCTTCTTTGACCGCATGTTGTCTGTTCACAGCAAAATCTTCCACATGCAAGCACCACACCTCAAATCAACTCCAGGCCTTTTATCTGCTTAATTGATAATGACATAATGACGGACTTGCCCACACCTGCCCATGAAATAGCCTTTGAGTCAATTGTCCAAATACTTTTTAGCCCCTGAAATGAAGGGACTGTGTTAAAAAAATGCTTTAGTTGCCTCACATTTTTATGCAATTGTTTTGTTCAACCCACTGAATTAAAGCTGAAAGTCTTCACTTCAACTGCATCTGAGTTGTTTCACTTAAAATTCATTGTGGTAATGTACAGAACCAAAATTAGAAAAAAGTTGTCTCTGTCTAAATATTTATGGACCTAACTGCACCAACCTTATTATGACGTTCAAGATATTCCTTCAGAGTTAATACACAGCATCCAAACACCATGTTCCTGATGTTCTCCTCTGCTTCAACAAACAGATAGCATTTGTGGTTGGCTAATGTGCTTATCTTCTAATCTTGAGTGGCTGCACTTCAAAACCATGTATGTGTCAGGTTGCTGTCAACATCTGGCCTGTCCAGGTTGTTGAAGAAATAGAGTAGTTTCTTCTTGTAGCGTTGTATCCTCACCTAAATGATTCTAGACTTGAGTAACTGCTTGGTTTTAATGCTGTTAGAGCTAGTGGTCTTTAGCAAGCCATACCTATTTTTTTATCTCCTGGTCTATCATCATGATTAAATTGCACTTGTGCAGAGCTTAATGGTGTTCAAGTAGCAGTTGTAGAATCTATCTGCCAGTCTACTCAAGGTACTAGCACAGAGCAACAATCGCAACCTTATTCAATGTCTCCATCTCTAAAATTCCTCAAACATTGTGAGATGGAGAGACACTCAAATTTTCTTTTTGGATATAGCAGGCTGTGCATCATGAGGAGCTTTGTGGTCTTCCGTTATGTGTTCTTTAGCTCCAAAGAGGACCATGAGGTGATGCCAAAGCTGTACAGAATGACCAGTACAGCCAGATTATTAATGGCTGAAATCTTATTCCATGAGCTGAGCTCTGTCTTGAGGGCAAGTTGCTCTAGATCAGGGGTCGTTAAGTCCGGTCCTGGAGGACCACCGTAGCTGAAGGTTTTCATTCTAACCCTTTTCTTAATGAGTGCCCTGTTTGTGCTGCTAATTAACTTCTTGCGAATTAATTTTAATTCAATTGCTTTTTGAAGATGTACTCCCCTGAATTTCTTCATCGTTCCTCTGAATTGCTTCATTTCTTTCCTTAAATGGCACCCAAACAGAAATAAAATGTGAGGTGAGTGACCCAACAGAGTGACCAGCTAAGTCAGGGCCTCAAACTCCAACCAATTTCACTCCAACCAGCTGCTTAATGAGGTGCCAATTCTTGTTAATTAAACCCATTCTTTAATTCTGTGACTTATTGCTGCTCTCGTGGTGCATTAGCAGACATTTCTGAAATTGTGGATTTTCTCTTTCTAAGACCATTGCTAAAATGTTTTGGGGACCTGAGCAGATCGACATTCCTGAGACCTTCATCTTTCTTTATTTTCAGATATTGTTTATTGGACACCAGTTGTTTTGGCTCATTTTCTATCTCATTATTGTTTGGCAACTAATTAAGGAAAATAAATAAATAAGGGGTCTAATTAAAATTAGTTCAAGAGAAGTTAATTAGCACAAAATCTGGTCATCTCATTAAGAAAAGGGTTAGAATGAAAACCTGCACCCACGGTGGTCCTCCAGGACTGCAGCTGGCGACCCCTGCTCTAGATGAAAGTACTGCTTGGTAATCTTGGAATTCATCACCTTGGGCTTGATGTCATCACTCTCACCAGTGCCAAGGTACTTTTATGCCTGGTTCTAGGTTCTTGGTGGTCACCTTGTCGTTCATCACTGTGTCATGATCTGCTGCAGGTCTGCCTCTGTAAATTGTCACTTTGGCACACTTGTCAAGGCCGAACTCAATCCATGTGTTATTGCTGAACCTCTTCTTCTTTTTCTTCTTCTTGCTATTATTATTAGTATTATTAAATTAGCTGTTCTAGCCCTTTGTAGCTAACAGAAGATTTCACCTTGTTGCATTTATTCACTGTGCCTGTGTTTTTTTTTCATGCTGAATGTGTATTTGGACTAGCATTCACTATGAAAGTTGCTATACTGTATAGTATAAAGTTTCCCTTATTTAAGCTGTATGCAAAGGGGCTTCCAGTGCATAGACAGAATTTTTTTATGCAAATGATATGCAGGCTAAATGTTTATAATTATTCATTAACCACAATCGCCTTTTTTGACAACCCTACCATCCTAACCTTGGAGGCCATTTCTAGCACTAAGTCTCAATATAAGCCTCTTGAGGGTTCTTTGACAGTTGCCCTTTCCTAACGTATGGTATTTTATACCTTGTACACTTGGTTTATATTATTAATTTGTATTTTGCAATTCATAACTTCCACTTTCATCTTTATGTTTGAATTAAAAATTCACAATACGTAAATGGATTATACTAAGTTTCAAATCATAATTTGTGTAAATTGCATTAGGCATTAAAACATAAAATGAGAGTGCCATCCCATAATCCACACAAAGTGAAAATAAATGAAGCTGTAGAACCATCAGTTTGATTAAAACTCCTGGAAAATTATGTTTGACTTAATAATCTGACTGAAAGTATAAATATGTTGTATTTCTTTTCAGATTTTCCCTCTGGGAAGTCTCTAAGCTTCATAGCTTTTCTGATATTGTGACACTTCTTTTGTTAATTCTGCTGCAATTCCTTTGCTGTGCCTAAGAGCATTTATTTTAGATGTAGGTATTTCCCAAGTTTCTGCTCTCATTCTGCCAAACTGATTTCCCAGTACTACCGGTTTGTTTTTCATCAGTCTCGCAAATTAATAGTTTTACTCTGTCTTGTTGAAATGTATTTTTTCCTTCTTAACTTAGGTTTCACCTTCTGAGAATTATAGAATTACTACTGTAGGTTTTCTGTAATGACACAATATTTGAAACAATTTCATACAATGTCTTTTCTAATAATTACAGTGTTTCTTAAAAATAAAAATCAGCCTTGTTGGAGGGCAGATATTTATAAAGCATTGTTAGTTCTTTTACAGTGGTGGTCCTTCAGTACTGATTTAAACAAGTTATTATATTCAATAGCTTTGTGGGCTACCATTGGCCAGTGAATGAGGGGAGGATTAACCCCCAAAATGCAGACATGCTTTCAAATCACCAACAAACCGGAAACCTCATACCAGAAAGTATTTTATATTATTGGACTAAATGATAGTAAATGCAGTCAGAAGTCACAAAATTAACTGGAATGTTCAAACAAGTTATAAAAAAAAAACCATTTAAATCTGTTAAGTAGTTCTCTCATTCGCTAGCTAAGTGGAGGTAAGGTACGCCCCAAGGCTGACATGTGAGTGAGGAGAGCCCTGCCCCCTCTCCTTGGCCAGCTGCGTCTCTCTCGGATTCATGCAAATAAACTGGTTCCTCAAGCGAACTATGATACATAGCGCATTGAGAGAGTCACAAAATCAACCAGAATGTTTAAGCAAATTATAGAAAAGCGGACAGACAGACAGACATTGGATTTTATATTTATAGAGAATGATGTTCCTTTTGCCCATGTCTAGCACTTTACACTTTTCTACATTAGACTGTATTTTCCAGGTGTTCACCTAGTTTTCCTGGGGCCTCATGCATAACGCCGTGCGTAGAACTCCCACTATAACATGACGTAAACATAAAAGCCGAAATGTGCTTACACACAGAAAAATCCAGATGCAGGAATCTGCGTTCTTCAACTTCCGCGTTCTTCCCCTACATAAATCCCGGTCAGCGTGAAAAGTAACTCTCGTGCACACGCATACTATCCCGCCCCAACTCCTCCCAGAATTACGCCTCTTTGAATATGCAAATTAATATAAATAGCCCTTAAGCTCAGCGTTCTGTGAAAAGACAATGGGAACAGCAAGAGGGAAAATGGAAGAATTTCAGCGAATACCAAGTGGAGGCAAAGAAAATTGTACTATTTGTTGGTTTAAACAACAAAAGGAAGTTGATCAACTGCCATAGCGTGTTGGGGAAACTCGAAAGCTCAAGTTCACAAAGTCGCACAGTGCCCTAAATAAAAAAGAAGTTGTCAGATATCAAAGCCGCCGTGAAAAGGCGAGTCGTAGCCCAGCATCTGAGTTTCATATAAAAGCTTATTAGGGCACAGAAAAAAAAGGCACACAGTGGGAAAAAAGCACGAAATGTCAACTTCAATCTCGAAATGTCCACTTTAATCACATAGTATATTTTGTCATTAAAGTAGAACATCATAAACTTCATCTTAAAATCGTTTAATTAACTAGTTTCTTAAATCACATCGTAAGTAAAGTAGCACGTTAAATGCCTTGTTTTGTATGTGATCTTCTATGTGCTCTACGTGTGTGAATCACCACGTGCTTCCTAAACTGGCTCTCTACCTTCAACAGGACACCGAATCAATTACATTCGTGATATTACGGCTCTCTGAATAACTAAAATACTGAGATGTATACGTAATATAATTTTCATGATGATAGGAGTTAAAGCACGTTATTAAACATGGGTTTCACGGTGGTGCAGTGATTGTGCGCGACCTTCGATGAAATAATTTATTGCAGCAGTACTCGGGGCGGCCCTTGGCAGAGGAACAATCGGTGGCTCCTTCGCCCGCCAATGTCAATATGGTATCTTATGCACAGCAGATGGCCACATCCGTTGCGGACACTGCATAGCCACCTCATGCTCATGACACAAGCGTTTAACTTTTGCCGAAATTTGCCGCTTTTGCCGCTGCGTTTTTAGCTGTGTTGTTATTTTCTGTTTCTGTTTTATATTCAATATATATTGGTGTGGCAGCCCCTGGAATTTGGTGGCTCTGTGCAGGTGTACAGTTTGCACATGCCTAAGGCTGCCCCTGCAGTACTGTCTCTTTCAAACGTACTAACCTCCAATTCATGTCCTTCCTTTTCTTTCTCCAAGTAACTGTTCACCACACAATCAACTCTGTAATGGACGTTAAGCCATCTGTAAGCTTATAACGCCAATTCTTAAACTTTTTAAGAACATTGAAATATCTTCGTAGTACATATTTAATTATTCTATCCTTCATGCCAGTCCCAGAGAAGCATACAGTGCAAGCGGAGCGTTAATTATTAACAATATAGATTATATAAATGAAGTTAAAGTTTTATCTGTATAATATAATAAACATATTTTGCTGCATTTCATCTTAATAATATCGTCATCATATGTAAATACACTCTTTATAAAGCAGCTCAGGTTGTGCAATATTATAACTGTACTGCATGTTTACAGTGAGGTAACTGTACTAATAAGTACTAACAGTTCTACAAGGAGCAGTTAATGGACTGATTGAGTGTGTTTAGAGTTCTTGGGATGAAACTCTTTCTGAACTGCCACGTCCATACAGGAAAGGTTTGAAGCGCTTGTCATATGAGAAGCAGTTCAAATAGGAAGCATGGCTGAGGCAGCGTGTGCTTGATGCTGTATACCGATAATTCTCTTTCCGATCAGCTGTCTCCGAGTGGTGCAGTGAGAGTAGTATGGAAAAAGATGATCCGATGTGGCAAACCCTAATGGGAGCAGCTGAAAGAAGAAAAAGGTGCAGTGAGAGTAACAACATTAAAGCAGCTATGGTATTTAGAATAGTTTGACCATTCCATGGACCATTATATTGTTACTGGTTAATTACAATCAGATGCATTAAACTAATAAACAATATGCGGTTAACTTCAGTGTATTTATAAAGCCGCGTCAGGGAAAGAAAAGATAACCACACAGGAACAGTAGCACTGCTTTGACGCTGGGTGCCACCAGTCTGCAAAACCGAGCGGAGAACTTGCGTATGACAGGGTATGAGGTACCGTGGAAATGTGCGTGGCTTTACACCAAGTTTCGGTTTTATATATCGCAATTTGAACATGGAAACATTCTTACGCAACATTTCTGTGCGTATGCACCATTTATACATGAGGCCCCAGGCCGTTTTGAATTCTTTTTTGCTGCCTCCTCAGTGTCTCACATCCCTCCAAGTTTAGTAACATCTGAGAATATCAGAAGTTTACTAACTATACCAGAATCAATATCATTAATATTAGTCAGAAAAAGTAACAGCCCAAAGACAGACCTACTGATAACCTTGCTCCATGTGAGGCATTCTTCTCTTATCTGTACTCAATATCTGTATCTGTGTATCTGTACTTGTCCGTGCCCAGTATTGCTATCACTGCTGTCACTTGTGACCCTGAATTGGATTAGGTGGGTGATTCTTTCATTTTTGTAATTGTAAGTGAAGAAGAATGTTTACATTCCTGACAATATACAGTACAGGCCAAAAGTTTGGACACACCTCCTCATTCAATGTGTTTTCTTTATTTTCATGACCATTTACATTGGTAGATTCTCACTGAAGGCATCAAAACTATGAATGAACACATGTGGAGTTATGTACTTAACAAAGAAAGGTGAAATAACTGAAAACAATCGAGATGGTTTGGGGTGAGCTGGAACGCAGAGTGAAGGCAAAGGGGCCAACAAGTGCTAAACACCTCTGGGAACTCCTTCAAGACTGTTGGAAAACCATTTAAGGTGACTACCTGTTGAAGCTCATCGAGAGAATGCCAAGAGTGTGCAAAGCAGTGATCAGAGCAAAGGGTGGCTATTTTGAAGAAACTAGAATATAAAACATGTTTTCAGTTATTTCACCTTTTTTTGTTAAGTACATAACTCCACATGTGTTCATTCATAGTTTTGATGCCTTCAGTCATGAAAATAAAGAAAACACATTGAATGAGGAGGTGTGTCCAAACTTTTGGCCTGTACTGTATATATATATATATATATATATATATATATATATATATATATATATATAAATATTCAGTGAATAAAGTGTACTGTTGAACCTAAGCAGTAATATAGTGGCTTGAATATGGAGTTAAAAAACAGACTTTTCAAAAACCAATATATTTGTCCCTTTGCTAAACTCAAGAAAAAGTTGGTACATTTATGAAATCATTCTTTTAAAACATATTTCAAGATGAAAACATTCCCATGCATCACTTTTCTTTTCCTGACTCATTCATCATCTGCAATATTAATATTGCTTTTGAATAACGAACAGTAAAAGTAATATTTGTCATACTTTTTCTAAAAAAGGAGATGATAAATGAATCCGAACATTTCATTTGGACGAAATATGATTGAAAGATGTTTCTCACTTGTAAGGCTTCCTCATAATTTTTCAGCTTTAAGAAAATTTTTCATTTTTTCTCTAACCACAGAGAAACATAGTCAGACGTGCCTTCAGAATCAATATTAACTTATTCTTAACTAGCCAAGAAAGTTTGGGGTACCACGCTAGTAACACCATTTAATTATAAACTCAAAAAGACAGACAATAACGGTTCAAACAAAAATAGAATTGTTCAATGGTAAATATTGTGGTTTGTAGTAGGAGGTCTGTTTTCTGGATTTTTCTGGAAAGAAAAACAAAGTACCTTCAGAATAAACACAAACTAGGACAGAATATATAAATCATATCACTTAGGTTATGAGACAGCAGTCTTAACTCCTTACACAGCTATGCTGCCTTCTAACGCCTATCTACACCTTGGGTGTCAAACACAATTTTATTCATTGCCAGAAATAACACTTTATAACCCAATGCAGGCTGAACTATTTTAACAAACATGGACTGCCATATTTTCTTTAGCCAAAGGTACCTCTCTGGTCATTACAACAGTATATTCAGTTTTGCATCTCTTTATCACTGTCTTCCGTCTTCATCAGCTTTGGATAATGGATATACAGTAACAATGAGCTATGAAAGCTAAGAGTAGCTACGGTACTGAAATCATCACTGAGAGTAGAAATTACAGCTCATAAAACCAGGTGAGAAAGGAAGACCTGACACATGAAAGAATTTGTACTTAAAGCAAAATGCACCTGCATTCATGATCAAAAGAAACTTGAACACATTAAAACACTGTGTAAATGTGATGATGATTGTACACACAGAGCACATTCTGAGCTGATCTGAAATAGATAGTAATCAAATTTAATACGAGTAGAAATGTAAATATATTTTCTCTCTCCATACAACAATCAAGTTAGTGGAAGAGGGAAAAGAATTCTGTACAGCTGTGGTAGCGGTCATGTGAGCCTAAAAACGCTGGCCATCCCTGATACCTGTGCAGGTCTAAAAAGTGAATGGATTGGCAGAAGAGATATGTGTGATGTTGAGCCACCATTTCTTTCATCAGGCAGTCACATCTTTGGCATCATACTACAACACTAAAATTCTTTATTACAGTGTGGTATGTCACCTTCTTTTCATTTTTTCTTGTTGGGTCATTCCGAACAGGCATTTTCCATCGTAAGCACAGGTTGATGGCTGCAGTATGCTGTGTTGTGTGGATAAACATGCACAGATACTGGAGAAGCATTGTAATGCCAGATTTAAATGTAAATTATATACAGTGTCGCACACGTGCACTTAGGAGGCAGCTAACAAGTCCGGAGGTGAGTGAAAGATTGCGAGACAAAGGGGTAGTATTGGGTATTAATGTCTATCTCCTTTTTTCACCAGAATTAGTGGAGAAAAACAATAAAAAAACTCACTCACCGACAGTCCTGGATTCCCAAAGTGGCTCCTCTTCCGTTTCATCATTTCCGCCTTCGACTCCCAAGGATGACGTCACTTCCCACCGCTTTTTTATGACATCACTTCTGGCCCTATTAGATTACATCACTTCTACCTACATAACTTCTGTGCGGCCCTTGATCACCTCATGATGACGCCACTTCCGGTCTCAGAGTCGTGATGTAATTTCCACCACCTCTTCCTTCTGGTCACCATTTTTTATAAATACTCACCTTCAACTGTCATGTATCATCAACTGTTATGGTTTTGATAACTATTTGCTACATTTTTTTCTGAAGATCGCCAGACATTATACAGGACAATTCCCCAACTCTTATTTTTTCTCTCATGTGAGATTATGTTCCTACAACAGATACAGCGTACGAGGGGCAGTCAAAAATTGTGATATAGCGGAAGAAAGATAGATCAGATTATGCACACATTGTTGTGGAGGGGAGCGCAGAATGTCTGTAGACCAGTTACAACAGGTCTGGATTGGTTTCGACATGTGCTATTGTTTTAATTACTGTTCAAGTTAGATGTGTGAAAAGTCATTCGGCACATTCTTGCAGTTCGAACAATGTGCTAACATCAAGTTCATGTACAAACTGGGGAAATCAGCTTCAGATATGCTAGCGGAACTGCAGCAACTTTTTGACTGCCCCTCATAGAACACACATGTTAAAGGGGTCTTTAAGAAAACTAACACTCATCGCAGACAATATGTAACATTTTTTTAAATATTGAGAAGCAGGCCACTTTAAAAAGGTTCAAAGGAAGTATCAGCCTTGAGTTTAACATCCCTGGTCTACATGGTATTGCGCAAACATTTTCTTCCCACCAGTAAATCTCAATCCCAGATAACATCTATATTGATTTTCTAATTTTGCTGAGATTGGGTTTTTAATCTCCACCCAATGTGTCTTTCTGAGATATCCTTCCAGCAAATGTTTGGGAAGAGTAACTAGGCTCATTCCAGGGCACCAGGGGATGAATTATGAAGAATTATGAAGAAAGGTTAAAAGAGCTCAACATTTTCAGTTTAAGCAAAAGAAGATTAAGAGGTGACATGATTGAAGTGTTTAAAATTATGAAGGGAATTAGTCCAGTGGATCGAGACTTATTTTAATATGAGTTTATCAACAACACGGGGACACAGTTGTGAACTTGTTCAGGGTAAATTTTTCACAAACACTAGGAAGTTTTTCTTTACACAGAGAACCGCAGCCACTTGGAATAAGCTACCAGGTAGTGTGATAGACAGTAGGACTTTAGGGTCTTTAAAAACTTGAATTGATGTTATTTTAGAAGGATTAAGTGGATAGGACTGGCGAGCTTTGTTGGGTTGAATGGCCTGTTCTCGTCTATATTGTTCTAATGTTCAGAGTCTTAGATAAGATATGGAAATTCACAGATGCTAACACCCAGTGAACCCTAGCATCTCTTAAAAAATCTCCACTGTAGAGGCCTTCTTACCTCAAGATATATTGAATTCAATGATCACCTAACTACTGTTCTTAGATGAAAGATATTACTCAGGCTTTATTGAAGTTGTATGTGGACCTCAAGCATATAGGAGGATTCTATTTGAGTTGTTTCCAGTGCACAAGGCCTTCACAGAGACCTCTTGCACTTCAAGTCTCCCCAATAACTAACACTTAAAAATAGTTCTCATAAATACATTTTAATCTTTTAACTGTACACTAGTAGTTTTGCTAGGCTGTGATGATAATAATAATAATAATAATAATAATAATAATAATACTACATTTTATTTATATAGCGCCTTTCCCATGCTCAAGGCACTTCACAGAGTTTAAGAAAGAACTGTAGAGTATACAGTACAATATATAGCATTGTACTAAGCCAGATAAATAAATAAAGAAGGGTAAGATAGTAAATTCAGAGAAAAAACCTAACAGACAACATAATTAATGGTCTAGCTCACACACACACAGGTTACACGAGCATCTTGACAGACAGGTAAACTGAAAGAAGGGTAATAAAGTCAAGTAGAGCTAAAAGCCTTCCTGAACAGATGAGTTTTGTGTTGTTTTTTAAAAGAATTCATGGAGTCAGCTGACCTGATTAATTTCGGTAGGTCATTCCAGAGTCTGGGCGCTATACAGCTGAAGACTCTGTCACTCATGGAGTGTAGATTAGTGTGGGGCACAACAAAATTGCCAGAATCAGAGGACCTTAGTGGGCGAACAGGCACATAGTGATGGAGAAGGTCACTGATGTAGTTTGGCATTAGGTTGTTTAATGCTTTGTAGGTGATTAGTAGAATTTTATACTCATTTCTGTAAGACACAGGGAGCCAGTGAAGGCAAAGCAGGATGGGTGTGATGTGCTCACTGTTGCTGGTTCGAGTAAGGACTCTTGCAGCCATGTTTTGAATAAGCTGGAGCTGTGATATAAGATTAGAAGGGGCACCTGCCAGTAGGGAATTACAATAATCGATGCCGGACGTGATAAAAGCATGGACAAGTTTCTCAGCGTTAGACAAGGAGAGGAAAGAGTGAACACGTGATATATTATGGAGGTGAAAGTAAGAAAGTTTCTTAATGTGGTTTATGTGGGTGGAATAAGAAAGGGAGGAATCAAAAATGACACCAAGATTCTTTGCAGTAGAGGCAGGTCTGGTGAGATCACCGCCAAGATTGACTGGGAAGGAGCTCATTTTATTAAGTTGCACTTTAGTCCCAATTTGCAGGAGTTCAGCTTTGTTGCGATTTAAATTTAAAGAGTTCTGATCCATCCAGGTTTTAATTTCACTGAGGAAAGTTGTGAGCTGAGAAAGCTCTGATGAAGTTCCACTTTTAACATTGAAGTAAAGTTGAGTGTCGTCTGCATAAAAATGATAACCCAGTCCATAGCTATGAATAATATGGCCAAGGGGAAGCATATAAATACAGAAAAGCAGAGGACCGAGGCCAGAACCCTGTGGAACTCCTTGTATGACTGGCACTCTGCTGGACCTGCTGTTGCCAAGACTAACAAACTCTGGAGGACAGTGCCAGAGATACCCAGCATGATCTCCATTCTGGACAGTGATGACTCCAGCACACTAAAGAATCAGGCACCCATGGATGGTCATGGACCTCCTACCATTGAAAATGGGCAGCTGTACTCCATAAGTCCACAGACACCATTGTCACCCTACAGTGGAAGATTTCTGCTGTCCCACCACTCTCACATATTTTCACACTGTTTCAGGCATCTTCAATAAATTAATGTTCAGATATCCCTATTTAAGAAAAGAGTATACAGTGGAACCTTGGTTTGCGAGCATAATTCGTTCCGGAAACGTGCTCGCAGTCCAAAGCACTCGTATATCAAAGTGAATTTCCCCATAAGAAATAATGGAAACTCAGATGATTCGTTCCACATCCCAAAACTATTCATATAAAAATAATTAATACAAAATATAAAGTAAAAATACATAAAACAAATTAACCTGCACTTTACCTTTAAAAAGAATCATGGCTGGTGTGAGTGAGTTTCTAAACTCTTGTGGGATTCCACCCAACAGGACGACACGCGGAAGAGTGTCCCAAAGCAATCGCAGTCTCCCAGCGCTGTAGCAGTTCGCCCTATAAGTGTATCCAAAAAGATCGCGGACATACTATAAGCGTCTGCCGTCGATGGGTGATACAAGGAACATTATAAAGATCCCGCTACAATAAATAACCGCGCTGTTGCTGTTTCAAGCTGAATAAAGCTGGTGTTGTTAAAGTACTGAGACTCAGCTTCGTGTTTTGGGGCGTAAGATGGGGACTCGCACTTCACAGCACACACATGCACGCGCGCACACACACACACAGTCACAATGCTGTAGTAAACAGTATACGCTCGTACGGATGTTGACTATATGAGTGAGGCACGCAGACAGACGGAGAATAGGAGATGATTGCCCTCAAGAGAAGAGAGAAAAACAGAGAGAGACGCGAGAGACAGAAACGTGCGCGCGAGCGAGTGAGATAAGGAGAGAGAGAGAGAGAGAGGCGCGCGAGCGAGAGAGAGATAAGGAAAGAAAGAAAGAAAGAGAAAGAGAGAGATGTGCGTGCGAGCGAGAGAGATAAGGAGAGAGAGAGAGACGCGAGCGAGAGAGATAAGGAAAGAGAGAGACGTGAGCGAGAGAGTTAAGGAGAAAGAGACGCACGCGCGAGACAGAAGAACCATCAGCTCAGTTGTGATCACATGACGCTCAGCAGACAAAGTGCATCCATACTACTCGTATTGCAAGACATCGCTCGTTTATCAAGTCAAAATTTATTAAAAAATTTAGCTCGTCTTGCAAAACACTCGTAAACCAAGTTACTCACAAACCGAGGTTCCACTGTATATGGTACCAGTTTTTGTAACTGGCATGTAGGGGTGCTCTATAATTTCTGCTGTTAATTTTCTTGTTGCTCCATTTCCCTTGATCCATGACAGCATATTGCCATCTTTGCCCCTGCTAAGTATGTTTCTGTCAGGTGACCTCATTATATAGCACAACCTCCACTCAGCATCTGCACACAGAGTCAAAGAAGAAGCCACCGTAGTTCTGTTGAAGGGTCCTAGGCAAATGCACACCTGCCTCTGCTAGTGTGAATGAGACCAGTAACTACTTTTTAAATTTTGCTAAAAGATATCTTGGTGTAGTGGAAGCATCTATATTTGTCTTTCCTGATGTTAGCAGTGCCAAAGGCTGTTAGAAAATGCAGACAGGCACTCCTTGACACAAGTCTTGTCTTCTTAGATCCATTATATCATTAACATCCTTACTTTGCCTCCTTAAACGAAAGCAAGTTGACACAATGACAAAATGATTAGAAGATGTGCACTCATTTGTTGTCTCAAGCTGAAGGGAGGGCATCACAATTATGATGTGACATGAAACTGCCACTTCAATAGCAAGCAAAGAGGAAAGGGAAAAAATAATATTGCTATTTGGCAGTTAAGAGTAATATAAAAGGAGGATAATTGTGACTCACTTAAAATGACCTACATTTTTCAGATTCTTCTGGCTGTATAAATGGAATACTTAACTGCATGAGAATGGCTGCCCAGCTTTTAGAATGATCTAATGCATTTCAGCCAAATGTTATAAACAATATGTTTTTGTAAAGGTGAGTTTTGTAACTTCAAAAAATACAGACTGTGGCTATACACAAGATACACCAATTTAAAGGCAATTTGGTCTTCTAGCCTGAATTAATATGAACATTGACGCAATAAAGCACTGAAATTACAATGCAGGGGCTTTAGCCCTCGTTGACTCCTATGAGTGCCATAGGAGCTGCAAATTAACTGTCTGCGAATCTCTACAATTACTTGTTGGTACTATACCATTTTATAGGTGGTCAGAGTTGGTGGTATAGAAGGTAACTGCCTTCATTTTGACTCACTGGCTTTTGAACTTAAATAGCCTATTAGTGTGGAGAAAAATCATTCTTCAAAAGGTTTATTTGCTGCTGTGTACATGATCAAAACCAATGACTCATGGTATTCAAATATTGCTTGTATTGTATAAAATGAGTTTGACAAGAACAAAGGGGTACAGTTGGAAACTAGTTAAGGCTAAATTTTGTACAAATGTTTACAATGTTTTTATTCACACAGGACCCACACAGAGAATAAACTACCAAGTAGTTTGGAAGAGAGTTAGACTTTAGGGTCTTTCAAAACACAGGTATGTTAAAAATAACAGTCTAGATCCACAGGACTAATTCCCTTCAAAATATTAAACACTTCAATCATATCTTCTCTTAACCTTCTTATTCTTAAACTGAAAAGACTCGGCTCTTTTAATCTTTCCTCATAATTCATCCCCTGTAGCCCTGGAATCAGCCTAGTTGCTCTTCTCTGGACTTTCTCTAGTACTGTTATGTCCTTTTTGTAACATGGATACCAGAACTGTACACAGTACTAGAGATGAGGCCTCACCAGTGCTTTATAAAGCTTGAGCAGAACCTCCTTGGACTTGTACTCCACACATTGTGCTCTATAACCTGACATTCTGTTAGACTTCTTACTGTTTTCTGAACACTGTCTGGAAGTTGATAGTGTTGAGTCCACTACGTCTCCTAAATCCTTCTCACAAGGTGTACATTTTCGATTTTCAGACTTTTCAATGTGTATTAAAACCTAACATTTTTACTTCCTACATGTACTATTTTACATTTACTGACATTAAATTTCATCTGCCACAAATCTACTCGAGCCTGTATACTGTCCAAGTGCCTCTGTAATGATTCATGGATTTGAGATTATATGTCAATCCACCTAGCTTGGTGTCATCTACAAATTATACTAGCTTGTTGCTTATAGTCCTGTTTCTAATCATTTATATATATTAAAAATAATAATTATAATAATAGCAGCGGTCCTAGCACTGACCTCTGTCGAACGCCACTCTTAACGTCATCCAATTCTTTTTTTTTTTTTTTTTTTTTTTTTTTTTTTTTTTTTTTTTTTTTTACATTTTTATTAATTTTATTACAATCCATACAAAGCAATCAAGTTTTTACAAAGAGAAAAATTAAGAACAGATCGATCCCCACCCCTGAGAGAGAGAGCAAGCCAAACGGCGTTAAATTTAAGACTTGGAGACATACCTAAATTAATAAATTCTCTGTGCCTTTTGAACTTATTTTAAAATATTACTGATTAGATCCTGCCATGTTTTGAAAAAAGTCTGTACGGATCCTCTAATTGAATATTTGATTTTTTCCAACTTCAAATAATATAACACATCGGTTTCCCACTGACTTAAAAGAGGAGAGTTTGGGTTCTTCCAGTTTATGAGAATAAGTCTACGTGCCAAAAGTGTAGTGAATGCAATCACAATTTGTTTGTCTTCCTCCGCTTTAAACCCATCTGGAAGAACACCAAACACAGCTGTTAATGGGTTTGGAGGGATTGTAAGTCCAAGGCTATCTGAAAGGTAATTAAAAATGTTTGTCCAGAATAATGTTAATTTGGTGCAGGACCAGAACATGTGACCTAGTGAGGCTGGGACTTGGTTACAACGTTCGCAGGTTGGATCATGCCCTGGGAACATTTTGGAGAGTTTTAGTCGAGACAGATGTGCTCGATATATAATTTTGAGTTGTATAATTGTATGCTTTGCGCATATGGAGCTCGAGTGAATTCTCTGCATTGCTACTTTCCACTCCTTTTCTGATATATTAATTGAAAGATCTTTTTCCCAGTGTCCTCTTGGATCTTTAAAAGGGAGGGATTGTAAAATGATTTTATATATTGTAGAGATGGAGTCTAAATCCTTGAGATTGAGCAATATTTTTTCCAGCATGAATGAGGGTGCAAGATGAGGAAAATCTGGAAGGTTTTGTTTAACAAAGTTTCTGATTTGAAGATAGTGAAAGAAATGTGTAGCTGGAATGTTAAATTTGGAATGTAATTGCTCATAGGATGCAAAGACGTTGTCTATATAAAGATCTCTAAGCAAGTTAATTCCAATTTTTTTCCAAATATTAAAAACTGCATATGTTTGTGAGGGTTGAAAGAGGTGGTTCTCTTGCAGGGGTGCCACAGATAGAAGCTTCTCCGTCTTAAAATGCTTTCTACATTGGTTCCAGATTCTAAGTGAGTGGAGCACAATTGGGTTATTAGTGTATTGCCGATAACGTGTGTTTATTGGAGCACAGAGCAAGGAATACAAAGAAGTACTGCAGGAATTTAATTCTATTGCGGACCAAGCCTGTGTATGTTCTTCTATTTGTGTCCAGGTTCTTATCGCCTGTATATTTGCTGCCCAGTAATAAAACTGGAAGTTAGGTAGAGCCATGCCGCCTTCTGCCTTTTGTCTTTGTAGGGTCGCTCTTTTGATGCGTGGATGTTTTGAATTCCAAATAAATGAGGTTATTGTCGAATCTAATTGCCTAAAAAATGATTTATTAATGTATATTGGGATGTTTTGAAATAAAAAAAGGAGCTTAGGAAGAATATTCATCTTAACAGTATTAATTCTTCCAGCTAGTGTGAGATGAAGGGTTGACCATCTATGCAAGTCTTGTTTAATTTTTTCCATGCAAACGGCGAAATTTTGTTGATATAGAGCTTTATATTTACTTGTGATGTTTACCCCTAGGTATTTAAACTGTTCTGCAATGATAAAAGGTAGGGTATCTAATTTAATATTATATGCTTGAGAGTTCACTGGAAAGAGTACACTTTTATTCAGATTAATTCTGAGACCAGAGATCTTTTGAAATTCTGTGAGTGCTGCTAAGACTGCAGGTACAGAATTTTCTGGGTCTGATATATACAGTACCATGTCATCTGCATATAATGAGATTTTCTGTTCCAGTCCTTCTCTGCTAATCCCCTTTATCTGATCAGTATTTCGACAATGTATTGCCAGTGGTTCAATGGCAATCGCAAACAGCAGCGGTGACAAGGGGCATCCTTGTCTAGTGCCACGTTCTAGTTTAAAGTAGTCTGAGCAAATGTTGTTGATGCAAACTGAAGCTTCTGGGTTAGTATACAGTAATTTAATCCATGCACAGATGTTTGGGCCAAACCCAAACTTCTCCAATATAGTAAAAAGGTATTTCCATTCAATCATGTCGAATGCTTTTTCTGCATCTAATGATAATAATATTTCTGGGGTGTTTGATTTAGTTGGTGAGTATATTACATTAAACAGGCGTCGAAGATTGGAAGATAAGTGCCGGCCCCCAATAAATCCAGTTTGGTCTTGTGATATTACCGAGGGGAGCACAACGTCATCCAATTCTGATATGGTTCCTCGAATTATCACCCTCTGCTTCCTGTGTCTGAACAAAGTTTGTACCCAACTCAGACAGTCTTTGTCAGCTTGGCTTCCTCCTGACTATTCTGAATCGTGAAACGGGAATTCACAGTACTTTTGTAATGAATGAATAAATGAATGTATAAGTGAAGGAATCGGATGGTGAAGTGTTTACATCTCTCACCAACTTTATGTAATTTTGTTTCCTTTTTTTTATGAAAGTATCAGAACATTTCCATTTACACATGTGGTAATTCTCTAGATTATTTTGTATTAAATTCCTATTTTTGATGCTTTGTTTTATGCCATTTCAAATTCCCATGAGTGCTATCATTTTGTTGATTTTACTTTATTGTTGTTGTTACGTGTATAAAACATGGCAGCACTGTCTTCATTGCTTCCAAGTCTTTCGGTTTTCTCCAAACTTTATGCCTTGCACTTTCCCTTTATAAACTTCTGATAATGACTCCATACATTATTTTTTGCCTTTGACTTTATAATGGTTCTGCTTTTCTGTATATACACTCTGGTTTGCTCTGGACTATGACTTGATCTTTTTCAATCAGCTGTCTGCGAAGTTCAAAGTCCATTTTGATATTTTTGTATGTACCACATACACCTTCAGTAAATCCTGGTGGACATTCAATGCTTGATTTTCATTTACCAACATATGGTGAGTTTTTTAGAAAGAAAATTACAAATTAAGGGTGAAACACTTGATTGTCTGACAGATGGCTTTAAGCCATTTGAATAATTATACTGTAAAATATTGACTTGCACATAGCTCTAGAGAAAAGCATTCGCTAAAAAAAAATATTAAAGTGCAGTTTCCCTAGAAGAATGCTTTCTGGGTGGCATTTTGGTATAGTGACAGCTCTAGGTTTAAATCCTGCACCCTTGTGCTGTCTTTGTGGAGTTTGGGTTTATCTATCACAATCACAAAGAAATTGGCCCAGGAGAATGTGACTGTAAAAGGACTGTGTCATGAAGTGACATCCCTTCCAGAGTCTTGTGGCTAATGGTGCTGGGACAGGCTCTGTCAACAGTGGCCTTGAACTAGATTAAGCAAGTTGAAGGAAATCATGTCATGTTAGACAGGCAATGTGGTCTATTTGCAATACACTTCCTGCTGCTGGGATAGACTCCAGCCTTTAGTGTTACTGGAGTTTGAGAATCGTACATTAAAGTATTAGAGTGGGTTACATAATAGTTAGTACTGCTCTCCCACATCTCCAGGAGACTGAGATCGACACTGGACCTGGTCATCTCATATAGAGGAGCACTAGAATCATCAGGTAGAAGCTTCCTTTCATCAAACTGGCTGTCCCAGTACTGACTCAGCTGTAAAATGGCCAGTAGTGGGGAGGTGGCTAGTTGGCCAAGGTCTCCAGGACTCTGACTGTGTCTGGCTTGTCTGACTCCTTTTATACAATCTGCCCATGGTTCTGCAATTAACTCAGGTCAGGTCAGGTCTGGTTGTGGAGCATGCACCGGTACAGCGCGTTGCCACACGCACCACACGATGAAACAGCTCAGGATCTTGGTTGGCAACCCCCAAGTCCAGTCCCACCCTCCGGAAATGACCATCTATCTGCCAGGTGTTATGTGGGCGTCTCATTGGCCTGGTCCAGTAATGAGGATTCTGCGAGCCGGTTCACCCTCGGGGAATCGCACCACATGGCCATAATGCCGTAACTGACGTTCCTTCACAATGCAGGTAATGTGTGTCTTTCAGTACTCTGTGAGCAACTGCTTATTCGAAACAATGTCAAACCAGTGGTACCCAAGGATCCTCTGAAGAGACACAGTACCGAAGGAGTCCAGTCTTCATCTCAGGTCACTGGATATCGTCCCTGTCTCGCAACCATATAGCAAGACAGGAAGCAGGAAATATATATTGTTGTTTTTCATTTATGTTAATTAGTTTCTACTTTAATTTAAATGTATTTGAACATATCTGTATCCTCATATGTGATAATTCTATATTTAGTGAGTGGTGTAATCTATTCTTCCGTTTTTTCTTGATATTTGTCGCATCACTCTGAGTCGGCACTTGGTGAGGAGCTCTGTGCAAGAACAATGTAGTTTGTACTGTTGTGTTGTATTTCTGAGATGGCCATGATAGATGTGCAGTGGATCACTTGTGTCTCATGTGTTGTATTTACCCCATTTTTTGGCACCCATTGCACGCCCAGCCTACCTGGAAGGGGATCTCCCTCTGAGTTGCATTCCCCAATATTTCTTCCATATTTTTTTCCTTACAAGGTTCTTTTTTTAGGGGGTTAAGACCGGGGTATGTTAAAAACAGGGCCTGTTAAAGCCCATTGAGGCATTCCTTGTTTGATTTTGGGCTATACAAGAAATAAATTGTTGGTTGTTATATTTGTTTTAACTGTTGTAAATTAGGATGCTATATAGCACCTGACCCAGCACAGACTCAGACAGAGGCACGTGTAAAAACACAAAGACTTATTTTTCTTCACTTGTGGGGCACGTCTTCCCCGTGAACCCCACAGGCATAACACAGTCCCAAAAGCACTTAAACAAATCACTACAACACTCCCGTTTGGGAACCAACACTCCTCCCTGGCAACCTCGTCCTCTTTCTCCTGATTCTGGCTTCTGAGTGGTGGTTGCTGGCCCTTTTTATAGCCCACCCGGATTGATCACCTGTTTCTGATTGCACTTCCGGGCGGGGCTGTATAGTTGTTCAGGCCGGCTCAGGGACCCATGCAGCAATCCCTGGCAGCCACCCCAGATCCCAACAGGGCTGTGGAGAACTCCATCTCCCATGGAGCCCTGTGGGAAACTGAGGCACCATCGTCAGCCAGGGAGGCTGCCACCAAGCGTCCCGAGAGAGGTACTGAGACTCCCATGGTTGCTCCCCCGGGACATATGTAGAAGGGGCGTCCCAGCCGCCCATCACACTGTCTGCTTTTTGCAATAGTGTGCATAATACCCTGGGGTAACCAGGGGGTCTCATTAGTGTTTCAGTGTTGGCTGAACACTGCAATCTTACTTTGGTATTTCGGAATATAAAATACAATTTTAGCTATGGAAAATGCAATTTGTTAGAAATGTATATGTTAAGTGAATGCATTGCATCATACAAGGATAAGCAATCTGTAAACAAAATCCACATCTTCTTGTGCTGCTAGCCAGAATCGCACAGAATTGTCATTTTCCATAAGATGTATGCACTTAGATTGCTGTGTGCAATGCTAAAATAGCTATTTCATCATGTGGATTAAGGTAATTTTGTGTCATGAACCAATTTGTCACCCTGTCACAAACTACAGCTCTACTTACAAGTAGTTAAAAGCATGAAAGGCAGAAGCAGGTCATTTTGAGGGCAAAGCCATGTTCCTCTGTATCACAGAGGTGAAAGCAACATTAAGCACTTTCTTCTTACTTTCTGCTATCTGCTGTCATAACGTTATTACACACATGATGCCAAGGATTACTGTGAGCATAAAAGAACCAGGCGACGACTGAGAAATGAGAAAATGTGGTCAAAAAGACAAACAGAGAAGCACAGAATACTGGAGAAGCCAAAACAAAAATGATCAGCCAGAATTAAAGGGCAAAACAAAATTTGAAAGTCAGATTCAGAAGAGGACCATAACTGAAGCACAAATCCTAATGCTAGGACTTACTTTGAAGTAAAACAAATTATTTCTTTGAAGATCCAAAGATTTTTTTTCATCCATCATGAGGTAACGTATAGTGTAAACACCACAATATTTATATTGTAGCTTCCATTCATGCAAAAATCATGGTCCCATGACCTTTAGCAACGAAACAAAAACTGACTTTTAAATTGCAGTGAAAAGTATGAAAATAATGAAAGAAATGGAATTGCCATGATTAAAAACCTTGAAACAGACAAAAATGCACATTTTGAGAGTATACATACTTTTGAGCATCACTAAGATTAAGCCGGTTTGGGGGTCTTTCTAGACCTTTTCTCTTTTCTCTGTCTTTTTCTTTAAATTCTCCTTAGGCTTGTCAAAAGATGTGTCCCCTTTTTTGCAAGACAAGCTTTTTCCCCTCAAGCCTCTAACCATTACCAGCCTGTGGAGAGATTGCCTGGGGCTGCCTTTCCACAATCCTGTGAAGAGCTTTTTGCTCTGCTGCTACAATACTCTCTTGCAAGCACAATGATGTGTAATTTATAAACAAAAAAATCATATTTTTAAACTTTGTTTTAACTCTCTTCCTTATAATTTAGGTTTTTACTCATAAGGTCCCAAAGGGATCACAGTTCCCCAGGGGCACCCTATACTTGGCACCCTGGTTTGGATATTCTCCCTATGTCTGTGTGTGGACATGCAGATAAGGTTAATTAGTGAACACAAAATGAAAGAGCTGATGAACACTAAGATGAAGTTAAATTACAGCAGAAATTACAAAGCACTTGCCTGCACAGCATAATGGTCATTAGTAATGAGTGAAACGCATTGAATTGTTTGTGAACTCTGCAAACAGCACTGAAGTCAAAGGAGAAGGAGGAACTGAACTAGCTGTGAGTGGATTATAATGGTCCAATGGTCTTTTAGTTGTCCCTGGGGGCTAGGGAAAAGTTTGACAACTATGCTGGAACAATTATTGTGCCCAAATATGTGAAGTGAGCTCTGATGCAGCAGTGTTAACCACTGCACTGCTGTGCCTCAAACAACAAAAGACACAGTTGGAATGAATAAAACAAGCATAATACAAGAAATGGCCACATACTAACAATAAGTAAATTAAATAAAGACCATTGCGCTCACAAACTTCCATTCTTGGGGCACACATTGGCCATGCCATGTAGCAGTAGCAGGGGACTGGCTAGTTCCATTGTTTGAAGCCTCAGCTCCAGGAACAATGGGAACATCTTTTTTGTTACTCATGCTTTGCACTTTCTTCCTCCATCAAGAAGAAAGAAATGCATAAAGTAATAAATCTTTTTGCTTTTACTACTTCACAGCATGTATTGTGTTTTTTGATGTGGGCAGGTGGAGGAAAAGGGCTCCTTTTAGACTTATTTTGAACTAGTTGCTCTGCACATGTTTAATTAACATACATAATTAGCCATGCGGTGCTGAAACACAGGGATCATTTAGCTAGAGGTAGTACTCAGATTACTGTGAGTTTTTTGTTTACTTTTTTAAATGCATGTGAGATGGAAATCTAGCAGTGTTTTTCATCCTTTGTGGCTTCTGGAGCCATTATTACCTTTTTTAAGATCACTGATGACCCGCATACAGCATTCCAAGAGCCCAGGGGATTACAATGACCACAAGTGAAATAGACTAGTGCAGTTAGAGACTGGGAAAATGTCATACAATACTGTCAAGAGCTTTGATTGAATCTTTGGGAGTTCAGGATTATAGCATTATATTAGCTGAAATGGCTTTTTTTCATCTTGTCTTTGGCTTACAGTGAGCATTCATGAAAGTTCTGTGCTTGGCTGCTACAGCTCCATGATGTCATGCTGGCCTCATAAAGCCTTATAGGTTGCTTGAAAAAATGATTGCCTAAGCTGGCCACATGGCAAACTTCCATGAAAATATTTGTGGTGAACAAGAATACCAACAAACACAACATATTCACTGTTAAAAACGCTTTGGTGAATTTTGTCAATCAACATTTGTTGTCATATAGTGGACATAGTGGATTTACATACATCTTATTTAGTGGATATCATACTTTAAGAATCAATTACATGAGATGCTTGAATGAGCACATTCACAAAATGGACAGATGAAATTAACTGGAAACATTTTTTGTAACATATTAAGTAATTATTCCTTAGTTCCCAGTGCTGCTCCAAAGCAGTAATAGCATGCATTTGCCTATTTTCTTTCTTTGCAAATTTGTCTCTTTTTTGTAATTTAAAATATGCTTGTATGTCAACGTCAATGTAACATTACAAGACTTCTAGTCATAGGGTATGCCAGACTTAAAGATAGTGGTTGCTGATCATGTTGCCAGAGAATGTCAAATTTTCAACTGCATGCTGACTTTCATGAATGATTGAGCTTTCCACTTTTTCTGATAGCTAATATCGTGCTGCCTGATGGAGCCAGGGCCATATAAAGCATTAACACGAGACATTAAACAAACAAGTTTCTCTTCTGCATTTGAGGTCCAAAATTCTTCTGTTCCTTATTCCTCGTCTCTGTTATATGTATTGTACTTTCAGTTGAGCGGTCATTGGTCGTCAGCTGTCACGCACACAGATGCTGTCCCTACAACTAAATACAGAATCAAACCTGTCGGGGCGAATCACAGACTAATTGGAATGAACTGGAGTACATCAGACTACATGACTGACCTTCAGGTTAGCACACCGCCAGTTTGCTATGACTGCACAAATGAAGGCTGTGATTGAAAATCACTGGAAAAAACCTTTAAAATCACATGGACTTTAGTGAGCAATCCTCCTAAGGATAGCAAGCTACCTGAAAAAGTTATGAAATGAGGAAAAAAACATTCAGTCAGCACTAGCAAGTACTGTGCAGCACTACAGTATTGTATGTATAGTGTAATTTATTCATAGATTGTGATTCATGTTAATGTGTGTTAGTTGCTATATAATAATAATAATTCTTTGCATTTATATAGCACTTTTCTCACTACTCAAAGCACTCAGAAATTGCAGGTTAAGGGCCTTGCTCAAGGACCCAACAGAGCAGAGTCGCTTTTGGCATTTACAGGATTCAAACCGGCAACCTTCCGATTGCCAGTGCAGATCCCTATATATATGTAAGTTACATATTTTTTGCACTTACAAAAGGAACCATTACAATGTCAATATGACAACTCACATGACAGCTCACAAAAAGTAACATTTCATATTGGAAACATGACATCTCCTCAAACCCAACTAATCCAATTCTTGATCAAGAGGTTCAGAACCTATCCTGCTATCAGTAACAAAGCAGGACGAAGACCTAGACAGAATGCCAGTCCATCACTGGGCTGACACAGGATCACACAAATATTCACAAGCAATCATTTTAGAGTTGCCAATCAACATAACCTGCATGCTTTTGGGGATGTTGGTATAAAACACACAAAAAGGCAAAAAAAAAAAAAAAAAATTCCACAAGAACAACCACCAGCCATGGGATTTGAGCTCATTATGTTGTTCACATCAACCACCTTTACACCATGTATTACTATTGTTTTGATGTAAATGGCAAATTTCTACATCTTACATTTTTGGATGGATGCATTCAAATATAAAAATAGCTTTTGCTTGCCTTTAAAAAATAAATCCATCCTTTCATTCATTAATTGTTTGTCACTTTTCCAGGTCTGGGTGGTGAGGGCAGAAGTATAAGCAAAGATGCCCAGATATTCCTTCTCACTGCCATCTCCTCCAAATCCTCCAGAGAGATACCGAGGCATTCCAAGGCCAACTAGAAGATATAATCCAAAGGCTTCTCTAAGTCGTAAATGCCTGAAATACCTCAACAGGGACGAATCCTAATCAGATGACTGAACCACCTGAACTGGCTCCTTTCGATGTGGAGGAGAAATGGTTCTACTTAAAGCTCCTCCCAAATGTCAGTACTTCTCACCCTAACTCTAAGGCTGACCCCAGACACCCTGTGAAAGAAGCTCATTTCCTCCTCTTGTATCTGTAGTCTAGTTCTTGTGGTCACTAACCAAAGCTCATGGGAGTAAATGAAGGTAGAAATGTAGCATCACCTACCATGACTGACCAGTACAACATCTGCATAACTGAACATGCAGCTTCGATCTTCCTGTCAATCTCTCTGTCCCATTTTCCTTCATTCATAAACAAGATCCTGAGATACCTAAACTTCTCCATTTGAGGTACAACCTTCTCTCCAATTTGGGTAGGGAACTCCACTCTTTTCCAGGTGAGAACCACGAGCTCAGACTTGGAGGTGCTGATCCTCATCCTGACACAATTGGCTGCAAGCCACCCAAGCTCAGCACGAAATTAAATTTATTGAAACATACCCAAAAATATTTTGAAACATATTTCAATATAATATAAAATACATGTAGATCTAATAATAAAAGGAAATATAATAAAACATACATTTCGCTGAATATATTGTCACAAACATATTTCCAAATGTATTGTTTTAAAAGCTTAACTCTTCTTCTTCTTCTTTTTCTTCTTCCTGTTCTCCCTCCTCTTCATCTTTTCTGCTTGATCAGCCTTTTACATGTTGTTCGGTCCTGCGGCTCCTCCCTAGTCTGACCCTTTTCCTTCAAATCGTTTTTTTTTTTACTTTTTCCAAACACCTCTGCTTTGGCCTCCCTTGCTTTCTCTTCCCCTGTAGTTCCATTTCTATGACTCCTTTGTCCACATATTCATTGTCTCTCCTGTCCATATCACTTCAACCTACATTCCTGTACTTAGACGTCTTTCCCATTTTTGTTGTACCTCTAATTGTCTCATTTCTTATTCTGTTCTTTTTTGTATCTCAACATTTTCATTTCACCCACATCTAAGTTCTTTTCTTGCTGTCCTCCCTTTACTGCCCATGTCTAGGCATCAATCTTGAGCTACCACTTACAATATATATATATATATATATATATCCACTGTTTTCAATAGCTTTCCCTGAAGGCTAACTTCTGAATCCAGATCATTATTGAACTTCATATATTATGTCTTCTTCCTATTTATGTTCAATCCTCTGTCTTCCAAAGCCCTTCTCCATTCTTTCAACTTTGTCTTTTCTGGTGCTTCACAACACAGTGTCATCAGCAAAAAGCATGCACTGGGGGGTATTGGTGTTTTACCTCATGAATCAAGACATCCTTAATTAGATCAAAGAGGTAAGGACTTCAAGATGATCTCTGGTGAAGACCTACTCTAACTGGGATTTAGTCTGTTACCCCAACACTGCTTTTAACCTGGGTCCTAACACACTCATACATAACCTGAACATCCTCACATACTTCTCTGGTCCTCCTTTCTCTCTCATGCTCCTCCTGACCTCTTGACATGGCACTCTATTATAAGTCTTCTCTAAATTAATAAACACCACATGCAAACCTTTCTGCTTTTCTCAGTACTTCTCTATGAGCTGTCACAATGCAAAGACTGGAGCAGTTGTTCCTATCCCAGGTATAAAACCAAAGTATTTTCATTCAGTGTGACATCACCTTTATCCCTGTTTAGTTTCCATAATCATGAATACTGTATAACTCTTCTCTTTATAAATGGGTTCAATCACATCCTCCTCTCTTCTGGTATTCTCCCCTGTTTAACTTTTAACCTGGAAAAAGTTGAACACTGGCTTCCCAATGAATCCAATTTATGTTGAACTTGCTGAAACTCACTATAAGTGGGTAGATGTGTTAGGATGTGAAGACCACAATGCATTCCATGCCAAAACATTTACTGTAAGCTAAAAATGAAAAGCAAAAATGTTCAAAAACTAAAAATGTCTTTAGATACAATTAGTAGGGCAATGAAGACAGAACATTGTTTAGTTATAGAAATATAATTCTCTTTTTCTGATAGCTAAACCATAGTAAGATGTCACATACAGTAAGCTGTGAAGTAAGCTAAGCTGCTCTAGTTTTCCAAATTCAACTAAAGGATGCCAAACAGTGGAAAGGCAATACTTTCAGTTTAGTTTATTTTTGTTTAGCAATGGAAAGCAAGCTAAGAGCACCGATATATGAAAGTTAGGCTGAGCTGTTTCCCATTTTTCACTTGTCAGAGCAGGTGATGGTGGCAACTGAACCTAAAGATTACTTTAATTGATAATGGCCAGTATTATTCTTACATATGTTATGAATATTTTATATTTAACTAGGATGCTCTGCCCACTGCTCGCTTCGCTCTCCAATCCCAGGGGCGGGCTCTGGGGCCCCATCTATCCTGCAGCTGAGCCACTCTGTTACAGAAAACAATTGTATTTAAAGATATGGTACAAGCCCCCCGGGACCCTTTGGCGCCCAACCCCCAGTTGTGGCCTAGTAGGCCGCCCCACGACTTTCTTGATATTTTAGTTTATAATTTAAAAATGGAATAAGAATCTGAAAATCTAACAACATCAAATTAAAGTTCGATAAATTCTGAAAAGAATGATACCAAACTTATATATGTAGGTTTTGAAATAAGCCCGATTTAAAGTGTGACAAAAAAGTGATATAAAAACGTCACATAAAATCATTGCAAAAAATCGTTGCACTTTTAGGATTACGATTTTATATACAGAGAGAGTAGATCAGTGTTACTCAACTTCATGTACTTCAGGGGCCAAAAACTGGGAATTAGCCTGATTAAAGGGCCGCAATGCAAAACAAATTAACTTTTTCTGACATTTTTGGTGTTAATTGTTCCCTAAAGATTTAAGTTAGAATGTTTGAAAACTAGCAAATCTATTTAACAAATTTTCTTTGCATTTGGGGTAACATTTAATAAACAATCCTTCAAAAGAAAAACAAATGTAGAAATTAGCACTTTAATTAAAGTTGAGCTAACATAAGACTTCTCCTTGTTGTAATCATATCACTAGATAAGAACAATTTTAACAAATAACATTTACCTTAAAATGGGAGTAAAGTAAAAATGCATCTTAAAAAAATTACGAAAGCTATTTGAAACGTTAATACAATAATGAAAATTAACATTTTATTGCCCCATCTACTTTTGCTCTTTAAATGCCTGCATATAAGGATAATATGTAAGTAACATATGAATACTGCCATGCTCCACCATAAATACAAACGGTAATACAATCAGGATGCTTATTGACGTTCCCTCTTGTCATATCTGATATATCGGTTGGCTCGTCAATGGTCAGACTAAAATGTTACGTGTTACTTAGGCCAGTTACAAGCTTTTCAAAAAGATTATCAGAAATTGTTCGGGCCAGTGTAAAATCTGATAGTTGCAATTTGGATATCAGACCAAAGATATCGTCTTTATTTTTAAAATCAGCGAAAAGAGATTCACTGCACTCCACGAAACATTTTTAATAAGCTCACCTTCAGTAAAAGGTCTGGGGCTCTACAATGTTCCACGCTATTTTATATGAGGCTTCTGTAATGGAATCACTCTCTTTTACTTTGCATCAAAGTAAATTTGCTGGCCATGTTGGCCATCTGGAAGTGAGCAGATTTTATCCTTTCTTAAATTTGTTTGATGGGGATATCATTTTCTAAAGTCAGCATGACAGCTTTCGTGGTGATGCTGGATATTTGCGCGTTTTGGTACTGCTATACTTCTCTGACAAAGCAGACATAGATGTTTATTGTTCATTTCAGTGATTGCGAATTCTTCTTCCCATGCTTTGTTAAATTTTCTTTGTTCATTTGAAATTTTGCGTTTTGCCATTTTCTTGTCGTTTTCACCAGTAGCTCTCTAAACGTTTTGTCTGCTTCGCGTTGTGATGCAGAAAGAAACTTTGCATGAACTAAAAAAACATATAAAGCACTAGTGTGCCCCCTTTTGAGAGAAAACTGAATGTTCTTGTTTTGAGCAGGAATTTAAATTCTGAAAATGATTAATAGACTTTAATACATTTCTTACTTCCTGGGGACCACAGAAAATGCTTTAGGGGGCTGCATGTGGCCTGCAGGCCGCGTATTGAGTAGCCAGGGAGTAGATAAAGAAATGGGATACTGGCATGGACTTTTAGTATTGCTAAAGAACAAATCACATAGTTGACTCCATCCATCCATCCATCCTCTTCCGCTTATCCGAGGTCGGGTCGCGGGGGTAGCAGCTTAAGGAGAGAAGCCCAGACTTCCCTCTCCCCGGCCACTTCTTCCAGCTCTTCCGGGAGAATCCCAAGGCGTTCCCAGGCCAGCCGGGAGACATAGTCCCTCCAGCGTGTCCTGGGTCTTCCCCGGGGCCTCCTCCCGGTTGGACGTGCCCGGAACACCTCACCAGGGAGGCGTCCAGGAGGCATCCTGATCAGATGCCCGAGCCACCTCATCTGACTCCTTTCGATGCGGAGGAGCAGCGGCTCTACTCTGAGCCCCTCCCGGATGACTGAGCTTCTCACCCTATCTTTAAGGGAAAGCCCAGACACCCTGCGGAGGAAACTCATTTCAGCCGCTTGTATTCGCGATCTCGTTCTTTCGGTCACTACCCATAGCTCATGACCATAGGTGAGGGTAGGAACGTAGATCGACTGGTAAATTGAGAGCCTTGCCTTACGGCTCAGCTCTTTTTTCACCACGACAGACCGATGCAGAGCCCGCATCACTGCGGATGCCGCACCGATCCGCCTGTCGATCTCACGATCCATTCTTCCCTCACTCGTGAACAAGACCCCGAGATACTTAAACTCCTCCACTTGGGGCAGGATCTCGCCCCCAACCCTGAGAGGGCACTCCACCCTTTTCCGGCTGAGGACCATGGTCTCGGATTTGGAGGTGCTGATTCTCATCCCAGCCGCTTCACACTCAGCTGCGAACCGCTCCAGAGAGAGCTGAAGATCACGGCCTGATGAAGCAAACAGGACAACATCATCTGCAAAAAGCAGTGACCCAATCCTGAGTCCACCAAACCGGACCCCTTCAACACCCTGGCTGCGTCTAGAAATTCTGTCCATAAAAGTTATGAACAGAATCGGTGACAAAGGGCAGCCCTGGCGGAGTCCAACTCTCACTGGAAACGGGCTCGACTTACTGCCGGCAATGCGGACCAAGCTCTGACACCGGTTGTACAGGGACTGAACAGCTCTTATCAGGGGGTCCAGTACCCCATACTCCCGGAGCACCCCCCACAGGACTCCCCGAGGGACACGGTCGAACGCCTTTTCCAAGTCCACAAAGCACATGTAGACTGGTTGGGCAAACTCCCATGCACCCTCCAGGACCCTGCTAAGGCTGTAGAGCTGGTCCACTGTTCCGCGACCAGGACGAAAACCACACTGTTCCTCCTGAATCCGAGGTTCGACTATCCGACGGACCCTCCTCTCCAGAACCCCCGAATAGACTTTTCCAGGGAGGCTGAGGAGTGTGATCCCTCTATAGTTGGAACACACCCTCCGGTCCCCCTTTTTAAAGAGGGGGACCACCACCCCAGTCTGCCAATCCAGAGGCACTGTCCCCGATGTCCATGCGATGTTGCAGAGACGTGTCAACCAAGACAGTCCTACAACATCCAGAGCCTTAAGGAACTCCGGGCGTATCTCATCCACCCCCGGGGCCCTGCCACCAAGGAGTTTTTTGACCACCTCGGTGACTTCAGTCCCAGAGATGGGAGAGCCCACCTCAGAGTCCCCAGGCTCTGCTTCCTCATTGGAAGGCATGTTAGTGGGATTGAGGAGGTCTTCGAAGTACTCCCCCCACCGACCCACAACGTCCTGAGTCGAGGTCAGCAGCGCACCATCCCCACCATATACGGTGTTGACACTGTACTGCTTCCCCTTCCTGAGACGCCGGACGGTGGACCAGAATCTCCTCGAAGCCGTCCGAAAGTCGTTCTCCATGGCCTCTCCAAACTCCTCCCATGCTCGAGTTTTTGCCTCAGCAACAACCGAAGCCGCATTCCGCTTGGCCTGTCGGTACCTATCAGCTGCCTCCAGAGACCCACAGGACAAAAAGGTCCTATAGGACTCCTTCTTCAGCTTGACGGCATCCCTCACCGCCGGTGTCCACCAACGGGTTTGGGGATTGCCGCCGCGACAGGCACCGACCACCTTACGGCCACAGCTCCGGTCAGCCGCCTCAACAATAGAGGCACGGAACATGGCCCATTCGGACTCAATGTCCCCCACCTCCCTCGGGACGTGGTCGAAGTTCTGCCGAAGGTGGGAGTTGAAGCTACTTCTGACAGGGGACTCTGCCAGCCGTTCCCAGCAGACCCTCACAACACGTTTGGGCCTACCAGGTCTGACCGGCATCTTCCCCCACCATCGAAGCCAACTCACCACCAGGTGGTGATCAGTTGACAGCTCCGCCCCTCTCTTCACCCGAGTGTCCAAGACATATGGCCGCAAGTCCGACGACACAACCACAAAGTCGATCATCGAACTGAGGCCTAGGGTGTCCTGGTGCCAAGTGCACATATGAACACCCTTATGCTTGAACATGGTGTTCGTTATGGACAATCCGTGGCGAGCACAGAAGTCCAATAACAGAACACCGCTCGGGTTCAGATCGGGGGGGCCATTCCTCCCAATCACGCCCTTCCAGGTCTCACTGTCATTGCCCACGTGGGCATTGAAGTCTCCCAGCAAAACGAGGGAATCCCCAGAAGGTATGCCCTCTAGCACCACCTCTAGAGACTCCAAAAAGGGTGGATACTCCAAACTGCTGTTCGGCGCATACGCACAAACAACAGTCAGGACCCTTCCCCCCACCCGAAGGCGGAGGGAGGCCACCCTCTCGTCCACCGGGGTAAACCCCAACGCACAGGCTCCAAGTCGGGGGGCAGTAAGTATGCCCACACCTGCTCGGCGCCTCTCACCGGAGGCAACTCCAGAGTGGTAGAGAGTCCAGCCCCTCTCAAGGAGATTGGTTCCAGAGTCCAAGCTGTGCGTCGAGGTGAGTCCGACTATATCTAGCCGGAACCTCTCAACCTCGCGCACTAGCTCAGGCTCCTTCCCCTTCAGAGAGGTGACATTCCACGTCCCAAGAGCCAGTTTCTGTAGCCGAGGATCAGAACGCCAAGGTCCCCGCCGCCGGCCACTACCCAACTCACATTGCACCTGACCTCCTTGGCTCCTCCCATAGGTGGTGAGCCCATGGGAAGGAGGACCCACGTTACCTCTTCGGGCTGTGCCCGGCCGAGCCCCATGGGTGTAGGCCCGGCCACCAGGCGCTCGCCATCGAGCCCCACCCCCAGGCCTGGCTCCAGAGGGGGGCCCCGGTGACCCGCGTCCGGGCAAGGGAAAACGTCGTCCACAGTTTTTACTCTTCATTGGAGGTTAGTTGACTGCATTTCTTTAAAGATGGTTTATTGTCACTGAACATAAAAGGATATTCTTGTTTTAAAAATAGTGTATTTATTGTGTTTTAATATTTGATGGCTAGAACAAACCAACCAGGAGAGCTGAAGAGTGCACTAACTTGCTGTCTTTCTCCTTTTTCTTCTGATTCTTACCAGCGACATCAGGTATAAACCAGATCAGGGCTTTGAATCCATTCACCGAAAGTTGCAAGACCATATCCTCTGAAAGTGCCATAATAAAATTAAAGAATAAACCTTAAAATGACATAACAATAAAAACAACTTGTAACACCTACAAGCCATTCTTTAATATTACAGAATATCTATATAAATAGACTGTTCTTGGCAGGGTGTGAATTTTCATACTGCTCTCAGTGCCCCTGGTCATACTGTTGGTCAGTGATGTTAATGGATTTTCTTCCTTAACTTATCCAAGACAACTACAGCATTGCTTCTCATTCTTTGAATGCCACCACACATATCTTAATTGAAAGGTTTCAGTTTACTTTTATAAACCATTAGTTACTCAATTACTGTATAGTATATGATTAACATGAGTTATAAGAAAACTGAATATCATAAAAGTAATGGAAGTTACTTTTCAAAGCTTTATAGTCTTGAAATCAACAAAGCCTGCTGCACTGTCAATGATGCAAATTGATGTGCTAAGAATATGTGGACAATAAGGGACAACTGAATAATTAAAGTGGTTTTTGTCCTCTCTAAACAGGATAAACATATGGAGCTGCGAGGGAGGCAGCAGCAAAGATGAAAGAAATCTTAATAAGTCAGAGAAAGATGCTGGCTAAACAACGCATATAAGGTGCCAGAGAAAACAAAAGCCCATCTAGGCATTTTCCTGTGCACTTGAGTAGCTCCCTGACTCCCCCACACACTTACCATGGTTTTTTTTTTTCTTCTATTGTATAATCCAGAATCCTATGAATAAATATAACAGCATAGAACTCAAACACTACCTTTATAATATGCTGCTTTTAAAATCTACAGGAACATGTTTAACTTCAGGAACATGATATTTTCCTGGACTATGGCGGGTCACTATGAACAAAGTGCCAAGAGATATTCTTCACTGCGTCTTTATAAAGAGCTATAGCAGACTTGGCAATGAGGAAGGGGAGAATACAATGCTAAACTGAGTTTCTTTTCAATTTAAAATGAAAACTAATTCCAATCTGTTTCACTGCCAACAACTCTGATGCCCTTTATTCTAATAGAGAGTGTTACAACACCAAAATGAAACTGACCCTACGAAAAAGGCAGGCTAACCCCAAAATTAGCCATGCAATGAAGTCTTCTTATTGGCTCATCATTTTTGTTTTGCTTTTTCCTTGCTTCTGTTGCCTTGATTTTGAACTGGATGTCACTCTGAAATGGTAAAATCATGAAAAAGCTTTTTTTTTTTAATGTTTTCATGTGTTTACATTCTTAGAAATAATGATACTTTAATCGCACTATAATTTTCTTTACTGGGTTATGTGGAAGTCCACCACATGCTCTTTTGTCTTGCTGATGTTGAGTTGCAGGTTGTTGTTCCTGCACCACAAGACAGTCCCCAACAACCTTCATAGCACCATTGATTGACAAAGCACCATTTAATTCTGGGAGAGGTTCTTTCTATATGAATTTGTTTTTTGTGCTTTGAAAAACGTCCAAATATGTAGAAAAAAGCAAACAGTAGGCTGCTAAACAGGACAGACTAAGAAAGCCAGACCTGGCCTATTACTGTGCATATGCAGCTAGAGTCCTTTTAAAGTCAGAAACCATTGGCATTTCACAAATCTGTTACCATCTATTCCTGGTTATTTACTGTATGTTACATATCTAAATATATACACAAGCTTCTTCCTGGAACTTTCATGTGGATGGGTCTTTTGGTAACCAAAAATCGTTCCCCATGGCATTGCTCTGAAGATCCACTCTGGCACCTTTTTAAGACTGTTTAAGAATGTTTCCATTTACTTTTCCATTCTTCTACTACTAGTTCTCGTCACACTTTAGCCCTTGTAGATTCTGGCATTGCAGAAAATGTTATTAGGTCGGCATACTTAGTTAATTTAAGTATTAAGAAAATTCCCATTAAATTTAAACCACAGGCTTTATCTATAAATGGAAGTGGAATTCTGGAAATTATAACTTGGACAGCATTCAGTTTTATTCATTATTCTATTCATTTAACACTGGGATGGGAGTTGGAGGGATTCCTGGCTCAGGAAGCATTACCTCGAGATAAATTAAAATTATAATGAATTAGAAGCTTAGAGCTCAATCTTGTTTTAAAGGTTTCTAAAGCAAAATTAAACCACCAGTTTCATTGTGCCATATGGAAGAGACCTTACCACCACAACACGTGGATTTCAAGTAAGCTATTCAGTGAACAAAAATCCCTAGAATTACTGCCACAATCCCTGAATTGTCCGATAGCAGTGGGCAGAAAAGACCTCTAGAGGCGCTTCTTAGCAAACTGTGGTGGAATGACCCTGTGGCTACAAGTGTTCCAAGAGAGCACCTCCTGGAAGGGATGGAGGATATTTTTCATGATGGTATACAATTTTGCTACCATCACTTTTCCAGAGGGGCTTCCAATGTGTCCAGGATTCATCCTGTGATGGAGCAGGCTTTCCTGATAAATTTTTAGAGGTATTGTACTTCTTTTGTCCTCAGGTTGCTTTCCCCAGGAGATTGTGGTGTAGAGCACCACACTGGCTACTATGTGCTGGTAGAACATTTCCAGCAGCTTGCTGCATACATCAAAAGACCTGGGTCTCCTCATGAAGTCCCGTCTGCTCTGGCCCTACTAGTACAGCACCACTGTGTTGCCAGAGCAGTCCAGTTTGTTGTTCACGTGAACCCCCAGATACTTGTAGTTCTGCACCATTTCCACGTCCTCCACCTGAATGGTAACTGGTCTCAAAGGCTTCTTGGCATTTTGGAAGTCCACAACCAGTTCTTTTATCTTGTTGATGACAAAATCCTCCACAATCTTCCTGTACTGTGACTCATCTCCATTATTAATGCAGCCTATAATGGAGGAGTCATCTGAAAATGTCTGTAGATGGCAAGCACTGGAATTGAGCTGGAAATACTGTATGTTGTGTAAAGGGTAAATAGATATATAGGTCAGTTTCCTAAGGTGCTACAGTATTACACAAAATCATTTTTGATACACACCCTCACAAACTGCTGTCTGATGGCCAGGTAGTCCATGATCCAGGAGATTGTGGGGGCAGCTGGATGCAAACACTTGAGCTTTTTCCCCACTCAATGAGGCAGAATAGTGTTAGAGGCACTAAAAAAAATCAAAGAACATTATTCTGACTGTGGTGACTTCTTTGTCCAAGTGGGAGTAGGGAGTAGGCTCTGTGGAGCATGTAGAGGAGAGCATCAGAGCATACTCCACACCTATATGTGACTGATAAACTGCAGAGGATCCAGATATTCTGAAACCATAGCTGTTTTAGGAGCAGCCTCTCAATGGTCTTCATGTTGTGAAGTTGGAGCAACTGGTCTGAAATCCTTGGGATCACTGGAATGTCCTTTCTTTGGCACTAAGACAGGATGAGTGAGGAACCTTCTCAAATTTAAGGAAAGAGGTGCTAGAGAACCCCTGAGAGCTGGCTAACACATGTTTTCAGCACTTTGGAGCATTACCACCATCAAGAATACTACTGTACTAATGGTTCACTTTTAGGGGTCCTATACCCAAGAGGAAATGTATATGTTATCAAAAGTTAAATTCAAAGCAGTGAAGGATTACATCCAAGGAAATTTACAGAATGGCTGGGAATAAACCAAACATTTTCACTTTCAATCCTGGGGACCTCGTGAGGGTGCAGGTTTCTCGTTCACACTAACTCCCATTTTTATTTGCACTCTTCTTCTTTTTCTTCTTCTTTTGTCTGCTCCCGTTAGGGGTTGCCACAGTGGACCATCTTCTTCCATATCTTTCTGTCCTCTGCATCTTGTTCTGTTACACCCATCACCTGCATGTCCTCTCTCACCACATCCATAAACCTTCTCTTAGGCCTTCCTCTTTTTCTCTTGCCTGGCAGCTCTATCCTTAGCATCCTTCTCCCAATATACTCAGCATTTCTCCTCTGCACATGTCCAAACCAATGCAATCTCGCCTCTCTGACTTTGTCCCCCAACTGTCCAACCTGAGCTGACCCTCTAATGTACTAATTTCTAATCCTGTCCATCCTCGTCACACCCAATGCAAATCTTAGCATCTTTAACTCTGCCACCTCCAGCTCTGTCTCCTGTTTTTTGGTCAGTGCCACCGTCTCCAACCCATATAACATATCTGGTCTCACTATCGTCCTGTAGACATTCCCTTTCACTCTTGCTGATATCCGTCTGTCACAAATCACTTTATTAAATCGCTTTATAAAGTTTTTAAAAAACTTTATTTGGACTCTTTATAAGATGTTATTTCCCAGTTTGTGTGTGGTGGAATCAATGTGGAAACTACAAACATTGTTAACTGTCAATATTAGGAGGCAATTAGAGGAGTAAACTACACAGAAAAAGGGCAGTGTAATAGGAAGAGGAAGACATTAAAATGGTATTAAACGGTATTAAAGTATAGCAAATAATAGAATTAATTCTAAATGTCTTATAAATAGAAAAAATACACTGCTGTGATTTTCTAAATGCAGAATATGAGAAAAAAACAACTAATTAAAGAGACCAGTGTGAGGTAAAATCATTCATTTATTTTTAACTAGTTGGAACAAAAACTTGCAGCCAAACTAGAAGAAGAAGAAACATTTCTTCTAACACCTTCTAATATCCAAAATGGGACTGAGTTTCATTTTTTAAACGATTTTATTTAACTTGACTCCTCTGTCTGTTTGTTTGTCTAGGTCAAATCTTGCAACTGATTTTAAACCCACTTTTGGCGAAGTGAATTTCTTCAAATTTTGCATACATGTTCAGTATCGATGACAATACAATAATTCATCAAAACCGATGCAATTACATAACAATTTTGTAGTAATCAATGGTTTTGCAATTCCAATTAACGCACACAGAACAATGACAGAGAGAGAATATAGTGAGATACAGGAGCATACAAGTGAGAAACGCATCGGATTGTCCCTACTTGTCTCTTCCAGTGAATGAAGTGGGTAAATATGCATACCGACTTTACTTGTTTAATCTTGTGAAACAGTAGCCTTGATGATCACGGTGAAGAAGTATTGATGTAAGCTCGCCGTTCTGTCGTCGATATTTTTGTGGTTAATGTAAAATTTATTTTTTGCTTTTTAGTGCATATATATCTAAAATAAATAAAATCATTTTACTTAAAAAAGATAATATATTTCTTAATGTGTTCATAAGAATTACTAATAAAGGCTTTGAAATCACTTCAACTTTTTTGTCAAGCTTTTTGGGGTTCTCCCCTAATTTTGCTCCACTAGACCCGAAAAACCCTTAATTTTAGGCTATTTTTGGACCCAAGTTTGGACAGGAAATTACACCCTTCTAATAAAGTGTAGACAGTTGGTGTCTACATCAAAAGTGATCAAACGGACTTGAAGTTGTGTTTGCCATATCCACTGATCCCCTAATGGAATACGAGGAGTCAAAATTAATCCTTTTCAGAAGACTTTGAAAAAATGGGGATCAGTAATATAGGCATGTGGAGTGTCATTTTATGCTATTTTGAGGTTAATGATCACGATTATGATCAGTTTTTTTTATAGTTTAAAGGATCCCTTCATCCTTTTCCATTGATTATTGTGAAATTAGCATGCATAAACTCAATGAAATACATCAGGGTGATGAATGGAAGGCTGCATTCAATACAACCAATGGACACTAGAAGTATCAGTTTATGTCCTACCTGCTGGCTTTAGCTCATCTTTCAAAAATAATTGGAAACTTACATTGTAATTTTCACTGATGACATTTTGATTTTCACAAAGGGTTGAGCAACACATTTGTCATGTCTGATAAATTAAATAAGTGTGAGTCTTATTTGCCTGAAAACGTCTGTCTTCCTTACCTGAAATAAACAAATTGTCTAACTCAATGAAAGTACTTAATAAAACGTTGGGTACCTTGACATGTTCCAAACTACTAAGCCAATATTTTATATAGGGCTTAGTTATTTTGGTTATTTCACATGCTGGGTTTCCCCTGTACATCATCCCTTGGTCTTTTTCTTCTATCTTTAAAACCCTTTTCACTGTGGCAATACACACAGCTTAAAAATCTTTTTTTGATTTGAACTCAATGCATTGTGCCACATAACTGAACGTCTTATTGCCCTATTTAATAGTTTGTGAACAGTCATGAGTTCACTATGGCTCATTTACCACTTCCCATAAGGTGTACTTTCATCTTTCAGACCCCCATTGTGTATTCAAATTAAACATTTTTACTTTGCAGATATTACACATTACATTTACTTACATTAAATTGAACCATATTTACAAAGCCTTAATTTTGCCCAGGTCCGTTTATACCAATTCTGCTAACTTTAAAATACCTGCTATCTGCCCTATTTTTTGTCATCTGCAGACTTAACCAGCTTGTTGGTAACATTTTTTCCAAACTGTTTACATAAATTATCCTGTGGGGTGTTACTTCTACACTAATCAGAAAGAAATTCCTCTTAGCAAAACTATTTACTTTTGTTGTTTAATTTTGCACCCATACACGCAGCACCTTGATCTCAAATTTCTTTTTCTTTGATCACAACCCTCTAATGTGGTGGTTAATCATAAAGTTTTTGAAAATCAACATAAAAAATATCATATGAATCACTGGGTGAAATGTCTTCTTTCCTCCTAACTGATGCCCACGTTGAGGGTTCAGTAAAATAAGAATACTTCATACATGTTGCTCAATATTCCATCTAAGAATGACTTTCAGTCATTTTTCCAATGATATAAGTTAGGCTTAGGGGCATTATAATTACTAGGATCTTATTTAAATAAGGGAACATTTGATAGGTTTCATTCTATAGAAATTTCCATAGGGTCTAAGATACGTTAACAATGTTAATGTTTTACAGTATGTATGTAATCACAAAGTTCTTTAAACACCCTAAGGTAAATATTATCCAGATCTCCTGATTTCTTTGATATCAGCCATTTTTAATTCTCTGTTTGCTATCTCCAAATCACTGAGAATCTACCTAATAGTCACCATACTAAATGTAAGGTTAATGACTTTTTCCTCACATAAAAACTTAAGTGAAATTTGATTCTCTCCCATTATCTGTACATTTAATTTCACACTTACTGTCCCTAACGCACCTCACCAACTCCTTTCTTTTTGTACTAAAATACAAAAAAATCTCTTTTAGTTCACTTTTCTATTTTTTTTTTGCAATATTCCTCTCTAACTGCCTTTTAAATTTAATATTTAACCATGTCATTATCCATTTTACAGATAATGCAGGAGTTAATTACTTCTGTGTTATACAGCTGCTTTTTCTTAGTTCCCTTGTTCACTCACTTCAAATTTCTCTTAAATTCTAAAATGTTTTAAAAAATTCCGAATGAAACTGTGTGCAATTAACTCTTAAACCTATTTTATTGTTTCCGGACAATTTCATATAAAATGTACATGTAGGTTCTAATAATATATATGTGTGTATTGGGAAGAATTCAAATAACAGTGCACACATTTAAACAATGATTTGAAAAGCTTGCACAATAAAGTTGTTTTTGCCAAGCATGCTTTGACTAGAACCAAGAAGTGAACTGTGAACTAATCAGCATATAGCATATTCTTCCTCTAATACCAATGAACAGCCAAATTCCAAAATCTCTGCTCATGTGTTGGTAAGTTCCTGATAGCCAAGGTCATAATTTCAGTGTGCCTTAAGATATCCTATACTGAAGGCTAATTTTAATATGCCTGGCAGAAAGGCCAGCTTTAAAGAAAATGTAAGCGTCCCCAAAATATAACTGTTCTAAGGATAGTTTAAGGGAGTAAGGACAGAACAAGACACTGATACCTTGGATCAGAGATAAACTGGCCCACCACAATCAGCCAGAAACCAACTAAACTTATACACCTATTTCAGTGAATGTAATCGTCCATCCATCCATTATTCAACCCGCTATATCCCAACCACAGGGTCTGCTGCAGCCAATCCCAGCCAAACAGGGTGCAAGGCAGGAAACAAACCCCGGCAGGGTGCCAACCCACTGCAGGGCACACACACACACAGCACAATTTAGGATCAGCAATGCACCTAACCTGCATGTCTTTGGACTGTGGGAGGAAACCCACGCAGACACGGGGAGAACATGCAAACTCCACGCAGGGAGGACCCGGGAAGCGAACCGAGGTCTCCTAACTGCGAGGCAGCAGCGCTACCACTGTGCCGCCTGAATGTAATCATAATCTTCTCTATTGATCTCTAAAGCCTATGTCAAATTACTTGACTTTTCCAGTAATTTTCATTTGTAGCCTTTAGGTAAACTCAGCGAGTCAGGGGCAGTTGGCGGCGTGTTCCTGTAAGCAGTCACCTAGTCTACAAATCGCTCTGCTAAAATCTAACAGGTTTGCTTTTGTCTTTAATCATGGGGTTTGGCCCTGTGTGCATGAGTGCTGAAAATAAATGAATACCCATATGAAAGTACAATGCATATTATACAATTACAAGTAATAAGGAACGCATGTCTCATGTTTTACATACCAGACAGAAAAAAGAAAAAAGACAGAATTGGAAAAAAGAAAGAAGAGGGCCGAGATTATGGGTGAACTGATAGTACCTGTCAATCCTTCATACACCAATGGTTCCATTAGGCAGCATGCCATTGGCTGTCAGAAAAGAGGGTGGGCACAACTGTGCTGAAAAGTGGTCAGAAAGTCAGTAAATGTGACGTGGGCAGCGATTTTCAGTTGTTTTTTAAATTCACATTGTCAGGAGACAAGATTAGCAACTGCAGTAGGTAGATCTGACATACTCTATAACTAGAAGACACGTAATGTGACTTTAGCTTACATAAAGTGGTACAGCACACTGACTAGCATATACTTTTCTCTGAATCACACTGATTGCTTCTGATATCCATATAGCCACTTTCTCCTTCTGACTTTCACCAACTATGCTCTACTGTTCTCGATATGCTGCACTTGGCTTAACCGAGACAAAAAGTAAAATGCGTGAGGATCTAACACATATTATAAAATTTGGTTTTAATTCTAACCAAATCTTTATTCTCTGCCTGCTTGCTGATGTTAGCTTAACAGTTTAGAAGCTGGCATCTTTGTAAAATAAAGCAGGAAACAGATTATTGGCTACATTTAGGAAGATGAAAGACTACCAAAGGGAACTCTACTGACTATGGTGTTGCCATGTTTAACAGGGGATACTAACACCATATTCTTAAACTATTAACTTATCCTACAACACTGTGGTAACTGCTTAATAAATCATTTAAAATTTATTTTAATTTGAACAGTTACACTCCAAATGTAACTTTCCAGCAACACATTTCTTTCACTGCCTTCAAATTCGAAACAGTGAATTAAACAGAACCTGTCCAATTTTCCTTACCTCCCACATACCTCTATACCGGAAAAAATATTGATCAGTCTTGAGGACTCAGACAGCATTTCTGTAATATATAAAACTATTTTACAGTCCCTCCATTTCAAAGATCCAAGAGAAAAGTGGGAAAAGGATCTCTTAATCAATATTTCAGAAAAGGAGCTGAAAGCAGCAATGCGCAGAATTCACTCGAGCTCCATATGCGCAAAGCATAGAACTATTCAATTTAAAATTATATATCAAGCGCATCTGTTGCTTAAAATTGTCCAAAATGTTTCCAGGGAAAAATCCAACCTGTGAACGTTGCAATCAAGCTCCGGCCTCACTGGGTCACATGTTTTGGGCCTGCACCAAATTAACATCATTCTGGACCAAAATCTTTAAATGCCTTTCAGACAGCCTTGGTGTTACAATCCCTCCTAATCCATTAACAGCTGTGTTTGGTGTTCTTCCAGATGGGCTTAAAGTGGAGAAGTTCAAACAAACTGTGGTTGCCTTTACTACACTATTGGCACGTAGACTTATGTTGCTCAACTGGGAGAATCCTAACTCTCCTATTCTAAGTCAGTGGGTAACTGATATTATATACTATTTGAAACTGGAAAAAGAGGATCTGTACAAAACTTTTTCAAAACCTGGCAGGATCTAATCGATAACATTTTAGAATAAGCATTTAAATTGAGGAAGCAGGTTCTCTCCCCTCTTTTACTCCTTTAATATTTATCCATTTATTATTTTATCTATTCATTTGTCTTTACTAGCATAAAGTTTTACACTGCTGGCCTAGCTCTCTTTCTCAGGTGTGGGGGTTGATTTGTTTCAAACCTTTTTCTTTTTTTTCATTTTGTAAAACTCAAGTTATGTGTATGGAGTGTTATTTGATTTTAAAAAATTCAATAAAATTTAAATATACTTCAAAAAAAAATTATTTTAATTTGACTGTTCTGATGAACTTTCATGAACTTTTTGCCACACATAATAGTCATAGTAAACAGAACACTACACTTTGGCCCTACAGCAGAGCCTTGCTCGTAAATTACTCATTTTTTTACATGTTGCTCCCCATTTTTGTAATAATTGGACCGTTTTTCCCTTTTTTTTAAGAAATTTTCTTCCACCTTTCTTATCTTTTCATTTGTATCTTCCACTTCCCTCTTTACCTAATCGATAAGGCAACTAGGTTCAGGTGGTAGGGGATAGCTCTGGAGTTAGTAGGATCATGTGGGAAAAGAGCATGATACTACAGTGTGGTCCACTCATGTTACACCCCCTTCTCTTTGTTTCTTTTGCTTGCTCATTTTCCTACTTGCACTGTCTTAACATTTGAGGCCTGACAGCATGGCATGCAGAAAGAGGGTCTCAATGGGAATTGTCACATTAGTCCCAATGGCCAGTCCATCCCTTCCTTGGGTATGTGATCCTTAGGCTGATAGATTGTAATGGGGCTTACACTACCTTATAAAAGGTCATCTAATATTTATGTTAACTGTTACAGGCTATTCCTGATGCAGCAAGTGATCAAATATGTTCCAGAAGTAGATTGGGACTGTGGCTTATAAGTGCGTTCAACTATAGGTTTAGTGGTCTGGTAGGGAGGCAAGAAACCAATTTGTGGAATGAACTATGGCCAGTATATCAGATGTGAAAGATGAGACAAGGAAGTGGGATCACTTATTTAGATTCGAAAATGTAATAGGCACCCTGCCTGAAAGCGTATGTAGCACTTTATTTGTTACTTCAGGGTCTCCTTGTGTTAATCTCTTGCTTATGTTTTACTTTTTATAATAAACCCTGATTTTTTTACCCTTTGGCTGTATTGTGATTTATTCTGTTGTTACCAGATTTCTACATAGTACATAAGGCAATGGCGTTCTCCTCCTGGTATCCAAGATTTTGGATTATGGGCTTACAACAAATTGTCATTGTGTTAGATTTCAAAAAAGAACTGGATGTTACAAACCCTAGTGCTTCTGTGCCAAAATTATTTTCCAAGGTGGTTGTTTAGAGATGGCCACTAGGTGATGTTGTCACCAAAAAGACACATTGCCAGTTGTGCACCTCTGCATCATTGTATCACAAGGCACCCATTCGCTGAGGCAGGCCCGCCACAGACTGATCAGACCTGTGTTTGTGTCTCGTGGTCAGCTGGTCACCTTGGCAGTCCAAACACCACCTTTCCTTTTCAGCCACAGCCAATGGCTGCTCCTTTCAGCAGTGTTGGTCAGCTCTTTGAGTGCTTTCCTGTGGGCCTGCCCTCTGGCAACTATTTCACTGAGGAACTTTGCTGTCCAATTTGCTACAAGGCCCCTGCACCCCATTTCAAATGGCTGCACTTTCACCCTCCATCCTCTGTCCTTTGCTCCAGCTGCTAGGTTGTTCTTCTTACATTGATGAACTTTGTCGACTACATCCTCCAATGAGACTGTTATCTCAATGACAAAGGCATGTTTGCTGGAGTTCGACCTGAGGACCAGGAGCCTCATGCATAATGCTGTGAATAGAATTCACACTAAGTCATGGCATACGTACAAAAGTGGAAATGTGCATACGCACAAAAAAATTTAGATGCACAAAACCGTACGTAAGCCAACTTCCACGCACTTCCGCTACATAAATCCCGGTCAGCGTGAAATGTAACGCTTGTGTATGCACCTGCCGCCCCTTCCCAACTCCTCTCAGAATTACTCTGACCAAGATATGCTTAAGGGTTACTGGAGCTCTACACAAGGGACAAGCCAGATTCTCTCCCAGCCAGAGATTTAAGTTTATGGGAGAGAGCAGGACATCATATGTGGCATTGATGATATAACTCAGTCTATTTGACTCCATGCTGCACAATTCGCTTGATGTAAGTTTCCTCTTCTCAACACCCTCCCACCTCATCCAGTGGCTTTCTTTCACTTGTCCTGCAGCTTTGGATCACCTGGCCACTTCTTACTATTAGCACACCTCCTCTATTACCATAGTCTAATGTTCATTCAGGGTTGCGTTCTGCCAGGTGGAAGTTTTCAGTTCCCAGGCCAAAACCTCTTCTGCCTTGTTGGATGTGGCCTACTATATCTTGATGCCGGAGGGCAGATTTAGTATCCAGCACAGCTGCGAAGGAGAGCAACTCCTCTCACCACCAGGTCCTGAGATTCTGTGCTGGACATGTCCAGCCTTGCCTTGGCACATCTGAATGCCTTCACTAGGCTAGAGATGTAGTTGTTAAAGAATTTACAATGGTTAAAGACTTTTGTTGTGCTTTATTGACTTCTAGTGTGGATTGGTGTTTTGGGCAATTTAGTTTCATATTTGTTGTTCTTTCTGCATTTCAGACCTTGTGTGTGTCTCTGTGTTGTGTTTTCTTCCATTTTCTGGACCTTTATTTACAGGTATTGATTGATTGATTGATTGATTGATTGATTATATGTCCTGTGAGTCTATATTCTTTTTGTTTATGTTTCAGCTGCTGTATGCATTTGAATTACCCCATGGGAATCTAATCTAATCTAATCTAATCTAAAGAACACTTTCTCTGCCATTTATCCAACTAGATCACAGTTGGAGATGTCTCAGGTGCACTAACACAAGTCAAAGGGTGCATGTGTGTATTATTCCTCTCCTTCTGAACTATGTGTACTGCTTGAATGTAAATTGCAGACTACAAAAGAGCTAAAGGGACAACTGCAAATATAAGGATGTTGGTGTTATGCCAGTGACAGAAACCCAGTGTAGCTTGGCTGTACAGCAATACAAACACCAACTGCCTGCTTTTTATATCCTGCCAAGCCATGGTGTTTTTTTGCAACTGGCATTACTTCAAAATCCTTGCTTAAGTAGAAAATAATGAGTAGGTCTTCTTTTCATTGTAAATAACACCCTAAGGCAGTTTACAATTATAGGTCTGTTTTACATTTCTTTACATACATTTTTAAAATGTGAGTGCAAATACAATAGGTTAAGTTTATACTGTGTGTCAGGGGCAATCTTTCGGGGTACAGTCGAACATCTTATTCACTTTATGTCTAATGCAACCAGGCCATGACATCTATTTTAAGAAATGATACAAGATTAAATTGCTACATCTTCAGATAGATGGATTCATTCCAGTTCCTAAAGGTATAGCCTGGAGGCCCTGTCATTTGACAACACAGCAGCAATGTCGTTCCATATCACTCTTATTGAGACACTAAACCAACCAGTGAATAATTCAAGACATATGGAGAACAAAAACTGTACACTGTACTTGTAATTTGTAAGTCACCGCACATAAATCACTCAGTCATTGTCTAACCCACTTAGTACTAATCAGGGTTGCAGTGGATGCTGGAGCCTATCTCAGTTGGCACAGGGCACAATGCAGGAACAAACCCAGGGCACTAGTCCATTGCAGGGTGAACACATACAAGCACACCACAATCACACACTAGGGCCAGTTTAGAGCCACCAGTCCATCTAACCTGCATGACTTTCGACTGGAGAAGGGAACCAGAGCACCTGGAAGAAACTCATGCAGACACAGGGAGAACATGCAAAATCCAAGCATGGAGGACTCAGAAGGCAAACCCTGGTCTCCTTGCTGAGCCACACCTTACTACTAGTGTGTCACCATTCCACTCTCCATACCCTAAATCGTTCATGCAGATCAACAGACAGTTATGCAGTTGCCATACTGATCTGTAGTGGGAAAGAAGGAGCTGATTCAGAAGGCAAAGCTTGCAATTTACCAATTGATTTATGTCCCTACCCTCACCTATGGTCATGATCTTTGGGTAATGACTGAAACAATGAGATCTCAGATAGAAGAAGGCCAAAATGAGCTTTCTCCTCAGGGTGACAGGCCTATTTGTATGAGATAGGGCGAGAAGAGCCAACATCTGGGAGAGTCTTGTAGTTGAGCCGCCAACCCTCCACATGGAGAGGAGCCAATTGAGGTGGCTTGGGCATCTGATACGGATGCTTCCTGGACACCTCCCAGATACAGCTGGATGGGAGCAGACCCTGAGGAAGACCCAGGGCTCATTGGAAGGGTTATATCTCCCCATTGGCTAGGAACATCTTGGGATCCCACAGTATGAGTTTGCAAGCCTGGCTGGGGAATAGGACATTTGGGCCTTACTGCTAAGAATGTTGCCACCACGACTCGTTCTCAAATAAGTAGAAAATAAATGAATGAATGAATGCTTAATGTAAAATATTGTTTAGTGTGCAGTATCTGTGAATTACTTGACAAATAAAGTAGAGCATTGTGTCCAAGGAGGACCTGCCATTGCCTTTAAGAAAGTTAAAAATGGAAATGAAAGGTCCAAAGTTCATAATTTTTGCATGTCATAACTAAGCTAATATGAAATAAAATAAAAATACACAGACATTACCCTGGACTGTTGCAGTAGCAAGAAGACTGAGCAAAGGGAATAATGTATTGCAAAAACAGTGCTTAACATACCCATAATACAAGCCTGAGGAAGATGAGGGATCTTATGTTGATGCATGCTCAATAAAACAAGAATTAAAGATAATCTCCAAATTGCACAAGCATTGTTCACTACTTAATATAATCTGTATATACTGTATAGATTTTCACTAATTACTACATATGAGTGGTCCAAATTTTTAAATTTCTACTATTGTAAACAGAGATATGAGCTTCAAGCTTCTTTAAAAAAACTCTTATGCTACTAAAAATGATGTGTACACCAAGACTGAAAACTGCATTGTAAAAATGGATTCTTTTCACCTAGAGATGTTTGCTGTCTGCCCAAAAAAAAGAAGAGATGATCTCTTATGCTATTTTTAACGTTTTCTTATAATATATCCTGTATGGCCATTTATGATCCTTCAAGAAAGGTGAGTACAAAAGTTAGACTTACTACTAAATTGTTTTCACTGGCAGATACTGGCAAGAGTTCTACTAAACTCTTTTGTTGCTCAAAATGAATGTTGTTGTATTTTAGGACACTTACTGCAAGGTTGTTTTTAATCATGTTTTTTTCCTGTTTTGTATATAATCCTCTTATTCAACATTCTCTTTTGTTTTGAAAAAAAATGCAAATTACGTTCTGAAAGAAAAATCCCTGCTGGCTGTTTGGAATTTTCTTTTTTTCTGCAGCATGTCTTTGAATCCTCAGAAAGTTTTATAAAACTACTAGCCTTTCATTAATACCTTGCTTTGTATTGTATACTATTTTTGTACTTTATTCCACACAGTACGTCCATATGAAGTTCTGTAAGCTTTTTGTTCTCTAAATTGCGGTTAGATAATGAAACATAATCATTAATAAACCTGCTAAAAGGTAATAGTAAGGCTTACAATCCCAATGTGTGGTTACATTTTTACTCTAAATTGTTTATTCAGTCTTAAAATCAGCTTCTCCAGCAGTTGTTATTTCTGCCTTATGGCTCTAGAGACAGGGGTTTGATTCTACGCTTGATGTAGAATTTGTAAATATATCCCATTCTTATGTGTGTTTTCATCAGGTACTTCAGTTTCCCTAAAGTCATGTTTGGTAAATTGGCAGGTTGAAATTCATCCACTATTTGTTAACATGCCTTGTAATGGATTAATATCCTATGTAGGGTTAATTCCTTACTTGTTGTCAAATTACAGCCTGTATTTTTAAAAGCAATGTCCAGAAAATGTAAGAAACAGGACTTTACCAGTCTTAAACATGGAAAAATGTAATGTTTTAAACAAAACATCCAGTGCTCAGTATATATGGAAGAACAAATCAAATTCCTGACTTGAGCCCCATGCACACAAATTGGATTAAGCAGATTTGAGAATGCTATAGTAACCATTTTTTTCTATGAAGAACTAAGTTATTTGTAATTTGTTTGCTTATTTTATTTTATTTACTCCTCTTTTATATTTGTTTGACATTTAACCATATGATGAATTTTGAAGATGTTTTATTTTTATAAATTAAAGATTTATATAAAATAATATTCAAATTACAAAGTATACATGTTCCATGTGGATATTTTATTTTGGAAGTCAGTTTGTTGCTCGCCAAATGTGTGCTGTATAAAGAACTAATGGAGATTTAAGCATTTTCCTTTCACAGAGAGCCCACTGCATATTTCAGGGATTTTTAATTATTTGTTTCTTTATACATTTAATGAGAATTGTTCTATTTTGAGGCAGCAATCACAAATATACCTTTGTTTTGTAGATGTCACACAGGCTTGACGGGCATCTCGGCCAGGAGAGGGAGCAGGCCTGAACGGAAGGACCGGAAAGGGGCCCATTAAAAAAAAGAAGTTGCTGGTGTTTTTTTTTTTATTCCCCCAACACACTAGATGGCAGTAGCCCTGGAGGTCGGTGTACAGTAAGAAGCCAACAGGACATGCTGGTATATGTAGTCCGGCAGAGCAGCCCTGCTAGGGTCACTGGGTGCCACAAGAGGGTGCTGTAGGGAGACAAGCTCCCTATTATGGACTTCCATGCGACCCAGAAGTTCTTTCATCAGGCAGTCGCCCTGGCACCGGAAGTACTCCCGGGTCTGTCATAAAAGAGACTGCACTTCCTAGTGGAGCAACGCTTGAATGGTGGAGGGTAGTGTGGTACGGAGAAAAGAGAGATATTGTAAGAGGAAAACCTGCATTTGCTTGTTTCACATTTGGAGGTATTTAAAATAAAAATCTTCAATTATTTGAACCTGGGACTGTACAAGTGTGTTTGTGTTGGGGTTTGGGGCTCACGAAGGCCCTGGGTTTATCACAGTGTCCTGTGTGGATCTGAGTGTGACAAGATAGGTTACATATGCATCATCAATTGTTAAGTTTGTATTTGTATTTCTTTTTATGTTGCTTTGTTACCATCATCAATGCCTTTTTGACATCTAGCCATGCTGGTTTCTTGGGCGCAGCCATGTTCTTTGTTGTTTACACTCTGCTCCAATAAAAGATGAAAGTACAAGATACAGTACAAGTAAGTACAATACAGTACAAGTAAGCTAGAGTTAAAATTTTAAAAGAAACATTTAAAGAAAATAATTAACTATTAAAAAACATTTTTTAAGCTCCTGTTTGGTTTTTGACTTCAATTCTTGGTTGTTATTTTGACATTGATGTTTTGTTATTTATGATTCTCAGTACTGGTCCATCCTTATCTTTATATTCTAAAGACATCTTCCCATTTGTTATGATGTGGCTGAAACAAAGAACCAAATAAATGTTAATTTGTAAATTAATTTAATAATTAAAGTTTGAATTTAAAACAAACAAAAAATAATAATAGCAAAATACAAGGAACATAAAATAAAGAGGGAATAAACAAACTGAAAAAAAAAATAAAACTCAAAGTGCAAAAGTCTTATTATTAGAGATGACTTAAAAAAACTGAGATAAACGAACTATAATCAAGCCTTGGCTCCACTAAACAAATTCAAAATCCTAAGAAGACAAGCCATCTTTCTAAAACCTTAGAAACAGAATTTTAAAGACATTCAAAAGGAAAACAGAGCATAAGGATAACAAAAGAGCACAGTTTCTGGAACTAATACCACTGCAAAGAGGCAGTGACCACAAATGGATTGAGCCCATTAAGTGAAGGCAAACTGATATTAGCACCAAAGGGCTGTCTGTATACTAAAGGCAGTAAGTGCAGTAACATAATTAACATATTAACTTAAACCAATAAGAGAGAGTAACTAAAATTATAGTCCATTAACAAAGTTACAACAAAAAAAAGATTATTTAGGGAAAAAACAGAACACAACAATGAAAGATTACAAACTAAAACCAGAGGCAAGACCTATATAAAGTTCTGACATCCCTCAACCTGTATCTCTAGTGCTCCAGAGGAAAATCTGATAAAATAATTGAGTGTTTTTTTAAGGGTTACATGTGGGATGGGTCAAGTACACTGAGTGTAAACATGCAATAAGGAGATAACATGCACAACTGCATGATTTCTGTTAGAGCGCTCCTTCTTTTTTTGTACTTTAATTGTACAAAATGTGAAGTCAAGCAAAGTTAATGTGCACTCAATACAATGAAATTCCTATGAAATTCAATGTCTCCTCAGAACTGTTGAATCCATACAACAATAAAATAAAATAAATAAAAGAAACACATGCTCAAAGTTTAATATATAGCATGCAACATACATAAATAAGCAGTTATACAGTTAGGTCCATAAATATTTGGACAGAGACAACTTTTTTCTAATTTTGGTTGTTCTGTACATTACCACAATGAATTTTAAATGAAACAACTCCGATGCAGTTGAAGTGCAGACTTTCAGCTTTAATCAGTGGCTTGAGCAAAAAGATTGCATAAAAATGTGAGGCAACTAAAGCATTTTTTAACACAATCTCTTTATTTCAGGGGCTAAAAAGTAATTGGACAAATTAAATAACTGGAAATAAAAACGTTAATTTCTAATACTTGGTTGAAAACCCTTTGCTGGCAATGACAGCCTAAAGTCTTGCACTCATGGACATCACCAGACACTGGGTTTCCTCCTTTTTAATGCTCTGCCAGGCCTTTACTGCAGCGGCGTTCAGTTGCTGTTTGTTTGTGGGCCTTTCTGTCCGAAGTTTAGTCTTCAACAAGTGAAATGCATGCTCAATTGGGTTAAGATCAGGTGACTGACTTGGCCATTCAAGAATTTTCCACTTCTTTGCTTTAATAAACTCCTGGGTTGCTTTGGCTGTATATTTTGGGTCATTGTCCATCTGTATCATGAAATGCCGCCCAATCAATTTGACTGCATTTAGCTGGATTTGAGCAGACAGTATGTCTCTGAACACCTCAGAATTCATTCGGCTGCTTCTGGCCTGTGTCACATTATCAATAAACACTAGTGTCCCAGTGCCACTGGCAGCCATGCATGCCCAAGCCATCACACTGCCTCCACCGTGTTTTACAGATGATGTGGTATGCTTTGAATAATGAGCTATCCCACGCCTACTCCATACTTTGTTCTTGCCATCATTCTGGTAGAGCTTGATCTTGGTTTCATCTGTCCAAAGAATGTTTTTCCAGAACTGGGCTGGCTTTTTTAGATGTTCTTTAGCAAAGTCCAATCTAGCCTTTCTATTCTTGAGGCTTATGAGTGGCTTGCACCTTGCAGTGCACCCTCAGTATTTACTTTCATGCAGTCTTCTCTTTATGGTAGATATGGATATCGATACGCTTACCCCCTGGAGAGTGTTGTTCACTTGGTTGGCTGTTGTGAAGGGGTTTCTCTTCACCATGGAAATGATTCTGCGATCATCCACCACTGTTGTCTTCCGTGGACGTCCAGGTCTTTTTGCGTTGCTGAGTTCACCAGTGCTTGCTTTCTTTCTCAGGATGTACCAAACTGTAGATATTGCCACTTGTAATATTGTAGTAATTTCTCGGATGGGTTTTTTCTGTTTTCGCAGCTTATGGATGGCTTCTTTCACCTGCATGGAGAGCTCCTTTGACCGCATGTTGTCTGTTCACAGCAAAATCTTCCACATGCAAGCACCACACCTCAAATCAACTCCAGGCCTTTTATCTGCTTAATTGATAATGACATAATGACGGACTTGCCCACACCTGCCCATGAAATAGCCTTTGAGTCAATTGTCCAATTAATTTTGAGCCCCTGAAATGAAGGGATTGTGTTAAAAAATGCTTTAGTTGCCTAGCATTTTTATGCAATCATTTTATTCATCCCACTGAATTAAAGCTAAAAGTCTGCACTTCAACTGCATCTGAGTTGTTTCATTTAAAATTCATTGCGGTAATGTACAGAACCAAAATTAGAAAAATGTTGTCTCTGTCCAAATATTTATGGACCTAACTGTATACAATACATACCATACATATTACCAAATATACAGTACTAGCCATCCCCTGCTGTTCCACCCGCATAGCAGTGAAACAGGACAAACTTTAAAAATCAATAAACAAACAGGTATTGCTACGTAAGCAGAGGCAAGGTCCGCTCTAAAATGTGGCCAGAGGTAGAGTGGTTCAAACAGAGGCTGGTGTGTGAGTGAGGAGCTCTCTGCTCCTACGTCTTGCTTCCCCCTCCCCTCGGCCCTCAGCCTCTGTCTCGGATTAGCATGAAAAAATTGTTCCTGCAAGCGAACTTTGATTCTTAGTGTGATGAGAGAAGTCGCAAAATCAACCAGAATGTTCATACATACTTAAATACAGAGGCGATGCAGCTCCCGGTATCCATGACTGGACTCAATTCTTTAAAAACAAAAGACTAATCTTTGACTTGTTTCTTATTTGTCCTATTTTGAATGGCTAAAGTCATTCAGTTATTCTAGTCTGTCTGGTTATGATCCTCCTTGTGCCCTCATCTAAATCCGTTAAGTTGTTCTCTCATGAAAGTGCACAGACATACAGACAGACATTGAATTTTATATATAGAGATGTATACATACATATATTGTATATTATATATAAATTCAGCAAACTTATGGGCTGTGCATAGAAACTGTACCCAAATCTACTGTAGCAAGTTCCAGTGATCCTGTATTCTTTGAGAGGTTTGAGGAAAGTGGCTCTGCAGGATGGCTGAGGCCTATAAAATGAGTTCCGCAAAGCACAAAAATTAGGAAGTTGTTCTTCACACATAGAACCATAGACACATGGATTAAGCTACCAAGTATTGTGATAGACAGTAGAAATTGAGAGATTGCAAAACTAGACTCTTTTTGGAAGTATTAAGTGGAAAAGACTGGAGAGCTTTGTTGGGCTGAACGGCCTGTTCTTGCCTATACCTTGCTGGTAATATTTCCTCTTTCACCATCCTCTGTAGTGTTTTAGGATATTGAGCCTAGCAGGTGCCGTAACAAGTGCACATGTAAAAGTTCATGAGAACAGCTGGATTAATACAAGCTGTCCTGAGACACCTGAGGAAGTAGAGGTGTTGATGAGCCATCTTGACAAGAGCAGAAATTTGTTGTGACCATTTCAGTTTGTCAGTTATAGTCATTCCAAGAAATGTAAAGCTGCTCCCTCTCCACAGCATTCCCTCCAACATAAATGTAATTGTGGTCTGCCTTCTGCTACCTAAGGCTGGTGAGCTCCTTAGTATTGCTAACATTACGAATCAGATTTTTGCCATGCCACCACTGAATCTACAGATACCTGTAGACCTCTTCTTTGTGAGATAACTCATTACTAGTGATGAGGCCTGTGATGGTGATGGTGTCATAAGCTCATTTAGTGATGGAATTAAAGCTGTGTCTGGACAAGGTGTGCATGTGCTGAGGGGGCAACATGGAGGATATGATGCTGACAGTCCTTAAAAGGGTAGCACTGAGTCCTAAATTGAGGAGTATGTCAATCAGTTTTTGCTGGTACAAAACTGTTAAATGCTTAGCTGCCATCAATAAGTAGGGCTCTGGAACAACAGTTTTTATTATCCAGATGTATCAGGCTGGTATGAAGTGCAAGGGATATGGTAGACTGGTTTTGACACTATGCAAATTGTTTACTTGTAATAGTGTCCAAAACCATTGAGTAATAATATGGCAACATTTCTTAAATGACATGATCATTAACTTCTTTTTCACATGAACTATTTGATGTCTTGTAAGTTATTCTTAACCATAACATTAATTTGATGGATGGCATTGTGCAGAGACTAGTTGCCCTAACATCTCCAGAACCCTGTGACTGCGGATTTTGCATGTTTTCCCGAGTCTACATGGATTTTTCTTGGGGCAATGTTTTTTTTTTTCTCTCAGATCTAAAATTCATGAATTCTAAGTCAATTGCCCACACAGAGTTATACCTGTGTGCTTAAGTTAATAATGTTTTAGACTGGAAGCCATCCAAGCTTGGGTTCCAGCTTTACAGATGATGATGCTTACATAGACTATGATGCCGTAAACACTGAAATTAATTAAAGGAATTCAAAACCTTGATAGAAGTTTTAAGTTGAATGTTTTTCACACCTCATGATTAATTAGATAAAGTAGTCAGGTTATCTCAGCCTCGAGGCAAAGCCACTTACAACTTTCTAGTCGTGTGAAAGATTTTTGTTTTAGTTTTGTTCACAACTGCTGCCTCCAGAAATTTCTAATGCATCAGATTATGTAAGGATCTTCTCATGATGAAAGGATTTTTCAAGGATGTTCTCGTTAAGTCAGACGGTTGTTTCCACATCACACTGGATTCAGCTCATGAAGCTAATACTATAGCAAATAATAAGTGAAAAGCAACTTACTCATTAATAAAAATCACAAGGAGAAATGGTTTGAGAGCTGTTGTCACCCATCTCTAATAATCAGCTCAAACTCATGCAGCCTCTCAAAGTCTATTAAAAACATGTCTCTCATGGAAGGAAAGGCCATCTTTGCAATTTTACATTCTATTAAATTAGCATTTACAGCTGATGCCTCTTTTCATTTCAATACATATAGCATGTGGTCATTTTATTTGTACTGGATCAGGGAAATTTTACCAGTAATTAGCACAGGCAGGCGTGTGTCTCATTGTTTCAATTGTTTGACATATTTACTGGCTCAACCGTAACTTCCACTTATTGATACCTTTCAGTCCAAAAGTAAACAAAATGCATTTTGGTGCATCCTATTATTGTAAATCACATTTGGTAAAGATATCTAACAAATAAACAATAATACAAATAAAGTAAGTAACGTTACAACTCTGAATATTGCTTAAGAAATTGTGATAACTATCTAACAGCCATTGCTTATTAAATCAAGTCACTGAAAATGAATACACCCATTTCTTTACAATTTGTTCAATTACTGACTTTCTGAAATTAAATCTCGAATGAGTATTGAAAAAAAATATTGAAATGCCTAGGAAAATCTTAACAGAGGCTCTGAATTTAGAATTTACTACAATAGACTTGACTACTGCACGTAGCCCCAGGGATTCTAGTTGAGTAATTGGTTACAGCATGATTATAATAATTAGCCCCTTCACAAATGATTACATGCTTAATCAGAAACTTATATGAAAGACATTTCACATTGCAAGTTGAGAGGCTCTGTGCAGTGCTGAAATTAGGCTGGAGTAATCCTAAAGAAATGGCGCTCTGATCCTGGGAATCTCATCGAAATTAGCATAGCGTGCAATATAAGAACGTTAATAAAAAGGAACATGGAATTATGTTCCTGGCACATGTGTACAGGTTTGGAGGCAGATCAAATAAATCTTTTTAAATTATAATGTCACCAGGCAAATACTTGAAACACCACCCCATTCTATTGCCTAAGGCTGCTATTACACCTCATAAATTGTTTTCTCTATGAAGCGCCCCAACCTTAGGCCCACTACCTGGCAGGTTCTATAAGAGGTCTAGCTGTTTGCACTTTGCACTAACTTGGTGTCAAAAGAGATTTAAGATTGTAGTAATAAATAAGAAAAAGCATTGTGTTTGTTTACCATAGTTAGCATGATGTAATTATCTATACAACAATATGGCCATGATTGCTATGGCAAAATATACACAATGAAATACTGAGGAAATGCGCTTCTTCTACTTATTTAGAATGAGTGTTGATAAACAGTCCCAAAGACATTGAGTTGCTGATCAATTATGCTTCTTTGATAGATCTTGTCTGTTGCACAGTTGCATACTATAAGAGATGATGGCCACAGATTCATCATTATCATAACCTCCTTACTAGGCCCTATTATCATGTCTCATGGTTTTTCTTATCAGTGCTATACCGAAGATATTCAGTTGTACCGGTTGTTCACGAGGACAACACAATATCTGTTACAATGTATGCATATCTCACTGCTATTCATGTTCAGTTCATCTGCATATTCAGTACCCCACCTCTCTTCAGCTTGGCACATTATCGCTAAGTCTGTATGCAACCTTGGGGTGATGATCAATGTCCAGCTATTCTTCAGGGACCATGTTGCTACAGTCTCTCGGTCATACAGATTCATTCTATACAACATCTGCACGATAAGACCATGTCTGATGGAGTATGCAGCACAACACCTGGTCCAAGCTTCGGTCTTGTCATGTCTGGACTACTGAAACTCTCTGCTGTCAGGAGTACCACCATTTGTCACCAGCCGGCTGAGACTGACACATGTTACTTCTCTTTTCAGAACACTATGTTGGCTCCCTGTAGCTGCACACATTAAAGTACAATCCTTGATGCTTGCCTACAGAGCATTCAATGGGTCAGCATCTCAATATTTGTGAGGGCCTATGCTCCTTACTCAACCACTCAGGCCTGCTGATGAATGGTATCTTGTAATATCACCTCTGTGTGGTATTAAATCTCAATGAAAACTCTCTTCATGTGTAGCTCCTCACTTTGGAATGAGCTTTCAACCTACATTCCAAATTCTGAGTCCCTCAATGTGTTTTAGAAGTGTTTAAAGACTCTCATTTGATGAATTTCTGGCTAACAGATATTAACTGTTATGTTTTTTTAACATAGGAATTGTAATGAGCTTGTTTTTTGTTCTGAGTTCTTCACGTGTTATGATTAATTACTAACCTGTCTTGTCACACGTGTTCCTCATAATGATATTACTTGAATAAGTTGATATATTTTTAAGTCACTTTGGACAAAAGCATCTGCTAAGCAAATCAATGTACATGTAAAGAGTCTTATATCCCTGTTATATGTTCTCCTGCACTATCTTCACAAGGGCCTCCACACTGGTTGAGGAAAAAGCCAGAATCCTCACTGGTGCATTCAACAGAGGCATAATTGACTCAGTCATCCAAGGAGGGACTTAGCAGAGAGCAGGTGCTCTAAATGGGAAACTGGCTACAAAACTATACAGTAAGAGCCAAAATACATTAGCAAGTACCTTGACAAGGAGAGGGTGACTGTAAACCTCTTGCTGTATAATTAAAGGTAGACAATGAATCTTTTTCAAAATAAAAGGTTTATTTTCAAAAGGCTCTGAAAATCCAAAATAATGAAACAGCATAAAAAGGCAAAATGCTATATGCCATAAGGCAATCTGGTAGCAAATACAGAATCCAATAATTGTGGTCAAAAGCAGAGCATCAGTCAAAAATCCAGTAATTTAATATTAACAATAATATTGCAAAAAAAAAAAAAAAACACAAGTGAAGTCACCAACATAACAACAGATCAATGAACCACAATTGACCAATAGGTCTCATCTGCCTTTATAGAGCTGGGTGCAGTTCCACAGAAAGGTGGCTTTGTCTCTTAGAGGACAAGCAACATAATAGAGCACATGACAAAACATATATAGCAGTGTAATAATGACATAATATAAATGGAACATAAATAAACAGGATATACATTTGAAACATACTTTAAATTGCATAAAGAAGGCAAAAAAGGAACTTGAACTGAGATTGAAGAACACAAGTAGACAAAACCCGGACAATGCTAACAAAGATCATGACATGGTTATAAAGGCAAGCAAATCTCTGCTCACTTCTACCAACCATAGAGAAGTTTAGTCTGCACACAGTAGATGAGTCTGCAAGATGTGGTATCACCTAACCAGCCCTATCAAAGGAAGCAAAATGTGCCTGTCTTTCACAACTATCTCCTGCTTACCAAGACAATACTAAGCCCCAAGATTTAACAAACAAAACAAGGAACTTTAGATTAAGTGTCAGAACCCCAAAGTACCAAATTACAGTAAATAACTGCTCATTTAATAAGAAACAAGCAACAGTAAAGCTCTTCATAGTACAGGTCTTGACAACTTAACTTAGGACAAGTGTGACAGGTGTCAGGGTCACACTTACAGGTCATCTAACCTAGACACCGTTAAAATATCCGACTACGCCACCCAGTTTAATTATGAGACTGGGAACTCCTGAAATTTACCAATAATAGCACACAGGTTTCTTTAAATTGGGCGGTGAGTAAACACACAATGAAAGACACAACAGTAATTTCAGGAAAAGAAACAGTAACTTCTGTTACACCAGACAATCATAAGTACAGTACATTAAAAAAGATAAATGAACATAAACCAAATCTAACAGTATCAGGAAGAAAATTCCTTTTTTTAGAAAGGAAAGCACACAGTCCACACTCTAAAAGTCCATTAAAAACAAGAATTGGAGGATACAACCTTTAGTGGTGCAGAGTCCAGTTTGCGCACTGTTACCCCAACACTTAATTGTGCAACTGTCCACGGATGCACTCGTTTCCCAACAGAAGTTTTGTCAAAATCGTGGAATCCCTGTCAGTGTCTCTTCATCGTTCCTTTTTTCCACTCTGGGCTCCTTGTATTGCTGTGACCCAGGCACGCCTTATTTCTCGTCTGCCAGCTTTGCTCGGTCCTTTCATGCGGCTTCCCTCTCTTGCTGGACCCACAACTGGTGTCTCCTTGTGGAGCTGTCTCTTTCTCCCTGGAAGTAAGTGTTGCCGTCCTTGTGCCTCACGTCGTGCCAGCCAGGTACCCTTGTCTGCCTACGAGCCCCTGTGGTCTGTCCGAGTGTCTTGGCAGTGTTCTCAGTGGACCGTCCCCTCTCTTTGCCTTCTCCTGGTCAGAGATTAAATCCCCTTTAGTCCCTGCAATTATCAGTTCTGGACAACCAGATTAAACAATGGCACATCTAAATTTCCTGGGTTTAACAAATAATGAAAACACAAGTTAACAAAATGTATTGTTACCAACCATTAATGAGTACTGATCTGCTGTTTAGAAACCAATATTGTCAAACATGTTAATTGCCAAGTCAGGTAAATACAGAAATCCTCCAAGGAAAGAGCAGTTCTGTTATCACAACTTTGTATTGTTTGTAATCTGAACCAGCCAAAACCTTCAAAGTGGTGACTCCTTTGCAATACAGCAAATACCTACAATCTACAAACAGCCTTTTAACTTCTCACCCCCAGTGCCAACAATGGGTGCCTATTGCCTGTTCATCTGCTGGGTTTTAAATGTAATATTGACATGTTTCTTTTCCTAAGAGAGAAATGGAATGACTCAGTGTACAAAAAATGTCCCCCTCTGACACAAGCATACTTATTTATTCAAATCAAAGACCTACAAATCCCAAAGCATTCATATTTCAGTGAGTAATAGGAAGGCACAAAGAGCAATGGGCTTTGAGGAAATTATGTCAAGGCAGACTGCAACAAAGCTGCAAGAATGACCAAAAGTACATGATCCAACCAGAAACGAAGATAAGGCATGATTAATAAGAAACAACTATAAACAAGACATTCAAACTATCATGGGATGATGCTGTTTGTGTGGTCTGGTAGGTGGCCTAGGTAGGGTTATTGCAGGTAGGTAATGGTGGCACCAGGCAGGGTGCCAGAAATAATCCACTTGGAAGAATGACGTATGGTATATTGCCATGCCATGGCACCCTGATGGAGCAACTAGTCCTTTATGTGTGAGCTTTGCTGTGGAAAAAAGACAGGACCACATGTCAGAGAATAAGATGAAGCCTGGGTACCAGCATGAGGTGTTTTCCCTGGAAGGAAAAAGACAGAAGACCCAGAATTTAGTAGTAATGAATTAACCTCCTCATTGCCATAGAGGGCATGGAGAAGAATACAGACTCTCTAGGCTGACAGAGGGCAGCACACAGTCCCCAGTCTGGGAGATCAGAAACCGAGTAGCCATTTTAAGTGGTGAGGCAGCTAAAAAGGGCTTAAAATAGTAGGTGGCTCAGGGGTGCAGAAACATCAGGGGTGGTTAGAGGAAACCATAAGCCAATGCTTATTACAATAGTACAGTTACCTCAACCCTGAAAGTGATACCAAAGTATGGATGGGCTTGGGCTTGCAAAGGGGCATTAAAGCCTCCACTAATTACAGGCACAAGGTGAGTCAGAGGCAAGGTCTCAAATGATAGGAGGATGAAGGAAGGAGATAGAGAGAGAGATACGAACATACACTCACTGTAAAAGCCAAATCCTTTAATTTAATATTAATTGTAAATATACCTTAGTCTGCTTAGCTTGAACCTGAATATAACATAGTTGAACACAGATAATGGAAAATTAAGTTTAACCCCCTATAATTTATAGAAAATGGAATGGTAGAATAGCCCATAGATTGAAGTTAGACAGCTATAAGGAAAAATGAAGGGTCAGATAGACATTAATGCCATATAGTTTTCTGCATAGTAAAATGCATAGAAACATTAAGAAATGTGACCTAGCTATTTAAGCAAAATATCATAAGTTTACCTTTTTCCCTTTCCTTTTTGTGTGTATTATCCACTTTTTTCTCTATTTTTTGTTTGAACTGTTGACTTTGAATTTCACTAAAATCCTTAAAAACAAAGTCACTTGGAATGCCGAGTATTTTTTGTACGACTAGTCATACTAGTGCCGGAATGTCTATCTGGTATCTGCATTTGAACTATTTTGAACCATGTGGAAACCTTCATCAAACACAGCTACACCCACCATATAAAACTTTCATGGCACTTTCAGGTGGGCTATTCTGTTTGCCCCCTAGTGAACAGGGTTAAATGCCTGTATAGGTAAGTCCACAAGGGTTGCAGTTTTTATTTTAAACTTTTTTATTTGATATTTTGTGTTCATCCCCTCAGTTGTTTTATACATGTTTTATTTTTGTATATTTTAACATCCTTTTGCTTTACTCCGGATACAAGGGCTGCTACCATAGCACCCCTTCTTTGTGAAAGTGATAATTAGTATACAAACCCAGTGCTTCCTTTGTTATCATATTAAGGACAATGTCATCAAGGTTTAACAAGGTTTTGATTAAAAGAAAACACACACACACACACATTTAGCTATTTACAGATACATTTATTTTAAAAGGTGAAACATTTAAATGGGAGATGCAAGTATTTTTCAAAGCAGGTGTGATTCTGGAGATATATTAGCAATTGACATAAACCTCTGCTTATGGTATGCATATGAATGGTGATTATATCATTTCATCTAATACGTTAGCAAGGCTAGAAAATAAGACTTCTTTGCTTTTGAAAGAGGGGTAATTGCTGGATGCTTCTGGTATGAGCTTTAGTAACAATGAAGACAGCTCAGCTCACTAATGTCTCATAAGGAGATTATCTATGGGAGTGTTGCCATGGGCCTCATAAGAAAAAGATATCATCAGCAAAAAGAACTGTGCTCAATGGTGCACTAACTGGGCTCCAGTGATGCAAAGCTATTAATACATAATCTATTTTTTGTCCATTCCCTTTAATTCTAGTGTTAGGCTCAAGTGGGTCTGGACTCTATTTAATCAGCATTATGTGTAAACTAGGAACCAGTATATCACACTGCATGTGTCCGCATTCACTCACACTTGACTGGTTTTGAGTAGCCAGCTATCCTGACTGATGTGTCTTTTAGAAATAGGGTTAAACTAAGTACCTAGATAAAACATGCACAATCACAGGTGGGGATCATAATCCATATGTGTAGCAACTGAGCTCAGATTTGGTTCTTGGAACCTTGCAGTGTTACAAAGTAGTGCTTACCAGTGTGCTTAGTGACTTCTAACAACAGAGTTTTCCATTGGCTCAAGTAGAGAGTGTCACGCATGTGCGCTTAGGGGACAGTTTTGTAATGGCTCCAGCAGATGGCACGGTGCAACAACACCTTATCTTTTTCTTCCGCTACAGACTGGATTAATGATGGCTTTTCCACCTCCAACATCACTTTTGGCGTCCAATAAGCCTGGACCCTCCTCATCCTGCTGGAACCCATCATAACCTCATGCTCCGCCATTTTCGAGTCAGTTCAATATCAGACATTACTTTAAAGTTATGTTAGGGAGAATGCCTAGAGGGGGCTGTGCAGTCTCATGGCCTGGAACCCCTGCAGATTTTATTTTTTCTCCAGCCATCTGGAGTTTTTTTTTGTTTTTTCTGTCCTCCCTGGCCATCGGACCGTACTCTTTTTCTATGTTAATGAGTGTTCTCTGATTTTAATTTAATCATGTAAAGCACTTTGAGCTACATTATTTGTATGAAAATGTGTTATATAAATAAGTGTTGTTGTTGTTGTTTAACGCTCTTGAAATTCAGTTATACAGTTTTTGTACATGGATTCCCCAACCCTTCTTATTGTGTCCTCTTGTTCTTACAACAGGTATTCAGGTTCTATAGATTTGAGTTTGTGTCCCAGGCATGGAGACTAAAGTGAGAGTGTAGGTGTGTGAAATTGGAGAAACACATCTCCAACAGCTTAGCTGGCTAAGTAGAATACTTTTCACTATCTGCCACTGGATTTACTTCTTTGAAGGAAATTGAGTTATGCTGATGGTGTCAGCCATTCTAAACTGTTTTAGTTGCACATACTCCCAGATCACAAGTTTGAGGCATGAGGCAGATCAAACAGGAAACACCTAACTGCTGTTCATTCATTACCTTAACCTGCTAAGTCTGTTGAAGGAGTCATGAAGAGCAAGACACGAACCAACTCTGACACAGTCATTGAAACACGCATTGGGTGATTCACCATGTGAACTAAACTCCTGCTTCTAACATTCTCTATCTGTAACCCCAACCCTAATTTTTACGCTAAATTTACACAGTTCCTTCTAATCAGAAAAAAAGTAATGGTCAGATTTGAATATTGGAGTGAGAATTCTAACAATAGGCGGCACAGTGGCACAGTGGTAGCGCTGCTGCCTCGCAGTTAGGAGACCCAGGTTCACTTCCCGGGTCCTCCCTGCGTGGAGTTTGCATGTTCTCCCCGTGTCTGCGTGGGTTTCCTCCCACAGTCCAAAGACATGCCGGTTAGGTGGATTGGCGATTCTAAATTGGCTTGGTGTGTGGATGTGTTTGTGTGTGTCCTGCGGTGGGTTGGCACCCTGCCCAGGATTGGTTCGTGCCCTGTGTTGGCTGGGATTGGCTCCAGCAGACCCCTGTGTTCGGATTCAGCGGGTTGGAAAGTGAATTCTAACAACGTGATTTTTTCTTTTATTGAATTTAACTCTAGTAAAGATTTTTATTTTGAAGATTAACATTTCTAAAACTTCACTTGCATGACAATTACAATTCAAAGCATGTATGCAATGAGATTTTAAAAATGTGTCTTGGATAGAGAGCATCAAAACGGTATTATTTTTGCTTCGGCAACTTTAAGGTAATTAGTCTAAATGGATGTAATTGCACATTTCTTGAATTATATAGGTCACTAGAGATACAGAAGTTTTTGTATTTCTATGTGGAATGGATGCTTACTGCTTCTGAGTACCAGTAATTACTAAACGTATTTAACTTACTTATACAAGGTCAGTTTGACTGTGTCCTTATTTTGCACAAATGCTTAAGTGAATATTTAATGTGTCTGCTTTACAGTGTAAGAAAGCATTATTAAATTTAACACATCAGATGTTTTTCTTGTTAAAAGTTCTACTTTTTCTTAATCTGTGTTAATCCATTATCCAGTATCTCATCCAACCTTTTTACTTTCACAAAGGAAAAGTATTGGAATCCTCCAAAACTCAGTTTTGAGATTTCGATGAATCTCAACATTTTAGACCTTCCTGAGTCCAAAAATACAATTTTTGGAATTAGGTTTGTGTGTCTGTATGTGTGTGTATGTAAACACGATAACTTGAGTACACTTTCACTTAGGTCAAACAAATTTAGCATACAAGTATTAGGTTCAAAACATAGATTTCTATCCATTTTTGGGCTATTTCTGCTAACCGGAAGTGGTATTTTTCCTTTTATTCATTCAGTTCCAGATTTTGATTTATTCAACTTTACTTTAATAATAAATGTTCAATATATAATTAATTTGATTTGATTTGTTGTTGTTGGTTCCTTAATGTACATAATATAAAAATATAATCATTGTCCTGCAGTTTACTCCTCAAATATCCATCCCCATATCTGAGTATACGTGAAAGTCTAGGAGAGACCACTCCCAATTTTTAGTTACATTTTTGAACTGCACTGAAAATCAGTAATACAAATAGTAATAGATCTTCTTCTGGTTAGATCAAATATTCATGCTAACCCACCTAAGTAACATAGAAAACAAAGGATTTTAATATGGATTAATCACTTAAAAATGATGGTAAATCCTAAATGTAGTCAGTAATTCAGCATCTTTAATTAATGGTGGACAACATTAATAAATGCCTGCCAGAGTCACAGAACTCATGTACTGCTCTTCAGTTTCTTGGAAGTCTGTCTCATGAAATGACCTTCATCTCGCAAAACAACAGATGGATTTGAGGAGTCTATTTCAATGTGGCCATTTACAGCCCAGGTTCGAACATTAAAAATACCACTACCTTGCAACCCAAGGAAAGAAAATTTACTTGTCTTATTAAACAAAATGAAAGGTTTTAGCTATGCTAACACAATTACAAAGGTTTCTCGGATGACCAAGTAGCATTTAAACTAAATCTGTTGAGTAATTAATGTTAATGTGTGTTATTAACATGTTAAAAAGTTCTGCAATTAAATGTTATAAAGCAATTCTCTAAATGCATTAATTTAATCTGATCAACTTGGTTACACTTAACAAAGCAGTGCCAAATGAATCCAATTCTATTAAAACCACTTGATCATTTCCATTTCCTTGGTTACTGATAATGGTCTTCAGCCACACAACGAATTGCCACTTGTCCCTTATAATGCGGGATCATCACTTATTGGAACACAAAACAAAGTGTACTGTACTGAATCAGTAAGGGACACAATTTGACCTATATTTTCATACACATTATTTTATATATACACTAGCTCCTCAAAATGCACAGAATAACATAAGACCAAATAAAATTAAATCACTTATTCAAGCTGAGTGAATGAGTTTCATTTTCATATCACACTAATGTTGCAGATGGAAAAGCACTGCTCGCTGAATGAGATTACGTGTCAGTTTCATTGTTTCCATAATGCTCCATTCACATATTGACAGTTAAAAAAAATCATATAGAATCATTTCGAGAGCAAGATGTTACATGCAGTTATGTCCAATATTGCAGGTCTGCTCATGAAACATAACAGGCTCTTTAGGTATAGCTCTGAGGCTGAGGAAAAATGCCCTGAAACAGCACAGTGCAGATAGTCCCCATATTCATCAAGTTAAAGAGCAGATGATGCAGAGTGGAATCGCTCAGTTCCTTATACCTCATACACACATCGTCCAAAGCAGAGATGGTATGTTGTTGTTTAATTAATTGTATGTTAACTACTGTATCATACATAATAACCTACATTAGCCTATAAGATACTGTAACCAATAAAACTAGGCAATAATTTATAAAAAAATTGATCATGCTAATATTTCCATCCTTCTGGGCTGAAGATAAAGATAGTTAAACTTACTTTATAATTCATAAATAATATATTCTATGACAATGTTCAATTTAAAACATCTAAATAAATAACCCAATCACATACATACTGTATTTAGAAGTTTATTCTGTCTGTTCTTTACCATTTAAAAGACTAATCGATACACATTTTCAATCTAGTTAATGACTCCAGGTAACAGCTGCGGAGTTGTCGTGTGTATATCTTGCAGTTAAGCACAATCTGAGCTCTAACAGTGCCGATTGTGCACAAAAGCTGAACCAGTATTTGATGTTTCAGTTTTTAATATTTGTTTACCTGATTGTTAGTACCTTTGGCATGTTGTTTTTGCAGCATAGCAGTTCAACCCATATGTGCTAACTTTCACAAATATTACAGCAATCCCCGGCATGAGGGGTTGTTTGGTTGTTGTTAGCCGCTGTTTCTATAATACAAAAATGGAATAATTTAGTATGCATTAGCAAGTGATTATTAAAACTTTTTTTTCTAATTAGAAATTAATCAGAGTTATTTTTGTTTAATAGAAAAAAATATTAATATGCTTAAAGGAAATATGATATATTGTGATTAATATGCAGTTCATTTCAATTAAAAATTTCTTTTGATTAATTGTGATTAAAATTTTTAATCGAACAGCAGCACTGAGTTAAACGTGAATAATTAAGGATCAGCTAAGAGTGTTTGCCATCTAAGAGAATATGCATCATAACTTCCCCATTGGATTATTAAAGTTTATCTAATGAAATCTAATTAGCACACTGCAGTGATATCTGCTAAAAATGGGGCTTTGCAGTCCTATGTGAATATAAATTAGAAATCAGTCCTTTAAAGAGGTAGAAGCCATTTTAAACATTAGGAACATCTTTCCTATATTTTTAAACTAGCAAAATACCCACGCTTCGCAGCGGCGAAGTACTGCCTTAAAATTTTTATTAAGAAGAAAATTAAACCTTTTTAAACTGAGGGAAAATAAAACATACCAATAATTATTTGTTAAGGATCTCTTTGTATACCACATTGTCATTTCAGCCCTCCAGTTGTAATATGACCAAGCTGTGCGCTGAGCTTACTCTTGAGCATGCAACGTACAGTTGGCCATGTGAAAAATAATCTTGTCTCAAATCTCACAGCTTGGATTGCTGCTGTCATAATCGGTTTGAGCTTTATGGTTTGTTTCAATTACTACAGTATTTGCAGGACTTGTGTTGAAGTGACATTCGGCATCTGTCAAGTGTTGTAAGCATACAACCGGTTTCATCGATAACTTCACATCCAGCTTTTGTGAGTTTAAACATTCATAAACATCAAAGTGTCCACTACTAAAATCGTCACCTGTTAATCTAAGATGTTTAAGAGGTATTGGCGGTTGTCCAAAGGTGTAAAATATTTGGCTATTTCCGTACATTTGAAAGCGACAACCGAACAATTCAGCGGCAGTCATCAACTCACATACAGAATCATAGGTGAAGGGCTTAAGCATTCCACTCTTATAGTGGTCCTGTGTAGTATAATTATCTCCTGTACCGTCATCAGTCCACACCTTGAACCTGTCCCAGTCATTCAATACATAAGACACAATGTTCCTCCGATATCAAGAGTGAGCCTGATATTGCCGTGCAATATGTAACAAAGAGAATGGAAAAGGCAGGTGCCATCTCCGGGCATGGAAACCACTCGGTAAGTGACAGTTCTTTGATCGATGGTGATCACTTCGATAGACATGTTAATAGGGGTATGGTTGGAACGATAAAGGAAATGGGTACCTGAACAATGTAAAGGAAGTATAAAATACCTACACAATAACTATAATCGTAATAAATGAACAATAAGATAGATAGATAGATAGATAGATAGATACTTTATTAATCCCAAGGGGAAATTCACATAATCCAGCAGCAGTATACTGATACAAAGAAACAATATTAAATTAAATAGTAATAAAAATGAAAAAAGTTAGCATTTACTCCCCCGGGTGGAATTGAAGAGTCGCATAGTGTGGGGGAGGAACGATCTCCTCAGTCTGTCAGTGGAGCAGGACAGTGACAAAAGTCTGTCACTGAAGCTACTCCTCTGCCTGGAGATGACACTGTTCAGTGGATGCAGTGGATTATTCATGATTGACAGGAGTTTGCTTAGTGCCCGTCGCTCTGCCACAGATGTTAAACTGTCCAACTTTACTCCTACAATAGAGCCTGCCTTCCTCACCAGTTTGTCCAGGCGTGAGGCGTCTTTCATCTTTATGCTGCCACCCCAGCACACCACCGCGTAGAAGAGGGCACTCGCCACAACCGTCTGGTAGAACATCTGCAGCATCTTACTGCAGATGTTGAACGATGCCAACCTTCTCAGAAAGTATAGTCTGCTCTGACCTTTCTTACATAGAGCATCAGTATTGGCAGTCCAGTCCAATTTGTCATCCAGCTGCACTCCCAGGTATTTATAGGTCTGCACCCTCTGCACACAGTCACCTCTGATGATCACAGGGTCCATGAGGGGCCTGGGCCTCCTAAAATCCACCACCAGTTCCTTGGTTTTGCTGGTGTTAAGATGTAAGTGGTTTGAGTCGCACCATTTAACAAAGTCTTTGATTAGCTTTCTGTACTCCTCCTCCTGCCCACTCCTGATGCAGCCCACAATAGCAGTGTCATCAGCGAACTTTTGCACGTGACAGGACTCTGAGTCGTATTGGAAGTCTGATGTATATAGATTGAACAGGACCGGAGAAAGTACAGTCCCCTGCGGTGCCCCTGTATTGCTGAACACAATGTCAGACCTGCAGTTCCCAAGACGCACATATTGAGGTCTGTCTGTAAGATAGTCCACAATCCATGCCACCAGGTGTGAGTCTACTCCCATCTCAGTCAGCTTGTCTCTAAGGAGCAGAGGTTGGATGGTGTTGAAGGCGCTAGAGAAGTCCAAAAACATAATTCTTACAGCACCACTGCCTCTGTCCAGGTGGGAGAGGGATCGGTGTAGCATATAGATGATGGCATCCTCCGCTCCCACCTTCTCCTGGTATGCGAACTGCAGAGGGTCGAGGGCGTGGCGGACCTGTGGCCTCAGGTGGTGAAGCAGCAGCCGCTCCATGGTCTTCATCAGATGTGACGTCAGAGCAACAGGCCGGAAGTCATTCGCTCACTAGGTCGTGATACCTTTGGGACAGGGGTGATACAAGATGTTTTCCAAAGCCTTGGGACTCTCCCCTGTTCCAGGCTCAGGTTGAAGATGCGCTGTAGAGGACTCCCCAGTTCCAACGCACAGGCCTTCAGCAGTCGTGGCGATACACCATCTGGACCCGCTGCTTTGCTGGCACGAAGTCTTTTCAACTCTCTGCTCACATGGGCTGCTGTAATTGTGGGTGGGGATGTCTCACCTATGCTGGTACCAGCAGAAGGATGGTTGGAGGATGCAGTACTTCGAGGTGATAGTGGGTTAGGGTGATCAAACCTATTAAAGAAGTTGTTCATTTGGTTTGCTCTTTCCACGTCTGTCTCGATGGCGGCACCCCGCTTCGAGCTGCATCCAGTGATAATCTTCATCCCATCCCACACTTCCTTCATGCTGTTGTTCTGCAACTTCTGCTCCAGCTTTCTCCTGTACTGCTCTTTCGCCGCCCTGAGTTGGACTCGGAGTTCCTTCTGCACGCGCTTGAGCTCATGCTGATCACCACCTTTAAAAGCCCTTTTCTTCTGGTTCAAAAGGCCCTTGATGTCACTTGTAACCCATGGCTTGTTGTTAGCATAGCAGCGTACTGTTCTTACTGGAACTACAATGTCCATACAGAAGTTGATGTAATCAGTTGTGCATTCAACAGCCTCTTCAATGTTCTCACTATGTGACCCCAGGAATATATCCCAGTCTGTAGTTCCAAAGCAGTCTCTCAGAGCCTGCTCTGCCTCAGGGGACCACTTCCTGAATGAGCGTGTGGTTGTAGGTAGCGCCCTCACTCTTGGTTTGTATTGAGGCTGTAGCAGAACCAGGTTATGATCTGCTTTCCCAAGCGCAGGCAGCGGGGTGGCGCTGTATGCGTCTTTAACGTTTGCATACAGTAGGTCGATAGTCCTGTTTCCCCGGGTGTTACAATCAGTTTTCAGCAGGGAGACGTGAATCCCGTGGCGAAGCAAGGAAGGGAATGTAGAGACCGGAGCAACGGACGACCTTATA
>JANRMT010062791.1:235965867-235979480 GCA_026402145.1 Polypterus bichir lapradei | reverse complement strand
GAAGCAAGGAAGGGAATGTAGAGACCGGAGCAACGGACGACCTTATATAGGCAGGCAGCCAACAACGTGGGAGGCGTTGGGATGGGGGACCCAACGCCTCCTCACACGGTGACCAAGCTGCAGGTTATGGACATACATACTCAGCAAAAAAAGAAACGTCCTCTGACTTTCAACTGTTTTTACTTTCAGTAGACTTAATGTGTAAATATTTGTATGAACACTAAAAGAGTCGACACCATAAGACATAAACTAAAAATGTTTCACAATGTGTCCCTGAATGAAGGGAGGCTCAAAATCAAAAGTACCAGTCAGTATCTGGTGTGGCCACCAGCTGCTTGAAGTACTGCAGTGCATCTCCTCCTCATGGACTGGACCAGATTTGTCAGTTCTTGCTGTGAGATGTTACCCCACTCTTCCAGCAAGGCACCTGCAAGTTCCTGGACATTTCTGGGGGGAATGGCCCTAGCCCTCACCCTGCGATCCAACAGGTCCCAGACGTGCTCAATGGGATTGAAATCTGGGCTCTTCGCTGGCCATGGCAGAACACTGACATTGCTGTCATGCAGAAACTCATGCACTTTTTGCCATTCCTGTCTGGTCCAGCGAAGGTGGGTTTGTGCCCATAGGCGGTGTTGTTACTGGTGATGTCTGGTAAGGACCTGCCTTACAACAGGCCTGCAAGCCCTCAGTCCAGCCTCTCTCAGCCTATTGCGGACAGTCTGAGCACTGATGGAGGGATTGTGTGTTCCTGGTGTGACTCGGGCAGTTGTTGTGGCCATCCTGTACCTGTCACGCAGGTGTTATTACACGTGGTCTTCCACTGCGAGGATGATCAGCTGTCCTTCCTGTCTCCCTGTAGCGCTGTCTTAGGCGTCTCACAGTGTGGACATGGCAATTTATTGCCCTAGCCACATCAGCAGTCCTCATGCCTCCCTGCAGCATGCCTAATGCACATTCACGCAGATGAGCAGGGACCCTGGGCATCTTTCTTTGGGTGTTTTTCACAGTCGGTAGACAAGTCTCTTTAGTGTCCCGCGTTTTTAGAACTGTGACCTTAAATGCCTACTTTCTGTAAGCTGTTAAGGCCTTAACGACCATTCCACAGGTGCATGTTAATTAATTGATTATGGTTAATTGAACATGCATGGAAAACATTGTTTAAACAATTTACAATGAAGATCTGTAAAGTTATTTAGATTTTTAAAACATTATTGTTGAAATACACAGTCCTGAAAAAGGGACGTTTCTTTTTTTGCTGAGTATATATGTACGTAAGTAGGGTTCAGTTAGCGTTGGGAACCTGCATACCAAATTTCTTGAAGATGGACCCATAAGTAACAAAGACCATTGGAAAGTTCAATATAGTGGGTGACAGTGGCGTCATACCACCGAAATAAGTACGTACATTGGTTTCGGTTAGCGCAGGGAAGCCGCCTACCAAATTTCATGAAGATGGGGCCATAAATAAGAAAGTTCAACATGGCGGACGTTGTCGACCGTTATGACCGTTACGCGTAGAATTTCGAAATGAAACCTGCTTAACCTTTGTAAGTAAGCTGTAAGGAATGAGCCTGCCAAATTTCAGCCTTCTACCTACACGGGAAGTTGGAGAATTAGTAACGTTGGAAAGTTCAATATGGCGGCCGACAGTGGCGTCATACCACCGAAATAAGTACGTACATCAGATTCGGTTAGCGCAGGGAAGCTGCCTACCAAATTTCGTGAAGATGGGGCCATAAATAAGAAAGTTCAACATGGCAGACGTTGTCGACAGTTATGACCTTTACGTGTAGAATTTCAAAATGAAACCTGCTTAACTTTTGTAAGTAAGCTGTAAGGAATAAGCCTGCCAAATTTCATCTTTCTACCTACATGGGAAGTTGGAGAATTAGTGATGAGTCAGTGAGCGATTGAGTCAGTCAGTCAGTCAGTGAGGGCTTTGCCTTTTATTAGTATAGATTAATGTGATGGTAACTTGATTACAAAAAAAGTATTAATTTCTTTCAAAAATATGACATTTTCTGAGTGATTCCAAGTTTTGAATACTAGCATAAATATCTGAGCAGCAGTCTGAACAGAAATCTGAATTGGGCTGCAAACCCAGAAATTGAACACAAACGTGGCAGAGTTGACTACATTTCTTCTCTGTCTCAGGTACTTTGTTGGAAACAGATGGATGTTCTTTTAGTCTGTGTGTTCTTTTATGCAGGGGTAGATTAAGGCAGTAGTATGATAACTGGAGTTACTAACAGATTTAACAATTAATAAGGGAGTCCAACTCTGCACTGGGCACTAGCTTGCAATCTCTTGAGGCAGTAGTGGAGAAAAGGGTGTTGGCTAAGTTGCTTTCATGAAAAGTGGGGCAAACTCTCAATATGACACCACAGACAACCTGTGGATCATCTTTGGCGTAACGCTAATTTTCCATTAAAATTCCACTTTTACTGGTAGCTAACTGATGTTACAACCTTTTTTCCTATTTAATGTTAATTTAATTTAGATTACGCATTTATTTATTTATTCATTTATTTTACCATTTCAAGTCTATTCCCTGCCAATCTGCCCAGGGTTTTTCCTGCCTTGTGCCCTATGCAACCTGGGATAGGATGCAGCACCCGCATGTCCCTGGCTTAGAGTAAGCAGGTTAGTAAATGAAATGAAAAAAAAATGCAGTCTATTCCATGTATTGTTTTTGTTTTGACTGCTGTAATACTTCAGTTCTCTCATGGGATAAATAATATATCTGTCATCTCTTTTCTCTGCTTCATTCTTTCAGTCTTACTTCCCTTTTCCAGAATCAACACAGAAACGATGCATGTACCAATAGACATACTGGGCCAAATGTCCTGGAATATCCCTTTAACAGTATCATTTTTCAGTAAGTCTACATTTTCAGTCACAAACCTATAGACACAATAGATGAGAGGGGCAACATTTTCTTTTAATCAATTTGGTGTGGCTCAAATCACAATGCAACGAGGTAAAGCACTGCTCACTCCTGGGTGTATGGTTTTCTACCTAAACTATGTATCAGATATGAGAGCAACCAAGCTTCAGTTCTTAACAGTAAACAACAAAATCCACTCGCTGTATGTCGCTGATTCCTAACATTCTACTGTAGCAGATATGTAACTCTAATAAAGCACTATGTTTTTGACTGTAACATCAAGAGGAGGCCTGTACAGTAATCCCTCCTCGATCGCGGGGGTTGCGTTCCAGACCCCCCCGCGATAGGTGAAAATCCGCGAAGTAGAAACCATATGTTTGTATGGTTATTTTTATATATTTTAAGCCCTTATAAACTCTCCCACAGTTAACATTATTAGAGCCCTCTAGACATGAAATAACACCCTTTAGTCAAAAGTTTAAACTGTCCTCCATGACAAGACAGAGATGGCAGTTCTTTCTCACAATTAAAAGAATGCAAACATATCTTCTCTTCAAAGGAGCGCCATCAGTAGCAGAGAATGTCAGAGAGAGAGAGCAAGATAAGATAAGCAAACAATCAAAAAATCAATACGTGCTTTTAAGTATGCCGATGCACCGCGATAAAGCGGCATTTTGTAGAGAAGTATCCGTATCCTCTAGGCAAACAGCCTCTGTGCAAACAGCCCCTCTGCTCACACCCCCTCCGTCAGGCGCAGAGAATGTCAGAGAGGGTGAGAGAGAACGAGAAAAGCAAACAATCAAGCACCGCACGGGAAGCATATTTTATATCATTGAGGAGTTTTAGTTAATATGTAATACATACTCTGATTGGGTAGCTTCTAAGCCATCCGCCAATAGCGTCCCTTGTATGAAATCAACTGGGCAAACAAACTGAGGAAGCATGTACCATAAATTAAAAGACCCATTGTCCACAGAAATCCGCGAACCAGTGAAAAATCCATGATATATATTTAGATATGCTTACATTTAAAATCCGCGATGGAGTGAAGCCACGAAAGTGGAAGCACGATATAGCGAGGGATTAATGTACATGAAAAATCAAAATCTCAAGAAGAGTGCAGGAAAAGCATTACATTTAAACAAGAATAAAGAACTTCAGGAAATAACATCAGAGCATGGATAAGTTGCAGTGCTGTTATATATTATATTATATTATATTATATTATATTATATTATATTATATTATACTAGCAGAATACCCGCGCTTCGCAGCGGAGAAGTAGTGTGTTAAAGAAGTTATGAAAAAGAAAAGGAAAAATTTTAAAAATAACGTAACATGATTGTTAATGTAATTGTTTTGTCATTGATATGAGTGTTGTCATATCTATATATATATATATCTATATCTCTCTCTATATATATATATATCTATATCTCTCTCTCTCTCTATATATATATATATATATCTATATCTCTATATATATCTATATATATATAAGCAAAATATCCACGCTTCGCAGCGGAGAAGTAAAAAGAAAAGGAAACATTTTAATAATAACGTAACATGATTGACAATGTAATTGTTTTGTCATTGTCATAAGTGTTGCTGATATATATATATATATATAAAGTAAAAAGTTGAATATATAAAGTCAGTGTCGGTATATATAAAGTCAAAACTTTTTTCTGAATATATAAAGTCAAAACTTGAATATATAAAGTCATCGCTGGAATATATAAAGTCAAAACTTGAATATATAAAGTCAGCGTCGGTATATATAAAGTCAAACTTGTTTCTGAATATATAAAGTCAAAAGCTGAATATATAAACTTATCGCTAGAATACCTGTATATAAAGTCAAAACCTGAATATATAAAGTCAGCGTCGGAATATATAAAGTCAGCACTGGAATATATAAAGTCAAAACCTGAATATATAAAGTCAGCGTCGGAATTTATAAAGTCATTCCTGATTATATAAGTTAACAAAAACGTATTCAGAAAAATAAATTAAAAAACACTGTTCGGTTAATGTTTTGAAAATGATGCATGTGCCCTGCCCAGGATTTTTTCCTGCCTTGCGCCCAGTGTTGGCTGGGATTGGCTCCAGCAGACCCCCGTGACCCTGTGGTCGGATTCAACAGGTTGGGAAATTGATGGATATTCCAGCGCTGACTTTGTATACCCGGACGCTGACTTTATGTATTTAAGTTCTGACTTTATATATTCCAACGCTTACTTTATATATTCCGACGCTGACTTTATATATTCAAGATTTGACTTTATATATTCCAGCGCTGAATTTATATATATATATATATTCGCAGCGGAGACGTAGTGTGTTAAAGAAGCTATGAAAAAGAAAAGGGAACATTTTAAAAATAACGTAACATGATTGTCAATATACAGTAATTGCTTTGTGAGTGTTGCTGTGATCAAGGATTCGATTATCATTATTTGTTTCAATCAGGGTCGTATTTGTACGATGTGTTGTGTTCAAGTTACATTCTGTGTTTGTCAGTCGTTGTAAAGATTAAATTCTGTAATTACAGCCACATTAGCTCCACAAATGAGACACACGGGTTTACCGGCAATGTCAGTAAACATATACTCAGCCTCCCATCGGTTTTTAAAGGCTCTATTTTCAGAATCAACTTTTCTCTTCGGCATCGTGTAGGCTAGCTTCACAATAACTTGCAGCAACGCGGTAAGTGTTCGGCAAGGCAGCTGAAGCGCTGCATTATGGGATCTGTAGTTTATTGTGTTACCAGCGCTTCATATACCCGGGCCATTAATAACAATAATACAGTATATAAAATGATCTCGCGGGCCGGATATAATTACACGCCGGGCCGGATGTGGCCCGTGGGCCTTGAGTTTGACTCATATGGACTAAATAGAACTTGAAAAGAAATATTTTTTGGAATGTGATCGCGCAAGTCAGTACATCGAGCCCGCGTGCTATTCTGGTTTTGCTTGTGTGCTTCAGTAAGTTACCGTCCCCTCGCTCTTACTTTTTTACCGTTCATCTAATGAATACACTGAGTATGGCTTTACCGAAACAATCATTGATCGCGAATAAAGTATCCATTATTCATGAAGCTTCAATAGGTGAATAGGTGATCTGTCTTTCTGCGTTAACCGCATGCGTTTTCATACGTCTCAAACTAAGGTGATGCGAGGTTAAAATAAATCGAGAAGCGCGCGTACATACTTAGTGCATCCCCTCTCGGGAATCGAACCTCGGACGTGGGCGCTAGAGGCGAATGCTTTACTATCGCGCCACTGCGTGTGGTTTATCTAGTTGAGCGTAGCAGTTTAATTCAGTTTTTGTTCAGCACTCTTTGGAACTGTTACTTTTTGTCTGCGCACTGCGTCAGTTCACGTGAGCCGCTGAATATGGTTTTTTATGTCAGTTGCTCGCTTCTAATTGTTTCGCTGCCTTCTTAATTATATAATGCATGTTTTCTAAAGCGCGTTTTGTAGCTCTTCCTGGCTTTGTACGTAATGCATGATTACGTGAGAGGCGTGATGATGTCATACGAAACTCCGCCCCTCCAGCTGAACTCCATTACAGTAAATGGAGAAAAACAACTTCCAGTTATGACCATTACGCGTAGAATTTCGAAATGAAACCTGCCCAACTTTTGTAAGGAAGCTGTAAGGAATGAGCCTGCCAAATTTCAGCCTTCTACCTACACGGGAAGTTGGAGAATTAGTGATGAGTCAGTCAGTCAGTCAGTCAGTCAGTGAGTGAGTGAGTCAGTGAGGGCTTTGCCGTTTATTAGTATAGATAAAAGCACACTTGTTTCGTTATACCTTCGTGAAAGTATTTATTTTATATTCCAGTAACCATTTGAATGAGATCAAATCTGTCTATGCCTCTCTCACATATGCAGTCTTTATTTGAGGCAGCAGTTCTTACCTCTGCACCATTCAAGAACACGTATCAACTTCCTGTCAATTGACATTTGAGCTTGGGTTTTTAACTCATTGACCGCAACATGTAAATCAAATTTCTTTTTCTTTCGTTATATTCTTGAATAAAAGTGTACATGTTTAGTTGATATTTGGACTAAGTCTTCACACATTATACACTTCACGTCATTATTAGTATAACATGTAAAATGTTTCTGCTTTAGGTATGTGTTCAGCATTTTCTTTCATCCTACACTTACCCAGATCTTTGTAGGTACTGAACACACATGAAATGCATGTATTCCAAATAATGATATACTGTATTATTTACCCTATACAACTACAGGCACCTCACATGCAGATAAGGAGCTTTGGCTTGAGCTGGGAGAGTTGAGCTCCGTCAAGGTGGGGGATGGGAGAGCAGGTTGCTTGCTGCTTGTGCTGATTGACACATTTACAAAACAAAAGACCTTGATGGAAAGGTGCGAAGGGATTTAAGGTGGGCCGGGATTACAAGTTTTTTCATAAGCTTTGGTAATTCTAGTGTTAAAAGCCTTTTTTTATTATACTGTAGATCAGTAGTAGTAGTATTCTGTAACCACTACTACTGTATATCACTAGATAACTCCTTTGTGATGGTATGACATAGTAGGCTTCTTGTTTTCCTAGAAATAATCAAATTGCTGGAAAGCAAAGCAAAAGGAGACTGCATGTGTCAAGCAGTGCATTAAATGCTGTTAAATGACTCAAGTTTTTTGGCCAGATAGGGAGTTGGTTTCTGAAAAGACCTTAGGTAAATAGTAAATGAAACTGAGTGTAGCACCTTGTTAGTCAAATAATGGCTCCCAGCATAGCAGGCATGATAGAGCTTTTAGAGAAAATATACTGTATATAAGTGCCATTATTCTATGTTTAAGACTGATATATTTATTGGAAGAGTGTGGAGCAGGAGGTTTAAATGCCGCAGCACATGGACGTTCGATTGAAGAGCTTCAGGGATGGAGTTAGAATTAGAATTAGAAATTAGGACTTAGAATTGCAAGGACAGAAACCCAGGGTGGGTTATCAGGGCAGCACAGATAAGTATGATGAGAGCTGGTATGCTTGAAAACACTGCTGGTTTGCCACAGCCAAAAATCAATAAGTGCTGGTGAGTACCACCTCACTTCTAGTAAGAACAGGTAGCTTAAGAAAAAAATTCTTCAGTGTACATGCGGAGCATTAGACCTCTTAAAACAGAACTAGAATAGAGTCTGTACATAATATTCATCATTTGTTAGGATTAATATACTTGTTACATCTATGCACCTTATAATAACAGCTTAGTGAAGTGAATTATTATTAGTGCAAGTCATGATTTAGCTGGCTTGGTTGCATTTCCCTAATTGATCACAGTTTTTGAAAATATACTCAGGTTCTCCCACCAAGTTTTCTTTTATAAAGCCCAAGTTTTGTGTGTAAAGTTGCATATGCACATTTTGGGTCTTTTTTGTGCATATGAAAGTGTTATAAATCTGATTGAAGGAGATGATGAAAAACGCCTTGGCAGTGAGTGGCCAGAAAACCAGTAATGATTGACAAAACCAAAATAGTGATTATCAGTCATCTAACTATACAGTATATATAAAATTCTTTTCACGTTTGAAACGGAAATTATGTATGACCACAGAACATATTATAATACAGGAACTAATCACTTCATTTGTGGACGCCATTTTTATATCGTCTTTACGAATTGTTATTATTTGTGTGAGAGTTATTTTACTGATGTTGAAAAGAAGTAAACACAAACACGCCGATCTATCCCATAGAAGTGCGCCCCGCGTTTCCCTCTCCTATGGACTCCAGCACTGAGCTGTCCGCCACTAGGCGCGTTCTGACAGAGAAGTTTTATTTATTCGTCCACGTGACTGTCACGGAAACTGCCACATTATAACTTTTTTTTTAATTGGCAGTACTTGAAAACAGCTTTCCATCTTTCTACTTTTTAATTGCGCCAAGCTGTAAACAATGCGAAGACAACACCGCCTTCAGCGCTGTGAGGTCGTGAGAATAAACTGGATACTCAGAGGCGCGGAATGTTGGGCTGCTCTGCCGGATCGAGAGCAGTCGCAGTCCTCTCTTCTCGCACTGTTTGTTACACTTCAAGTGCCCCGTCGGCTCCTGGGAGAATGGAAATCTTTGCGAATGAGTGTGATCGGCTTTGTAAATTGCACTGCATGCCTACTTACTGTCTCTTAAGGTGAGTTCAGGTCACTAAAACCCAGCAACATTCAAGGTTGCTTTTGTGATTAATTCTTTTAAGAAGATGGAGGGTTTACATCTAAGAAGATGTACCAACCTCTTCATGTTAAGTTTTGGACTTAGGAATTGTCTGGACCTTCTGCCTGTTAAGCATGGAAGGGCAGTGTCCACATTTCTTACAATAATTTTTCTCTTAAATCACAGGTACATAGTGCAACGATGTCAGGCAGAAATTTTCAGGATCGCATAGAAAATGTAATTTCTATACCACAGCGGTCGTGTAGCGCCTTTCACATAGGATCTGCTACCGAGAGATGATCCAAATACATTTAAGCTGCTGTTAGTGCTACTTACCTGTTGTGTTATAGCGACTTTAAAATGTACTTTATCCGAAAGCACTCCAGTACTGCTCAATGTATCTTTACTTCGTAAATGTTAATGTTTTACTGTTTAATAATTTATATACTACATTTTATTTTTTTCCCTTGCACTCAGTGAGTGAAGCCACTGGGTAATCAGCTAGTAGTCTATAAAAAGCTATGTAGGAGTTTCTAGTCATAATGACAGTCCAATAAGTAACAATAATTTGCTAATTTTAATCTAGAAGTTTGGATACAACACAGTGTGTGCTGTTATCGATGTCTGGCCATGAGATCGGTATTGATGCTGTAGACAACATGGCCACAACCGTGAAAAAATGTGTCATGAAATTGGTAATGAAGTTATAATATAAAATAATTAATAAGCTTGCATTTGATACACTGGTAAAATAACACAATTAAATAAAGTCATAATAGTAATGTAACAAATAATATAAAATTTATAGTAACATTTCCAAAAGTCAAATCATATTATGAAGAACATGACAATCTTCCCTACACACACACTCTTTACAGGTGTCTTTTAATTAGACTTCAGAGCTCTAATTAATTTTATCCCACTGAACCTTTATAGAGTTTACACCAAAAGAGTTTATTGTTTCTTCAAAAGTAATCCTGTGAGTAACACCCATCAGTCGGCTGATGTTTAGCATAGCACTATAACTCCTTGGATCTCTGTTTTGTCTTCAACATTGCTGAGCGCACCATGCTTGTTGAAATCCAAAAGAAGCCTGCTTAAATCATCTTAACCAAATTATCTTCTTATCTATGTTTCTCTTCTCTTCCTGTATTCTTCATCAGCACAGTTGTTAAAGTTTAAAGATTTGGTATTAAGGTCATGTATCTGGCCCACATTTTGTTTAATTTCCTAATGTGTCCCCCTAAATTGCTTCCGAAATTGTTTTATTTAAAAGCTGTTACACAGCCATGACTTGTCAATAATAATCAATCAGTGCCTGGATGGAGTCAAAAATTGTTTAGATAAATATTAGCAACACTGAACCCCCACCCCCCACATTTCATGCATTGCGATTCTGAGCACATTCTATACAACTTTTCTTATCCAGCCAAGACCTCAGATCCTACTGGCTACTTTTTTCCTGGACTTTTCAGCCTATACTTCTAATATTGTGCCCCTGTTACAATCAAAGCATATAAAGAATATTTGGAGCCACCTAATGCTAACTGCTGCTGTATATTAACACTAACCAGTGGTGATGTATGCTATCCAAATGGTAAACAGCCTGCCTCCTCTGTATACGAATGTCTTTGAAACTGGCATCTCTTACTGACAACACACTGTATTTCTATAAAGCTCTGATGCAAGTATGACACTAAAGGATTGCTTTTGTGATATAGAATTGCAGAAAGAGACAGAGATGACAACAATATGTTTTGAACAATTAAAAAATGGAACAGTACCTAATCTGAAAATGTCAGGGCTGATTGTTGAAAAGCACATTATGAAAAACAGACATGTTTAGAAATTCATTAATTTTTCAACAGATAGCATGCAGCTCTCTGTTCTGGCTAAGACTCACAAATAGACTTCTTCATAATGGAGAGCTTATACTTTTTTTGGTATATTTCTAAACAAAGCAATGAAGTCAAATATATTTTACAATAGAAATAGTGGCTGCATTTTCTTTGCATTAATTTTATCTTCCCTACTTTTTATTAAATTTCAATAGATCTCAGAAAAGAATTATGAATATGTTTTTTGGTGAGCTCACTTCATAATATACTACAGGATAATATTAAATTATATTTCAATTAACCTTTTTAACAATAGGTGAACAAACCACCATTAAATACTAGCACAATTTTAGACCCTCTAATATGGCATCTACATAGCAGCATGATCTATCAAATTAAATCTTGCATGATTGTTAGGCTGGTAGATAATGCACATTTTATCTGGAACTGGTGTAGATGTGATATTTTGAAACATTTCTTTTTACTTTACATCAAACGTAGGTGCTGAAAATAGACAATATTATGCAGGGCAAGGAGGTGTCATTACACTTCATTATCAGACAAGTCTGACGTTCTGAGAGTAAACTGCTTCCTTCAGACTTTCTCTGCCACTTCTGCAATAGGTGCTGCTCTTAAAGCTTTCCTTTCCCTGTGTTAAAAAAAAAAAAATGTTTTTAGGCCAGTATGCTTAGCAAAAATGTTTCAAATGTGTGCAATGTTGATTTATGATATTAAAAAAATTGTGATATAATTAAAGACTTTTGTGGTAAAAGTGATTTAGTAAAACTAATTTTCTAATTTGATGATATAAAATAATCTTTTGCAATCTATTACATATATATCTATGTTTATCCATCTATATCTATATCTATCTACATACACATATACAGTGGTACCTCGGTATACGTCCTTAATCCGTTCCAGATCCTTTGACTTATACCAAACAGGACGTATACCAAACAAATTTTTCCCATATGAAATAAAGGGAAAATGATTAATCCGTTCCCATGAAAAAAAATCCTATTGTTATTGGCATATTATACGTTGATGGGGTTGTATAAAATAATTTAAACACTGCTTAATACTAAAATACAGAAATACAAAAGCATTTAGATGAAATAAATGACAATTTAACCTCACTTTGCTTTTTAATAACGTGTTTGTTTTTCACAATCGTAGATACCGTTGTTCTCGGCATACGGTACGCAGCAGCCAAGTCCCAGATATGCATGCCACCTTCATACTTTTCAACAATCAATTCAAATTTATGCGAAAAAACACAAAATCACATGAAAATTCACATAGAGTTATAGCGTGGGTTGTTCACTGAATGCTAGCAACTTGCGTACTGACGCTTGTGGGCAGTCGTGGCTTTGTCTCGAGAGAGGTAAACAAGGGTAGTGCGCGGCGTTCTACCACGCGAGTCGTATTCCAAACAAAGGTTGTATAGCAAGCAAAATTTTTCGCATCCAAACTGGACGTATATTAAGTTGGACTTATTCTAAAGTGAACGTATATATAGTGGCGGGCGGGGTCCATGCCTGGCCCGGGGTGCCCCTTCACTGTATATTCAGGGGGAGCAGCCCTGGACTGTGCAATAACTCCCCCTGGACGCTAGATGGTCACCCCTCTGGTTTGGAGTGGTGCCTCGGTTTCCCACAGGGCTCCATGGGAATTGGAGTTGGGTGCAGCCCTGGGGTTCCAGGGGGTGCTGCAGCTGGGACTCCTGAGCCCGTATGGGCAGTGTTTTCACCACACCCAGAAGTGCAGCCAGAACTCTGCAGTCATCCACCTGGAGCACTTCCAGGTGGACTATAAAAGGGCCCAGCAACCACCATTCAATGGCCAGAGTTGGGAGGAGGAGGACGAAACTTGACGGAGAAGTGGTGGTGGAAGAAAGGAATTGTGTGGTGGTATTTTTGGTGTTTTAGGACTGTGTTGTGCCTGTGGGGGTCATGGGGAAGTCATGCCCCACAAGTGAAGAAAAATAAAACTTTCTTTGGTTTTTATAAATGCCTCAGCTGTGAGTCTGTGTCGGGTCAGGTATGTTTATAGTGCATTTATAGTGTAACGCTTGTGGTTGGTCAGCAAGTCGGCTAACATCCGCCACGGCGCCATCTCAGTTGCGAGAAGCAGATCATATAGAATGGTTGAAAATAGTTTTACTGTCAAATAATGCAAAGAGTACACGACACTGATAGGTAACCACCCATACAATCAGATTGTGATTCAGACTATGAATGCCTTGAATGTAATTACCCCGATCTACAAACTGTCAAGTAAACGAACCACACGCCGTGGCGCAGCATTAGGGGCTTCGTCTCTAATGCTGACGTTCGATTCCCGAGAGGGAGTGCAGTGAGTTTGTACACCTGATGAGCCCAGAATTAGGGTGAAACACGTGTCGTGTACTCTTTGCATTATTTGACAGTAAAACTATTTTCAACCATTCTATATGATCTGCTTCTCGCAACTGAGATGGCGCCGTGGCGGATGTTAGCCGACTTGCTGACCAACCACAAGCGTTACCTGATAGGTAACCACCCATACAATCAGATTGTGATTCAGACTATGAATGCCTTGAATATATATATATATATATATATATATATATATATACTAGCAAAATACCCGCGCTTCGCAGCGGCGAAGTACTGCCTTAAAATTTTTATTAAGAAGAAAATTTAACCTTTTTAAACTGAGGGA
>JANRMT010062791.1:235932444-235965467 GCA_026402145.1 Polypterus bichir lapradei | reverse complement strand
TAAGTGAGCTGTAAGGAATAAGCCTGCCAAATTTCAGCCTTCTACCTACACGGGAAGTTGGAGAATTAGTGATGAGTCAGTGAGTGAGTGAGTGAGTGAGTGAGTGAGGGCTTTGCCTTTTATTAGTATAGATATATATATATATATGCTGTATAACGGGGGGCCCATTGTGGCTTCAGGTTTTTGTATCAACCAGATTAATTATCTGTGACAACAACTGATAACAACACTGATCTCATTTAATTAGCTGGTGTTTATTTTTTTTTTTCTCTTATTCTACATTCGGAAAAGCACAGCAGCACAAGTCTACCTGGAAAAGTAGAATGAACATCAAGACGAAAATATTGTTAAAATGAAAAAAAAGTAATATGTCTTTACAGACTTGAGTCCAAAACAGAACTGTGATATAGCAAGGACATGGCTGTTACAGTATATATTTGCTAGGCAGGAAGAGGAGGGTTGTATGGGACCGGCCCACACCTGGAGTGGAGGAGAAACACATTTATTCAAGCCAGTGAACTGTGAGATGTATCGTCAGATCCTGGCTCCCCCCTACCTGCTATCTGTTCTTTTAACCTTGATTACAGTGGTTGATCCTCTAATTAATTTACAGCCCTCAAGTGCTGCCTTCATTAGCACAACATTTAACTGAAGTCTATTTAAAGACACCAGCAGCCACAACCATTTTGTTGTAGCAACAGTTTACTTAGGCAAATTTTTTTTGGCTTAATTTTTTCTTTAGCTTGTGGACTTTGATTATTTTTTGTTTGAATTCTATACTGTTAAAATTTTTTAAAAGATATTCTATTTCAATATTTCAATTTTGGGCTTTTTAAAATTTTTTCACATTGTTCCTTTTTAATGCAATTTTCAGTTTTTTGTTTCTCTTGTCTATGTTTGTTTGAACTTTTTGATTGTGTCTTGTTTGGAATTTTTATTGCTAAGTAATTTAAAGTTTTATGATGTGATTATGCATCATTGTTGATTTAGAAGTTCTTTGTGTTTCAAGTTGATGGAGAGAAAAGGCAAGCAAAATAACACCTTTTATTGGCTAACGAAAAAGATTATAATATGCAAGCTTTTGCTGCAACTCAGCTCAGGCCCCTTCTTCAGGCAAGATGTAATCCAAAAAGTTGATGGAGGAAAACATTTAGTAGCATATGTTCTATGCAGTATTCATCTACTACAAAAATACATTTTTTCCTCTACAAAAACAAACAAAACAAATCAGTAAGACAAGAAAGTTTAAACATTGTGATATAGAAGGGAAACAGTATGGAGTACTAAAATGCCTGAGACCTCTCATGTTACACTAAAGAGAAACCTATAATTGGAGGCTTTGTATTAGAGCCCACAAGTACTTGCTTTGCTTAGTTTAGTCAATCTTAGGTCTCCATACTTTATACTCTCAAAACCAAATTTGATTTGTCCAAAATGACAAGCACTTATTACTTTGGTGTCAGAAATAAACTGGAATGCATTGTGCAACTTCATCTAGCACTATACCAGTTTGGCTGCTGTAACTTTGTATGTGCTTTGTCAATTTGTAGTAATTGGATGACATAAAATTCTGATTTCTGATCACCTTCAGTATAAAAGGAAATACAGTACGTTCAAGACATTGTTTTTCACTTTGACCTGAAAAACCTGAAACGTTTGCATCTTTTCAAATGCAATTCTTGCTTTTATTGGCATTTTTACTAAGTCTATTAATAGTTTGTTCACGCATCAGTTTATTGACCTTGCCCAATGCAATTTTAGAGCTGTAATCTTTTCCAGCCACATTGTGTCTAAGTACCATTAGAACAATCTAGATGAGAACAGATCATTCAGCCCACCAAAGCTCACCATTCCTTTCCACTTAATTCTTCCAAAATAACATCAAGTCGAGTTTTGAAAGTCCCTAAAATCTTACTGTACACCACACTACTTGGTAGCTTATTCCATGTGTCTATTGTTCTCTGTATAAAGGAAACTTCCTAATCTTTGTGTTTAATTTACCCTTAATAAGTTTCCAACTGTATCCTCCATGTTCTTGATTAACTCATTTTATCCAAATTATTTATATATATTAAAAATAGAAGCGGCCCTAGCACAAACACTACTCTTAACATCAGCCAAGTCTTAGAAGGTTCCTCACTCCATCACCCTCTGCCTCCTTTGTCTCATCCAATTCTGCACCCATTTTCACACCACACCCTGAATTCCCACTTGTTTTAGTTTGATGTCCAACCTCTCATGTGGCCTTATCAAATGCTTTCTGAAAGTCAACATGAATAATATCATCTGCTCAACTTTGATGAAATCCTTTTGTTGCTTCCTCATAGAATTCCAACATGTCAGTAAAACGCAACCTACCTCTTCTGAACCATGCTGACTTTTCAGTAAAACTCCTGTTCTTGCCATATGTTGCTCAATCTTTTCCTTAATAATTTCTTCCAATAATTTACCTGTGATGCATTCTTCTCCTTTTAACAATACACGGAAGTATATTCTCAGATAGACCTAAATTAGACTTGCCACTTAACCTAAACTGCATGCGTTAGAAAAAGTGGAATAACCAGAGAATTATTGGCACAGACATGGGAAGAATGTACATATTTAGAGAAAGGGCAGCACTGCCAAAAACTGCACCATTGAGATACCCCAATTGAAACCCACCTGTAAAAAAATCTCCTACCTCTTAACTTTTAGGATTTACTTTTCCAAGCATAAATTCAACCTTACTCTTTAAAAATATCCAGTACTGTAGAAAGGAACAAATTTTTTCAAAGTATCTAGAATAATTCCTAGTTGTGTTAACAGCAAGAGTGTAAGATGAGAATTATTCCCATAGACACAAAATAATCAAAAGTAGAAGGTATTAGAAGGATATCTGCAACGCACAACATAGGCCAAATATTGTCTAAATCAGGGGTCTCGAACATGTTGCTCATATAAGACCAGCTGCTTCTTGAGCCTTCCTGAGGTGCATATCTAAAGATTCAAAAAATAATGAAGCATTCATGGATTATCCCCCAGCAAGAGTCGAAGTGCATGTCAGGTGAGTTGCCAATGGAGTACTTCTATGGTGAGGAAAACCACAGTACCTAATATAGTTCAAATACCGCAACGTACACTAGCTTTCACGGTACAGTAGACACAATGAAAATATGAACAACTTTGTGTTTATCCAATCAGATATGCATACATTCCTTCCCCTTTACCACAGATAATGACTGTTTGAAAATCATCTGTCAATAAGACAAGTTACACTTATTTCATGTTTATCAGTCAGGTCTTGTCAAGTCAGAAGTGGCCAATGGTAATACATCTTAACTATGCACAAGAAGCTGTTTAACAAAACAGCTATTTAGACTAATAATATCACAGTGGACGAAAATAATGGTGTCAAGAAAAGGATGAGAAGATACTACTTTCACAAGGAATGGGAATCGAGTTAGTTTTCATGAATGTGAATGACAAGAGTGTGTGTCTCAACTGCAGCTCTACTGTTTCAGTCAGTAGAAAATGCAGTGTTTAGCACCACTTCACTAAAATCCATCGTAATTTTGCACAGGACTTTCCAGCAGGTAGCTGGTTATGAAAAACACAGCAAACTCTATAAACTAAAGCAAGAAATCGAATGATGCAATTTACAGTAGTCCATATCCGAACACAAGAAGCTGTTCATTGATAGAGGAATAGTAAAGGAGGTGATGACAGGTGAATCTTTATTTAAGGGTCATAAAAATAAGACAGAAGTTATGTCTGCTATTACCAATGTTACGTTTGGTGTTAGCAAAGTCATGAGAAAGGTGTCTGTGCTTTCTGCAGATGCGATGGAGCAGTTAGAATGGGACATGGCAATGTGCAAATGGCTTTCAATTTAATGGGATGAGTCAGTGGACTCCACGGCACAGTTAGCTGTGCTCTTTTAGATGGTGTTTCAGAACTTTTATTTTGTTTTTTTTATTTTATTATACTTTATTAACCCTAAAGGAAATTATTTGGTTTATCGCATACCCCTTGGGGTCAGAAATTTGTACAGCTCCCCTGGAGCAATTGAAGTTTAAGGGCCTTACTCAAGGGCCCAGCAGAGTTGGATCTCTTTTGGCAGTGACAGGGATTTGAACCAGCAACCTTCGGGATACCAGTGCAGATCCTTAGCCTCAGAGCCACCACTCCGCCCAAAGAAGAGTTTTCGAAATTGCTGCTGATAAAAATCACAAACAAAGGAGCTGATATGTAAAATATTTTGAAGAAATACTTTGTGGGAAAAAGGTTCCTATTGAAAAGCTTGTGTCTGTCACAACAGATGGTGCTCTGGCTATGAGAAGGCATCACTCAAGATTTATTGCATATTGCAAGGGACCCTGATGCTTTTCTAAATTTCTGAGCTATCACTGCATCATTCATCAACAGGCTATACAGTATGCTCACAGATTATGGGATGTGAATACATCATGACACCTGTGAGATCATGAATTCCTTCCGAGCAAAAGCCAAACAGATGCTTAAGACTATTTCTTGAGGAATATTCAGGTGAGTATTCTGATCTCCACACAGAAGTCATGTCTATGCGCAGGGGTACTGAAGGAAATCAAGGCGTTCATGAAATCAAGAGGAGAGGACACTAGTCCTTTGTCTGGCACTAAGTCCCTGCTTTACCTTGTATCCTTGACAGATGTAACAGACAAACTGAATGCCATGAACCTACAGTTACAAGGAAAGAACAAAGATATATGTGACATCAGAATTGTGAAGGTGTCTGAGGCAAAACTGACTGCAACACCTCCCATTTGTTGGAACAATATTGGAGAGTTATGCAGGAGCACCTGATGTTTCTGATGCAGAACATTTGTCAGATCTTGTACAAGTTGGGACAAGATTTTGCAGAGAGGTTCAGTGATTTAGACAAACGTGATACCTGTGTTGCATTCATTGCCAGAGGTAGACATACTCGTAGGTGACATTTCAGAGAAGAATGGCTAATCTGTTCAATATTAATCCTGTCAATACAGGGATGGAAATTATGGACTCAATACCTTGCCAGTCCTCTCACTAGCTGCAGTGTTTTGTTTTTCTTTAGTTTTTTTTTTTTTTTTATTATTATTATTGATTTAAGACATTGATTGAGCTAAACTGAACATTTTGACATGAATATGGAAAGTACATTTAATGTACTTCTGATGTGGATGTAAGATTTTTTCTGGTACAGGTAATATTGACATTTGAGGCATATTTATACAAAAAAAAAGTTTGATATGTTTGATCTGATATGAGAGGCATTTAAAGACACAATTCTTATTTTTTAGTCATAACTGATTGTCCAGACTCACATAATTCAAGAGTTTGTCTTAATAATGAAAAAATGAGCATTTTCTTTATTTGCCAACTGATCATGATAATGCTTCTCTTTTGAAACGCTTCTAAAAATAAATCACTTTGGACGTTCATACAAAAAAGAGTCTTCCTTTAGCTCATGGGTGTTGAACTTCAGTCCTGGAGGGCAGCACTGGCTGCAGGTTTTCTTTCTAACCATCTTCTTAATTAGTGACCAGTTTTCACTGCTACTTAACTTCTTTTGCCTTAATTTTAATTAACTTGACCTAGGCCCCTTTTTTGTTTCCTTAATTAGCAGCCAAATAATAGTGAGACACAAAACAAGCCGCCACATGACCGGCTCTCCTGTGCCCATCACACAATATCTGAAAATAAAGAAAGGTGAGGGTTGATGTCTCAGGTCACCAAAACATTTTTACGCTGTTGTTAGAAAAAAACAGAAAATCAACAGTTTTGGAAATGTCTGCTGTGGCAGAATGAGAGCAGCAACAAACCATGGAATTAAATAACAAGTTTAATTAACAGCAAGAATCGGCTTCTCATTAAGAAAGTCATTGGAGTGAAATTGGTTGGAGTTTGAAGCCCCAATTTAACTAGTCATTTGTTTCATGTCTCATTTCTGTTTGGCTGTCATTTAATGACAAAAGGAATCTATTCAGAGGACTGAATCCTTAAAAACAGGGCTATTAAAATGAAGGAAAAAAGAATGTAATTAGCAGTGAAAACTGGTCACTGATTACGAAAAAGGGTTAGAGTGAAAACCTGCAGCCACTGCAGACCTCCAGGCTTGGAGTTCAACATCCCTGCTTTAGCTGATCTGGATTTGAGGTGTTTTTTATATGCAAGGTATTTAATATAATAAGTGAATAAATATAAAATGCAGGTAGCTCATGACCACTTTCATTTTTTCAAAGCAGTGCTTGAATGAGAAAAGGTTGGAGACTCCCAGTCTAAATTCTTTTCTAGATAACAGGCCCGCATCATTCAACGATTTTCATACTTTTAATAGTTCTTTGTAGAAAGCTGTTAAGCAGAAAAAAATAAAGATTAGGGAACACATGTACAGCATGCATATCACAGATTATAAGAAAACTCCAATTTCTTAATATTAATAGCAATTCAATGAATGACTTATTAATATATTGTCACAATCACAGTAATGATCATGTGAAGCACTGAATTTTACAGGCAAACCCAAGAGCACTTTTATTTACTTCCACAGTCACAAAAGACTCGCCAAAACAACAAACCTTTGACTTATTCTTACTGGCAACTGTTGGAAACCAATGTCTTCATGTTCATTTACCACACAAGACCATGCAACAAGCTGTCCAATTCACACAGTAATGTCATGTGTGGGCATTCAGTTGAATTGCCTATTCAGCTCCCCTTGGTTGGCTGACTACTCTGCCCATTGCTCAGATCCTCACTCCAAGAACAATCATTGTGTTCTGATATTTTATATATAAGTTGATAAATATTTTGTACATCTTTATTTGCAAGTTAGACAAAGTGTATGTAACATTAGTGTTTCAGGGTGTTATATCATTGTGTGGGAGAATGAATTGACAAGAGACTCAAAAAAAGAGTTGGGGAATTGTCTCCTTATAATGTCTGGTGATCTTGCATGAACAAATAAGCAAACTGTTGATCAATAATTATAACATTTGACAGCAAACAGTTGGATGTGACTTTATATAGAAAATGGTGACACAAAGGAAGTACTGATAGAAATGATGCCATAACTGGAAAACAGAAGTGACGTCATCAGGAGACAGCCGGAAGTGAAGTCATTTGCAGGCGGCCGGAAGTGACATCATCAGGGAAGGGTGGAGGTGACATCATCAGAGAGGTGACCGGAAGTGACCTAATCTACAGAAGCGGAAGTGAAGAGATGGAATGTGAGCCATTTTGGGAATCTAGGACTGTTGGAGGTGAGTGAATTATTTTATTCTTTTTCTTTGGCAACTCTGGTGAAAGAAGGAGAAAGGCGTTAATACTTGATATCACCCCCTTGTCTCATGATAGTTCACTCATCTCAGGACTTATTGGCTGCTTCCTATGCACTCGTGTGTGACAATTGATAAGAACAGCAATGCTTTGATGTCTAACTAAACAACACCCAAAGTCTTTAGGACTGACTTAGGTTAAGGAATTTTATGGCAGGGTTGGGGGAAGTGCCTAAAACCAGTTTGACAAGTGATTCTCTGCAGGACATGCTCTCTCAACCAGCCCTCACATTGAGGCAAAACTACGTAGCTGGCAAGCTTCACTCAACAAATAATTCTGGGGGTAGGTGTGAAAATAAGCCAGTAACTTGGGGATGAGTTGAGTTTTGGTCTAAAGTATGGCTGTTTGGGATTGGTTTTGAATCAGAGGCCATTTTGCACCACGACACCCTATTGGTGTAAGAGTTTGGACAGAGAATGAACAAATTTACTTGCTTTACCCGTCCCTCTCTCTTCCTATCACACCATGGCCAGGAAGAGAACACATTGAAAGCACCGTTCAGCAACCATATTTGAGACAGGCATGCAGCCAGTCATGGAGAAAGCTGACTAAAAATGACTTAATTAGAGACATTTAAGTAACTACAAGTCTGTGTGCTGCCTGAAACTACAGATCAGGATTTATCAGGTTGTATGTTTGTCAATTTTCAAATGAACTTTGCTTATTTTTATTATTTTATGAATATTATCAATAATAAAATATTTAAAGTTGTAACTTAACTCCAGCTTGTCTTTTACTGTACATAATAACCTGAAGTTATAGATGTAGAATGGAAGGTGGGGAGAAGTTATAAAGTACAGTACCGTATAAACAGTGCTGTCTATGGGCTTTGAGGAATTCTGATAAAGTCTACACAATAAAGAGTACTAAAGGGGAAAACACAGTAATTGAGAACTCTACCAAGGCAAAACAACAACACATTCAGGATGTGCCATGCAGTCTGTGACATTTGTCTTGGTAAGTACAGTAAATAGCTGGAGCCTACCTCTATTCTACCTCCTGGTCTATCATTCTGAGGTGAGAATCCCTCATTCAGCTCTCTTATCAGGCAGCAGCTTATCCATTCAACTGGTACTGGGCTTCTGGTCATCATTGCCTGTCCAATGCTCCCATATTGTCATTCTTGACAATGCTTCAATCCTGCTGTGTTTGGCACTCTTAGTGAGAGCAACTAAAGACAAGCACTGGACATGATTAGGCAGTTGGGAACTGGGCCCATCCTGAAGCTTCATTTCAAGTTTGCTGCAGAAAATCTAGGCTCAAGATATGGTCTTGAATGAGGCTACCCAAATATCTTGCTAGATGTTTTCAACCTCCATCATTATTTTGAGAAGTAAAAGCATGGGTGCTATATTTCAGTGATTATCCCTGTGGAAGAATCTAGCCAGATAACCCTGCAGCAAGCACAATGTACCTCAGAGTAATGGTATTCACCCACGTGTCCACTGAAATCTCAATGACATAAGCTTTGAGTCAAGTATGCACATCCAAATGGTCCCCATTCCCATAGTGGCCCTCTTGCAAAGGGGCTACTCTACCTTTTTTGTAATTATGCATGTTAGACAAAAACTCTGTACATGGCCTTTCTTGACAACAAAACCAACAAACTGATAGCTCCACCACACTGGGTTGCACGGTTGCTTCTCGTAAGTGGTGAGTAAGAAAGGCTGAAGTTATTCTTCTTCCAGTCTGCATGGTGAATTGGGCTTCCATCCCTCAGCACTGCCTCCAAAAAGCTACTTTAGCCCAAGCTTGCTCCAGTAATCGCTGGCCTAGCAAAAATACCAGCTGCCTAAGAGTTGGTGTTATGAGGTGTAACAAAAAAAAAGATTCACCTCAGGGGCAGCTCCAATAAGAACATCACACCATGGTGAGAGTAATGACCTTAGGCTCTCTTCCATGCCCTGTACTCTGTTGTTTAATTGCTGCTGCTGTCATACTGTGACTGACTTACCCAGTTGAACTTATGGTACAATTCTTGTATAAGTTTACCATTTCTAGAAGCTGCTCCTTAAGAGTCTCTTCTAGCACATCCAAATTTAAGTTTGCTGTCACATTTGCAGCAAATTTCAGAGAAATTATTACTTGTATTCCTAAACAAAATGCAACATGTCAGTCCAGGGCACCCCCCGGTGTTTCAACCAGCTAGATCATCTGCTGTCATGAGCTTCACCTGAAGCAACTGCAAATCCTTTGTGGCATGTGCAGTATGTATCCAAAAGAATGGTGCCACCTAACCTCTCCAGTTTCCCTAGGACTCCCCTTTTGCAATAGCTATATGTCTCTGCAGCTGTATACTGTCACCCTTGCACATTCCATGCCTCAATGAAAAAGAGGCTGAAACTCATCACAAGGGTTTTTACCTATTAAGCCAGGTCAGTGTTGGTCCTGATCAGTATGAATGCCAGCTGTTTAGCTTGTGCCGATGAAGCATCTGTCGATCTTCTGTACAACACATTTTCTCAAGTTTCATTGACTGAGTCCCAGTTACTTTTTGTGTGTTAGTTGTCATGAAGCTATGTGTTACTAAACTTGTGAGCTACACACTGAAAGGCATGAAATTGTAGTGGCCAGACTATTTAACACTAGAATCCCTTAAGTGTATAATTTTTTTTCATTGTCCCTAACCTCCTTAAATTTTCCACTGTGCTGTAAGCCTGCTTTTGTTTTGCAAATGTGTGGATTTGCGTTGTAGCAGAACGCAGCCTGCTACAACCAACCCCATTCAGTCAGATGAAGGCATCACCCTACTGCAAACCTCACAGCTGAAGTCTATGTTGAAGTGTTTACCTGGTGATGTGTTTGTAAGGAATTATATAGGTAATGAAATATTGTGATTTGATATAAATACAATTCAGGCGTATTCCGTGCCTACAACAACCTGTGTAAATATAGAATGACTGAGGAAATGCGAGGCAAGAAATGCTGAACACACGGCTAAAACATGTTTTCATATGTTATAGTAATAACATTTGACGTGAAGTATAGGTTGTTGAAGCCCAAATATCCAAGAAACACTTTCGCAAAAATTGCAATAAAACAAGTATGCTTTTATTCAAAAATAAAACCAAAGAAAAAGAAATTGCTCAATTGACATGTTGCTGAAGCCCAACTATCAGTCGGGACAAAGTAAAAGCACCTGACTTGATTGGTGGATGGGATAGCAGGCTGCATGCTGCTTGTGCTGATTGACACATTTGCAAAACAAAGAGGCTGATGAAAAAGGTGTGAAGGAATTTAAGGTGGAATTTAAGGAGTTTTTTCGTAGGCTTCAGGGATTCTAGTGTTAAGGTCAAGTTTAATGTGAAAGGGCATCCAAACTTTGTTTATAATAAATGGAAAGCTCTGCCTTATAAATCACATGGGCAGCTTAAATCTTCACAAAATTATTTTCAGATTTTGAGTAATCTATCATTACAATTTACACTATGATTTGCCCGTTGACCTAGTTTGTTGATTTCAGATATTTAGTATTTCAACACTTCCTTAGCTTGACTAGTCTTTTCAGTTTGTCCTGTATTCTGTAATATTTGGATTTTATGTCTGCCCTGAACATTCCTTTCATGGTCAAACATGGATAGCACCAAACTGCTTTTGTTTCAACTGTTTTATTTTGTGATCTCCTCATACCTCTTGCTTCCTAAAGTTGTTTAATGTAAAATCCATGCCTATTATTGCATATTTTGGCCTCCTTGACATCATTCTGTGGCACAAGGGTCATTACAAGATCACAATGTACTGTTAGAATATATAAAGATTGTGACTGAAAGAACCAGCACTTTGCATGGTTTTGTCTGGAGAGGCTGGGCAGTGCAGGACATGACTCCTCGCCAGACAATTACATACTTTTGATAAGGCTACTTCTAAGAAAATAACCTTCACAAAAAAACATGTCACCAGAAATGTATGGATTTCTAGCCTCTTATGATCAATAAAAACTTTATTGATGCACAACCATATTGTAGCTTTGCCTTTTTTTGGTTATACCCTTAAGGAGAGCTCTTCTTGCCAGGCTTCGATTGGCTGTTTGACCTGACTGTATGAAGTGACTAAAATGAACTCTGTCTTGAAGAGCCACTGACAAGTTTTCTGCATAGAATAAAATGAACTTCTCCAGCTTCTGTCTTCTCTTTTTTACATTTGAAATCATGTAAGAGATTGCAAGAGTAAAAAATGAAGTCTGACCTAAACTTATTTTGCACACCACAGAATCAGTCTAGGATAGTATTGTACCTGTGAGGTTTTTGAGTTGTGTCAATGAGTGGGAGCTGAAATGGACTACAAACTTCTCCAGGGTTGTTTCCTGTCCTGTTCCAAATAGGCTCTGGTCCTCTATGACCCTTACTTAAATTAAATGGATAACTCCAGCCTAATGAACTGGAACAAGTTCTGGTAAGGACTGGGTCAGAATTTCTTTCAATTTAAGAGACTGTGTAATTTAAGCAGAGGGGTTTAACTTCAAATTATTGCTTCTGAAGTTGATTCTATAAGTTAGTACTCAATCATTGAGTGCATTTCTCTTTCCATGTATGTTTCTAACTTTTTATATAGTTTAATATATCATGTGCTCTGTACAAAAAATATTTTATAAATCCACTCAGCCAGATTTAGCACACAGGGATCATCATTTAGAACTGTTAGGCAAGCATTAGAAGACAAAATAAGGACAACTGCGAAATGGGCATTGTACTATTTCTGTGGGTCAGAGTCTTCATGACACTGGATCTTTTTTTCCTTTTTTGGAATGGAATGATTTACCTAGGTGGAGGCCTGCACATTGGGGAAAGAGTATAAAGCCTTGTAATATTGCCTGGCACACCTTTGAAGCTGACAGATTAATGGGAAATAACGTTATCCGATTCTGAAAATCCTTCCAGTGCAGCAACAAAAATGGCAGACTGTATACATCAGGCTCTCACTTCGGTAATGGTCTTGTCATGGCTTCCTCATCTGTTATGCCGCGTAAACCGTCATTAAAGAAAGCTGTTAATAATAATAATAATAATAATAATAATAATAATAATAATAATAATAATAATGCATTTTATTTAATAGGTGCCTTTCTTATCACTCAAGGTCACCTTACAGTAGAATTAAACAAAAAATAATAAAATTAAAACAAGAAAATGATAAATCACAAAGCAATAATTAGTGAACAAACAAATATGACAGGCAGTAACAGTGTAGAATTCACAATTGATATGCCAGCTTGAAAAGAAAAGTTTTGAGGGTAGTTTTAAACGGTGCTATTGAATCAAGCTGACGAATATGGGAGGGAAGAGAATTCCAGAGTTAAGGAACACTATGAGAGAATGCTCGAGCTCCCATTGAACTGAGTTTGACGTGTGGTACAGAAAGTAGAGCTGCAGATGAAGTTCTGAGTAAGCGAGAGGGAGTGTAAATCCGGAGGAGATCAGTGAGGTAGGGAGGAGTAAGGCTGTGGAGAGGTTTAAATGTTAAGAGCGGTATTTTGTATTGTATTCTGTAGTTAACAGGGAGCCAGTGAAGTTAAGAGAGAATAGGTGTAATATGTTCAGTGGATTTAGAACAGGTTATTATCCTGGCAGCAGAATTTTGAATAAGCTGTAAGCGATGAATACGTTTTTGTGGAATGCCAGATAGAATAGCGTTACAATAATCTATACGTGAGATGACTAGGGCAGTATTGTGCTGGATAAGAACAGGGCGAAGTCTGGAAATGTTTCGGAGATGGAAGAAGGCAGTCCGGGAAATGGTACTTATATAGGAAGAAAAAGAGAGAGTACTGTAAAGAATAATGCACAGGCTCTGAACTTGGGAAGAAATATTTGTTTTAATATTGTTAATTAAAAGAGAAGAATGGTTAACCCTAGCAAGTGTACATTTAGAGCCAATGAGGAGCACCTCAGTTTTATTGCTGTTTAGATGGAGGAAATTGTGAGACACCCATGTCTTTATGTCTTAGAGACAAGCCATAAGGGCATCTGGAGGGAAAACAGAAGTGGATTTAGTGGATAGATATAGCTGTGTGTCATCAGCATATCAATGAAACTTAATACCATGGTGCCAGAAGATATTACCTATTGGGAAGATATAAATGAGAACAAGAAGTGGTCCCAAAACAGAACCCTGCGGAACTCCCTGAGTAACGACTGCGTTCTCAGATTTAAAGCCCTTTATTTGAACAAATTGCTTCCTTTCAGTGAGGTACGAAGAAAACCACTGGAGGACAAGGCCACAGACTCCAAGACTAGCTAGACGTTTCAAAAGTATCTGGTGAGATATGGTTTCAAACGCAGAGCTGAGGTCAAGAAGCACAAGAATTGATAAAAGTCCCATGTCAGCTGCCCAGAGAAGATCATTTGTGATTTTGACCAGGGCAGTTTCTGTGCTGTGTTTAGGGCTGTTTTATCTTGGTAGAGTAATATATATTGCTCTACTTTCCCCTATTGCATTATTAATATGTAGTCTTAGAATGCGTAATCTCACAGACCACTGTTTATAAGGTATTATTGTATATAACTTATCCCCACCTTCCCTTCTATATCTATAACCTCAGGCAATTAGATGTAGTAAAAAGACAAGCAGGAGTTAAGTTACACATAAAATAATGTATTATTGATAATATTCATAAATAATAACAAAATGCAAAGTACATTTGAATATTGGCAACCATACAACTTGATAAAATGGTGATGTGTAACTCAGGTGGCACACAGACTTGTAGTTACTTAAAATGTGTCTAGTTAAGGCATCATTGATGCTCAGCTTTCTTCAGAACAGGCCTCAAGCCTGTCTCAATATGGCTGAAGCTGTGCTCTTCATTGTGCTGTTCTTGTCAGTTCATGGTGTGATGGTCTTCATCAGTTGTTAACAAGAGAAAATACTTCTACATCATCACAGGTTAGCAAGAGAGAGACATTGAGATAAAGCAAGCAAATTTATAGGTTTTCTGTCCAATCCCTACAGCCAATAGGACATCATGGTACTTAAAGGCCTCTGAGACAAGCCAATTCCAAACAGCCATACCTCAGACCAATGGGGGAAATAGAACATCTTAACACCTTCCCCCAACCATATGTTAAACATCCTGGCTTCCTTGCGGGGGGTTGAAAGACTTTAGCAGAGAAATACTTGCCAAACTGGTTTAAGACACATCCGCTCCCAACTCTGTCGTAAAATGGGGGGGTAAACACTAAATTGCATTGCTTTGCCTAAATTACAAATAAAGACGTACAAAATATTTATCAAGTTATATGTAAAATCTCACATCACAACAAGGGTGAAACCCAGATTGAAACTGTTCAAAAAGGTTATTTTTTGAAAGGTGGGACTGGAGTTGAGAGGCAACTATCTTTTCAAGAATTTTGGATATAAGTGGAACATTTGAAATAGGGCGATAATTGTTAAGGATATTTGGGTCTAAACCAGGTTTTTTTAGAATTGGAGTAATTGAGTCTGTTTTTAGTGAGAGGGGGACTATGCCTGTAGTAAATGAAGAGTTAACTATAGTAGTTATCATGGGGGATATATGAGACAGACAAGACTTAACAAAGCTTGTAGGTTTTGGATCTAATTAGCATGTGGAAGAATTAGATATTGTTACAAGCTTCGAGATATTATTTTCAGTTGGTAAACTGAAATCTGAGAATATTGTGGTTGGTAAGGGAACATGAGTGATAATGGAGAGTATGTCATTTTCTGCAGGAATAGAGGAGGCAAGTTGCTGGTAGATTTTTTCAATTTTTGAGTTGAAGAAATCCAAAAAAGTGCAGCAGTATTTAACAAAGAGGTTATGGTGAGCGGCACTTTCTGAAGCATTTGCCGTACTCTATGAGTGAAGTTCAAATAGACTGGGCGTTTGGCCAAGGCAGCGTACTGTGCACATGGCTGTATCCCAATAATTCGATCAGCTGCTGTACAGCTGTGATTCCACACTCAGACACAGTGGGATTAATACTCTGAGTGGTGCACTGACAGTGACAATGTTAAAGTAGCTATAGTATTTGGAATAGTTTGGCCATTCTGTGCACCATTATATGGTTACGGGTTGATTACAATCAGATGCCTTAAACTAATAAACGATATCTGGTTAATTTCAGTGTATTTTATGAAGCTATGTCAGGGATGTGGATCTAAAAAAGAAAGGGAAACCACAAAGGAACAGTATAGTGAGCTAGTGTATCAAAGGCAGAGCACAGAGCAGCATTGTAATGGTCTACTAATTCCGATGGTGTGGTAGCGGAAGGAGAACAGACTGGGATTGCAATAAATGTATAAGGGTCTCTGGGTTTACATGCTTGACATTATGGAATTAAAATTACACGTGGAACCTTTGATTTACTGAGAGGTAAGCTAATATCAAATGTGATCATTCTGTGATCTGAGATAGGTAATTCAGTGGGAATAAAATTGTGAAGTGTGATACCAGAGCAGCAAATTAAGTCTAAAATATGACCCTTGTTATGAGTCGGAAAGTTGACATAATGAATTAAATTAAAACAGTCAAGGATTTCATTAAAATCATTTGTCAGTGCATCAGTTGGCACGTCAACGTGTATGTTAAAATCATCCATGAGGATGACATTAGCAGACATTGCACACAAAGTTGTTAAAACAGTAAAAAGTTCAGCAATAAAAACACTTGATAATTTAGGAGGTCTATATAAAACAGCAATTATAATAGGTGATGGTCCGTTGAGTTTGCCAGCTAACAGTTCAAAGGATGGATATGCTGGAAGAGGTATCAGTGACAGTTTTAAGTCCTTACGGTATATTATTGCAAGACCGCCTCCCCTCCCTGAACAACGGGATTTGGAGATGCAGACAAACTCTGAAGGGAGCGCTTGATTTAGATGGAAATAATCACCGGGTTGCTGCCAGGTCTCTGTAAGACATAAACAGTCCATCTTAGTTATTTCTCCTATATGATTTCTTAGAGCCGTATCACTAAGGGAGGGGTACCACTTTTTAATATTATATCTATATAGTTTCGGGTTATGTAACATGCCGCAATTACAAAAGAACTTATTCTAATCAGGGATCTTAAATCTTAAAGGTAATTTAAATGTATATCACAACTTCACATAATATGGCTTAATTAAATCCTTTTATAGTGACATGCAGAATAAGTGTTGGCAGAATTCTAGTCCTAAAAAGATGTAAAAGCCTCTGTAAGTAGACTGTCATTTTATTTTAGTTACATAATATGTTTAATTGTAATAGCAAATGGGGAATGCGTATTTGGGATATAAAAAATCAATAATTTTATAAATTAATATAAAAGGTACTGCTTACAGGTGTAATTAAACAGGACCAAAATGTAGCTCTAATACAATCATGGCTATTATTTACATATTGGATTTTTAAATGTTCAATGCAGTATTATTTCATTTTTTTATATATGTTTAAGTATTTTGCTCAGGTATACAGTGCTGCTCTCACTGCCACATCTGTACTTGTTAAACACTCAGGTTATTTACTTTGGCGTTATTACTGTTTAGAGAATTAGAGCAGGCCTCGTTTGGGCACTTAGCTGAGTTTTTGAAGAGCAGTGAAAGAGATTATAACCTGAGGGCCTATCAGATCAGCATGTCACGAGGAGAAAGCTGCTACATTTCACAGATGCCTCTCTCCAAGATGCTAATCAGCAACTTAAGTAACACACATTTTTACATTGTGTTTACACACAGAAATTGCAGCTGATTCCCTTTGTTTGCATGTCCATTTTGGTCACTTTAAGGTGATTGTATTAGAGAAGCCTATTGAGGTAATATTAAAAATAAATATAATATTGTATCTGCTATACATTGACTTGCCAATTAATAAATTATGTAGTCATCTTTTGCTAATAGTATTTTCTCTAAAGACTGTACGATTTCATTTCTGTCTCAAATCAGAGAGATAGCATTTCAGAGTGTGCAGTTGATTAACCAAAAAATACACAATAAAGGGATGATCAAAGGGAAAACACTGCCACGAGTCCTGTACATTTGAGCTCTTAAAGTTCTGCTGTTGGGCCTTGGGGATGTCCCAAAGGCCATGGTTACAGAAGTGTTCAGCTCTATGATGCCCCATGCCAGTATCACCCAGCACAACCTTCAAGCCTGGGCATCTAATAATTTATGAACCGAGAACATTGGTGAAGTGGAATGAGACATAATAAGAATAAATAAATAAAAACAGTGAGTCTTTATATGGAACAAATAAAACACAAATGAAATCAAAAACCTGTGTATGTCATGAACTAAATTATAAGGAAATTGTGAACCACCTCCTACTAGCCTCCTCTGCATTTGGCTGCCTACGCAAGTGTCTTCTGTAACTGACATTTCTGCACGCCAACCAAAATTGTGATATAGCACACGGTATATATATTAACACTCCTTTATGGATGTGAGTACTGGACTCCCTACTGTAAGCAAATCCACACAGTAGAAGCGTTCTATTTCTGCTACCTCCAGAAGAACCTGGGCATCACTTGGAGGACAGGGTTCCACACACTACAATTCTGGAATGCTGCTCATCAACTAGCATTGAGGCCGTGCTGCTCAACTATGTCCTCCACTGGACCGGACATATTAGCCGCATGAATGAGTCTCCTGAATGGTGAACTCGCTGAAGGATCATGACCTCAAGGTGGACCGAAAAAATGCTAGACTACTTGAAGCTTTCTCTCAAAGCCTGCTCCATTGCACATATGCAGCTTGAGACACTTACTGAAGACCGCACACTTTGGAGATGGACAATAAATGAAGGAGTCCATCACTTTGAACAACAAAGAAAGTTTTTTATCTCCTAGGGATCTTGAGAAAGCTACTCATGCTTTTATCCTTTCTCGAATGATTACTGCAACTCGTATTCTGGGATCAGTAAATCCCTGATACATACAGTAGGTTCCAGATGGGTAAGAATGCTGCTGCCCATTTTTTGGTTGGGGCAAGAAAGTTTGATTCTGTTACTCTAATATTAGCTTCTTTACACTGGCTGCCTGTTAGTTTCAGAATTGATTTAGTTTTTGATCTAGTTTTTAACACTAGAATTACCAGAGCCTACGAAAAAACTCGTAGGTCCGTCCCACCTCTCCGCCAGCGTCTTTTGTTAATCTAAATGTGCTGATAAAAGAAAAGCTGCAAGTAGCCGGCTATTCCATCCCCCCAACGACTTAGAACGTGCACAAACTTCTCCCAGCTCATGCCTTGATTATCTGGGAGTGAAGTGGAGTTTTAGAGTGGAAATAATAGATCATTATTTGGAATACACGCATTTCACGTGTGTTCTGTTTCTACAGTAATCCGTGTAAACACATTTTTAAAACAGAAACGTTTTTCATATTGTAGTAGTAAATGACAAAATGTAAGCATAAACTATATAATGTATGAAGCCTGAAGTCCAAATATCAAACACATTTACAAAAGGTACAAATATAACAGAACAAGTATGCTTTTATTCAAAAATATAACTGCAGAAAAAAGCCACCTTAGCATGCCACATTGACAGACACATATCTCAACTGCTACGGTAGCATACTGGTATCAGCCGCTGACTAGTATTCAGAAGGTCGTGAGTTCGATCCCGTGCAATTCAGTTTTGAGACGTAAACTGCTGTTATTCTTACTATTTTATAATAAAAACATACATTTGATTTCAGTGTGTAACAGGCGGTGTAATTTATGATACTTGTAAAGGTTATTTTTTTTTATTCACTTTTCATTCTCTCAGTCGTGTTCAGGATCCTTCCCTACCCCCCATCTGAGAATGCTGTTTTCACATAAAGATGCGCTATAGCTCTGCAGCGTATTTGTGACTGCATTCTCGTACCAATGCTTGTGAACTGAAGTGCCTGCGTGCACTTTTCGTGGCATTACACGTCTATTTTTTTGAGCATGCCCGTGTCGCTCAAACACAGGAACATATGTTGGTGTACAAGAATAACAAAACAAGTGCACTTTTATTCTAGACTATACGTGAAGAAAAAATAAAGCAAGTAACAGTAGGCGGTTGATACGACAGCTTGCGTGGTGCAATTCTAAGAACTGCTGATTTCCGATCCGTGCTATATAAAATCATCACATTCAAATATTAACAATTCCCTCACACCCTTCCAACATTCACGACATGTGTACTTGTTGCAGTGTACACATCTCTCTGTGCTATGGTTCCTATTACACTGAATGAGCACCTGACATTGTACTTTCTTCCCTATACAAATAACATTAGAGTATAGCGCGTCTCCAAATAAATAAAATAACATTCGAGTATAGCGCATCTCCAAATAAATCACATTCGAGCTATAGCGTGTCTTCAAATAAATCACATTTGAGTTATAGCGCGTCTTTATGTGAAAAAAATCAGTGTCAGATGGGGGGCGCCATCGTGGACGCGACTGAGAGAATGGAACTGAATTAAAAAGAAAAGCTAACCTTTATAATTATCATGCATTTACACTGGCTCTTACAGACTGACTTAAATCAAATGTATGTTTTTATTCTAAAATAGTTCAATACATGCAATATTATTTGAAAAAGAAGAGCGTCAGATCAGGTTTGAATACACGCTGACGCTCTTACAGAAGGAGTCTGCTTATTCAGTGCAGCACTTTCAACGCACAGTACATGCAATATTATTTGAAAACGAACAGCGTCAGATCGGCGCATTTTCAAACCCGATCTGACGCTGTTTGTTTTCAAATAATATTGCATTAGTGCGATGATGTTTTTACATATATTGTCTCTTTCATTCATCTTGCGGTTTGTAATCAGTGACCGCGTGTTTTTTCCCCGATCTTGCCAGTTCGCACATGTTGCTGTATGGTGCTGTTTCTTTTGTACTCCAGGACTTGCAGAGGCCAGAATAGTACAGAGCAGTAAGTTCAGCGCTATATGCAATCAGACAGACAGACAGGCAGAGAAGGCACTAGATATATAAATAAACAGGGAAGGCATTGTATAATAGATATATAAAAAACAGCTAAGGGGATAGATATATAGATAGGTAGGAAGGAAAGGCACTATATGATAGGCAGACAGGGAAGCTCCTATATAATAATAAAATTACTGTTATTACTATATAGATAGACAGGGAGTTCAGGCAGGCAGAACGGCGAAGGTTAAAAATAAATAAAGTTTCTCCCTAGCGGAGATTCAAACTCTGATCTCTTGAGGTACAGCAAGTCTGCTGCGTTCTAAGTGACGAAATCTTACCAGTACGCCACGTAAGCTGTTGTAAAAAGTCTTGAACCTTTTATGAAAGTGTATTTGCTCTTTGGCTGTCAGGCTTCACACATTTTATAGTTTATGTCTACATTTTGTGACATTTATTACTAAAATATGAAAAAGTTTCTGTTTTAACATTGTGTTTACACAGATTACTGTAGAAACGGAACACGCATTAAATGCGTGTGTTCCAAATAACAATCATTTATTTCCACTCTAAAACTCCACTTTACTCCCAGATAATCGAGGCATGAGCTCGGAGAAGTTCGTGCACGTTTTGAGTCGGTGGGGGGATGGAATAGCCGGCAGCTTAAAGTTTGTTTTTATCGGCACATTTACAGGACAAAGGAGGCTGGCGGAGAGGTGAGAGCGGTTTTAAGAAGCGATTTAAGGTGGGACGGATCTACGAGTTTTTTCGTAGGCTCTGGTAATTCTAGTGTTAAATCATTACATGGGTATGCTCCAGCCTATTTATCTGAATTGTGTGTTTTACACCAGCTATCTAGAGTGCTTAGATCTATTAATCAGTTGTCTGTTATGGTCCCTCACACTACGTGTAAAACTAAAGGGGACAGGGCTTTTGCAGCTGCTGCACCTTGTCTTTGGAACTCATTACTTCATTACATTAAGGAGTCACCCTCAACTGGACATTTTAAAACAACATTAAAGACCAATTTCTATTCTCTAGATTTCAGTGACCTTTACTGATACTGACGGTTGCCCTAGTCTTAGTCATTTTTTTTTCTTCTTCTTTAATTCACTGATGGCTGTATTTTATATTATTGTACTTAATTACTTTATTTCTCTTTATTTTATTTATATTTAGTGTATGTTTTAAAGAAATCACTTTGGCTACAGCATTACTGATGTTGTTTTAAATGTGCTCTATAAATAAATTGACATTGACATTGACAAATGGATGGATACTGATGGTTGTCGTAGTCTTAGTCATTTTCTTCTTTTTTTCTTTTTTTTAACTCACTGTTGGCTGTATTTTATTTTATTGCACTTTATTTCTCTTTATTTTATTTATGTTTATGTATTATGTAATGGAAAGCACTTTGGCTACAGCATTACTGATATTATTTTAAAAGTGCTCTATAAATAAATTGACATTGACATTGAGAAATGGATGGACAGCATCTTCGTCACATTGATGGACAGCCATGGCTGAATATTAAATCTACCAAGAGCTATTTGAAAAGTGACTGGGAAAAAAGACATTCAATTCAATCCCATCATTACCAAAGCCAAATCACAATACAAAAATCAAAGTCAAAAATACTAGCATGAGTTGGGAACAGAGACAAATTTATAAAAAGGGTTTATTGAACAAAACAACGATTGGTGACAAGTATTATTGAATCTGCAAACTTGGATAAGGAGGTGAGCTTTTGCGAGGAATCTTTAAATCTATCATGTTATTAGTCAAAGGTCATGACCTCTGAGAGTATGCCCCTGGAGCTACCCTAACAACAGTTGAACAAATTGGTGACAGTCACAATTAAACAAAATGGAAGCAATAACAGTACAAATAACAAAAATGAAAATAAGGTGCTGAATGAAAAATTAATTGAAGATTCAGAATCTGTAGCCAAAAAAAATATTAGATCTGTCAAAATAACAAAGACAAATGTGTAAAAAAATGAAATAACTAGTCTAAACTTAATTCTGTGACTCAAAGCACCAATGGCATACACTGTGCGATTTTGACTTAATTTTAAGCCCAATCTGCAATCACCAATTGAGTTTCTGAGTCGGCCCAAATGTTTAGCTTCATCGACAATCATTTAATGTGCAGTATGAGAGGGGCTGTGATGCATGATTGCCTCTTACGACTGGGCTGTGGTACGATCAGAAGAATTTATGTCGTCAGAAATTTCAGTCAGCTGTCTTGTGGTGTGAGCAGTCTTGCAACCTGATTTTCTGATGCCACTATAAAATTTAATTGTGCATCGATCACACTATATTGTGGATTCAGCATTGCTGTGGTCATCCTAATTTTCACATTTTCGATTTCAAAAATCTTTCTACCATATAGAAACACACATACAACTAAATAGCCAGTGACAACAGAATCATAAGAAATATTTACTGGAATAACCTGAAATAAACACGCTTAATGGTAGATTAACCAAACTGTGTACCTCTAATTCTCTCTGACCGTATTGTCTGGGATAACTTAGCTATTAGTTAAAGAAACTGGCTTGATGGACTGAATGCTGTCCTCTCATTGGTCAAATTTCTTATGTTTCTCATGTTTGCCAGTGCCTTAACCATCCACGTGTCCTGTTATGTCCAGACAGGAGCACTGTTCTTTTCTTTGTTGACATTTTAAGAAGCCTGTAACTATCAAGTTTTTTTGAATGGGTAAAACTGTCTGACAGGGCCAGGTACATCCATAATCTGAGCACTGAAGTCAAGGCATGTCATTTGGATCGAACGTGTTTGTATAGTTTGAGCACATATAAGGCTGATGGCTCTATCATACAGTGTGAGTAGTCGTTCGCCCATGATTTGTAAAAAGTCGCAGTTAATATTTGGCATTAGCATAGATGGCTGTGAAAGGATCAAACATATTTCCAGCCACTGACAGTCGCAATGAAATATCAATTACTGGCATCTGTAGTTGGGGAGGATCCAAGGATGTCTACAGCCACCTGCTCCATAGGATCATCTGCCAGAAGGGACCAAAGAAGAGAATCAGGTGACAGAGAAGTGGGGCCCTCGGCACAAATCCTCCCACAAACTTTTCATAATAGAACACCAACTTCTCGAAGGTGCAGATTTTCTGCATATTACTGGGTATGGTGTCAATTTTCTTAGGGTCCAAATCTACATCTGTTGCTATGATTACATGCCCTAAAAAGTTGGTTTCTCTTCTCAGCACCTTCCTCACTCTGTCACAAGGTAGGGATAGGAAAGCCACTGACTGCACATCCTCTGTGAGGGCTTCTCTTAGACTGCTGGGTGCCAACCACTGAATATGCTTCTGGATTTCTGTAGAGCCACTGCTCAAAAAATTAGCTGCAGTGCCAGCTTCTAATATAGGGAGAGATTAGAATGGAGGTTACTTTGTTGATAACCAGGGGTGGGAAAATGAGAAAACATCCTTGCAGAGATGCACAGATAAAATCTTGTTATAAAGGCCCACTGATATTTCTTTATTACTTTGTGTTCTCCATATAATTATCTCCTCTTAGTGTGTCTGAATGTTTAATAAATACACAATTTTGAGGACATTTGCACTCTCTTTGCTAGTATAAACATAAACATTTACAATATAATTACGGAAACAGTGATAGAAAGCACTGAAATGACAAAATAGAAGGATTTTGAAAAATTCCCTAGTGTGTTATAATTTGGATGTTTGTTGAAAATAGTTTAAGCATTAAGTCTTCCTATCTAGATTAGATTAGATAAACCTTATTTATCCCAAAGGAGAAATTTGGCGTTTTACAGAAGCACTTTAAATAAATAAATGCATACATGGATAGAAAGAATAATAAATATGTATACACACATACTATGGTGAACACACCAGAATGACTACAAAGGAGAAAATTTTAAAACAAAGAAAACTTCTGTGACCAGTCACAGTGAGGCATTATGCAGGTATATTGCTGTTGGAATCCCCCATAGTGTTTCTTGACACACTTCTGCTGAATAATTCGTTATCTAAAAGTCCTCAGTGTTACAGAGAGAGGATATGCAGCATTGTTCACAATGGCATTCAGCTTTGTTTTAATTTTTTCCTTTACTATTACATCCAGAGGGGTCCAGAGCGCATCCTATAACTGAGCCTGCCCTTTAAATTAGCTTGTCAATTTGGTGGGCCTCTCTTGATGTGATGGTACCACACCACAGAGTAGTAAATCGCACTGGCCATCACAGAGTTGTAGAAAACTTTACAACTACTCACATTAAAGGAAAAGCAGGCTGCTCTGCCCTTCCTTAGTTAGTGCCTTTGTGTTCCAAGGCCAGTCCAATCTGTTATTAATGTGTACCACCAAGTGTTTGTATGAGTGGGCCGTCTCTCCATCCACTCCTTGAATTGTTACTGGACACAGAGGCTGTTTGGTGCAATGAAAGTCAATAACCAGTTTTTTGGTTTTGTTAAGATGCAGACAATTCCCTTTGCACCAAGAAACAAACTTCTACATCTGACTCCTATACTCTGTCTCATCCCCTTTATCAATACACTCCATAACAACAACAAAAACATTTATTTATAGTGCACATTATCATACAAATGATGTAGCTCAAAGTGTTTTACAAGATGAAGAAAGAAAAGTCGGCTGGCAGGACAGAAAAAAAACAAACAAAAAAAAAATACTACACAGGGCTGGAGAAAAAAAAAAACAAAATCTGCAGGGGTTCTGAGGCCACACTACTTAACATAAATGGTCTCAATCAATCCTCATGGTTTCAGGCTTCATGTGGAAGAATTAGAAGATGATGGTCATGTGGACATCTGGCCTTCAATCCATCAATGTAGGGACTGCATGGTGCCTTGATCAGGTGGTGGTGGTGGTGGTGTATCACCACCACAGAAAACCAGAAAAAGAACATTAGAAAAAGTAGGGATGTGCATAAGTGCAGAATCATCTGAGAATTTCTGCAAGTGACATGCCTTGGTGTTATATTCAGAGTCAGAGGTGTACAGGGTGAAGAGAAAATGAGGCAGGACTGTTGCTTGTGGTGCTCCAGTGTCGATCACATCCATATCAGAAACACAGTCCTTGATTTTCACAAACTGCAGTCTGCCAGACAGATAATCTGTTATCCAGGACACCATTGGCTCATTCACCTGCATATCTCACAGCTTATGCCTTAAAAGGAATGGCTGGATAGTACTGAAAGCACTGGAGAAATCAAAAACATAATCTTTACAGTACTGTCTCCTAATGAGAATAAGCCTTGTGGAGAAGATAGATAATTGCATCTTCCATTCCAATCTTTACCTGGTTGGCAAACTAGAGTGGGTCCAGGTGTTTTACCACAAGAGACTCATATAGTCCAGGACCAGCCTCTCAAACGTCTTCATGATGTGGGAATGAAGCACCACTGGTCTGTAGTCATTAGTTGAAGAGGCACCTGCTTTCTTTGGAACAGGAACAGTGCAGGATATTTTCCATAGCAGTCACATTTTCTGGAGCCTTAGGGACCAACTGAACAGGTGTAAGAGGTCACCACAAAGTTGGTCAGTACAGGCCTTAAGAACAAGGACTGACTCCATCTGGTCTGATAGTTTTTCCTGCATGTTTCTTCTTCAGTTGTCTCTTTACTTGGTCTTCAGTTATGGACAGCCCATACTGATGGATTTATCACTAGCCATTCCAGCTGACGTGGAAGGAGTTGTTGAAGTAGTAGGGATGGTCTGGTCATTGGAAGAAGATGGAAGTGGGAGAGATATTGTTTGTCTAAAGATTTTTATAGACTTCAACATTGTCTCTCTCTGTATGTTTTAGGCATTCATCCTTCATTACTGAGTGAGTGAAATAAGGTCCACTTGTTTATGAAAAGGTTTTGAAGATACTGAGTACATTATTCCAGGGCTCAGCTAATCAAATCGGGAAGGTGGTAAATTATTCACAACAGGTCAGAAAATATTAGGTTCAATGGCTTTTTTAATAAGTGTCATTCATTTTGGTACTTTTCTCTTCAATATTTTGTGTCTCTGTTTTCATCAAAAACACCTTTAGATAGCTGATACCAGTAAAGAAATTGAAAATTCATAACTATATTTATGGTACAGAGATGTAGAAAGCAAAAAACATCAAAAGACCACTTTGTGCCAATAAAATCACCTGCATTTGCAGAGTAGCTGCTCCTTTCATGAAATCTCAAGAATGAATACAGAATTCTTCCTGAATAATGTGAATTAATTAATACCTTTTTATGTAAGTGGAAGATGTTGCCACAGGCTTTTTTTCCAGGATTTCTCATAAATTATCATTTAGGTTCACAACTAGAATGAATTAATGTGCTAAAATGGCACATTACTGTAGGGTAAGTACGGTGCAATCCCCTTCCATAACTGGAACCTCCTGTTAAACATTGCAGCACCTTTGATTGTGTGTTTGATACTTCAACTGAAGAAAAAACATGTTTAGAAGAGGAGGATAGTGCTGATGATTTGAATGTGCATTTGTAGCTGTAGGGTTCGCATTTCTAGGGTGGAGAAACATGGTCAAAATGGGCTAAGCATTCTATACCTGCTGACAGCAAACAATAACAAAAAACAACTGGCATAAATATACTAAAAAAGGTCAGGCCAAAGCTTAGTGCATGAGACTGACAAAACATACCATGGACAAAGTCAAAGTTGGGAAAGACAAGGAATACAACCAATAACAGATCAGTTGAGAACTGAGTATCATAGTGACCGCAGCTTACTGTGTCTGAGGTTTAGTATATGACAAACATCACGAAGAAGGCAACCTAGAAACAGGAACAGTTCTGTGCAACAAATAGAAGAATGGTGCCTACCAAGCAGATGAACCGTAATAAAGAGGCAGACAGGCAAGCGGAGTCATATTAGTAGGTGTACAGTTTCCCATGTAAATAGGTGAAATGCAACTAGAAAAAATTGGAAGTGGTCTCCCCTAGACTTTCTTGTATACTCAGATATGGGGATGGATATTTGAGGAGCAAAGTTCAAGACAATGATTATATTTTTATACTATGTACATTAAAGAACCATCAACAACAAATCAAATCAAATTAATTATATATTGAACAATTATTATTTATAAAGTAAAGTTGAATAAATTGGACTCTACAAATGCATAAATAAAAAAGTACCACTTCCGGTTATCAGAAATAGCTCAAAAATTGATAGAAATATATGTTTTGTACCTAATACCTGTATGCAAAATTTGGTTGAGCTAAATGAAAACGTACTCAAGTTATTGTGCTTACACCACACACACACACACACACACAGACAGACAGAAACACAGACATAATTCCAAAAATAGTATTTTTGAACTCAGGAAGGTGTAAAACGTTGAGATTCATCAAAATCTCAAGGTCGAATTTTTGGATAATTACAGTATTTTCCCTATACTTCAAATATGAAAAACTAAAAAGGCAGCTCATGACAGGTATAGAGCCCAGCAAAGCCATGAAGAGGAGAGAGCCTGATGTGCTAGCATTTATGGAAGTCAGAACAATGTGTTTGCTGAAGGAGAGCTCACTAAGGTCTAACCTAAAAGAGCAACACGAGGGGGTGGGCATTAAAAGAAATGCCTGCTGCATCAATAGGTGACAGCAAGGTGATCCTGAGGAAGATAAGTGGATTCCTGCTGCAATTATTTAACTTTAGCATGGCACAATTTACTTCCACTTAAGCTCCAGTGCATTTCTATTTCAATTAGAAAATACTTTTTGCCTCTCTGCATCATTCATATCTAATAAAGAGAACTGATCTTGTCGTTTATGGAAAAGAATGCCCGGTAGAATGTACCTTGAATTATCAAGGAATTGCCAGAACCCTTCAATATTAGAATGAAGATATCAGGATTTTTTGGGTGGTTTCCTTTTTGTATTTTAAGAATGAAGGACAATTACTCCAGTCATCACTAATCTATCACCTCTGTTCTTTACCTCCGAGAGTTCAATCTGAAATAAGGAGTTGTGCCAGGGAGCTCCAGTTCAGTGCTGGTGGTTGACCTACGTTGTATTTTTCCTTGTCTATGGATGGATTTATCGAGTCTTATTAAGGTAAGTGAGAGTCGCTATGGAGATGCTAAGGGCGGTGAAATTATTTGGCAGAGCTGAAGAACACTGAACAAAAGACTCAATAAAATGTGACACCAGCTGTCCTTTTCACCCCTCCTGCAGCGCGTCTGTGATTTTTGCAACCTGACTTGTCTAGAATAGTTTTCCTCCAGATGAAGCAACACAGGATGGCATTTTAAGTTTACATCTGACAAAAACATCAGAATAAATAATACCTTGATACGAAGACTACAGCGTGTTTCTGTCTGTGTATTATCATTATTTCATCTCACTTTCATATTGACTGCTGTTACTAGTCAGGGTATGGAATAACTGCTGTGAGAAGTGAAACGAAAGGCTTATCACTGCATGTCTGTCAGCCTTTTCATTAGCTGATGTGACAGAATAAAGGTGGTCCCACGGGTTTCTTCTGTCTTTCTCTAAACTGGGAGGCAAAGAAGTTCAGCTTCTGTCTTAATATGATCAAGTCCCTTGGTACAGTCCTGAATTTTATATATACAATCTCACTTCCAAGTCAGTTTGCTTTATAAAAATAAGATTTTTGAGAGCTGAAGAGGCTATCAACTACTAAAATAAAAAAATACAAAATTTGAAAATTTCATGCATAGTAATAAATCTATTATTTAGCAAGCAACCCCAACTGGAGACTCTGCAGCTTCAAAAGATATGTTTTTTTTTTCAACAACAACAACAACAACATTTATTTATATAGCACATATTCATACAAACAGTAGCTCAAAGTGCTTTACATAATAAAGAATAGAAAAATAAAAAACACAATATGAAAACAAAATAAATCAGCATTAATTAACATCGAATAAGAGTAAGGTCCAATGGCCAGGGGGGAGAGAAAAAACAAAATAAAAACTCCAGACGGCTGGAGAAAAAAAAATAAAATCTGTAGGGATTCCAGACCATGAGACCGCCCTTTCATATAGTTACATAATAATAAACAATACTTGAATAAGATTTTGATAATCTGTTAGGATTATACTGAGGACTGGAGATGCTCTTTTGTTTTAACTCAAAGATGACATCAAGAAAGCTAACATACAGAAAGATAGCTAAAGAAATTATACTATAAATGTTAATAAGCTGAGATGTCTACTTTTTGGTAGTGACAGGAAGACAAAAAATATGTAGGAGCAGCATGTCGTGAAAAACACTAACACACTCAAAAGACAAATCTGGAAACAGAAGAAGATCATGGCAGAACTAAGTAGATTGTCTTCATAAGAGCTCGCTTCACCAACGACTCTAACATGGTTAGAATGGGCACTGGCTGTTCTTACATATCTCGCTTATGAATGAGTGTTAAAATACCATAGTGCTCAAGACAAAACTGAAGAGGCAACAGCATTAAAAGAAAAAAATTGGAAAACAGGGAAACAAGAAATTTATTCAGATTCAGATTCCTTTTATTGTTATTGCACTTAGTACAACAAAATTGTAGTAATGCTAAAGGTGCATTTATATATAACTAGCAAAATACCCGCGCTTCGCAGTGGCGAAGTACTGCCTTAAAATTTTTATTAAGAAGAAAATTAAACCTTTTAAAACTGATGGAAAATATACCAATAATTATTTGTTTGTGATCTCTTTGTATACCACATTGTGAGTTCGGCCCTCCGGTTGTAATATGACCAAGCTGTGTGCTGAGCTTACTCTTGAGCATGCAACGTACAGTTGGCCATGTGAACAGTAATCTTGTTTCAAATGTCACAGCTTGGATTGCTGTTGTCATAATCGGTTTGAGTTTCATGGTTTGTTTCAATTACGACAGTATTTGTAGGACTTGTGTTGAAGAGACATTCGGCATCTGTCAAGCGTTGTAAGAATACAACCGGTTTCATCGATAACTTCACATTCAGCTTTTGAGAGTTTAAACATTCATAAACATCAAAGTGTCCACTACTGAAATCGTCACCTGTGAATCTAAGATGTTTAAGAGGCATTGGCGGTTGTCGAAAGGTGTAAAATATTTGCACATTTCGGTACACTTGAAAGCAACAACCGAACAATTCAGTGGCAGCCATCAACTCCATCAAGTGACAGTTCTTTGATCGATGGTGATCACCTCGATACACATGTTAATGGGGTAACGGTTGGAATGATAAAGGAAATGGGTACCTGAACAATGTAAAGTAAGTCTAAAATACCTACACAATAACTATAATCATAATAAATTAACAATAAAACAGCGGAGAAGCCGTGGATTACATTAAAAGACTGTAGTTATCAGCAGGGAGACGTGAATCCCGTGGCGTAGCAAGGAAGGGAATGTAGAGACTGGAGCGACGGACGGCCTTATATAGGCAGGCAGCCAACAACGTGGGAGGCATTGGGATGGGGGACCCAACGCTGCCTCACACGGTGACCGAGCTGCAGGCTATGGACGTATATATGTACGTAAGTAGGAGTCAGTTAGCGTTGGGAACCCGCGTACCAAATTCCTTGAAGATGGGCCCATAAGTAACAAAGACCGTTGAAAAGTTCAATATGGCGGCCGACAGTGGCATCATACCACCGAAATAAGTACGTACATTGGTTTCGGTTAGCGCAGGGAAGCCGCCTACCAAATTTTGTGAAGATGTTGTCGACCATTATGACCGTTACGCGTAGAATTTTGAAATGAAACCTGCTTAACTTTTGTAAGTAAGCTGTAAGGAATGAGCCTGTTAGTGCGTCCTGAAGTGCGATCATCACATCTGTTTAAGACTGTTTATCTGTTGCCTTGGCAACAGCAGCAATAAGCAAAAGCACCGCAATAAAGCGGCAATTTTTAGAGGAGCGTCAGTATCTTCTAAGCAAACAGCCTCTGTGCAAACAGCCCCTCTGCTCACACCCCCTCCGTCAGGCGCAGAGAACGTCAGAGAGAGAGTGCGAGATTAAAGCAAACAATCAAAAAATCAATACATGTGCTTTTAAATATGCCGAAGCCGCAATAAAGCGGCATTTTTTAGAGGAGCGTCAGTATCTTTTGAGCAAACAGCCTCTGTGCAAACAGCACCTCTGCTCACACCCCCTCCGTCAGGCGCAGAGAATGTCAGAGAGGGTGAGATAGAGGCAGAGACAAGCAAACAATCAAGCACCGCGCGGGAAGCATATCTTATAGCATTGAGGAGTTTTAGTTAATATGTAATACATGCTCTGATTGGGTAGCTTCTAAACCATCCACCAATAGCGTCCCTTGTATGAAATCATCTGGGCAAACAAACTGAGGAAGCATGTACCATAAATTAAAAGACCCATTGTCCGCAGAAAACCGTGAACCAGCGAAAAATCCATGATATATATTTAGATATGCTTACATTTAAAATCCGCGATGGAGTGAAGCCACGAAAGTCGAAGCGCGATATAGCGAGGAATTACTGTAGACTGAACATAAGCAACACACTTCATGTGTCACTGTCTTCCATCGTCCCCAGATGGGATTGTCTGGTTGCAGGAAAACAAGCTCAGGGTTCCCACTGATTCTGCATTATGGTAAGGTTGTATAATTTCTATTACGATATTATAACTTAATAATAATAGAAATGTAATGTAAATTGTGTATAAAACTGCCCTACGAACCCACCCCGAATCCTCCCTCAAACCGCCCAATTCCGGGAAAACTTGCTTCTAGTAAAACGGTCCTTGGTGTCAAAAAGGTTGGGGACCACTGATCTATAGTACATCTTTGAGACCTAATACAGCACCTTGAGTACATGGTTGATGAATTTGAAGAGTAATTAACTCACCTGAGTTATAATAGAAGATCAGAGGAACTCACCCAAGGTATCCTTTAGATGTGAATCCTTAGAGTGGCACTAGAAATGACTCCGATCCAGAGGGGTAATAATATATAATACATGGTCAAACATAATGGTAGAGTAACAGGTGTGCACTGTCCGGCGACATCAGCTCCAGAGTAAGAGGTGTCCAACCATGTTCAGGTCTTTGTGAAGGTGAAGGTGAAGGTGATAACTCTGAGGTGCTAGACAGGGATGAGGTTCCCAAATGGTGTGTCTTTTAGCCAGTCCTCAGAAAGAAAGAAGCATAGATAGTAAAGAGCTCAATTATTAGAGGGATTGAGAGCCACATGGGTCTCATGTGTGTGTGGACTGACTCCTGGCTAGAACTGGACTGGACCCAGGGATCATTGTTCGTGTTGGAACAAATGATATAGGTAAGGGCAGACTGCTACGTCTGCAAGACAAATTTAAAGAGCTGGATGGGAGGTTGAGATGCAGAACTAACACGCTGATCCTTTTGAGAAGCTGGAACTATATGTAGCTTCATATAAATGTAATGTTATCATAGTTACAGAAAGCTGTCAGAAGTCATAGAAATGAGGATGATTATAATATAAAAGAATAGAAGCTAAGTAAAAAATTGAAGCAGAGTGGGTTGGGGGCTATTTATATATGTACAGATTTAAATGTTCTACTTTAAATAGAAGATGAGCCAATATCTTATGGAGAATATGTGTATTTAGCTAGGTGTGTTAAACACTATATTGCCCAAAGTATTGGGACACCTCTTTTTACACACACATGAACCTTAATGACATCCCATTCTTAATACATAGGCTTTAATATGACCCTTTGCATCTACGACAGCTTCAGCTTTTCTGGGAAGGCTTTCCACAAGGTTTATGAGTGTGTTTATGGGAATTTTTGACCATTCTTCCAGGAGAGCATTTATGAGGTATGTTGGATGAGAAGGCCCTGCTCGTTTGCAGTCTCTGCTCTAATTCATCTCAAAGGT
>JANRMT010062791.1:235917743-235932044 GCA_026402145.1 Polypterus bichir lapradei | reverse complement strand
TCAGTTCAGAAGCCTGCATCTCTGATGGTATGGGGTTGCATGAGTGCGTGTGGCATGGGCAGCTTGCATGTCTGGAAAGGCACCATCAATGCAGAAAAATATATTCAGGTTCTAGAACAACATATGCTCCCATCCAGACGTCATCTCTTTCAGGGAAGACCCTGCATTTTTCAACAAGATAATGCCAGACCACATTCTGCATCAATCACAACATCATGGCTGCGTAGGAGAAGGATCCGGATACTGAAATGGCCAGTCTGCAGTCCAGATCTTTCACCTATAGAGAACATTTGGCGCATCATAAAGAGGAAGGTGCGACAAAGAAGGCCCAAGACGATTGAACAGTTAGAGGCCTGTATTAGACAAGAATGGGAGAGCATTCCTATTTCTAAACTTGAGAAACTGGTCACCTCGGTCCCCAGACGTCTGTTGAGTGTTGTAAGAAGAAGGGGAGATGCCACACAGTGGTGAAAATGGCCTTGTGCCAACTTTTTTGGGATTTGTTGACACCATGAAATTCTGAATCAACATATTTTTCCCTTAAAATGATACATTTTCTCAGTTTAAACTTTTGTTCCGTGATTTATGTTCTATTCTGAATAAAATATTAGAAGTTGGCACCTCCACATCATTGCATTCAGTTTTTATTCACGATTTGTATAGTGTCCCAACTTTTTTGGAATCCGGTTTGTATATATATATATATATATATATATTATAAATCAAACAAAACAATATACACCCTTTAAACAATCCTTACCAATCTATGACTATACAAACCCTAAATAACATGCCACCCCCTTAAATAATATATTCCCCAGAAAATGGCGAAACATAAAAGAAAGAAAGAAACGGAAAAATATCCTATTTATAAACAGCACAAATATATTCACATGTACTTAAACCTATATTACATATATTTACAAATATAAATTAGACACACACAATCCCCACACGTTCCCCAGTCCCTTTTATATTAACTTTGTTTTAAAGTCTATATTCACACAGCCTGGGAAGTCTGCAGTGAATCCAGCGACCAATCCTGATGTGTGCCGCTGACACATTGACTGAATTTATATGTAAAAGAAGCAATTTCACCGGCCTGGCGACAGTTCCTTTGTTGAAATATGAAGTCCATCTCACCCAGGTGTCTCGGCGTTAGCGTCCATCCATGGCCAACGCCCGCACCACAACCGACAAGTAAACCCGTGAGCTCCAAAGGTCCTTTTAGGTTAGCCGGCACTCCTTCTCCGTGCACCCAACCCTTATTATGGAGTCTTACTTGCTTTACAGCTGGCTGCTTCTTTCTATTTACCTTCCCAGCTCCTTACTTAAACAGTCTTTCTTCTCACTTTCCGCTCCTTCTTTCTCTTCTCCGTCTCTTTTTAAAATATGCGCCTCCTTGCCTTTTTAAAGTCAGTTCCCCTTACGTCACACCATAGTACGTTTCAGCAAGGACCCACAGGCGTAGTTTGGCCCCCTACTCCCCTTAAAGAGATATCCCACAGTCAGTTAATTCCTTGGACATAATCTCTAAAAGGAAGCAAGTGGCAGAAACAGTTGCAAGCACACATAAAGATGTGACAACCGTTACACTGAGGTTGTTTTCCTGCAACCAGACAATCCCATCTCTGGACGATGGAAGACAGTGACACATGAAGTGTTTTGCTTATGTTCAGTCTACTCCGTAATCTGGTTTTGGTTGCTGTCACTACAGAAAACACTGCCTCACAAAGATAGGATGTTGAAAAGGGAAGCAGACTTTTCAGTGCTTTTGTGGCAACCTCAGGATATTCCGCCTTGACTTTAATCCAAAATGTATGGAGATTTGAAGTCTCAAAAGTCTCAAACATACTTTTAAGGCCACCATCATTTGCAACCTCAAGCAGTTGATCCTCTTCAAGCACAGACAAAGTTGATTCATCTGGCTTATTCACAAATGGGTCACGGATCCATTCCTTCCCATTTCGGGGGTCTTTTGTGGTTGGGAGTAATGCTCAAACTCTATTGAAAGCTGAGGTAGGTGATCATACACCAGCTGGGAGAAGAAGGCCCTGGCTTGGTATCTTTAACAACCTCTGCTAACGTCTGAAACATATCAAAAATCCCAATGTTCACTCGTCGGCCCCATAAATCAAGTTTGGTTTTGAATGCAGCCACTTTATCTGCCAACTTGAACAATGGGTATCTTCTGCCTCTGCCCCACGTGCTGCTCCACCAGGCTCCTACAGCACTCCTCCAGCCTGGCTGGATACTGAGTCTGCAGAGTGGGTAAAGGTGGGGTGCCCAATAGTGCAGGTATGCCTGTTCATATTGTGAGGTTTCTGAACTCTTTTGGGATCCCCACCCACCCAATCCCCACCCACCCAACGGGAACGTCACACTGAAGTGCGTCCCAAAGTGCGATTGCCACATCTGTGGAAGATTGTTTGTCCGTTGCCGGGGCAGGGCAACAGTAGGCTCACAGTGCTGCAGTGAAGCGCCACAGAAGCGAATCCTAAAAGATCGTGGTCACACTATAAGTCCCTGTCTTACACCCCAAATTACAAGGCTGAATCTCAGTACTTTAGCAAAATCAGCTTTATTCAGCTTGAAACAGGAACAACACAGTTATTTATTGCATCGGGATCTGCCACTCTCCTATAAACAGACACAGCAGTCAGGCAGGGTTGTGACCAGGTTAGTGGCCAAGTAATCCTGTTCCCTGCATTTACAATGTTCCTTGCATCACCCATTGAGATCTTTTCTGTTTGCTTTGGCGGAGAGACGCAGCAGAGCTGTGAGCCTGCTGTTGCCCTGGCAACAGATAACAGTCTTAAACAGATGTGGTGATCGCACTTTGGGACGCTCTTCGGCATGTTGTCCCGTTGACGGAGGTCCCAAGAGAGTTAAGAAACCTCACATTTTCTTGAATGAGTGCCGCATTAATAAGAACAAGCATCACTGAACTACATAAAAACTGTCTTCAAATACAGCAGTTCGCAGTTTGCAACCCAAGATTTTTCTTCTTTTTTTGCATATAACAAAGACATATGCATTGCATTTGTCATTCCAACAGATTGCACATCACAAACATTAACACTGTTATCGTTTTTCCATGTCTGCTGTTTCTGTAGGAGGGTGACAATGAGTTAAATTCCAATAGATGTTATTCAAATGTTGACGAGCAATAAGCAAAAGGCATCAGTGAAAACCACAGAAAACAAAAACAGCAATGTTTTTTTATAATGTTTATGTTTGGGGATCATTGTGCAAATGTGCACAACTGAGCTGCGACCACAGAACTAACTGCTCTGAGGATGATTCATTCAAGCATTTCAAGGTCTCTTCGTTGTAATGAAAGTATCTGCTGAATGTACTTCGTAATAACAAGATTTCTATATACCCGTGTCATATGGGGAAACTGTCAGGACCATAAAAATACTTCGTTGTAATACTCTCTCACCTCAGTCTTTCTCCTCTCTCTGTGCCGCTACAAAGCCCCGCCCGCCTACCGTTCTGAAAAGTGTCCTCAGTGAAGGGGGCAGCCATTTTGCTGTAGACCTTCAGTGAGTGAGTCTCTGTTGCCTGCAGTTCTCTCGCGGCCCGGCTGTCAGATAGCTGCGGCCCGCTAATGGGCCCTGCGGACTGGGGTTTGGGGACCCATGGGTTAGACTAGGGCAATAGAGGTAACTGAAGCATCATAACATGGTGATAATAATATACTCTGTGGCAGAATGTGTGACTGTTGGATTTAATTTTACTAAGGGAAATTTGGAGTAAACTCGACAAAGTCCAAAAGTGACAAACATTTCAAAATGTAACTACATTTTGTTGCATAAATAATTTACAGTAATATGCACACACTGTTCCCACATGATGTTCCCCTGTTCTTTCATGATAATATACATGGCTAAACTAATTCAGGAGTGGTTTCAAAATCACCTGGATAACGTCACATGCATTTAATAGCCTCTCCACTCACAGATCAAAACTTCATTAAACTTTTATTGAAAGTTCCACCTCCTTCATCCATTAAAGATCTGGAGGATTTTCATCATGAAGGAGGGAGCAAAATCCCAAGATAAACCATTCAGGACTTGTATGACAGCAATCCAAGAAGGACTGAAGCTGTTAAAAAGGCAAAGGGTGACTCTCATCCTTATTAGTGTCCTCAATATTAATATATTTTAGGTGTTTTCATTATTTTGTCTGTACATATATAGCTTCACATACAGCAAATTGAGATTCGATCCCCTGATTCAGATGAGTTCTCAGTGCATTCCAGGTGTTATCTCAAAATCTGCAGAACTCAATTTCCTTTCCATTTATTTTAGGTAAACAAGTACTGATGAAGTAAATGTAGCAGTAGGAACTGGGAAACTTGTTTTAGTAAAACCCTTCTAATGAAGATTGATTTGTTTATTTTTCCATTCTTTTATATAATTCAAATAAGATAGCTTAAGGGGATTTTTTTGATTTGAGAATTGAACCTAAAATCACACTCAGCTTAATGACATGTGATATGAGGCACTACATTTTTATACATTTTCTAAAAGTGCTTATTTCAGTGAGAGGAGATATAACCTTTTAGTGATTTTTAGTCCTTTATTTGCCACATACAATTTCTTGTATCAGGAACTTGTCATTATTTGCATACCCCAACATTCTCTCCAGAGACACATGCCAAGTTTTTTTGGGATCAGAGCACAGGGCCAGCTCTTTGTACAGCACCCCTGGAGCAATGACAGCTTAAAGGCCTTGTTCAAGGGCCCAGCAGAATAGCATTCCTTCTGTCAATGCCAGGATTTGAACTGGCATCTTTCGAGTTACCAGCCCAGATCCTTTAGCCACAGAGCCACCACTGACAAGAATTAAACCAGGATGAAACATCATTCAATCAAGCAGTCATTCAAAAAATACAATCGTACAAAACTTCCAGTTTAATGTTGCCCTTTGGCACCGCTCTTCACTTCAGAATAAAATTCATAAAAATAACAATTCCCCCCTAAAAACCCTATTCAAATACCCAATGTCAAACAGTGAAGTTGCATTACATGTTACTCTATTATATGCAAAGAGAGAACATCCTAAAACCTGTGAGTTTATTCAGGTGATACTAATGAATTTTATTGTATATAGCACCTTTACAGTAAGATGCCTTTGCCCTGGTAATTGAGCCTCCTTGCCACACTCTCTGACCTTGGCATCACTGGGACTGCTCTCAGATGATTTGAATTCCTCCACTTGGGAAGATCGTAATGTTTCTCCTGATGAGGAAAGATGTCCAAGTGGCATCAGGCAGGCATAGGGATGTCTTTAAGAATTTGCTTGGTCCTCTCTTCTTTTCCTTGTACATCTACTCTCTAGACCTTATAATACAGTCGCATTGGTTCTTATATTAGTGCTATGCCAATGACACATACTTGTGATTCTCGTTCCCTCCAGAGGATCACACGGTCTTAACTAGAATCTCAGCATGTCTCATTGATATCTCAACCTGGATGAAGGAACAAAAACTCCAGCCCAAACTGGCAAAGACTGAGATCTTTCTTATCCCATCCAGCCTGTGTATTCACACTATATCTTTGTTCAGCTCAGCTCATCACTGCTAACATTTGCCAAGTCAGTATGCAACCCTGGGGTGTTGATCGATGACCAGCTATCCTTTGCTGACCAAGCTGTACATTCTTGCAGATTCATTCAATATGACATCCACAAGATCAGACCATGGGTCTTATGTATAAACAGTGTTTACACCCATTTTCACGCACACTTTGAGATGTATAAAAACTAGGCTTTGAGGAAAGCTACATACATTTTCACAGCAGCTTCATACCTTGCATATGCACTCTTCTGCTCAGTTTTGCAAACTGGCGACTCCCAGCATCAAAGTAGTGCCACAGTTTCTGTGTCATTTTCCTTCATTCTCATATTTGCATCTATGACACTGGATTTATCAAATACACTGAAATTAATTGCATATCGTTTACAAATTTAACACACTTGATTGTAATCATTCTGTAATGATATAATGGTACATGGAATGGCCAAACTATTGCAACTACCATAGCTGCTTTAATGTTGTTAGAAGACATCACAAATGGAAAAATTAGAAAAGAGTTTGTATTTATCGATGATGATGACTGGCTTCTAAGTCGATTTCGATTTCCAAAAGCAGTCCTTTTGGAGCTGAGTGTTAAAATGGCAGCGGCTTTACAAAGGCAGACTCTGAGGAATTGTGTTCTACCTTCTCCGTTGCAAATTCAGTCCACTCTCGGGTTTTTAACCACAGAAGTTTTAACGTGAACTTGATGACCAATCATCACTAAGTCACCCCATGCCAGCTGCAAGGGATAGTATTATCCACTTGTCATCCAGACATATAAGATTTCCTTGCACTGTGATTGAACTGAGAAACATCAAATCACAATTTGCAGCAACGCCCAATTTTCCAAATCAAAGTAGTCAACTGTGCACACATTGCTATTGCAATTGCGCTTGACAAGTTACATAAGTCAGGGATGAATCAAAAAAAGAATGAGCTTGCATTATATCACCTATAGCAGGAGTGCCTATAAAAACAACATATCTGCACTTTCGCACACGCTTTTTTTCCAAATAGTCAGGCAAAAGGCAAGCGGTCCTTTTAAAGACAGCAAGTCACCTCAAAGGGCCACGTAAAGAGCAGAGAATCTATTCATTGTGGTGCCATGGCTTACCTGTACCTGAAGAGAAACAGTATGATGAACCTGACCCTGACCCATCAAATGATCAGCCAAATCAGACAGCATTACAACTTCTTTTGATTGTAATTAACAAAATGTAAAAACAGGTAATCAGATGCAGCATTTATTTTTTAACCAATTAATTTCATTTGTGGTCAATTTAATTTGTGGTCAGTACCACATAGTACAGACTTATATATTCCTTAGTTCATTGGCCACATCTCTTACAGTTTTCAGTATTGCATTTTGTGACTCCAGAACAGCGTCTGACAGCACCAGCCAGATGGTCACCCAGTGGTTTCCATGGCAGAGGAGTGTGTGCAGCCAGCACCAAGAAGATGTTGCGTTCTAAGCACAGGGTTCAGCTTTTGTAATTCTGTCTAAAACAGAATAAATGAACAGTGGGCTGAGACTTGCCTTTTCAGAGCAACTATGATATCTGACTACATTTTTATTTTGGGCACTGTGCAACTTTCTGAACTTGAATTTTCAAGTATCTCTGCCACTCTGTATCACTCAATCAACTTACTTTTGTTACTTATACCATAGACATCTTCAAAGTCTACTTTAGAAAAGGTCAGATCAACATTGCTAACTGGAAGAGAAGGAATATCCATTATGGTGCTTCATGATTCATTAGTAGCATTTCACTTTTGTGTTTGATTAGGTGGATGAAAGATGCACAATATAGGATAGCACAAATTTACTAAAGCTACTATCAAGCACATGCTTTTTCTCCCATGTTCCCATGTTTTTGAGTCAAAGATTAAAAATCTCAGAGATTGTAAGATTGTACTCCTCAACCATCTTAAGACAAACATACTATGTAACCCTAACATGTTATTCACACTCTCTCTCTACCAATTTATAAATCTTTAGATTAAGTACTGTCACACAACCCAGCCACAGGGGATGCACAAACCAGTGTGTTTCTTCGTGCCGGTCCCAAGCCCGGATAAATGAGGAGGGTTACGTCAGGAAGGGCATCCGTTGTAAAATTTTGCCAAATCAATATGCGGACAACAATACAAATTTCCATACCGGATCGCTCGAGCCCCGGGTTAACAACGACCGCCACCAGCCCTGTTAACCAACTGGGTGCTGGCGGAAATTGGGCTACTGTTGGCCGAAGAAGAAGATGGAGAAGAAGAGGGGGGAGACGTGTCTGGAGGTAGGAGGAGAGGAGGAAAGTAAAGAGAGTGTAATTGAGGGTAGGAACTTGAACTTTGAATGTTGGTAGTATGACTGGTAAGGGGAGAGAGTTAGCAGATATGATGGAGAGAAGGAAGGTTGATATATTGTGCGTGCAAAAGACTAAATGGAAAGGGAGTAAGGCCAGGTGGATTGCAGGTGGATTCAAATTGTTCTATCATGGTGTGGATGGGAGGAGAAATGGGGTAGGGTTTATTCTGAAGGAATAGTATGTCAAGAGTGTTTTGGATTTGAAAATAGTGTCAGGCAGAGTAATGATTATGAAGCTGGAAATTGGAGGTGTGATGATGAATGTTGTTAGTTCATATGCACCGCAAGGTGGGTGTGCAATGGGTGAGAAAGAAGAATTTGGAGTGAGTTGGATGAAGTGATGAACAGTGTACCCAAGAGACAGAAAGTGGTAATTGGAGAAGATTTCAATGGGCATGTTGGTGAAGGGAACAGTGGAGACGAGGAGGTGATGGGTAGGTATGGTGTCAAGGAGAGGAATTAAGAAGGTCAGAGGATTGTGGATTTTGCCAAAAGGATGGACATGGCTGTGCTGAATACATATTTTAAGAAGAGGGAGGAACATAGGGTGACGTACAAGAGTGGAGGAAGATGCACACAGGTAGAATACATCCTATGCAGAAGAGTTGATCTGAAGGAGATTGAAGGCTGCAAAGTGGTGGCAGGGGAAAGTGTAGTTAAGCAGCATAGGATGGTGGTCTGTAGGATGATGTTGTAAATCAAGAACAGGAACAGAGTGAGGGCAGAGCCAAGGATCAAATGGTGGAAGTTGAAAAAGTAAGACTGCAAGGTTGGGTTTAGGGAGGAGGTGAGACAGGCACTGGGTGGCAGTGAAGAGTTACTGGACAGCTGGGAAACTACAGCAGATGTAGTAAGGGTGACAGCAAGAAGGGTGCTTGGCGTGACATCTGTAAAGAGGAAGGAGGAAAAGGAAACCTGGTGGTGGAATGAGGAAATACAGGAGAGTATACAGAGGAAGAGGATGGGAAAGAAGAAGTGAGATAGTCAGAGAGATGCAGAAAGTAGACAAGTGTACAAGGAGATACGGCGCAAGGTGAAGAGAGAGGTGGCAAAGGCTAAAGAAAAGGCGTATGAGAGGTTGGACACTAAGGAGGGAGAAAAGGACCTGTACCAATTGGCTAGACAGAAGGACCGAGCTGGGAAAGATGGCAGCAGGTTAGGGTGATAAAGGATAAAGATGGAAACGTACTCACAAGCGAGGCGAGTGTGTTGAGCAGATGGAAAGAGTACTTTGAGAGGCTGATGAATGAAGAGAACGAGAGAGAGAAAAGGATGGATGATGTGGAGATAGTGAATCAGGAAATGCAACAGATTAGCAAGGAGGAAGTAAGGACAGCTATGAAGAGGATGAAAAATGGAAAGGCTGTTGGTCCAGATCACATACCTGTGGAAGTGTAGAGGTGGCAGTGGAGTTTTTAACCAGATTGTTTAATGGAATCTTGGAAAGTGAGAGGATGCCTGAGTAGTGGAGAAGAAGTGTACTGGTGACTATATTTAAGAATAAGCGGGATGTGCAGGACTGCAGTAACTACAGGGGAATAAAATTGATGAGCCACAGCAGGAAGTTATGGGAAAGAGTAGTGGAAGTTAGGTTAAGAAGTGAGGTGATGATTAGTGAGCAGCAGAATGGTTTCGTGCCAAGAAAGAGCACCACAGATGCAATGTTTGCTCTGAGGATGTTGATGGAGAAGTTTAGAGAAGGCCAGAAGGAGTTGCATTGCATCTTTGTGGACCTGGAGAAAGCATATGACAGGGTGCCTCGAGAGGAGCTGTGGTATCGTATGAGGAAGTCGGGAGTGGCAGAGAAGTAAGTAAGAGTTGTACAGTTTATGTACGAGAGAAGTCTGAGGTCTGCATTTGCAATGGTGATGGACAGGCTGACAGACGAGATTAGACAGGAGTCCCCGTGGACTATGATGTTTGCTGATGACATTGTGATCTGTAGCGATAGTAGGGAGCAGGTTGAGGAGACCCTGGAGAGGTGGAGATAAGCTCTAGAGAGGACAGAAATGAAGGTCAGTAGGAACAAGACAGAATACATGTGTGTAAATAGAGGGAGGTCAGTGGAATGGTAAGGATGCAGGGAGTAGGGTTGGTGAAGGTGGATGAGTTGAAATACTTGGGATCAACAGTACAGAGTAATGGGGATTGTGGAAGAGAGGTGAAAAAGAGATTGCTGGCTGGGTGGAATGGGTGGAGAAGAGAGTCAGGAGTAATTTGTGACAGACAATATCAGCAAGAGTGAAAGGGAAGGTCTACAGGACGGTAGTGAGACCAGCTATGTTATATGGGTTGGAGATGGTGGCACTGACCAGAAGGCAGGAGACAGAGGTGGAGGTGGCAGAGTTAAAGATGCTAAGATTTGCACTGGGTGTGACGAGGATGGATATGATTAGAAATGAGTACATTAGAGGGTCAGCTCAATTTGGATGGTTAGGAGACAAAGTCAGAGAGGTGAGATTGCATTGGTTTGGACATGTGCCGAGGAGAGATGCTGAGTATATTGGGAGAAGGATGCTAAGGATAGAGCTGCCAGGGAAGAGGAAAAGAGGAAGGCCTAAGTGAAGGTTTATGGATGTGGTGAGAGAGGACATGCAGGTGATGGGTGTAACAGAACAAGATGCAGGGGACAGAAAGATATGGAAGAAGGTGATCCACTGTGGCAAAGCTGAAAGAAGAAGAAGAATATTAAGAACTGTCACACACATGCGCATGGGAGGCAGCTAAAAGGCTCAAAGGGAGGTAATTCCACGCCAGACCAGGGGATGGCAAAGTGCACTGATCCGTACTTTTTTTCATCGGCAGACCAACCACAGAAAATTTCACCTAGATCCGGTGACATCACTTCCGGTACTGGGCCCGGTAGACGTCACTTCCAGTTCCTGCCCCGATGATATTGTTTCCCCTGCCTGACATTAAAGCCGCTATGTTTCCCTGTCTGTTTGTTCTTGCTGTGGACTGTAGTCTTTAAAACTTTCAACAACAACTTTCGCTTTTGGCAGCCAATTTCAAGTATACGGGTGGCTGCCCCCAAACCTCTTTCTGTGTTCATTTGAATCAGTACCTTTGTTGCCAAATCTAAAACACCTTACATCTTGGTATGAAATTCAATGAAACAAGCAAACAAAATTTAAAAAAGAGAGGAGGACATGCTTAATCTTAGAATATGATGTTCTTATTATTTAAGTGGTTTTCACCCAGTCCCCAACTTTTAGCTTCAATGTGGCATCCCTTTGTTAGTAGGACATTTAAACCAGGAAATGCAAGTCTCCTGATGAACACTCTCAATTATTACACTTTTTTCAAACACAAACCAATCCAATACGCATCTAATAATGATGAGACTTTATGTGGGACAGCATGATGTATACTGAATATACTGTTGCATTATAACTCCAGTGTCCTGGGTTTAAATCTTGCTGTGTTTCTTGCCATACCTATGTGCTCTATTCTCTAGGTACTCCCATTTTCAACTATATTCATGCATATTAACCATTGTAAAATTCTCTCTTCTGCTTATATCTTTTTTCTCCAAAAAAATAAAAATACATATATAAGGAACAGTGTTGTCTCTAGGGTGTTCATAACATCCCAATCCAGAGGGTGCCTCCTTGTAAATTCCTTGAAATACTTTTGAGCTCTGGAGTAATCTTCCTTTGATACGTGATGACCCAAGGCACAGCCCTCAGGTATGTAAACATCTATTCAGTATTCTCTGTTCCCTCCACTTGCTGTCACTCTGAGGTATAATTGGCCTAACAACCTGTATTAAGTTCATGGGAGAAACACTGACCCTTTCTTTTTAAAATAATTCACATTGCCCTTGTAGAAGAAGTGAGTCAGTATACAGAGATAATGGTCCCAGGTAATCACCAACTGAAACAAACTACAGTGTATGCAATGAAGTTAGACTAATCTCTGCCCACAGGTAGAGACACATGTATGAGGTAAAGACTATCTGGACAGTTTTACACTTATCTAGACTTCTCTGAAAGGGTAAAAAAACAAAAATTCCTTAGCATGTGTATTTGAGCTTTATGATGTAATCAGACCGAACCATGGGCGACTGAATTTGAATTTGAGTCAAACTCACGTCACTTGTTTCTGTAAACATTGATGATCCTCCCTTTATCTCAATTTTTTAGGGGTATTCACACATCTCTGAGTCATGCTGGTTTGATTAATTGGCAACTCCTAACTGTCACAAGGTGTGTGTGCATTTGTGAGAGTGTGCCTTAAGATTTATCGGCTTTCTATCCAATTTTGCTGGTAAAAGCTCCAGCTCTGAGACTTTAAACTGGTACAAGCAGGTTTAGAAAAATGAATTAATGGATATTTTAACACAGAGAGGTCATAAAGAATGACCTTACTTCACATTTATTTATATAGCTCTAAACTAAAAAATTACTTTCTCATATTTGTACTCACCTGTCTAATGGTAGGTCGCATCCTTCTGCATCCCCTCTACTAATTCTTGTGTTCACACTTGGACCACACGAGGTTTGACTGCACTGATGTTTTTACTTATTCCTTTTTATTTAACATTCTACTACCCAGAGAGTAAGATAGAGTATAAAACAAAGAAGGGAAAAGGATCAAACTTTTATTCACTTATTATAAATTTAACATCGATATAGATTTTTGAATTTTTAATGTTCCTAAAGCAAAAACAAAGTGAAAATGGATGTGACAACACCTGGATGGACAGCAGCTTTTCATGCTAGGTCTAAAAACCCAAAAGGCCTACATATCAGGTGGCTCTTTTAATGTTGCATTGCTCTTCTCAACTGATAGGTCTTCAACCTAACATGGTCTTTGGATGGATACTGATGGAAGGAGCGAGACAAGTAACTGTTGGTATGCTCTGTATTTATTCAGCCTTTCCTCACTTTTACTCCTTGGGCCAATAGGGTAATCATAATGCCAATACTAATAATAGATTAAGGCCCAGGGGTCTCATACACAATGCCGTGCGTAAAAAGCGGAAATTGTGCACACAAAAAATCCAGAAGCATAAATCTGTGGGTATGCCAACTTCCATGTTCTTCCGCTACATAAGTCCCAGTCTGTGTGAAATGTAACGCTCGTGCATGTGCCTGCTGCCCCTCTCAGACTCCTCCCAGAATTATGCCTCTTTGAATATGCAAATCAATATAAATAGCATCTTATGTTTTGCGTTCTGTGAAAAGACAATGGCAAAAGCCAGGGGAAAAAGAAGAATTTCAGTGAATACCAAGTAGAGGCAAGGAAAAACATACTATTTGTTGGTTTAAGCAATGATATAAACAACAAAAAGAAGTTGATCGAGTAACACAGTGGTGGAGAAACTCGAATATTCAAATTCAGAAAGTTGCAAAGTACCTGAAATAAATAAGAAGTGGTCAGATATGAAAATCGCAGTGAAAAGGCAAGTCATAGCCCACCATCTGAGTGTCACATGGAAGCGTATTAGGGTACAGAGAAAAGAAAAAAAAATAGACACACAGTGGGGAAAAAAGCTCGAAATGTCAACTTTAATCTCGAAATTTCCACTTTAATCATGTAGTTCATTTTTTCATTAAAGTAGAAACCCATAAACTTCATTCTAAAATCGTTTAATTTACTAGTTTCTCAAATCCCATCGTAACTAAAGTAGCATGTTAAATGCTTCATATTGTATACTAGCAAAATACCCGCGCTTCACAGCGAAGAAGTAGTGTGTTAAAGAAGTAATTAAAAAGAAAAGGAAACATTTTAAAAATAACGTAACATGATTGTCAATGTAATTGTTTTGTCACTGTTATGTGTGTTGCTGTCATATATATTTATATATATATATACACACACACACACATATAAACACTCGTATATATACATATACATATATATCTACATATATACATATACACATATCTATATACACATACATATATACATATATATATATATACACATACATCCACATATATATACATATATACACATATATACATATATATACATATCTACATATATACACACATATATATACACACATACATATACATACATATATATATACACACACATACATACATACACACACATATATATATACACACACATACATATATATATACATACGCACACATACATATACATATATACATATACATACATATCTATATATATATACATATACACATATATGTATATACACACATACATATATACACATATATACACATACATCCACATATACCTGTATATATACATATATATACATATCTACATATATACATACATACATATACACACATACATATGCACACATATATATGTGTGTTTGTGTATATATATATATATATATATATATATATATATATATATATAT
>JANRMT010062791.1:235879016-235915408 GCA_026402145.1 Polypterus bichir lapradei | reverse complement strand
AATAAAAATGCATGTAAAAGCAGACAATAACTTTGAGTAATGTTAGCATTTACTCCCCCGGGTGGAATTGAAGAGTCACATAGTGTGGGGGAGGAACGATCTCCTCAGTCTGTCAGTGGAGCAGGACAGTGACAAAAGTCTGCCACTGAAGCTACTCCTCTGCCTGGAGATGACACTGTTCAGTGGATGCAGTGGATTATTCATGATTGACAGGAGTTTCTTAATGCCCGTCGCTCTGCCACAGATGTTAAGCTGTCCAACTTTACTCCTACAATAGAGCCTGCCTTCTTAACAAGTTTGTCCAGGCGTGAGGCGTCTTTCATCTTTATGCTGCCTCCCCAGCACACCACCGCGTAGAAGAGGGCACTCGCCACAACCGTCTGGTAGAACATCTGCAGCATCTTACTGCAGATGTTGAAGGATGCCAACCTTCTCAGAAAGTATAGTCTACTCTGACCTTTCTTACATAGAGCATCAGTATTGGCAGTCCAGTCCAATTTGTCATCCAGCTGCACTCCCAGGTATTTATAGGTCTGCACCCTCTGCACACAGTCACCTCTGATGATCACGGGGTCCATGAGGGGCCTGGGCCTCCTAAAATCCACCACCAGCTCCTTGGTTTTGCTGGTGTTAAGATGTAAGTGGTTTGAGTCGCACCATTTAACAAAGTCTTTGATTAGCTTCCTGTACTCCTCCTCCTGCCCACTCCTGATGTAGCCCACAATAGCAGTGTCATCAGCGAACTTTTACACGTGACAGGACTCGGAGTCATATTGGAAGTCTGATGTATATAGATTGAACAGGACCGGAGAAAGTACAGTCCCCTGCGGCGCCCCTGTATTGCTGAACACAATGTCAGACCTGCAGTTCCCAAGACGCACATATTGAGGTCTGTCTGTAAGATAGTCCACAATCCATGCCACCAGGTGTGAGTCCACTCCCATCTCAGTCAGCTTGTCTCTAAGGAGCAGAGGTTGGATGGTGTTGAAGGCGCTAGAGAAGTCCAAAAACATAATTCTTACAGCACCACTGCCTCAGTCCAAGTGGGAGAGGGATCGGTGTAGCATATAGATGATGGCATCCTCCGCTCCCACCTTCTCCTGGTATGCGAACTGCAGAGGGTCGAGGGCGTGGCGGACCTGTGGCCTCAGGTGGTGAAGCAGCAGCCGCTCCATGGTCTTCATCAGATGTGACGTCAGAGCAACAGGCCGGAAGTCATTCAGCTCACCAGGACGTGATACCTTTGGGACAGGGGTGATACAAGATGTTTTCCAAAGCCTTGGGACTCTCCCCTGTTCCAGGCTCAGGTTGAAGATGTGCTGTAGAGGACTCCCCAGTTCCAACGCACAGGCCTTCAGCAGTCATGGCGATACACCATCTGGACCCGCTGCTTTGCTGGCACGAAGTCTTTTCAACTCTCTGCTCAGATGGGCTACTGTAATTGTGGGTGGGGATGTCTCACCTATGCTGGTATCAGCAGAAGGATGGTTGGAGGATGCAGTACTCCGAGGTGATAGTGGGTTAGGGTGATCAAACCTATTAAAGAAGTTGTTCATTTGGTTTGCTCTCTCCACGTCTGTCTCGATGGCGGCACCCCACCTCGAGCTGCAGCCAGTGATAATCTTCATCCCATCCCACACTTCCTTCATGCTGTTGTTCTGCAACTTCTGCTCCAGCTTTCTCCTGTACTGCTCTTTCGCCGCCCTGAGTTGGACTCGTGGTTCCTTCTGCACGCGCTTGAGCTCATGCTGATCACCACCTTTAAAAGCCCTTTTCTTCTGGTTCAAAAGGCCCTTGATGTCACTTGTAACCCATGGCTTGTTGTTAGCATAGCAGCGTACTGTTCTTACTGGAACTACAATGTCCATACAGAAGTTGATGTAATCAGTTGTGCATTCAACAGCCTCTTCAATGTTCTCACTATGTGACCCCAGGAATATATCCCAGTCTGTAGTTCCAAAGCAGTCTCTCAGAGCCTGCTCTGCCTCAGGGGACCACTTCCTGAATGAGCGTGTGGTTGTAGGTAGCGCCCTCACTCTTGGTTTGTATTGAGGCTGTAGCAGAACCAGGTTATGATCTGCTTTCCCAAGCGCAGGCAGCGGGGTGGCGCTGTATGCATCTTTAATGTTTGCATACAGTAGGTCGATAGTCCTGTTTCCCCTGGTGTTACAATCCACATACTGGGAGAAGGCAGGTAATGTTTTGTCCAGCGTTACATGGTTAAAGTCTCCAGCGTTTAGCACAAATGCCTCAGGGTGCTGCGTTTGTAACTTAGCAACTGCGGAATGGATGATGTCACTCACTATCTCCGCGTTCGCTCGAGGGGGGATGTAAACAATAACAACAATCACGTGTCCAAACTCTCTTGGCAAGTAATAGGGACGCAGACTTACGGCCAACAGTTCGATGTCCCTGCAGCAATTGGAGATTTTAACGTTTACATGTCCTGAGTTGCACCACTTTGTATTGACATAGAGAGCGAGTCCTCCTCCTTTTTTCTTCCCGCAGGTACTTGCATCTCTGTCCGCTCTAACTGTGCTAAACCCAGGTAGCTCCACATTAGCATCTGGGATGGTAGTTGTTAGTCACGTTTCACTAAAACACAGCAAGCTGCATTCTCTGTAGGTTCTGACATTTTTCACCAGCACAGCCAGTTCGTCGATCTTATTTGGTAGTGAGTTCACATTTCCCAGGATCACAGAAGGCACCGACGGTTTATAACGCCATTTTCTCTCAAGTTGTCTCGATTTAATCTTATCTTTTATCTTTGCGCCGGCTCGGCTGCCCCGATATCGTCTTCTTACCTCGTCAGTTAAATAAGGAACCACACCGGCATGAGCATTTCTTCTCCGTGCTTTAAGCTGACTACTTGAATAGGCGATTCTCGGAGTGTAAAAATCCATGTCAAGTAGTAAAAATAGTAAAAAGTGTCCAGGGAGCAATTCCACATAAAAGAAAGTGGTAGAAGTGATCAGTGAAATAGAGAAAAATAGAGATAAAAAGGTAAAAAAATAAAGTCATATACGGAGCTGCTGGAAAAGGCTGCCACTCGGATGCGGCGCCGGAAATGAATGAATGTTAGTCGAATGAATGAATGTTAGTTAGGTTGTGCGTGTTGTGGCTTCACAAATGCTTTGCTGCATACCTCGGTTTTAACGAGTGGTTATTTCAGTCAAAGTTGCTCTTCTATCAGCTTGAATCAGTCGGCCCATTCTCCTCTGACCTCTAGCATCAACAAGGCATTTTCGCCCACAGGACTGCCGCATACTGGATGTTTTTCCCTTTTCACACCATTCTTTGTAAACCCTAGAAATGGTTGTGCGTGAAAATCCCAGTAACTGAGCAGATTGTGAAATACGCAGACCGGCCCGTCTGGCACCAACAACCATGCCACGCTCAAAATTGCTTAAATCACCTTTCTTTCCCATTCTGACATTCAGTTTGGAGTTCAGGAGATTGTCTTGACCAGGACCACACCCCTAAATGCATTGAAGCAACTGCCATGTGATTGGTTGATTAGATAATTGCATTAATGAGAAATTGAACAGGTGTTCCTAATAATCCTTTAGGTGAGTGTATATATATATATATATATATATCAAAATACCCGCGCTTCGCAGCGGAGAAATAGTGTGTTAAAGAAGTTATGAAAAAGAAAAGGGAACATTTTAAAAATAACATAATGTCAATTGTCAATGTAATTGTTTTGTGACTGTTATGAGTGTTGCTGTCATCAAGGATTTGATTATCATTATTTCTTTCAATCAGGTTCGTATTTGGAGGAGGTGTTGTGTTCAAGTTACATTCCGTGTTTGTCAACCGTTGTAAAGATAACAGGTTCCATTCATCGATTCCTTTCTTACTGCATCAATAAACAGCTCATCTTCCTCTTTATTTGAGACATCACACACTGCATGCATGGGTTTTTTTTACACTGTCTTCCTTAATGCGTTTTTTGTTCAGCGCTCTTTGGAGCTCTTCCTTGTTCTCTGCGTACTGCATTCACAGTCAGTTCACGTGAGCCGCTCGGAGTACATGCATCGAAGGTTCTCAGCTCTGCTTGTGCTATCTCGTGCAATGTCCACGGCTTTATTTAATGTTAGCTAAGACCTGGCACTTAAAAGTTTCTCTCGCAGTTTCGCTGAGTTTGTGCAAAACACCACCCTGACCATCTCAACTTTGTTTGCATAAGCACAGTCCTTCACCCGCGAATATTGAGTGTTTCTATTGGATTGCCGCTGATGGATGGCCTTATATGGGCAGGCACTCAATTACGTGGGAGGCGTGGCGATGAGGGACGCAACTTCGCCTCACACGGCGACCGAGCTGCAGGCTATGGCCGGTATATATGTACATATGTAGGTTCTAGTTATGACCGTTACGCGTAGAATTTCAAAATGAAACCTGCCTAACTTTTGTAAGTGAGCTGTAAGGAATGAGCCTGCCAAATTTCAGCCTTCTACCTACACGGGAAGTTTGAGAATTAGTGATGAGTCAGTTAGTGAGTGAGTGAGTCAGTCAGTCAGTCAGTCAGTGAGGGCTTTGCCTTTTATTAGTACAGATGTTATTCTATGTAGTCTATGTGTGTGAATCAATATGTGCTTCCTAAACGGGCTTTCTCTTCCGCCAACAGGACACAGTATACATTACATTCATGATATTACAGCTCTCTAAACGATTTAAATATTAAGATGTATACTTGATATCATTTTCATAATGATAGGAAATAAAGCATGTATTATACATTGGGACATGGTGGCGCAGTATTAGCGATGAGCTGTCGCCCCTCCCAGAGATTGTTCCTGCCTCCCACAGGATACTTGCTGCACCATGTGCAACCTTCAATGAAATAATTTATTGCAGCTCTCAAACATACTAACCTCCAATTACTGTTCTTCCTTTCCTTTCTCCAAGTAACTAATGGCCACACAATCAGCTTTTTAACAGATGCCAAGCCTTCTGTAAGCTTAGAATGGCAATTCTTCAAAACTTTTATGAAACATTGAAATATCTTCATAGTACATGTTTAATTATTCCATCCATCTACCCATCCAGGGTCACTCCAATCCCAGGAAGAATACAGCGCGAGGCAGGAACAATCCCTGAACGGGGCTCCAGCTCGTCGCTACCGCTGTCCACAGTGTCGTCACATGTTTAATTATTAACAAAATACATTATTTTAATGAAGTTTAAAACTTATCTGTATAATGTAATAAACATGCTTTACTACATTTCATGTTAAAAATGATATCAAGAGCTCCAAGAAGATAGAGCTTGGAAATTGAAATCGACTTAGAAGCCAGTCATCATAATATGTAAATACGCGCTTTATAAAGTGGCTCAGCAATATTATAACTGTAGTGCAAGTTTACAGTGAAGTTATTGTACTTATAAGTACAAACAGTACTATGAACACTTGATGGACTGATTGAGTGCGTTTAGAGCTCTTGGGATGAAACTGTTTCTGAAGCAGGAGGTCCCTACAGGAAAGACTCTGAAGTATTTACCGTACTCTATGGATGAAATTCAAATAGACTGGGCGTTTCGCCAAGGCAGCATACTGTGCGCATGGCTGTATCCCAATAATTTGATCAGCTGCTGTAAAGCTGTGATTCCACACTCAGATACAGTGGGATAAATACTCTGAGTGGTGCACTGACAGTGACAATGTTAAAGCAGCTATAGTATTTGGAATAGTTTGACCATTCTGTGCACCATTATATGGTTACGGGTTGATTACAATCAGATGCCTTAAACTAATAAACAATATCCGGTTAATTTAAATGCATTTTATTAAGCCATGTCAGGGATGTGGATCTAAAAAAGAAAGGGAAACCACAAAGGAACAGTAGCACTGCTTTGACGCTGGGTGCCGCCAGTTTGCAAAGCTGAGTGGAGAACTTGTTTATGCAAGGGATTGAGCTAGTGTGAAAATGTGTGTGGCTTTACACCAAGTAAAGTTTTCATACATCGTGACGTGAGTGTGGAAACGGGTGTATGCAAAATTTTTGTGCATACGCACCATTTATACATGAGGCCCCAGTTCTTTTACTGCATTTTGATCTCATGCCTCCTGACCAGTCCCGCATAGGCACAGCTTATGCTCCCAAAACATCTACCAGTGTTCCACCCATGACTGTGAGCTAGGGTAAATGTTAACTTTTTTCTTGCAGATTCCAATCTGTGGTTAATGTAATTAAATGATCCCAAGATCCACTTTTAACTGGCTCTGACCGGTGAGCAGAGAAAGCAGAAAAGTAACAAGTTACAATGCAAAGTTTCCTTCTAAAGTTTTTCGCCATTACATTATTTATCACAAGAAGAATACTAGCATCTTCTTCTTCTTTCGGCTGCTCCCGTTAGGGGTTGCGACAGCGGATCATCCAAAATTGTTGTCCGCATATTGATTTGGCAAAATTTTACACCGGATGCCCTTCCTGATGTAACCCTCCCCATTTATCTGGGCTTGGGAATGGCATGGAGAAACACACTGGTTTGTGCATCCCCTGTGGCTGGGTTAAGAAGAATACTAGCATAATAGCCCAATAAAATTTGAAACCAGTTACTCCAAGCAATTGCTCAAAGCTCATCCCCATATTCATGGAAAATTATGGTATGAGCCAGTGGTGGAAAAAAAAGACAGAAATCAATATAAGAAACAGCAATAACAATTTTACAAATGCAAAAGCAAATCAACTTTGGTAAACAAAAGTAAAGGGTCAAAAACACAGAGGCTGAGAAAACAAAGAGAACACTAGTATAAGTGCCTAATAAAAAACATAAATGAGCGCTGACACATAGAAACAGCCAGTTCAAACAATTATGGTGATTAGAAAAGGTTCATACATTAGTAATAAAGTGCATTAACACTCCTTAAAAAAGGAGCTTGGCCTAGAAAGAACCACAAATTAAAAATAAATAAACAAGTCGAAGAAACCCTGCTGCTCATAGCTTTTAAAATGACTGGTGAAATCACAGGCAATTAAAATATTCCATACGTAATGCAATGTTCATCTTTAAAGGTATCAACCACAGGAAATGTCGTTATGCTGATATTTCACATTCATGATGCCAATACTAAGTAGCTACTTCAGTTACACAAAGCACATCACCCTTAACCCCGTTTTCAGTTATGGATGCGCTGATGGATCACATTGCAGTGTGTATTGTGGGGACACATTAAAAATTTACCAGTGTATATTTCACTCACAGTGGACAGTGCAATGTGATATCCTTAGGCTGTTCTCTTAGTGGCAGGCGATGTGATAAAAATTGTTATTGGGGTATTATTGTATAGGTTTTCTAAGGAAATTCCACATATCTTAACATTCTAACCTACTGTAGTTAATATGCATATATATAAATGTAAGATATATACAGTATTTAAATATATACTGTATATTGTTGGCTGAGTTTATTTCTAAGCACCTAGAGCATGGGGAAGGTGATATATAAATAATATGCATCATTATTATTATTATTATTATTATTATTAAGAAACTAAATACCAGTTTTGTCCTCCTATGAAAGTTTTTTGAGATCACAGTACTGTATGCCAGTTTACAGGTATAAGAAAATGTATTAATGGATTATATTGTTTCCAAGCTGATGACAAAACTAAAAGAAATGTTTGTGTATGAAGTTTTGATGACTGATGTACAATACAGATTGAAGGAATTGTTAGTGGATGTCACAACGCAATCCAATTACTTTATTTATTTATTTATTTATTTATTCATTTATTTATGTGATCACATTTTTATTAATAATCAGCAATAAGAATAGCAGAACATGAGATAATCATTAAAAAGTGTTAAGGTTAAATGACATAAGTTGGTAGACCCAATCGGAAAGGGGGAAAAACAGAGAATAATAATTATGCTTTTTAAATAACCATTAGTAATAACAAATTACTGAAAACAAGAAACTCCTCCATCCCCACCCAATCCATCCAGGCCCAGCCTTACAGACAAGAATGAAACCTGACCAAAAATGAAGGATACTTTCTATGAACTTTAGTGAGGGAGTGCATCTTTAGCAGTTCGGTGAGTGGCACCGCTGCACAAAAAAAAAAAAAAAATCAATGTACTTTAAAGATTCAGAAGTGCTGAATCTGTTTCTGAAATTGGAATTTCTCTATCACGAACAATTTCTGAGAGATATTGGATTTAGTTATAAATGCCATTGTGAAAAAGAATTGATTTTGTTTTAAAATAATTTAAAAATAAATCTTTTTGCACTCAGAATATTATTTAAGGCTTTAATGTGACAAATATTAAGATTAGAAATAGTAAAACTGACTGTAGGATGCTTACTGAGGGGTGGGCTGTCTTTTGGCCTGGAACCCCTGCAGATTTTATTTATTTTTTTTCCCCAGAGTATTTTTTTTTCTGTCCTGCCTGGCCATCTGACTATATGATCGGACTTCTCTTAATGGACTTAATAACCTTACTTCAAATTAAGATTCTGCTACTTGTATATCTCTGTGATGTAAGTGCATATTGATTCTTTATTAAGTATGTTTTATATATTATTTATTAAGTTATATAAAGCGATCTGTTTCTAACTTGCTGTTTTTTCTCTTGCAACTCTTCTTTTATATAAATCGTAAAGCATTTTGAGGTACACTCCTTGTATGAAAATGTGCTACAGAAATAAAATTGTTGTTGCTGTGGGTTTTAGACTTCAAACTTTAGAGGTTGTAGTTTTAATTCCTGCTACTGACACTTTGTGGCCATGAGCAAGTCACTTCACCAGTCTGCGTTCTACCTGGAAAAACAGAAATGTAACCAATTGTGTGTCAAATGTTGTAAATCACTTTGGATGATTGCAAGACAGATTTAATGGTTGAAGAGCTTATTTAAACTTGAGAGCATTCTAATAGAATAAAACAGACTAAGGACATAGTGACATCTGATGGAGCATTGCCAGAGAACAGTGAGTCATTATCAGCACAGAGAAGGCTGAACTTGTTCTGTCTGCAGGGAACAACAGATAAGAACCAGGAGAAATGATGCAGAAAGGCCATATTAATAACTTGGAAGTCAAAATGATCATTCAAATGAATCCTAAACACAAACTAAACATTGCTATCCTTAAACAAAGATAAGTCTTTCATCACCAGAATAACACAAAAAGGAATAATATTCAGATAATATACGTATAATATTCAGATCTCTGATAATTAAGAGCTGTACATTTCAACGTTTAAATGGATGCTACCACCAGAAATTGATTCCCTTAGGTTAACAGAAAAAAACTTTATAAGATGTATAGTTCCTAGAAGACAGAGACAATATGTACCAATTTAATAAATAACATCCATTATAATAAAGTTATTATAGAAGTAATTAAATCATTAGAACACAGAGCTCTAGGAAAGGGCTCCAGCTAAAGACTGACGAATAATGAGAAGACTAATTTGTGATGGCTTTGCACAAAATTGAATTTGCAGCAAAATAAGTTTGTTCCATTGAGGCGGAAAGAAAGCTCATTTGAAACTGTTTTTCTGTGTTAATTACACATGCATCTGCTTGACATGTATCATTTAAATAAAAGTTCACTTATGCAAAAATCATTTCCTATCATGTATTGTCATTTTTCTGAGCCATGAGTCATGTGTTGTGGTAGTTCTGATAGCTTAACTTCAAGTTTTGCCAATTATGATGACAATCCCAGAGATGCATAGGAGACAGAAACAATATTTATGTGTTTGGTACATACACATAATCAGCTGCATCTGCAGAAACCTAGTCTCATAAAGCCAGACGTATGTATTATAGGAGACAACCCTGCTTAAAATTGGGTCCAAATAATTAGTTTATTGAGTATCACATTTCTAAACCAATCTAACACCCCATGAAGGTGATGCACAAGGCAGAGGTGGTGATGAACTGCAAAGATCAATGGTGCTATTGCTAATCTGGTTGTAAACAGAACAAGTTTTTAATTACTGTAAAATGTCCACAGTTGAAAGGTCTCCTAATAAACATTTAATTGTGTGTTAAAAGTAAATATAACTTGGTGCAACTTTTCCATAAAATAAAATTTTACATTGGCATTCCAAGATATCAATGGACTAGTGTAAAGTGAACAATACATTGTTAAAGGAGCTATGCGTGTCTACAGTTACAATGGTAGACTCATAGTTGATGTAAGGTTGAAATTGAATTGGCAACTAAATTCAAAAGAAGATAAATTGCAAAATATATATTTGAAGTAAATAGTGTGTCACACCCTATGAAGAGCAGGTTAAAATGACTGCTGTTAAGAGAGTTGGTAATGAACAGCTGTAGAAGATTTTGATACTTAAACACTTTGTGACATGTGAGTCCCTGTCTTGCACCCCAAAACATGAGGCTGAAGCTCAGTACTTTAGATAAAAACCAGCTTTATTCAACTTGAAACAGGAACCACATGGTTATTTATTGTACCACTCTTCTATACACAGAAACAGCAATCAGGCAGTGTCATAGCCAAATAATACTGTTCCCTGCATTTATAATGTTCCTTGCATCACCCATCGATGAAAGCACTTATAGTGCGACCACGGTCGGCTCGGATTTGGTTTCGCAATGAGCCGCTGCGGCACTGGGAGTATGCGGTTGCCCCTGCAATGGATAAGCTGTCTTCCACGGACGGGGAGATCGCGCTTTGGGACACTGTTCAGTGGGTTGTTCCATTGTGGGGAGTTCTAAAAGGGTTTAGAATCCTTAATACTTATTTTAAGTAACAGCCAAGTAAGGGATCGGAAGCCATCCTTGAGGGACACCATCCACTATCCATTACAGTATTTATAGCCATATCTACAATCATTTAATAGTCCTTATATTGCAAACTTTGGTTATTGGTTAGAAGAGCTGACAAAAGAAAGGAAAGGAGAAAAGAGATATATTTATAAGAGGAGCATCAAACTGCACAGAGGACAATTTTTCTTTGACCTTTCTCCATTAATGCTCAGCAACATCTTCCAGAACCCATTTTTAAAAATTTTGAATGCAAATAGGGAGCAGGATGATCACATCTGCAGTCGTGTGCCATAGTTAGTCTTTCTCCAGAAGGATTGTGTGAAAAGGATGAAAGAGATTTCATGACCGTGTGACAGGGTGTCAAAATGGGAAGGTGGTGGCAAGAAACAGGATGGCAGCAGGATACAAAGCTTCAGAGGTTCATATATCATGAGAGCTGCCATACTTTTGCAATATAAATAGGCAGCCAATATACGGTTGCATAACTCATACATCCCAGTAATTAATGATCATAGGTTATGGTAAGGTGAGACAACAACCACCTTATGCTTATAATAAAACAAGCCTGTAGTATGCAGAAAACAAAAACACTGCACTGTGATTTATTCTTTAAATAGCTATGCAGATGTTTAACTTGCATATATAACATACAGACATACTGTATTTTAGATAGAGTAGATAGATAGATAGATTACAATAACAAAAGGAAACACTACATTATCTGTAAGACAAGGCCCCTTTGAAATGTCAACATACTGAGACAAACTAGAAAACAAGACCAGAGATGAAACAAGGGCAGTAAATCTTTTGTATAGCCAAGAACTGCCGGAGAGGAGAGGCTGGGCTGTCAAGATTAATGGATAGACTAGAAGGTGAATTGTAAAGCTTATGTATTGCAGGGTCAATGCTGGGATTATCTATCTGTTATTGAAACCAAATTTGACATCCAAATTGCTATGATTCAGACAAAATATTTTTTTTTTATCTCGGTATAAATTTTGTTTTGGAATGTTATGGACATCACATAATCTTCTTGCATGGCTGTTTTATAAGGTTATTGTCATTGGTGTACGTTAATTTTTACTATCATTACATGTTTGTTTTGCTGCAACTCTATTTTGTTTATGCACGAGCACTGTCATTTTGAACAGCTGTTGCTGATACATGGGTACTGCTGTTAGGCCATACTCTAGCATAAGCCCAGAAACCAAACATTACAAAAATAATTAAAACAGACAATCCCTAATATTCCAAACCTCTAATAATATTAAGTAATATCAAAACATGTGTTCTAATCAGAAAGAATTCTCAACTTCTCACAAACATATGCAGCATTTGGCTTCCAGTAATATGGTTATAAGAATTGCAGGGAAATAATATGATCACTCTGACTAGTCCATCAGATGATTATTTGTTGTAATCTGTTCTGGCTTCTCCTCAATACTTAAATTGGCTTAAGTAGGTTCAGAAAATAGATGAAAGTATTGTATTTATACATAGTGCTCTAGGTTTTTTAATGGAAAAGCACTTTGTATTGAAAAGGTGAACTGAAAATGCTGGGTAGTGACTCAATACAAGGATGAGCCGTCATATTGTAAAGCTGTGGATTTACCAAGCAAGTGATGGCAGATGCTGAAGAAGTGATGATAAATACTTTTGCTCAAACATTAGTTAGAACAGATATTGTAATAACAAAATAAGAAGTCCTCTCCTTATTGTACAACAGCCATAACCGTTGTAGGCAGGACAATGAAATTTATGGGTAATACAAGAAAAATAAAAGTTCCAATTGGTGTAACATTAATGTTCCAAATATAACATATGCTGCTTCAAGTAAAGAGAAATAAAAGCAAATCAGACTGTTAATGAAAAAAGTAACATTATTCAATTTTTTTCATAACTTTGACTAATCCAATTCAAGGTGGCTGTGTGCCAAAGGTTATTCTGGAATCACAAGATGCAGGGCACCAGTCTACTGCAGGGCATACACACCCACTCACCAACACTTACACAATTACCTATTTACAGTCACCAATTTACTAGCCTATGCAAATCATTGGAGATTTGGGAGGAAAACCCGAGTGCCCAGAAGAAAACTCATGCAAGTACTGAGAGGAAATGATGGTATTGAAAACACAATAGGAGGTCTGAAAATCAGAAGTACACCTTATGAGAAGGATTTAGAAGTTGTAGTGGACTCAACTCTATCGACTGCCAGATGGTGTTCAGAAACCATTAAGGAGGCAAACAGAATGTCAGGTTATATAGCATGGTGTGTAGAGTAAAAGTCCAAGGAGGTTCTGCTCAAGCTTTATAATGCAGTGGTGAGGCCTCATCTTGAGTACTGTGTGCAGTTTTGGTCTCCAGGCTACAGAAAGGACATAGCAGTGCTAGAAAAGGTCCAGAGAAGAGCAACTAGGCTGATTCCAGTGATACAGGGGATTAATTATGAGAAAACATTAAAAGAGCTGAGCCTTTTCAGTTTTAAGAAAATTAGATTTAAAGGAGATATGATTCAAATGCGTAAAATTATGAAGGGAATTAGCACAGTGAATTGAGAATGTTATTTTAATATGAGTTAATCAAGAACACAGGGTCAGTTGGAAACTTATTTAGGGTAATTTTCATGCAAACATTATCAAAGTTTTTCTTCACACATAGAACCATAGCCACATGGAAAGTCGGCCTTTAGGCACCTTCAAAACTCAACCTGATGTTATTTTGGAAGAATTAAGTGGATTGGACTGGTGAGCTTTGTTGGGCCGAATGTCCTGTTTTCATTCAGATTGTTCTAATGTTCTAACATGCCAACTCCACCCAGTCAATGACTGGGTATGGGATTCTAACCCAGGACACTGGGTCTAAGAGGCAGTAATCCTAACAACTGAATGATTGTCACATTTTTTTGTCCCCATCAGTTTTATTTATCTATAGCGGCCAATATTGGGTTGCCAGGAACCAAAGCCTTCCCCAACACAATCAGATACCATTACTGAATGAGATACCAAGGACATTATCAAGACTAACTCATACCAAGTAAATTTATCGTTGCCAGTTTACCCATGTTCCTTATATTTGGAAACTGAAGTACCAGAAGAAAAATCCACAAACGAGAAAATAACATGAAAACTAGCCACAGACTTACCAGGTCTGAAATTGAACCTTTCCTTGAAGATGTGAGCTGCGCAAACCACTACAATACACATCACAAAGGCACAGTTAAATAATTGTTGCTTTTAACTTTGATTTTTATGACCTTCATGTATCACCTAAAAGCATTTTCTTGTTTACCATTCAAATGTCTAACTTCATTTCAGTCTTTCTACCTATTTGGAGTAAAGTATTGAAAATACAAAAATCTTTTGAGCAGAAGTAACTTCACAAAAGAAAAATCAAAGTGAAACAGTTACATTCTATGCTTGTCTTGAAAGAAATCTCCCTGGGGACATTGGGCATACCTTGCCGCTCTGCTTCATGGCGCTCTTGGAACTCATTGTCTGAAAGGCCATTTTGCTCATTGGACATGATTCTGTGGACTTTTTCCATGGTTTTGAAAATTAGTTCTTTTATAAAATAACTAGTTGTATTCACTCATAAGCACAACCATTGATTGCTTTCTCAACCTTTCATGGCTAATGTCAGACCTTGAAAAAACTGCTACTTAGAAATGTTTACAGCATGGATGTTCCCCTGTACGGTATGTCCTTGCTTTGCTTTCCATGCCTTTTTCAATTTTATGACTTTAATTTGTTGGCATTGTCAGTTTTAAGAAATGAATGTCTGACTAATGGACTGAATGAATAAAAAATGTATGAATGTATCTTTGTCTTCTATATCTTTTTAACTTTCTGTTTAGCGGAGCTGGAATAAGCAGGCCTGGGAAAATAAAAAATAAATTAATAACTAAGCAAATACATTGATTAATTGATAGGTTCATTTATTAGCTAATTAATCAATTTTGTTTGTATTGCTTCTTAGCAAGAAGCTACTGGTTTACACCTTTAGGCAAGCAGTCACATCAAGTCATGGAATTGAGACTCATGTTAGTAACCCATTGCTCAAACCAAATCTTGGGGTGGGCATTTCCATCTCTGCAAGTTTGTACTTGTCAGTATGAATTTCCAACATAAAATCAAATTAATTATTAATTAAGGAGAACAATTACCTTAATTCTTGGTTTAGAACTATTTTTAATAAAGTACTGATGTCAAAAATTTTACATTTTTAACATATGGCAGAGCCACTGATGTTATAATCAATTAAGCACTAGAATGAAAAGGTGGCTCGTAACAAGAAGACAGAACCCATATACACAGACATCTTACATTCCAGCTGATGAACCCACATCAATGAAACAGATCTTTCAGAATGGTGTATTGTGTTTTCATGCTCTCCCAGCTTCCATAATGGGGCTTGTTCAATTATGCCTGCATAAGTGGATGCAGATGCAGGTGTCAGTGTCTCTCATTGTAGATTGGCTGTTCATTATAGTTTCTTCCGGACATCAACCTTTTATTGCCAAGAAAACTTTCCAGTTACCCAACAGTGGATAAAGTAGTTAACACAATAGAAATGCCTGAAGGAAATGCATTTTCTATTATTTTAATATCTTATCGAAACTTTGTAAGATTTACAAGATTGTTCAAAGACTTTTTCAGGCCTTTATTTGAGAAAATTCATATTAGAACCTTAGAAAAACTTTGACGAGAGCAGGCCAGGCTGTTCAGCACAACAAAGCTTGCCAGTCCTTCTGTCCACTGAAATCCTCCAAACTAACATGAAGTCAGGATTTCAACATCCTTAAAGCTCTTCTATTAATCACACTGCTTGATAAACTATTCCAAGTGTCTATGGTTTGCTGTGTGAAGATAAACTTCCTAATGTTTGTGATATTTACCCTTAACAAGTTTCCAAATGTGTCCCCCATGTCCTTGTTGAATTCATTTTAAAATAACAGTCTTGACCCACTGGACTAATTACCTTCATAATTATAAACACTTCAATCATGTCTTGTCCTAAACTCCTTTTTCTTAAATTGCAAAGGTTCAGCTCTTTTAATCTGTCCCCATAACTCATCCCTTGCAGTCCTAGAATCAGCCTAGTGACTATTCTCTGATCTAGCATTGCCGTGTCTTTTTTGTAGCCTGCAGACCAAAGTTGTACACAATACTCCAGATGAGGCCTCGCCAGAGTGTTTTAAAGCTTGAGCATAACCTCCTTCAACTTGTACACTACATTTTGTGCTATATAACCTAACATTCTGTTACCATTGCAAATGGCTTCTGAACATCATCTGGCAGTTCAAAGTGACGAGTCAACTACGACTCCTATATCGTTCTCATAAGGTGTACATTCAAATTTCAAACTTCCCATTGTGTTTTCAAATCTAACATTTTTACTTCCTGCATCTAATACTTTACATTTACTGACATTAAACTTCATCTGCAAATCTGCCTGTGTATTGATAAAATCCCTCTGTAATGATTCGACACATTCTACATCATCTGTCAATCCACCTAAATCGGTATCTTCTGCAAATTTAACCATCTTGTTATTTATATTGCTATCAAAATATATATATAATATATATTTATATTGCTATCAAAACCATTTATATATATTTTAAAAATAGTAGCAGCTCTAGAAGTGACCCATGAGAGACATTACATTTAACATCACCCAGTTCTAATACACCATCACCTTCTGCCTCCTCTTTTTTAGCCAATTCAGCACCCATCTACATATGACACTCTAAAATCTCACTTCTTTTTGTTTGATGCCAACCCTCTTATGTGACACCTTATAAAAATGTTTTCTGAAAGTCCAGATAAATAATATCTTCTGCTCCACTTTGATCATATTCTTTTGTTGCTACCTCATAGTATCCCAGCATGTTAGTAAAATACAACCTTCTTTGTGTGAAACCATTTTGATTGTTCACTGTGTTACGCCTGTTTACTGCCCCTTTGCTGGCTTTGCGGGAAGTGAAATCGCTGGCTGGGCAACAGGTGATATTAATCACTGATTATGCCTCTGGGAGGGTCACGATGTATAAAAACCTGGGTTTTTTTCTTTGGAGGAGAGTCAGGTTTTGTGTTTGCTTGTGTGTTTTCTTTCCCCTCTTCTTAGCTTTTCTATTAAATACTCGCGCGTGTATAATTTTATTTTACACCCCTAGACGTCTAGTTTTGTTATGTAAACTTTTCTTATTTTGGGTAAATAAATGGAGTTTTCCCCAAGAATGTGGTGTTGTGCCAGTTTTATGTTGCGACTTACGAGCCAGCCGTAACAACTGGCACTTCTGTTCTTGCCATGAGCAGCTCCCATCTTGTTCTTAATAATTCATTTCATTAATTTACCTGTGATGCACATTAAGCGTACTGGTCTATAGGTGCTTGGATCTTACTGATTACTTTTTGTATAAAAGAGTAATTTTTTTTTATTTTCCATTCCTTAGGAATTTCCTCAGTGTGCAGTGACTTTTGAAAAATATGCATTAAGGATTTTAATATGAACTCACTAACTTCTTAAGCATAAATATTTTCTGGTCCGGGGCTTCATGTATAAACAGTGCATATGGTGAAAATGTTGCGTAAGAACATTTCCACATTCAAATCGCAAAGTATAAAACCTAAACTTGGTGTAAAGCCACGCACATTTCCACGGTACCTCATACCCTGGCGTACACAAGTTCTCCGCTCGGTTTTGCAGACTGGTGGCACCCAGCGTCAAAGCAGTGCTGCTGTTCCTGTATGGGTACCCTTTTTTTTTGAGATCCACATCCCTGACGAGCCTTTATAAATACATTGAAATTAACCGCACATTGTTTATTAGTTTAATGCATCTGATTGTAATTAACCAGTAACAATATAACGTAATGATCCAGGGAATGGTCAAACTATTCTAAATACAATAGTTGCTTTAGCGTTGTTACTCTCACTGCACCTTCTTCTTCTTGTTTCAGCTGCTCCTGTTAGGGGTTGCCACAGCGGATCTGTTTCCATAGAGTATTTATATCACTATATCTGAGTGGGGAAAAAAGATCTATAGAAGCTGAGAAAGAGAATTATCGGTATACAGCATCAAGCACACACTGCCTAAGCCATTCTGTCTATTGAACTGCTCTCACACGGCAAACGTTTCAAAGCCTTTCCTGTAAGGACCTCGTGGTTCAGAAAGAATTTCACCCCAAGAACTATAAACGCACTCAATCAGTCCATCAAGTGCTCCTTGTAGAACTGTTTGTACTTATAAGTAGAATTACCTCACTGTAAACTTGCACTACAGTTATAATATTGTACAACCTGAGCCACTTTATAAAGTACGTATTTACATATGATGACGATATCATTTTTAAGATGAAATGCAGCAAAATATGCTTATTATATTATACAGATAAAACTTTAACTTAACTTAAATAATCTATATTGTTAATAACTAAACATGCCAGGACACAGTGTCGCAGCGCTAGCGAGAAGCTTGTGCTCCGTTCACGGATTGTTCCTGCCTCACGCTGTAGTCTTGCTTGTGCTGGCGCGACACTGGAAGGATAGATGGACAGAATACTTAAACACGTACTACGAAGATATTTCAATGTTCCTTAAAAGTTTTGAAGAATCGGCATTCTAAGCTTACAGATGGCTTAACATCTATTACAGAGCTGATTGTGTGGCAATTGGGTATTTGGAGAAAGAAAAGTAAGGACAGGAATTAGGGGTTAGTACAACAATAATACAATAAAGTTTTTCATCGAAGGTCACGCATGGCACAGCAAGCATCTTGCGTGAGACATGAACAATCACTGCGCCACCGTGTTCCCATGTTTAATAACATGATTTAACTCCTATCATCATGAAAATGATATCATGCATACATCCCAGTATTTTAATTATTCAGAGAGCTGTAATATCACAAATGTAATGGATTCTGTGTCCTGTCGGAGGAAGAGAAAGCCCGGAAGCATTTGGTGATTCACACACATAGAGCACATAGAAGATCAAATACAAAACAACGCATTTAACGTGCTACTTTAGTTATGATGGGATTTGAGAAACTAGTAAATTAAACGATTTTAAGATGAAGTTTATGATGTTCTACTTTAACGACAAATTAAATTATGTGATTAAAGTGGAAATTTCGAGATTAAAGTTGACATTTCGTGCTTTTTCCCACTGTGTGCCTATTTTTTTTGTCTGTACCCTAATAAGCGTTCATATGACACTCAGACTGTGGGCTACGACTTGCCTTTTCATGGCGACTTTAATATCTGACAACTTCTTTTTTATTTCGGGCACTGTGCAACTTTGTGAAAGTGAGCTTTTGAGTTTCTATGACACTCTGTCACTCAATCAACTTCTTTTTGTTGATTATACCACTGTTTAAACAAAACAAATAGTACGTTTTTCCTTGCCTCCACTTGGTATTCGCTGAAATTCTTCTATATTCCCCCATGCTTTTCCCATTGTCTTTTCACAGAAGGCTGAGCTTAAGGGCTATTTATATTGATTTGCATATTCAAAGAGACGTAATTCTGGGAGGAGTTGGGGCGGGACAGCAGGCACGTGCACGTGCGTTACTTTTCACGCTGACTGGGATTTATATAGCGGAAGAATGTGTAAGTTTGCGTACGCACAGATTCCTGCATCTGGAATTTTTTGTGTATAAGTACATTTCCGCTTTTGTCCATACACTATGTTATAGTGTGAATTCTACGCACAGCCTTATACATGAGGCCCCTGGTGATTTGTTAGATTTCTTTAATTTAATTTAATTTACGAAGTACTTCTTCCTCTACAATTTCCAAATCAATAAGTACATCCTTGGCAGTCACTGTAACTGCTGGGATGTTAGAACTTTTGAAATGTAACTGTCTGTATATTTTCTTCCCTTTACTATTTCTGTTGCAGTTCTCCTCTTCCTTGACTGTTCTTTTACATCTAAAATAATGAAAGAATCTCTTTGGGTCATATTTCACATTATCTGCAATATTTCTCGCTAACTGCCTTTTAGCTTCCCTGGTATCCTTCTTAACAGTTGCTCTCATGTTCTCATAAGCTTTCTGGTTAGTATTGGAGTTGTTGATCTGTTATATGTTTGTTTGTATGTCTGTTTTATTTCTTACTCACAATTTTGGGAAAAAACCTGTCCTGCATCAAATGTAAAACATTTTTATCCTGTACCACTGCTCCTTGAGTGTTTCTACACCTAAAAGCTTATCCTAGTTTGTCTCTTTTAGACTGAACTGCATCTGTTCACAATGTGCCCTACCACCAGTATTAGTCTTTGCATCTGCGCTTTGCCAAAACAGTGTTTTATATTATGGTCACTTGATCTTAGTGGTTCTGTCATTTTTACCCCTAAATTCTACCCTGATTATTACAAAATGTTAAATTTAGACAGACCCCCAAGTACTGGCCCCAGTGCAATACTGGTGTAGAAAACTGTTAAAACAGTCACTGATTATTGAAATATTGAATATTGAGTTGAAGACTGTTATTTTTCAGGCACATTGATAATAATCTGAAGTATCTAAAATAGGGTCTAATAATGAGTGGGTAGTATTGCCACCTCACAGATCCAGTGGTCTGGATTTTAATTCGGATTCTACCCATTGTTCATGTGGAATGTTCTCTTTGACTACGTGTTTTTTTTCACTGAGCACTCAAGTTTTACTTCCATAGCTTGAAAGACCTCTGTAGTTTGATTTGCAATTCTAAAATGTCCTGAAGTGTGTGATTGGTCCCTAGATTAACCATTAAGCAACATAAGAACATGCTTAGGGCACCAAGGGAAAGGGGGCACAGCAGAGATTTTTTCCTCATGTCCCAAACTCTTCCACTGCCACACTCAGCTTAGATAGTCAGAATTTTTGTAATTGTTCTTATCTGCTGTGCTTGAATTTAATCTACTGTACATTAAAAAAATGATGAGTGACTAAAGTTTAAAAATTTGCTTTGGAGGTGTCATCAGGTATATTTGTTTTCATTTCATGGTGTAAGAGTTGTGCTGCATCAGGCTAGCATTTAACTGTTCAGCTGATTTCTCTAACAGACCCTTAGGCTCTTTTTCTTATTAACTCTTTTACAGATTTTTCACATAAACGAAGTAAGCTTTAATCTCTTAGTTTACGTTCAGCACTTATTGAGTCTTAATGTGTGGTCAGTTAAGCCACTGAAAAGCCGAGGAGATACTATTATTTGGCTGTGTTTATTACATCAGATGGCCTTAATCAGGGCCTGCTTTCATCTTTTTTATCACCCATGATCCTAAATTACATTGAGTGGGTTATGTTATATATATTATAAATGACTGTATGGAATTGCAATTGTAATTAGCTTTGGAGCCCTAAATTTAAATTCCTGTTTATTCACTTCATGAGTGAAATGTGCTTTTGACTGGGTAACTTTAGTCCAGGTTTTTTGATTGTCTTATCAAATTTGAAAGACGTAGATATAAAGTTAATTGGCTACTCAACATTTGCCTTGGTGTACATGCCAGTGTGCCCTGACATGAACTGATATCACTTCAGAGTTGGTTCTCTTCTTGTGCCATTGTCTCACCATCCTACAACCTAGGAAAGTGGCTTAAAAACAGACAAATATTTACATTATAATTCTAAAAGCTGTTGAAAAAATTAAAACTTTAGCCCATTCATAGTTATATGGTGGTGCAGCCAACAATTCTATATTTGGTGATTAGGCTTGACCTCTTTTTCAGTAACTATATACAGTATATCAACTGTTTAGCTTCAGAACCATTTTGTTCATTCCAAAGTTAAGGCATAAACTATGAACGGATTACCAAACTGTAGTCACATGATGCACTGAACTAATTTAGTGATACCAATCAACCTAATTTGCATGTCTTTGTGATATGAATGGAGGCCAAAAACCACATGAACTCAGAGTGAACTTGCAAACTCCACACAGACTGTAACTAGGACACATTCAAATCCACTGTGGCTGAATTCTGAGGCATCACAGCTAACTGCTAAGCTGTCATTCCATAAACACCAGGAGGATCAAATTTTGATTAGATGGAGTAAGGGACTTTCTAAAGAGGAACCTTGAGGAAAAGAGGACTCTGAGAAAGGTAGGAGGCAAGGGTTTGAACTACTGAATAATAGTTCAACTACTTGCACTTTACAGCTTGAGATTTGAACAGCAAGAGAGATAAATAAAGCCATTGGTACAGTAGGAACTAGAACTCCTGGGAAAGAATCACAAAGATGAAAAGAAATGCCCAATGGGTCCTGACATTTCAGTTTATGCTGTTTACATTTGTCTTCCATCCCGTGGGTATCTTTGTAAGCTCTTACTGACAGCTGATATTTTGTGATATTTTTAACACATTAACTGTATCAAAATATTTTTTTTAACGCTGCCAAGAAGGATCTTATGAGCCGTGTCTGTCTTTTTCCTTTTCTTGGCTGCCTGAAGGAGGTAAAATACCCAAAACTGACATAGCTATGAATGTCAACCAAAGAGATTCTTCTTAATCAGCGGGGTTGAGCATTTTAAATCATTTTACATTTGAGAATTATATATATCTATATATTTTTAACTTTCTTATCTAGTCCAGGGCCACATCAATTTGGTACCTATTTCAACAGCAGTGGGTTGGAGCCAATCCCAGAAGAAGTGCCAATCCATCAAAAGAAAGGGCCAGATGTATGACCCTTTTGGAGAAAAAAATCACAAAAAAAATGTTTTGATGGACAGCTTATCAGAGAATGTTGAATCTTAATAGACTAAACCAGCAAAAACCTCCACATGTCTGAGTTTTACTGCATAAGAAACATTCAACCTAACAGCCAAATCAGATGTAATATATGACCTATGTTTTTTCTTGTTATTCTCTCACCTACCTGGTACTTTTTCTTTTTGTAAAGTAACATATCAGTATTAGGTTGTGTAGGGTCGGCAGCATTTTCCAATTACATCTGTGAATTGCAATGATCCACCACAATAGCTGGACCATCACTAGAACATGGGGAGTTTCTGAGACTGTTTGGCTGTGCATCACTTTATGAAAGAGGGTTTTGGTAATTCCTGTCATCTTCTGCAGGTAATTCTGCCAACTAAACCATTTGTGACATGTATGGGGGCATCCCACTCCCCTAAACTCCAACAAAATTCACCAAGAAATCAGTTCAAATTTCAGTAACCTTCTCTTATACAACACATTTACTTGGCCATAGTCAAAATAATATTCTTGTGAACATGAATTTGAATACATCAAACAACAATAATGATCACTTTCCTCTGTCCTTTTCTTTCTCCTTCTCCTCGTCTTCTTCCACTACCAGCAAGTATTGTCCTCCTCCAGTCCTTGGCTGAGGCAGAGGACTCTTTTTCAAGCCAGAGCCAGAAATACTTCTGTCACATTGGTATTGTAGCTAGGAAGCAGGTGGAACTTCCATTTAAGAGCGGAGCTTCCTCACAGAAATTCCCTCTATCGGCACCCAAAGACTCCAACAGGGCACCCCATTGGAACTCAATGCAAATGCAGCCCTGTGGGTGTACAGTTGAGAGCTGCAATAGTGGGATGTTCACAACTATTGTACTTGAGGAACACGTGGCCCCAGGAGGCAGAATACCACTGTCCATCTGTTATATTGTCCTACCAGCTGGGCAAGGAATCAGTAATTGTCCCATCCTTAGCATTTCTCACAATATTTATCTAAACTCCACTGGCTATTTAATGTATCACCTTTTACGTGTTCAAACTTTATTCACTTCAAAAAATGAAACATACCATTTCATAATTCTAGAATTCTGGCTAGAAAATGAACTAGAGTTTTCCCATCATTCCTGTGAGGCCTGGAAACAAACAAGTACGACCCTAAACTTGAGATGCAGACCAAAAGAAGATAAGCTTATAATTCTCACAAAAAAGAAAGAGGAATAATTTTAAAAGAAGTTTCCTTATGTCTAAAACTTTTATTAACAATATTTTCACAAAAAAGAATAACAAAAATAAAATATCAAGATGATCACTCAAAGATGTACACAAGAAGCCAAATAAAACCAAATCTGTAAACCCATGACAGAATTTAAGCTGCAAAGCACAGCTAATAAATGAGAAAAATCATAAAGGCACTGACACTATTAAAAAAAATATGTCAAAGTTCAAACGGCAAAAAAGAAGAGCCAAACAAACTGGAATGAAAGATAATAACTCAGTGCTGACATGGAGGTTTTAAAATAATTATCCTGGGGTTGAGATGGTCCCATGACTGCAGCATTCATGTTAGGTGGCACTACCCTCTTAGGAGTCACACACAAAGGACGTAGAAAATAACTGACAGGGTTAACTACATTTAATTATTTAATTAATACATAAATATAAAGAATGCAGAAATATAGAAAATGAGAAGATAAAAATGTAAATTATAAAAGAATACATAAGGGACAAAAAAATAAAGAAAAACATTTCCCTTACCTTCCCATCTTGCTTTTAAGTTTGAATTGTAGTATTATGGTTCAATTAGGAGTCCAATTTAAAACCTTTTTAACACTATAAAACCCACTAAATTTAGCAGATATAGTATCTTGATACATTTTATATACATTTTATGTACAGTGAATATCAAAAATCAACCTGTGAAAGAAATCAAGACAAATCCTGTCCAGCCTTTATCACTTAAGATTTTGTAACCACCTAAACTGAAGTGAAAAATGAATCAATTGAGTTATATGATCTGTTTCAAAAATGTTAGATGAATATATTTCACTAAATGCACAATTATCTGAATGATTATTTATATAAATAATAATAAAATATAAAATAATGTACTAGAAAATAATGTGAACAAATTGAATTGAACTTATACATACAGTAATATGTGGTATGACAACTAAAAAAGCTTCCGTGTCAAGCATCACGGAACATTTCTTACAAAGTCATATTTTAACGATCCACTGTTCATTTTCTTTCAAATTACGGTTATCATTCATAATATGCAAAAAAATTTACTGTATCATCCATTTTCAAAAATGGTTGATATATAAATGTCCATGTAGCCAAATACAGAGTTGACAATTGACCTAAAAATTATAAGAAATCAGCTCTTAACCATGTGTCGCCATGAGACCTATTTAAAAAAATTTAAGCAGTCATTCCTGTGTTTTTTTCCAACTGACCTAATTACATTTGAGTCAATACCTTCCCTACCTTCTCCAAAGTATACCTTCTTCCGTGACAGAACATTCAGATATTTAGGATAGATTATTTTTTTTGTACAGGCAACTGATTTTCCTATTAATATGCTTCACTCCTTCAGGACAGGAAGAATAAAGCTCCACATCACAAGATGTGGATGACTTCATGTGTAAATTATAAGACATGAGTAATGTGAGAGTTTTTCATGGACATTTTTGATATTGTTTTCCAGTGTTGGTCATCATTGTGCCCAGTTCTATAAGAAGCGTCATTACGTGCATGAAATCATGCAATTAAACATTTTTCTTGGACATCAGTACAAACTACATGGGATAAGTAACATATTAAAAAAAATGTGATTTTGAATGAAGTATTCCTTTAAATATTTTATTTATAAAGATTACACATTTTTTTAGATATGGAAAAATACTTCTACAATGACTATTCTTTCGTCAAGTTAAAAGTTTTGTAATGGTTGTTTCCTTTTCCCTTGAGGCACACTTTGAATTATTAGGTGCATTTAAATATTTTAAACCCAAAGCGCCACTTGGCCTGCTGTTGGCAGCCTTTTGAGTCATCACTTGGGGCCTCATGCATAACCGTGTGTGTAGAATCCACACTAAAACATGGCATACAGACAAAAGCAGAAATGTGTGTATGCACAAAAAAATCCAGATGCATTAATCTGTGCATTCGCCAACTTCCACGTTCTTCTGCTATATAAATCCCGGTCAGTGTGAAAAGTACCGCACGTGCACACGCCTACTGCCACTCCCCAACTCATCCCAAAATTACGCCTTTTTGAATATGCTAATCAATATAAATAGCCCTTAATCTCAGCGTTCTGTGAAAAGGCAATGGCAAAAGCACGGGGGAAATAGAAGAATTTCAGCGGACACCAACTAGAGGCAAGAAAAACGTACTATTTGTTGGTTTAAACGATGGTATAAACAAAAAAAGGAAGTGGATCGAGTGACATAGAGTGTCAGAGAAACTCGAAAGCTCAAGTTAACAAAGTTGCACAATGCCCGAAATAAAAAAGAAGTTGCCAGATATCAAAGTCGCCATGAAAAGGCGAGTCATAGCCCACTGTCTGAGTGTCATATGAAAGGTTATTAGGGTACAGAGAAAAGAAAAAAAAATAGGGACACTGAGAAATAAGCTTAAAATCTCAACTTTAATCTCAGAATTTCCACTTTAATCACATAGTTTATTTTGTCAATAAAGTAGGAAATCATAAACTTCATCTTTAAATCGTTTAATTTACTAGTTTCTCAAATACCATTGTAACAAAAGTAGCACATTAAATGCTTTGTTTTGTATGTGTTCATCTATGTGCTCTATGTGTGTGAATCACTACGTGCTTTGCCGTGCGCGACCTTCAATGAAATAATTTATTGCAGCAGCACTGTCTCTTTCAAACGTACTAACTCCCAATTCCTGTCCTTCCTTTTCTTTCTCCAAGTAAACAATCACCACACAATCAGCTCTGTAATAGATGCCAAGCCATCTATAATCTTAGAACGCAGATTCTTCAAAACTTTTATAAAACATTGAAATATCTTCATAGTACATGTTTAATTATTCCATCCATCTATCCATCCCGGGTCGCTCCAATCCCAGCAAGCATACAGCGCAAGGCAGGAACAATCCCTGAATGGGGCTCCAGCTCGTCGCTACCGCTGTCCACCATGTTCACACATGTTTAATTATTAACAATATAGATTATTTAAATGATGTTAACATTTTATCTGTATAATGTGATAAACATATTTTGCTGCATTTCATCTTAAAAATAATATCGTCATCATATGCAAATACAGGCATTATAAAGTGGCTTAAGTTGTGCAATATTATAACTGTATCGCATGTTTACAGTGAGATAATTTAACTTATAAATACAAAGCATTCTACAAGGAGCACTTGATGGACTGATTGATTGTGTTTATAGTTCTTGGGATGAAACTGTTTCTGAACCGTGAAGTCCATACAAGAAAGGCTTTGAAGCGTTTGTCATATGAGAGTAGTTCAAATAGGCAGCATGTGCTTGATGCTGTATACCAAGAATTCTTACTCCGTTCAGCTACTGTAGAGCTGTGATTCCACACTCAGACACAGTGATAAATACTATGAGTGGTATATTGAGTGGAACAACGCTAAAGCAGCTATGGTATTTGGAATAGTTTGGCCATTCCGTGGACCATTGTATTGTTACAGGTTAATTACAATCAGATGCCTTAAACTAATAAAAGATATGTGGTTAATTTCAGTGTATATGATAAAGCAGTGTCAGGGATGTGGGTCTAAAAATGAAAGGGAAACCACACTGGAACAAAAGCACTGCTTTGATGCTGGGTACAGCCAGTTTGAAAAACCGAGCAGAGAACTTACGTACACCAGGGTTTGAGCTAGCGTGAAAATGTGCGTGGTTTTTGACCAAGTTTAAGTTTTATACATTGCAATTCGAGCGTGGAAACGGGAGTATGCAACATTTTTGTGTGTGTGCACTGTTTATACATGAGGCCCTTGGGCTGCAGAGAAGTGAGCCTTTTTTGGGCAACCTAGACAGGATACCAACCTGTTTTCATACGCCAAATAAACCTGTTACGAGAGGCCAGAGGAACTAAAAAAGGAAGGAAAAATTATTAAGTGGTTCAATATTACAATTGTGCGATTTTATGTCCCAGATGCTATTTAAATGTTATGTTTATCCAGCCTTATAAATGGCAGCAGGACAAAGCTTTGTGCTGTCCATGACCAACTAACCTTCAATTGCCTCACTCTTTAACTAGCAGCCAGGACTCAGGGCCATTTGGACACCTGCGGCTACTTTAGGACGCTCTAGGAGGACTGCCGCAGGCACCTATCACATATGGAGGAAATATTGCTCACATTTCTCCTGTTCAACTAAGCATATGCATTTGGTTCACAATGTAATGGCTTATTGAATCTGTTGTAATAGAATCATTTCAATGTTTTTTTGTAATACTTAAAAGAATATTACAATATTCAGTTAAAATCCTATTTTTGCCCCCATTAAACAACACATTTGGCACATTTTAAATCCAAAGTCATCTTTGTCCTAGGTAGAACAAAATTTAAATTGTAGACAAGCCATCCTGATCTGCTAATCCAAAGCATAATGCTTGCTTTTGCAGATCTGCCAAGCATGTTGCAAATTGCCTTTTTTTAAATTGAGGAATGTTAATGTGCTGCTTTGTTGTACATAAATTTACATTTCATTTCAAATCACCATATTGGAGGGAGTGGAGATCTTTAATTAATGAAAGAATGTGCCAGTCCTTCAAACTCATATGCTCCTCATGATTACATCCTTTTACAGCTTTCCAGTCATGCTTCAGATGGAGCTGGTAGTATTTGGGTGTCTTCAGGGTTATATGAGACTTTTTTTTTTATTCACACTTATTATCCATTCAGCTACAAACACACAGCTGGTACTTTTAAGTAAATGGTTGCTGTTTTACTTTTAAATGTAATGCATTGTAATTGATTAGAAGCCCAGGGAGAGACTCAGGGGAGGGAAGATTTGCCAAAAGGTGCTGAACGCAAGGGTCAACAGTGTGACCCCTATATTGGATACTAATTAACGGAGCAGGGAATTCGGAAGCTTTTGGAAGCAATCCAAATAAACAGATGAGTGATACTAATGAGAACCCTAAATAATGAAGACTAAAGGCTAAACTGTAATTTGATGCATCATGTGATTAAGAGGCTAGTGGTAGTAGAAAGTTTAATGCTGCTGTCTTGAACTGAGAGAAAGTGAGAAAGACAGAACCATCTGTGGAGAATAAAATATGCTGTCATGCAGTGTTGCATGGAATACTGGAAAAAGTCTAAGGTCATTATAATATTGGAATATCTTGGACAAGTAAGCAGCCATCGGTCACTTAAGATGAAATGCATTATATAAAAAAATCAAACAAAAAAAGTAATAAAAGTGCTAACATTCTAGGTCCAGTATTATCATTCAATATGGGTGTTGTAAGCACAGAATGTTTGTGAACGAGATTTTAAAAAAACTTTGCTTTTATAATGTGTTGGATATTAGACCAACAAAGTGTATAATTTAAATCCATTTATTTAATACATTTACAAATGTACTTTGTAAAGAATCAGTTAAATACATTTATCAAGTAGATACACTATAGAATCAAGAGGCCACTGACTCCAAGATCACAACACGCTTTACACGGACAACCAGCAGTGCCATAGGTACAAGTCACGCTGTCATTCTCCAGCAGTACTCGGTTCAAGCTCATATTCTGTGTCGAAGGCTTCTTAAAAATGCTTTCTATGAGCTGCCCTATCTGAGAAAATGAAGAAATAGCAAAGTCATCTTCAGGTCACGACTCACCACTTATGCTGCGTTCCATTTGAGATGGAAGTCGGAATTTTCAACTGGAATGCCACCTTAATGTACTTACTTGCTATATCATTAATTACGAGGATATGCTGCATTATAGGTCTATGTGTATAAAATAAATAATGAACTCTATCAAAATTTGTAAAAAATGGACTGTATTAGAAAGCAGCTGTTTTATCAATATCAGTAACTCTGTCACAAATGTAAATAAATTGTTACATTATTTCATTTTTAATAACAACAAGACTAAATGTTTGCAATTGAATAAGAGTCTTTGAATATTCATCTTGCAACAAATCTAGTTATTTCAAACCATCAGCAGCTTCATACCTTTTTTTTGATGACTATGCATGGTCTAGGAAGCAGCACTTTAGTACAGCAAGGTTGGTTGCATCTTTAATGCTTATATAATGAGATACAAGTTATATCATATGTAATGCCATAACAGGCTAAATGTGATACAACTTAACTAGTATCTCAAGTGAGATTTCCAACTCAGAAACTCGGGGCTGGTCTGTCAAGTCTGAGTTTGTTTGACTTCAGATCATGGCATTAATCCAAAACACAGCAAAGTTTAGTGAAAGCTGTATTATTATATGGTTTGTAAGCATTTGTGTCTTATTAAATCAGTCATACACACAATACTGGCCAACTTCTATCTGTGAACATGTAGATACAGTGTTTGGATACATAAAATACCATGTAATGTGCTGCTAACAACTGTTATTTATTCCAGTGGAGCAAGCACAACAAAGGTTTTCCTGCATGAGCCCATATTGGTTTTCTGAATGTTTTATTGTAATACGTCAGCTCGGGCATGATGTCATTCCCAGCTCTTCCATCTGACTTCCAAGGTAAACGAATGCAGTATTAGTACAGAAAAATAAGGGACAATGTTATACATATCAGAACTGTGTTAATGGGTGCCTCCTCAGCTTCAAAATGCATTCTCTAGTAGGATTGACTACTGCAATGCGGTGTTCACTGGATGTTCAAGCTGTTCTTTATACAGCCTCCAGTTAATCCAAAATACTGCTGCAAGAATTATTACAAGAACAAGAAAATACAAACACATAACTCCAGTTCTTAAATCCTTACACTGGCTCCCGATTAAGTTTAGGGCAGATTTCAAAATCCTCCTTTTAACATATAAAGCATTAAATGGCCAAGGTCCGGCTTACTTGTCTGAACTTATCATAACTTACAAACCAGATCGCACATTAAGATCTCAAGATGCCGGTCTGCTTATGATTCCAAGAATTAATGAAATAACAATGGGAGGTCGAGCTTTTAGTTACAGGGTCCCTAAACTGTGGAATGGTCTGCCTGCTACTATAAGAGATGCCCCTTTGGTCTCAGCTTTTAAATCTCGGCTGAAGACTCACTACTTCAGTTTAGCATATCCTGACTAGAGCTGCTGATTAACTGTACATACTGCATCTCTGTTGTTAGTCATTACCACTAAAACATAAGTAACATGATAGTTATAATTGGATACTAACCCTCACCTATTCTGTTTCTCTTCTTGGTACTCAAATGTGGCACTTGGTGCCACGGCCCACCTACCAAGATGTTTTGCCTGCCTAAGGTAAAGTCATCTCTGATGTAGGATCGCAGGAATCGTGGGGTAGAGGGGTATTTCATCGGATTGGCTGGCCCAGCACTGTTTCAGCTGTGGAATGGCCAAATGGAGGAGGTAGCTTGATGGATGAGGTCTCCAGGACTCTAAACCAATCCAAACCATATTATGTGATATCATCTACTGTTAAATTCTGCTCCGTACTTGTAAAATTTTTATTTTTATACTGTATTGAGGATTTGTTCTGATCTGTGTATTGTATTGTATTGACCTCCTTCTTTTTGACACCCACTACACGCCCAACCTACTTTGAAAGGGGTCTCTTTTTGAACTGCCTTTCCCAAGGTTTCTTCCATTTTTTCCCTACAAGGGATTTTTTGGGAGTTTTTCCTTGTCTTCTTAGAGAGTCAAGGCTGGGGGGGCTGTCAAGAGGCAGGGTCTGTTAAAGCCCATTGCGACACTTCTTGTGTGATTTTGGGCTATACAAAAATAAATTGTATTGTATTGTATACTCAATTTATTAACACCGTTACTAACAGAGTATTATTAATGTGTACTTTATAACATTCCAAACCAAATGCAAACATTATAAACATACAATATGTTATATAGCATTTCAACCCAAATGCAAATCATTACCACCGTGAATTTATTTGCCTTTCAGGCCAAAATCCAAAAGATCATCAGCTTGTGTTTTTCACTACTATAAACTAAATGCAACAAAATTTCCTTTTAACATCATGTAAAACAAACCTATTAAATAACAGGTCCCTTGTTACTGCATTCATTTTCACCGAATCCACTGCCGAGCTTTCACAGTTGCAAAGTCATTAATGACATCTGCAAAATTCACTTGACATGGGTGCTCCCATTCAAACAAGATTGCAAGACTTTTCAGTTTTTCTTGGTAAATTGTTGTGCATAAGCAAGTCATTTCTTGTGGATTTCAGATCTCTATCTTTAACAGAACCACTCTGTCAGCCCCTTTGAAAAAAAAAAAATTATATTTGGCTGAGGTGGGAGGCAGCTTCTGTTTTGTGGTGGGCAATAGAGCACTAGAAGCAAAAAGCTGATTTGCATAATGGCCTGATTGGTTCATGTTATTATGCATTCCCGCCTTCTGTATTCTACATGGTTCTTGATGCTGCTTTTGCCAATATTGTTATTGATGGCACCGTTACAAAAACAATTATTTTCTGCAGATTTATATGTTTTTAAATGGTGACCGATAGGTGGAGTGGTGGCTCGAGGCTAGGGATCTGCGCCAGCAATCAGAAGGTTGTCTGGTCAAATCCCATAAATGCCAGAAGTGACTCTACTCTGTTGGGCACTTGAGCAAGACATTTAATCTGCAATTGCTCCATCCTGGGTATGACGTTAATTTGCATCTATCCCAGCAAGCATGTCTTCCAACATGCAGGGAAAACTGGTGGCAGGATAAGCCACTGTAAAAAACCGCACACTGTTCAGTGTGTTGCTGAGGTATCACCCATTGCACGGCTGCACACGGATCTCAATCTGGCTGGTTTGCCATGTAGTAGGTGCAGCAACATGTTCCTAACCTCCTCCTCCTGTTGTTATTTCCAGCTGTCCCATTCATCATCCATAGTGACTCTAATCCTGGTAATTCATTCCTGGGTTGTAACCATGAATGTTTGACTCATCCACTTAGTTCGTACAAGGTGAACAATTCAGTTCAATTCAATGCTTAAATTATAAAGGAAAGCTAACAAAGCAGGAGTTAAACAACAACCCTTTGATTACCATTTGTATTTCTCTGCAATTCCACTCTCAATCAATTGTCACCCAACAATCTGCCCCAACAAAAGCGTACGATACTCCTTCTTATATTAACGTACATAGAAGGAGCACACGGCATTGCCCGTTGTAATGTTAAACTCTGGTCATTTTGTCTGCTTGTCTGTCTTCAGTCTGTTTGGATGCTTCACTTGCTCTGAGCCAGCAGGTGGTACTGGTTTGCAAACTATAGCATACAAGAAAAATCTAAATCTTCTGGGAACCCAAAGGTCATAACTGTGGATACTAAAGTAGTCTATCTTGTCTGTATGGTCCTAAAGAGCCATCATGCAAATTGTGGTCCAGATAGGTCAAAGGGTGTAGGATCATACTTACAAACATTATATTATGTAGGCTGGGAATTGATTAAAAGAATTAATTAATCATAAATAAATGCATCAAATGTTAAAAGATGTAATCATAAAATATGTACTTAAATCATGAAGGAAATAAATACTGAATCACAAAAATAATGTAGAATCAACACAAAATAATTTAAAAAAAATGATGACATGGTTTAAATTTAAACAATAACATTGTACCTGAACTTTAAACAAAATACTACTTGAGTAAGTACAACATGAATGTGAATTCCTTCCTATAAGGTAAGTTGAAAAGAAGGCAATAAGAAAACAAGGTCAATGTATTATAAGCACCTACAAAAATAACAACAAAAAAATCTTGTGTTAACTCTCAAATTGGCATAGTATATGAAACACGCATGTGTCAAAGTAAAAGGAAATGATTGAACGACTATAGATTTTGAATGCACTGCTAAAGACTGATTTAATTCAAAGAATAAGCATCTCTTAAATGGGCATATGTTAAAATTGTGTTAAAACTGCACAAATGCCATTCTCAATTGTTCATCACCATCAACAACCTGATAATTCTACACTACACAAGTGTTTTTCTTCAGGTGGTTGAGACTTGTCAGAGAAGGACAGGACTAACTGGAAAAGCCATCATAAATGCAGCTCTGTGATTGCTTTTTCTGAAGACACAGTACTTAGAATGCATTGTAGCAACCAAGAGACGTGTCGGGGATCCAGGTCCCAGGATGCATATTCGAAAGCGACTCTTGCAGAGCCGAGGGACACTGGGCATACAAGTGCTCACTACGTGCTGTGTCTGCAAGCACCAATTTCCAAATTATTTGACAGTGTCTCCGGTAGTCAAGACCCTTTGGACAGTTTAGTGTTTGTATGACATTTAATGTTTTTGTAGTTGGTAGAACCGCGGTGTGCCTTTGGATTTTTTTGGGTTACAAAAAGTGTGCCAGAACAGAAAACACTGCTCTACTTACACCGCTGCTTCTAACATGCTAAAAAAGATCTCAATATCTGCTATCTCGCTTAAAACTAACACCATGCATTACTTGGGTGGTTACGTTCCGTTCTTTGCATAAATTAGTGAAGACACTGCAAACTTGAATCAAGGATAGGAATAATCATTATACTATTATTCTGTCGCATTTTGACATTACATTAGGGCAGTCACCATTGCAATCTACCTGACAGACTGGTGAGTTAAACACATAGATTTATTTTGGTTTTAGTGCCACTCAAAGATAACACATTTAGCACTTATGTGAAATGGCATTGATTTGATCCTATTACAGAAATGTGAAATGAAAAAAAAAGAACAATTTCTATCTTTGCACCTTTTCTCTAGCATTGCACCAGGACTGCCATAAACACAAACCCTTGGCCCTTTCCTCCCACTCCCCTGCATCTATGTCAGTATGTATAAATCAAGAAAATGACCTCCAGTATATGGCAATTGCCTCATTGCCTGCCCTAGATGTGACAATATTAACTCATTAAACTGGCCACATTAATCGCAATAATATTAACACACCTATGTTTAGGGACAACTTCAGGGCTTGCCTGACTGTCACTTAATGCCTTCCTGACTGTCATTTAATACCTTTTTTTTCTTCTGCTTCTGCATAACGGATGATTGACAGACCTTCCACAATGAGGTCACTTCCAGTTTCTGGCCATCTGAACCCTCCTCTTTTGCCTCCCAGCCCTTAAAATTATCCCTTGTGCCATCTGGAGGCTGTCAGTTTTAGACTTGAAATCCGAAGAAGACTAGTCATGTTTATTTTCTGTTTTGCTTTTTGATTTGTAATTTTGCAAGTTATACAGGCATCACTTTGGTGCCCCAAAATTTAATAAGCTTTCTGTCTTTTTCACTATATATACAAGCACAAGCAATTGGGAGTCAAATTGAGGGTTCATCTAGTTGTAATTCCAACACGAGTTGAGGGCTGGCGCTGTTGCCTAATGTTTCTCCTTCTTTTTCTTGTGCAGCTTGGCCAACCGCCAGTTCCAGTGACATCACTTCTGGGTCACCGTTTCCTGGCCCCAACCCTTCTGGGGCAGCAGCGCCATCTTGGCTCCAGTTGCTGTTTTGACTTATGTCTTTGTTGCTTTGTTGCCTTTTTTTTCTTTGTGTTTTCTTACAATAAATACATGCATATAAATGCTGAGCTAGCAGATGTCCCGAAATAAAATTTTAAAGATGACATGATTGAGTATGACTCAACATACATCAGGGAGTGCTTATATGCTTAGAAGTTCAACTTTCAGTTTTTGCTGTGTTGTTGTATTATGTCTGCTTTCTTGAGGTCTCCATTCTAATAATGACTAACTTAATGATTATCTTACACATCTCAATATATATATTGGCATTTTTTTATCGGCAGCACTTACACCAACAAAAACACCAAGGAGGTTACATATGAGGGAAAATGGTAACATCAATAATAACAAAATAAATAATAAACATTACAGGATTCTGCTGTGTTACCAACTCAGGCATTCCTCTCTTACTTAGGTATGGTTTGGGGCAGCCCTATGTTATCTTACCAGTGCCATTGCCATGGCATTCTCTTGCCATCTAGCTCACAATATAAACATTAATCACCACAATGTGGGTCCCATTTGCACAGTTGCAAAGGGAAGTTAAAACGTACTGCTGTATTCTTTGCTTGCTTTTCTTTCAACTCAACCTGCTGCTACGGGTGACAAGAGTTACAGTATCACATGAAAGCTGCAAGAACCACAAACCTGTCCTTTTTCTCCCATCTCATATCTTTATTCCTTCATTAGTTGCAATCTTCCAGCTTCTTCTTTTTTAATTCTTTCATCATATTGCTTCCCATATTATCACTGCTTCCTTAAGAATCATTTTGTTTCAGTCTTTAAATACCTCCCACCTGTATCTTACAGGCTACACTTTAAATATATTTTATTGATTTTAAGGAGCAACACATATAATTAGCTTTGTTATGAGCGTCATAACAGGAAAGCTTCTAGGCTGTAAGGCATCAAAAGTATACCATATATTACTACTGGACAAAGATCAACCAAGATGAGTGCAGGCAGACATCTCGCCCCCTTATTATAGCATTCTAAAGCTCAAATAATGACAACAGTGCTCAAGCTAAGCAGAAATTAAACACTACAAAAAAACAGAATAGTCTCATTATCAAAATGCTCAAAAAATGAGGGTGTTTCGCCGGTCATGGCTTATCAGTCAGACATCCTCCACACCAAGCCTTTCGACATTCATCTTCCTCTCATTCTGTAACACCCTACAAATTGACATGATACTTTTCATTTCTGTTTTTTTTTTGCCAGCTTTGCTTTATGTTCTGCTTTCATTAGATAGATAGATAGATAGATAGATAGATAGATAGATAGATAGATAG
>JANRMT010062791.1:235856467-235879006 GCA_026402145.1 Polypterus bichir lapradei | reverse complement strand
TAGATAGATAGATAGATAGATAGATAGATAGATAGATAGATAGATAGATAGATAGATAGATAGATAGATACTTTATTAATCCCAAGGGGAAACTGCAAAATTAAACACATTATTTGACCTAATTAGCCATGGCTTGTGCCAAAATACACCTTATCCAGATTTTATAAACTTTATCCTTCAATGCCAGAGGGACTTCTTTAAAATTAAAAACATCTCCCAGAATTTATTCTATGTCACCTAGGTAGCAGAAATTTACTACTTTCTCCGAAATTTTGTGAAGGCGGGAGGATGAAGATGAAACAGATGACAATTGTGAACAATGCTGCACATCCTCTCTGTGACACACTAACACTTTCAAATAATGAATCATTCAGTGGAAGATTCAAGAAATGCTACTGGGGCTCCTTCAGACCTACAGCAATACACCTTTATAATGCCTCACAGTGATTGTGACTGCTCTTTTTAACTTTAGCCAAGTCAGACATTTTCATTCTCTTTAATAATTCTTATGTGTATTTGTTTGATATAATATGTACGTATTTATTGAGCTTCTGTAAAAAGCCTAATTTCCACCTTGGGACAATTAAAGTTTTATCTAATCTAATATAATCTGAAACAACTCCTTGGCTGATGTTTAAAGTAATTTTACACTTGAGGGATATTTTACTAGCCTTATAATGAGTAGATTGCACATCATTAGACAGCACATCTTCTTTTCAATAAGATTACCTGCTTTTAAATTTAGTCTGACCTCTTTCTAGCATGCAAAGAGAACAGATGAGGCACCACATCTAAAGAAGGAAGCAGCTAATTGGAATTTTCATGTTCATCTTTTTCAACATTCCTATACCCCTATTTTCCTTCCTTGTGAGTGGAGATTTACCTTACAATAGGTCATAGATTATGGAATGTTTTATTATTTAACACAAAAAATTATGAAAATCTTGATGGTATAGTGTGCAAATCTCAAGTCTGGAAACCTTGACAGCATTTGGTGAATTATGTGTGCAGTGTATTGGGATGAATAACTTTTCATTGTAAACTGTAAAACAGGACACCAAACACAATAAAGAGTTGGGGCACTACCTTGGTGATCGTGTATAACTGGAAGGTTTAAAGCAACAAAAACACATGCAACAATTGCCTGGAACATTTTTGCAAAGGCGAGTTCATCAAAGAATGGCCTTGAGATGACTGATTTCCAGGTTATGAGGTCATGAGGCAGGAAGGGGAGGTTCTAGTCGGATGTACACAGAAGTGATGTCAGAGAAGGAGTGGCTGTCAATCTTCCATTCTGCAGAGAGAGGAGAAGGGAAGGCATTAGCATACCTAATGGTCCCATGGGTAATTACCATTACCAAAGCTCTTAAGCCGCCTCCCATGAGGACATGCATGACAAAATCAACAGATGAATATCCCCACCCATCGAGAAGAAGACCTGGATTCAAGTTTCTGATGGGTAGCTTCTCACTTTTAAGCAAACAAGCCTGATGCATTAAATGGTTTCCTCTGACTTATAAAATGCCTCATGTTTTCTTATGATTCTATGTAGTATTTAAATGCTCATAGAACACAGACTGTTCCATATTTTGTTCTGTTCAGGTGAAGTAAACAAACAAACTGACAGGTATATAAATACGTGAATGTAGTGTTAAGCTGTGCAGGAAAATACAAAATTAAACACATTATTTGACCTAATTTGTTTAGATTCACACAAAGCAGGCAAGAATAAATAAGACATTTATTTTTGCTCTGCAGTGAGGAAAACAGATGCATTAATTAACTTATTTTAGGGCATAAACTATACTTCAGTGGTTGAAAAACTGAGCTACAACTATCTTGTCTCTAAAGGCAAAAAGAAACAGTTGAAGCAAAATAATGCATTATAGAAAGAAATGCCTTAGAGCAAAATAGCACATCTTTCATTCAGTTTCAGAGATTTATAGAAATTAGACTGTAGCAAATATCATAAGTAATAAATAAGAGGAAAGGATACTTCCCGCTTGAACTGAGATTGGTACTGGCCAGAATGAAACACGGTATCAGATACTGATGATAGGTTAGTCTGCAAAAGTAGCCATACACCTTATCTTTAGCTGATTGCACTAGTGTGGAGAAAGAAATCTAGGTTCAGATTTGGAGCAGTGCAGTGGCTCAGTATTTATCCCAAAGTTAGAAAAGATAACAATACTTTAGTCAGGATCTATATCAACATTTGATTCACTATTTATTTACTATTTATGAACCTGCTTCATCCAGTTTTTTATTCATGCTGTGCTGCAGCTCATCCCAATAACATTAGGCACTAACTGGAGACCAACCTAGTTGTATACATGCGCTCACCTACATTCATACCACAAGAATTATAGAGTTACCAACCAACCTAACCTGCACATCCTGGAGGAAAACAAAATCATGTAGACATAGGGAGTATTTACAAGGGATGATCAGAAAGTGTTCTGCCTGACTTATTAAGAGAACAGTAAAACCAAATGAGTTTTATTTTTTTAACTTAAGTTTCCCTCCTCGAACTGCCACCTTATCATGGTGGAGGGGTTTGCGTGTCCCAGTGATCCTAGGAGCTCTGTTGTCCGGGGCTTTATGCCCCTGGTAGGGCCACCCAAGGCAAATTGGTCCTAGGTGAGGGATGAGACAAAGAGCGGTTCAATAGACCTTCTATGACGAATAAAAAATTTGAATGCCGTTTTCCCTCACCCGGATGCGGGTCACTGGGGCCCCCCTCAGGAGCCAGGCCTGGGGATGGGGCTCGATGGCGAGCGCCTGGTGGCCGGGCCTGCACCCATGGGGCTTGGCAGGGCACAGCCCAAAGAGGCAACGTGAGTCCCCCTTCTCATGGGCTCACCACCTATGGGAGGGGCCAAGGAGGTCGGGTGCAGTGTGAGTTGGGTGGTGGCCGAAGGCGGGGACCTTGGTGGTCCAATCCTCGGCTACAGAAGCTGGCTCTTGGGACGTGGAATTTCACCTCTTTGAAGGGGAAGGAGCCTGAGCTAGTGCGCGAGGTCAAGAGGTTCCAGCTAGATATAGTCGGGCTCACCTCAACGCACAGCTTGGACTCTGGAACCAATCTCCTTGAGGGAGGCTGGACTCTCTACCACTCTGGAGTTGCCACCGGTGAGAGGCGCCGAGCGGGTGTGAGCATACTTATTGCCCCCCAACTTGGAGCCTGTACATTGGGTTTTACCCCGGTGGATAAGAGGGTAGCCTCCCTCTGCCTTCAGGTGGGGGGAGGGGTCCTGATTGTTGTTTGTGCATATGCGCCGAACAGCAGTTTGGAGTACCCTCCCTTTTTGGAGTCCCTGGAGGGGGTGCTAGAGGGCATACCTTCTGGGGACTCCCTCATACTGCTGGGAGACTTCAGTGCTCATGTGGGCAATGACAGTGAGACCTGGAAGGGCGTGATTGGGAGGAATGGCCCCCCCGATCTGAACCCGAGCGCTGTTTTGTTATTGGACTTTTGTGCTCATCACGGATTGTCCATAACGAACACAATGTTCAAGCATAGGGGTGTTCATATGTGCACTTGGCACCAGGATACCCTAGGCCTCAGTTCGATGATTGACTTTGTGGTCGTGTCGTCGGACTTGTGGCCACATGTCATGGACACTCGGGTGAAGAGAGAGGCGGAGCTATCAACTGATTACCACCTGGAGGTGAGTTGGCTTTGATGGTGGGGGAGGATGCCGGTTAGGCCTGGTAGGCCCAAATGTGTTGTGAGGGTATGCTGGGAACGTCTGGCAGAGTCCCCTGTCAGAAGTAGCTTCAACTCCCACCTCCGGCAGAACTTCGACCATGTCCATAGGGAGGTGGGGGACATTGAGTCAGAATGGGCCATGTTCCATTTCCCTATCGTTGAGGCTGCTGACCGGAGCTGTGGCCGTAAGGTAGTCGGTGCCTGTCATGGCAGCAATCCCCGAACCCGTTGGTGGACACCGGCGGTGAGGGATGCCGTCAAGCTAACGAAGGAGTCCTACCGGACCCTTTTGTCCTGTGGGACTCTGGAGGCAGCTAATAGGTACCGCGGAATGTGGCTTCGGTGGTTGCTGAGGCAAAAACTCGGGCATGGGAGGAGTTTGGGGAGGCCATGGAGAACAACTTTCGGATGGCTTCGAGGAGATTCTGGTCCAACATCCGGCAGTACAGTGTCAACACCGTATATGGTGGGGATGTTGCGCTGCTGACCTCGACTCAGGACGTTGTGGGTCGGTGGGGGGGGGGGGTACTTTGAAGACCTCCTCAATCCCACTAACATGCCTTCCAATGAGGAAGCAGAGCCTGGGAGGTGGGCTTCCCCATCTCTGGGGCTGAGGTCACCAAGGTGGTCAAAAAACTCCTTGGTGGCAGGGCCCCGGGGGTGGATAAGATACGCCCGGAGTTCCTCAAGGCTCTGGATGTTGTAGGACTGACTTGGTTGACACTTCTCTGCAACATCGCATGGACATCGGGTACAGTGCCTCTGGATTGGCAGACCGGGGTGGTGGTCCCCCTCTTTAAAAAGGGGGACCGGAGGGTGAGTTCCAACTACAGAGGGATCACACTCCTCAGCCTCCCTGGAAAAGTCTGATTCGTGGGTTCTGGAGAGGAGGGTCCGTCGGATAGTCGAACCTCGGATTCAGGAGGAACAGTGTGGTTTTCGTCCTGGTCGCGGAACAGTGAACCAGCTCTACACCCTTAACAGAATCCTGGAGAGTGCATGGGAGTTTGCCCAACCAGTCTACATGTGTTTTGTGGACTTGGAAAAGGCATTCAACCCTGTCCCTCGGGGAATCCTGTGGGGGGTGCTCCGGGAGTATGGGGTACCGGACCCCCTAATAAGAGCTGTTCGGTCCCTGTGTAACCGGTGTCAGAGCTTGGTCTGCATTGCCGGCAGTAAGTCGAACTCGTTCCCAGTGAGAGTTGGACTCCGCTATGGCTGCCCATTGTCACCGATTCTGTTCATAACTTTTATGGACAGAATTTCTAGGTGCAGCCAGGGTGTTGAGGGGGTCTGGTTTGGTGGGCTCAGGATGGGGTCACTGCTTTTTGCAGATGATGTTGTCCTGTTTGCTTCATCAGGCCGTGATCTCCAGTCTCTCAGAATCGGTTCGCAGCTGAGTGTAAAGCGGCTGGGATGGGAATCAGCACCTCCAAATCCGAGACCATGGTCCTCAGCCGGGAAAGGGTGGAGTGCCCTCTCAGGGTTGGGGGAGAAATCCTGCCCCAAGTGGAGGAGTTCAAGTATCTTGGGGTCTTGTTCACGAGTGATGGAAGAATGGAGCATGAGATCGACAGGCAGATCGGTGCAGCATCCGCAGTGATGCGAGCTCTGCATCGGTCTGTCGTGGTGAAAAAGGAGCCGAGCCGTAAGGAAAAGCTCTCAATTTACCAGTCAATCTACATTCCTACCCTCACCTATGGTCATGAGCTATGGGTAGTGACAGAAAGAACGAGATCGCGAATACAAGCGGCTGAAATGAGTTTCCTCCACAGGGTGTCTGGGCTTTCCCTTAGATAGGGTGAGAAGCTCAGTCATCCGGGAGGGGCTCAGAGTAGAGCCGCTGCTCCTTCGCATCGAGAGGAGTCAGATGAGGTGGCTTGGGCATCTGAGCAGGATGCCTCCTGGACGCCTCCCTGGTGAGGTGTTCCGGGCACGTCCAACTGGGAGGAGGCCCCGGGGAAGACACAGGACACGCTGGAGGGACTATGTCTCCCGGCTGGCCTGGGAACGCCTTGGGATTCTCCCGGAAGAGCTTGAAGAAGTGGCTGGGGAGAGGGAAGTCTGGGCCTCTCTGCTCAAGCTGCTGCCCCTGCGACCCAACCTCGGATAAGCAGAAGAGGATGGATGGATGGATGGATGGAAGTTCTGTGAACACTGATAAACTAATTATAACATTCACAGAGCTTTTATATTCCACACAAATAATTTTTTTTACCTTGTTTAAGCATGCACTGTTTTGTAGTTGACTTGAAGCTGTTATGGTACAGCCAAGGAACAAGTTTATTTAATCTTTTTGTTATTAAAATATAATTTTTAAAATTATGTCATTAATTATTTTGTTGATTTTCTTTTGGCTTTGGATTAATGTAATATTATTACTTTTATAATATAGTGTTACCTATTTATTTTTCAATTTAATATTTTGTCAAGCATCTATGTATTAGTTTTCAGCGTTATCTGCCCTGTCTCTTGCATATGGAACTCAAGTAGATTGGGGGACCTGATGATGCAGGAGAAGTAAAATATAAATAATTACAAATTGCTGAAATAAAACAATGAACAAAAACCATTTGTATAAGCTAATATGTAAGAATATCAGTAAAGATCTTAAACTATCCATAACAATGTCTGTGAAGTAACCTTAACTGAACTGAGTTACTCATTCAGTCATGTCACTTTAAAAAGACCTATAAGAACAATTTAGTTTTGAAGGACCAGTTTTAAGTTAATGAGTGAAACGCACAAAGGATAATGGCAACTTAATGCATATTCTTTTGATGCTCAGATCAGATGTAACTTTTGAAGCCAGACTGCCCCACTAACCTAAGCTGTGAACCATTAAAAGTAAACACAATCAGATAGAGGTGGTTCATTTAAAAAGCAAACTCAGTAGATTTTTCTATGTTTCAGATCAGGGTAATATATGCAGAGATTGTGGTCTGTAATGAGTTCAGGCAGTACTAGTGTTCTGCCATTGATGGACCTTGTGTTAAGCAGAGCTATGTTAGCTGAAAATACTTTTCTGCCCACTGATCCACATCCAAAGTTTATTTAAATAAAAAGTACATGTGGTAAGTTTGAAACACTTGAGGAAAAAAGCATTGCAGTATGCCAATGTTTAAAAGACATGGGTAATTGCAGACTGACATTTGTTCTTAACAGAGAAGTTAACATCAATACAGTGCCAGCCAGTGTGCACATTTAAATCAACAGAGAATCTTATAGCCACAAGGTCATTTACTATGCTTTGGAAAAAGTTTTGCTATGTAAACTCCTGACTATATTTAGTTTATATACTTTGTAAAATGTTGTAATATTTTTACACTTTCTGTGAATACTTCTGCTTGTTATCACAGACAGTAAAAGTACACTTTTAGAAACTGTTCAATAAGAAATATCAAATTGCCAATATGAAGAAATAATCAGAAGGATTTAAATTTTGTGTATGTTATTACAATGTTGTTGGAAAAAGTACTGCTATATTATTATTTTCTTTGTAAGCATTACCTTCAGTTTTACTCGTGCAGTTGTTATATGTTAACAAAAATATATGATAGCATTGTGGTCTAAGATGCTGCTTTGTGTTCGGGGAAAAGTTTTCCAAAACAACCTTTTGAGATATATTTTTTTTACTTATTTTGTTGCAGGATGATGTAATGATAGATAGATAGATAGATAGATAGATAGATAGATAGATAGATACTTTATTAATCCCAAGGGGAAATTCACCTAATCCAGCAGCAGTATACTGATACAAAGAAACAATATTAAATTAAATAGTAAAAAATAAATAAATAAAAATAAAATGTTAGCATTTACTCCCCCGGGTGAAATTGAAGAGTAGAGTACTTCACTAACACATTGAGAAAGAGCAAAGCAGAGGAAAATTCAGAGCATCAGTGGCCTCATGTATAACGCCGTACGTAGAATTCACACTAAAACATGGTGTACAGACAAAAACAGAAATGTGTGTGTGCACAAAAAAATCCAGATGCATACATCTGTGCGTATGCCAACTTCCACGTTCCACCGCTACATAAATCCCGGTAAGCATGAAAAGTAACGCACGTGCATGTGTCTGCCACCCCATTCCGACTCCTTCCAGAATTACACCACTTTGAATATGCAAATCAATACAAATAGCCTCTTAAGTTCAGCGTTTTGTGAAAAGAAAATGGCAAAAGCACAGGGAAAAAAGAAGAATTTCAGCGAATACTAAGTGGAATGTAGAAAAACACACTATTTGTTGGTTTAAGCAGTGGTATAAATAACAAAAGAAAACTGATTGAGTGACATGGAGTGGCAAAGAAGCTTGAAAGTTCAAGATCAGAAAGTTGCACAGTGCCCGAAATAAAAAAGAAGTGGTCAGTATCAAAGTCGCCATGAAAAGGCGAGTTGTAGCCCACCATCTGAGTGTTATATGGAAGCATATTAGGGTACAGAGAAAAGAAAAAAAACAGAGAAACAGTGGAAAAAAGGTCGGCATTTCCAATTTAATCACGTAGTTTATTTTGTCATTAAAGTAGAACATTATAAAATCGTTTACTAGTTTCTCAAATCCCATAGTAACTAAAGCAGCATGTTAAATGCTGCATGTTCTATGTGTTTTTCTATGTGCAGTATGTGTGTGTGAATCACTATGTGCTTCTTAAACAGGCTTTCTCTTACACTGACAGGACACAGAATACATTACATTCATATTACAGCCCTCTGAACAATTTAAATACTAAGATGTATACTTGATATCTGTAAGAGCCAATCTTAGAAAGTTATAGCTTTAAGTTATGTGAAATTTATATTAGTGTTAACTTAGTCATAGTCACAGACAATGGTATAGCCTTTTAACCCCTGTAAGTTCATAAAAAATAGAACTTTCTTGCTATAATTAAGATACAGTGTGATAATTGAGTCAGTTCAGGTTTAGAATAGGTCCGAGTACACAGGGACTTAAAAGACCCATTTTCAGCTTAGAAATAGGATAGGCATACAGTTTTCTGACCATTTTGAAATGGTTCAGAAACATTTTGAAGTGATTTGTAACAATCTGAAATGTATCGAGATTTAGGCTTTGAACAGAACTTTTCTTAACAAGAACTTTTTTTTGCTATTTCAGTTTTCTCTTTTTTATGTGAACTGTTTTACTTTAAATTTTAACAAAAACTTTTCTTTTAAAAACAAAGATATTTTATCTGTGGAATCATTTCAGCGTGTCAGGCTTTTGTTAAATCCCATTTTTTTATGCTAGAGCTGCTGAACTTTGGTAAAACACAGTTTCATTTTTGTCAGAAAACTTGCCATCTGAAGGCATTGAACTTGAACTGGAAGTACCATCTGAGAACTGAGGATGCTTGTGCTCCAGAACTCGTCAACGAAAGAAAAATAACTGAGCTACTGCGAGGTACTGTGCTCTTATCTTCTATCTCTACATGATCGTAAATTAAAGCAAGGTCGCCTTAGCTGAACTTCAGAAAATTTAAGAGACTTTGATATAATATAAGGAATTGTGGAAGATTGCTTTTTTTTTTGCCTGAGTCATGGAAGCCTCGCTGTAAGGAAGTCGTTTGTGTTTGCTGAGCACCCCATTGTCACGTAGTTGTTGCTAGGAAATGCACTGCCAGTTACACGAGCTCCTGTCATCATGTCAATGTCTAAGCATAGTTCAAGTGAAGTTGGGAGTGATCTGAGTACGCACTCAAATCCAGAAAATGTAATTGGGGATCTTAAAGGTCACATAAATCAAAGGAAAGATCGACTTTCTGAGCTTATGGCTGAAATCAAAAGCCTTAAAGTCATTCTGGAAAATCACGTAGAAGTAGCGCAAAAACTTGGAATCTTTTGTGAGATACACAGTCAGATCGAGGAGCTGAATAAAAGTCTAATAGCGTTAAGTAAAGAAGGCCCAATTAAAAAACAGAAAATCACATTTGCAGAAAGCTTTAAGAGCTGGAATAAATTTATTGATGCTACAATGACCTGGCTGAAAGATACAAAGAGCCTTTTAGCACGCTCATCTGATAAACAGTTAATTAATTCGGAGAGATGCAATTGCAAAAACAGGATTGCACAAAGTCAAGAGAACAACAAGCTTCTCTTCACTTAAAGCATGGTCTTGATAATAAATGCGGTTCTTTATTCCAGCAAAGCGCTGTGGCATCATCACCTTCTTTGGCAGTGTTGGTTGAACAATCAACACTCAATAGTATCCTACAAACGCTTCTAGAACTCCAAGTTAAAGTAGAAAGGCAGGAACAACCCACAACTAGCGCAAAGGCCGATACTCGGAGCTCCAGAAATGATATATTAGATATGTTAGCACAGAATCAAGCTGAATATCAGAAGAATCAAGCCATATGTCAGAAAGCAATCACTGCTTGGTTAAATCATTAACCCAACAAAAGATAGCTCCTGCTCCAGCGCCTCCTGCACAGCTTGCTGAAGTATCACACAGGCAGGTCCCTTTATTTTCAGGCGACCCATTGGCTTATGCAGACTTTATCAGAGCCTTTGATCATGCTGTAGGCGAAGTGCTAGAAGACCTTCAAGATAAATTAGATTGCCTGATTCAATACACAATAGGTCCTGCTCAGGAAATGATTAAGGGTTGTGCACATTTGCCACCAAGACAAGGCTTTGAAAAGGCCAGAAAGCAACTTCAGAGTTACTGTGGCAATCAAATATTTATAGTTGATGCATATATGGATAAAGCAATGAAGTAGCCCCAAATAAAGGAAAATGACAGAGAGACTATGCAACCTTTCTTGATAACTGTATGGACTCCATGACCAAAGCAAGAAACTAAGATGCATTCAACAGCAATCAAAATATCCGTACTATACTCTTAAAGCTCCCATTTTCGTTACAAGATAGGTGGCAAAACCTAGCTTATGAAATTGAAGAAAGAGAAGACAGAGAAACAGATATTTACTGTACAATATAACTACTTTTCTCCATCAACAGGCTAAGATGTTAATGCATCCTGTTTATTGGAAAGGCCCCACAAGGTAGCACAGAGAAAAAAGAAAAGACAAACAAGGGTAGGTATTCTCTGAAGAGTAGTCAGAGGTCAGGAAGTATCTTCACTACAAATATTTCTGATGCTGCTGAAAAAAGGACTCGAGAAACCTTGGTCAAAAAGACTGTTAATGATGTCTGTGCATTTAAAATGCCTTGTGTATTCTGTAATGACCAGCATACCCTTGCCGAATGTAGTAAAATCAAAGTACTGCCACATAAAGAAAGAATTGACTTTTTAAAAAATAAAGGTTTATGCTTTTGTTGTCTGAAACAGGGGCACCTTGGTAAGAACTGTGAAGAAAAATTGAAATGTCAGACATGTTCTTTTCAGCACCCAGATATCAAGTACCCAGATATCAGGACATGAAGTTCATGCGCATAGCCTCAGAATCTGCAAGACTGGTAGGTGGCCACTGTTGTTTAAATCTGCCTTTGAAGGATGAAACACTTTAAATGCTGAACAATCTTTGTATTGCTGAACAGTATGCTATTGGGCTCAAGAGAAAACTGAGCAAAAATTCTGGGTTCCACAAAGACTATAAAGCCTTCATGAAAGACATTATTGACAAGGGTTACGCTGTCAAAGTACCCAAAGAAAGCCTGAATTGCAATGAAGGCAGGGTGTAGTACATTCCACATCACAGTGTATATCATCCAAAGAAAAATAAGATTCGAGTGGCCTTTGATTGCACTGCCAACTACCACGGGACTTCATTTAATGAGCAATTATTAAAAGGCCCTGACCTAGCTAACAATCTCATTGGTGCCCTTACAAGATTCAGAAAGGAGCCAGTAGCAGATATTAAGTCAATGTTCTACCAAGTTAAAGTACCAAATAAAGACACTGATCTCTTATGCTTTTTTATGGTGGCCTGAAGGTAATCTTAAGTAAAGACCTGGAAGAATTCAAAATGACAGTACAACTTCTTCACCCAGTTGTGCCTCTTATGCTTTGCATTGAACAGCCAAAGATGCCAGAGATACATTTTCTGAAGAAGCTGTTAACACCGTACTCAATAACTTCTATGTAGATGACTGCTTAAAGTCGGTGGCAACAGATGAACAAGCAATAAAGCTGGCAAAGGACCTCCAAGCTCCATACCTCAAAGCTGGATTCCATTTGACTAAGTGGGTGAGTAGGAACAGAGCAGTTTTATTGTCTATTTCTGAAGAAGACAGAGCTCATGAACAAAAGGACTTAGATTTGAGCAACAGTCTCCTTCCCACAGAGCGTGTCCTGGGCATCCAGTGGTGCACAGAAACGGACAGTTTCAAATTTCAGATTAGGTTACAAAGCAAGCCCCCAACAAGGCGTGGTATTCTGCATGTTGTTAGCAAAGTTTACGATCCCCTTGGTTTTCTAGCACCTGCCATACTGCCAGCAAAGCAGTTGTTAAGACTTATGCAAAGAGAAATTTGTTTGGGATGAAGAAGTAGAAGTCAAACACATTCAGAAATGGAGAAAAAAGATTGATGATTTACAGTCACTAGCAGACTATAAAGTGAACAGATGCGTTAAACCTGCCTGGTTTGGAACCATAAAGTCAGCACAAATGCACCATTTTGCAGATGCTAGTGAAGATGGATATGGCACTGTCACTTACCTTGTCTTAACCAACGAAGATGGCAAAAAGCATTGTTCATTCCCGATGGGCAAGTCAAGAGTTGCACCATTGAAGCAGGTCACGATTCAAAGATTGGAGCTGACAGCAGCCATGGTTGCAGTCAAAATGGACAAAATGCTAAAAGGTGAGCTTCAAATGCCCTTACAAGAATCTACATTTTGGACTGACAGCACAACAGTGCTAAAATACATTTCAAATGAAAGCACTCGATTCAAGACCTTTGTTGCCAACAGAATCTTAGTGATCAGAGATCATTCACAACCTTCACAATGGACGTATGTCACTCAGCCTGTAATCCAGCTGATCAAGCATCCAGAGGGCTAAGCATAAAAAACTTTCTCAAAAGCACCACATGGTCACAAGGTTTCAGGTTTCTTATTAAACCCTGAACATGAGGTGGCCAAAAAGACCAAATCAACTGACTGATTCAATTTTTGAAGATGATCCAGAAGTTAAAACTTGTGCAGTAAACATTACAAGAACAGAGGAGGTGACCAAGCCCATCAACAAACTAATCACCTACTTTTCAGTTTGGCTACGCTTGAAGAAAGCAGTGGCTTGGCTCTTCAAGTTTAAAGACATACTGCTGCACTTAAAAAATGAAAGAAAAACATTTCAACTAGGAGTCAGTCAACCTAAAAATAATCCAGAAAAACAAAAATCACTCATCGAAGAGCACATAAAAAGGTATAAACTGACCTTAAAAACAAGCCCAATTTCTCTATAAGACTTGGCTAAAGCTGAAACAGAGCTTATATGCCTCATTCAAAAGCAAGAATTTACAGAAGAATTAAAGGCTTTAAAGAAAAAGGCTTGTGTAATAAAGAACAGTCAAATCTATAAACTTGACTCAATCATACAAGATGGAATACTGAGATTTGGAGGAAGACTCAACAAAGCTGCAATGCCCAAAGAAACTAAACATCCTGCAATTATTTGCAAGCATTCACATATTGCCTCTCTTATATTGCAGCACATTCATAAAGAAATCAGACATAGTGGGCGCAGCTATATGCTCGCACAGTTATGCCAGAAATACTGGATACCTCAAGCAAACTCAGCTATCAGAAAAATCATTTCAAAGTGCACATGCAGAAGATACAATGCGAAAGCAGGTGAGCAAAAAATGGCAGATTTGCCAGAAGATCGCCTAGTACCTAACCAACCATCATTCACCAGAGTTGGAGTTCATTATTTTATTCTGCCTGCTCATGTGCCCGCACGCAACAACTCACCAAACACAGCCTCAGTCGCTTTCGTCTGTGCAAAAGTCCACATGCACCTCTGAGCCACGTTGACATTTCACTTCATGCAAGACAGAGAGCCCCGCCAGCCAACTCTAACAGAGCCCTGCCCATGGGTTACGCACGAAAAAGCCACGAACGCCCACTCTAACCCCTTCTGATCAGCTGATGTAGAGCTGTGATTCCACACTCGGATACAGTGGGTTAAAAACAGCCGTTCAACACTGTTTATACATGAGGCCCCAAGTCAGTGAGAAAGAGCAACACTTGGAAAAGAATGGTAGACTTACAAATGTAGCAAGGAAAGTGGGATGAGACAAGTCTCCAAACAGGTTTTGATCCAGTAAATATGTGGATGATGTGGAGAAATATGTGGAGAATGCAGGCTCACTGTAAAGGTAGGTGTAATCCTTAAGTGACCATCTTAGTGCTATAAGAAACCGTAGGAAAGATAATGTCAGTGATGTAGCAATCCACTCAGATGTTCAGAAATATAACATGAGATATCCCAAATGCAGTTAGAAGACTAGTTAGGGCTAACACACAACAGCAGACATAAGTGTAGCACCACTCCATATTTTAGTTGACTCAAAAACCACAACAAAATCCAGATCCAATATGAACAAATATGAAATCTTAGTTTTCAAAAAACAATAAAACAAAACACAGTGAAAGAAAGTAAGAAAGTGTGCAAAAAGTGTTAAGATGTTTAACGCAGAGTGTGCGGCAGTGTACCGCCTCCCTGCAGTGAAGAGCACTGTACTGTTTTAATTGTTGTTTGTACTCTGGGTCATAATGATGTATCCAAGTTTCATTCATAGATATGAAATGCTGTTTAAAGTCTTCCCTCTCTGAATCAATTAACCTCAAGATTCTAGTTTTAATATTTTATACAGTGATTCTTCATTTCATAACCCTACATTCTGGATTCCCTTCATGTGCAGATCTTACTTAAATTTAACTGCTCATGAAGAGTAAGTTTAGCTGTCCTATAAGTAATTCCTACAGGCCCTATTATCTTACACACTGTCACTCTTTGATTCTGCATAATGATTGGCTCCAAAGTGGTGACATTTTCTTTGGCCATTGGTGTCAAAGAGTAGCCACACTTTGGCTCATCTTATAGAGACGTTGTTGCCACATTGTAATTCTTAAGCCCATCTCTTTACTGTGATGTGTGACCTGTCCAGATAGGCATTGGCTTGGCAAGAACAAATTTCTCTAGGATTAAACATTAGATGTTGGCACAATATTTAATTTTATGGTTTTTGTTTACTTCTATGTTGACAAGTTTCAGAAACAACAAATATACAGTACCCTGTAAACCATAAGTGCTCAGCATTTCTCATTCACATATTTTATAACACATGAGCTAATCTTGTGCCACTCACAAAATCAGCCGCATACAATACTTATTTCAGGTGCAGGCTGAAAGCTTTTTCATCACCCTTTGTAAAGATTTCACACAGACAGTGAATGGTTTATTTTGAACTTAATCTCTTGGCACTGAGACCTGGCAGCACTAAACTGGACTGCACTGTGCATACCAAGCATTTGAAATAATAATGTCCTTAATACAAGGCAAGGATTGACATTATGGCTGCAAGCTGCTGCAGAATGAACCTGGACTTTGTATCAGAAGCATGTGTGAACACTAAGAAAGTAAGGGAATAGGTGAGCGGTATGATGTAGGGGTTAAGCAGTGGATTTGAACCCCCTAGGTGGCATCGTCTAACTTACTCACTGATTTTATTGAGCTCCATCTGTAACAAACAGCAGTAAACAGTTTTAATGTAACATAAATTGCTGTAAGTAAAGGTGTCAGCCAAATATATAATAACAATAGTAAAATGCAAAATGCCATGTTTTGGTGGCAACACATTTTATGTTTCTGGCATCAGCTGCAAAGCAGAATGATCATCTTCCATTATTCTAATATCTTTTTACATACATCGGTGGTTTACAGGTATTATTGGTCATGACTCTTCCAATCCAAAACTGCAGTTTATTTCAGTATTACTTGTTTGCTGTTTGATATAACATTTCATTTGTTTTTGTACAGTACCTTTAATGATAAGATCCTTTCCTTGAAAACCTAGGAACATCCTTTAACTCTGTGCTGATGAAAGTTGGCAGCTGAAATGACAGTGGCTTGCAGGAATCTACTAGCAGTAAACATCTTTATTTTGCTGCACCTATAATCTTTCTTAGCAGTTTTTAACATTCAGGTTGCCAGCTAGGAAATCAAATAAATCAGCTTATAGTGAAGCAAATAAAACCAATCTATTTAAGTTTACAATATTTTTTCACATAAAGGCAATGACCTGATGGGATGTTGTATAACTAATTGATGACCTATAGTGTAAAGTTTTGTATACAGCCTTATTTAAAATGTTTTTCTTATGTTCTTATTATAGCCTCTTGATCATCTTTTATTTTATTTCATGTCAGCCTAATATATTGGCATTTTATCATGTAGATTTTTCTGTCCCAACCACCCATTATGTCACAAATGACTTCTTTATTATCACTCTCTCTAATCTCTTCTTAATACCAAACCTGTTTCCTTTTTTAACAACAAGACATATTTTTTGTGAAAAAAAAGGAAGAATGACAGATCATTTGAAGTAATGTAATAAGCATCCTATTCAGCCATGACTGGTACCACCCTGCAGTATGTCATTTATCTAATCATCAAGTATATCAATCAATAACATCTAAAATGCCATGGGGCATATGAGCTGTGACTTTATTGGATCAGAAAACAAGCTGTATGCACCACATGGAACAACTCAGCTGCATTTTGTGCATGTCAAAGAATACACATAATGGCATATCTTTGAATACTTAAAGGTATTGTTATAGGGAAAAACATCCTGACAACAGAAAAATCAATGATATTGCATCTAGGAACTATTGTAGGAGGTAAATTTGTTAGGTTTGAATACACAGTGGGAGGTCTGAAAATCAAAAGTACACCTTATGAGAATGATTGAGAAGTTGTAGTGGACTCAACTGCCAGACAGTGTTCAGAAGCCATTAAGAAGGCTAACAGAATTTTATGTTATATAGCATGATGTGTAGAGTACAAGTACAAGAAGGGTGTACAGTTTTGGTCTCCAGGCTAAAAAAAGTACATAGCAGCACTGGAAAATGTCCAAAGAAGAGTGACTAGGGTAATTCTAAGGCTACAGGGGATGAATTATGTATAAAGATTAAAAGAGCTGTGCCTTTTCAGTTTAAGCAAAAGAAGACTAAGAGGTGACATGATTGAAGTGTTTAAAATTATGAAGGGAAATAGACCAGTGGATCGAGACTGTTATTTTAAAATAAGTTTCTCAACAACTTGTTAACACTAGAATTACCAAAGCCTACAAAAAAACTTGTAATTCCAGCCCACCTTACATCCCTTCGCACTGCAAATGTGTCGATAAGCACAAGCAACAAGCAGCAAGCAGCCTGCCTAAAAACCACCACACAAACAGCAAAAATCGCTCTCCCAGCTCAAGCCTTGATTACCTGGGAGTGAAGTGCTGGAGTTTTAGAGGGTAAATATTATATCGTTATTTGGAACACATGCATTTCATGTGTGTTCCGTGTCTAAAACAATTTATGTAAACACATTGTTAAAATGAAACATTTTTCATGTTAGATCTGACGCTGTTAGTTTTCAAATAATATTGCATTACTGTGACAATGTTTTCTGACTGGTACTATTCAGCTCATCAAGTGATTTCTTCAAAATGTCACATATAGTTTCTTCTTTTCCCCAGTGCTGCGATGATATAATGGACCAGAAGGCATGAGCTTATTCAGTGCAAACAGGAACACGCAGGTGGCTGGTTGCTGTGTGCTACAACATGCTTGACCTGGCGGCGATGAACACACATACAGTGGAACCTCGGTTCACGAACGTCTCGGACCACATACAAATCGGGTTACGACCAAAAAGTTTGCCAAACTTTTGCATCTATTCACGACCATACACTCGGGTCATGAACAAGCCAGTTTCCCTTCTGGTTCGTATGCGCCGATGATTTTCGCACGTGTTCAGTCTCTTCCTGTGCATTCCTTGTGCAGCGAGCGAGCGAGAGAGAGAGTGAGCGCGAGAGAGCGAGAGAGAGAGAGATCGAGAGAGAGAGAGCGAGTGCGAGAAGGCAGTTAAAGAATGCATTGGGCTTGTTTTTAAAGAGCCTGCAAGGTTAGTTTTCTCTGTTCAAGGTTTTCTCAGTTTTATTCAATGTTTTTACATTTAGTTTACTATTACACTGTGCATTCTATGGTATAATTAACTATTTTTGTGCTTAAAAATCTTTAAAAAAATATATTTACATACAGCTCGAACGGTCTGGAATGGATTAATTGTATTTACATACAATCCTATGGGTGAAATTACTTTGGGTCTGAGGTTCCACTGTATACTGTGCAAGGCATGCATGGGTCGACTGAGAAAAGAGGAGTGTTCCTGGCTCAAAAATACATTGATTTGATTGAGACGTTCTTCACTTGGGCAGCATTTTCTTCACAGTGCCTTCCCCAGGACCATGAACTTAAATCCATACCACACACAGTTTAGAATAACACAACCATCTTAGTCACACAGCAAATCCCCCAGGAACATGAATTTGAATTAACAGCCCATACAGTGGAGAAAAGCACAACCATCTTAGTCAGTTAAGCCAAAGGAGAGCACTGTCAGGGCAAATGACTAATCTGGCTTCTGACTATCAGGATGTCTCTTCTGTGGTTGTTCAGTGTGAGCCACTGCTACACAATCAATCACTACAACATATGTTTGGCAGCAGTTATTGCTAACAGCATTAGGTCAGGTCAGGTCAGGTTGGGGAGCATGCACTGGCACAGCATGTTGCCGCACCCATCTCACGATGAAACAGCTCAGCATCCCCCCCAAGGCAGACATGCGGTCCAGTCCACCCTCTATCTGCTGCAGCCAAGTATTACTTGGGCATCCCCTTGGTCTCGTCCAGCCACTCTAGTTCTCAAAAATGAGGATCCTGTGAGCCAGATCACCCTCTGGGAATTGCACCACATGGCTATAGTGCTGTAACTGACACCCCCTCACAATGCAGGTAAGGTGCCTCATTCAGTACTCCATGAGCAACCGTTCATTCAACTTGAAGTCAAACCAGCGGTACCCAAGGATTCTCCGAAGAGGCACAGTACTAAAGAAGTCCAGTCTTTGTCTCAGGTCACCGGATAGTGACCATGTCTCCCAACCATACAGCAAGAGAGGAAGCACCAGGACTCTAAAGACTTGAACATTCGTCCTTTTGCGTAGATAGTGTAATTAGTAAATGAGGCCATGTGAATAACTGATTTTTAATATGAGACACAAGAATATAACTTTTTAAATGAATAAGTGAAATAAGTAACATAAATTGTGTTTTCTTTTGTTCACACATGGCATCTTACATAGCCTTGGTGAAAATCTAATAACTTTGCTGAAATTAATAAAATATGAAACAATGCAGAAAACAGGGGAAACACACTTTTTAAAAACATTGCATATAAATTAATTATTAAATATATACCAGCATATTATGAACCAGAAATTTCAATTAAAATATTAAAGAAAGCTGAAAACTTTCCCAGTAGTACTGGGCAAAATTACATTTTAGTCACTTAGTCAATGCAGGGCTAATAAGGAAATGCCAATTAATTCCCTTTGCATTATGTGGTAAGATGACTATGAAAAGACATCCGCCCACTCATATAAAAATCCAAATTTTCTACATTTACAATGTTGGCCGATTTCACTAGGAGTAATAGGGTTTTTATGTTAGGACTACTGAAACTAAAGTCTTAAAGACTAATATCATCAAATGAAATAATGACTTTAAAGTGCCGTACCAAGAGATCACTCTTTCAGTTTTAGAGGATTAGTAAAAACTGTATTGAAATGATGACTTTAAATTTTTTAGGACTATAATTTTTCAAAGGCTAAGAGCGCCTGAATACATGGCAATTTCCATTCTGTTGAGCTATTATTTCCTTTACTGTGCTGTTCTATAATACAATATAATGATCATTAATATAACAATACACGCTGCAGATGGGGCCGTCTACTCAGATTTGTCAAAAATTAGGTTTTCTCTCATTAAATATGCATAATTAATCCACAGTGAATTGCAACATTACTTAGAATAGCAACCATTTAAGATCTTTAGGCTCAATAAATAATGTGAAGTTATTTTCATTTGAATGACTTTAAGGAAAAAAGGACAAGGAACTTTTTTAGAGCTTAAAGAAGCTGACAACTACATGAGGTAGACCCCAAACAACACCCAATCCCCATTTTGGGGATAATGAAAAACTGCCTCTCCCCATATGATCATCTCATTTAAAAATGAAAGGAACATAAAATTGATAAATATACCAATTTCCTATTGTCATTTGCTTCTTCTTCTTTCACCTGCTCCTGTTAGGGGTCACAACAGCGGATTATCTTTTTCCTTCTCTTTCTATCCTTTGCATCTTGATCTGTTACACCCACCACCTTCATGTCATCTCTCACCACATCCATAAACCTCATCTTAGGCCTTCCTCTTTTCCTCTTACCTGGCAGCCCCATCCTTCTCCCAATATATCCAGCATCTTTCCTCTGCACACGTCCAAAGCAATGCAATCTCACCTCTCTAACTTTGTCTCCAAACCTTTCTTATGTTCATGTTGGCTTGTGTTAAACTTCAGAATGGTGGTTATGCATGTCACACAACACTTGTTGTCATATTTCCACACAAAAAATATGTTAGTGACTGTTATGCCACCATTAAAACCATTAAAACCCCTGGCCTAAATACCATTATTCTTATAATAAAAGAGTTTGTTAATCAAAATTTAAAACAAGACCAAAAAGCCAAGGGCAATAAAAATAAGGCAAAAGGGTATTGTTTAAAATGCAAATTCCATTATCCATAGCAATGTAGACAACAGAGAAAAAGGGTCAAAAATGAATAAACAAATAAATAAATGAACCCAAAAACAGCAAAGGTGATTCAAAGAAGAAGTGATTAACTAATGTTCTAGTGAGTATCTGTTTCTGCACAACACAATACATAGATAGGGCAGTCTTTCAGCTGGATTTGGGAAGGGAGTTGGAGGCATCCTTATGGTGACATATCTTAAGTGCATTAGGCATATAAAAAAAAGAACAAATATTAACAAATAACAGTAAATTAAACAAATATTAATTAAGAAAAAAATATGCAAATATTAAAGAAAACATGACCACTAACATTTTTTTTTATTTCTGAACACTGTGCAGGCAGCAGTCTTTTACAGAAGCTCTGTGCTCTTGTGTTTTTGAACTTATTTTTTTTAGCTACTAGTTTTGATTAATGTTAGAATTAGATGTGATCTGGTGTGTTACAGTATGTAGAGAGTACAAATTGTGTAAATGGATATCACATTTACAAATGATCTGCTTATGTCATTGCAAAAGTAAATGCCAGCAAATCTTAAGTGCCATTCAGACAAGCTGTGAACTTAAGAGAAGTCATAGGGAAAGCAAGCAGCATCTGAGAACTATTTTACATCTGCAACACCAGGAAGTGCAAGAGACACTGAGAAATGAAAAGTAAAATGTATTAAACAGTCTCGTAATCAGCTACTAGTACTGTAATCTCGAGCAATAAAACAACTCCATCTCACTCTACCGCAAGAGTCCAAAGATGGTGAGGGTGAAAAGCTAAAGTGAGATAATGAAAGGATGGCAGAAAGCATTCAAAACTGGTCTCCAATCCACTTTAATGAGGACTGTTTGATCAATTTCAAACAAGATGGATGAACTTTCAACTCACATAGCATGTCACAAGATGATCCCTGCATTATGGAGAGCTGGTTCGGGCTTGATATTTTTAACAGTATTTTAATGTTTGATGGATTTCATTTGAATCAAAAAGACACAGACCCAGAAGAGTGCTGAAAAAGGGCAAGGGGAAGCCTGGGCACCTGTGTAAAAGGGAGCAGGTTACAAGTAAAAATATAATGTGCAAGTCAGACATTAAAATACTGACTGTCAGAATTCATCCACAGTATTTGCCCAAGTTAAGTTACATTATTCTTATTAATGTTTATGTTCCTCCCTCTGCAAATGGGCACTTGGCAACAGAAATGATTCATTCTGTTAAAACATTCATATTATGATTCACTCTGACCCTGCATTTATACTACAGCATGTGGTGATTTCAATAATGTGGCTTTAGAAGGAATAATGATAACCTTCTATCAGTATGTGTTATGTTCTACTCATGAAGTTAGCAAGGTAGACCTGCTTTATGGAAATGTTAAACATGCTTTTAAATGTAAACCTGTGGTACCACTGGGCAGGTCTTACCACAGTCTGACCTATTTTACTGTTATTAGATGGCAACCTTTTTGGAGATGCATGCAGAAGATACACTAGGAAATGTTGTGTGAGTGATATGCAAAGAATATCAAGGGACTCAATCATTGAATCACCAACTATTTATCTATATACAAAATATTTTAAAAAACAACTAAAAGATTAAATAGAAGGAAAACACACTTAAACCTTGGATAGATCCTTGTTATAATATATAATTCTTAGCTCTGGTGGCTTTTGACTTCTGCCTCACATGATTGAAGTGATATATACCTCTCTATTATATAAAAAAATCTTGGGATGAAATGAGACGTGACTTTCTCAGAAAGACATTTTCACTTCCCGCGAGACAGACTTTGTCTTTTTTCGGCCCCGGGTGTGATTAAATCTCTTGGCACAAAGACTAGATGACAAAGCAGAATGTCGTAAAGAATTCAAAAACGCAGGTGCAATTCAAAAGTCTAAAAAAAAAATGATAGTAATGATCGCATTAGTACAAACAAATGCAACTTATTACTTGGTAAAATAACGGAACAGCAAAAAGAGATTGAATAGTGTTTCTTCCAAATAAAGAGG
>JANRMT010062791.1:235831052-235848885 GCA_026402145.1 Polypterus bichir lapradei | reverse complement strand
TAGATAGATAGATAGATAGATAGATAGAGTGTCCCCCATAATGTTTGGGACAAAAGCACATTTTTCCTTGATTTATGTCTCTGCTCGACAGTTTAAAATTACAAATCAAACAATTCAGATGTAATTAAAATTTACATTGCAAGCTTTAATTCAATGGCCAAAGCCAGTCTTGAAGCACCATAATATCTTTTGGTTACCTGCCTGTGACTGGACTTCTAATTTAAATAAATATTGTGGAAAGAGAAACTCAAAACAAGCATTTTCAGATATCATAGGCAATCTTGCTTATTAGCTTATAGTTTGGGCTTCAATAAAATCTCAACAGAAGCAAAGGAAAAATGAGATTTCTGCAGTGTAGGTTAATGCTGGTGTGGCTTTGTGTGTACTTTAGCATAAAATTACAAAGATTTCCTGTTGGATGGCAGTTGTTAAAGAGACTAACCAGAACAGAGAGTCCGAGTTTCTTCTCTTCTTCTAGGATAGCTTCTTCAGCTATAGGGGTAAAAGAGGAAACTGTGTTACATCCAAATCCTTCCCCTCTTGAATCTTTAAAGTCATTATGCCTGTGCAAATTAGAAAATTGACTGAGTCCCGAAGAAATGTTGGGAGCTAGACCAGGCCACCTCATTTAATGCAATTGTCCAAAAAACTGAACAGAAACAAGCTCTCATTGGTGCAACAGAAAGCAGGCTTCTATTGTTCCATCTTAGCCAACATGGCTCTTCTGAGCGGGTCAGTCATGGGGAGTTCTGCCATGTGGAAGCTTCTCACCAAAGTGAGATGCCATCCTCTGGGAACATCTCTGTTTTATATCACCCCAGTCCACTAGGGCAGGACCAAGGGACAGACAGAGTTCAAGTTGTCCTCAAAAGGGGAAGTTTCTTGGTGCTGTGGAGACAAAAAGAGACAACATGGCTTGTGACTATACATCCCCCCTCCTGTTTTTAGGTTGGTATTTTGCCCATGCATGACACCCCCAAAGAAAGACATTACATCAACGCATATAAAAAGTTGTTTTGACATATAAGTTTTTGAGTACTTTTCTTTGGAATTTAAATATAATTTGTGTTTTTCACACAATAATGGGATATGTTTTCTGAGCTTATTTAGATTTTATGCTCATTTTTTGCATTGTGGTTTACTGAAGTTGCCATTTAAAAATACATTGATCTGATTATAACAGAATGAAACTTTAAAACAATTTGCTTTTTATAATTATATATGCTTACTGTATGCATTAATAAGCTCTGGGAGGCAAAATGGGTTCTACTCACAACTTTATATGTCAAAAGGAAGGCTTTAAAATCAGCTCTAAAATTCACTGGAACCCAGTGTAGTAATATAAGCACAGGTGTATTTCACATTCAAGTTATCTAATTCTAGTTGCAATCCTTGCTGCAGTATTTGGAACAGTCTGCCAGTAAAATAGTACACAAGGCAATCTTGGATTAGATAAATGACAAAGCATCTTTTACATGTTATTCATACCCCATAACCAGTTTAATAAATTATGTGTATGAATTTCTATTTTGTATATAAAGTACATCTACAAATAACAACAACTTTCTGCTTCCATACGATATACCCAGATGCTTGCATTACCTGTTTTCAGAAGTTTTTTTTTCTGTAAGTTTTCCTCTTGTAATGTTGCCAATTATTCCAAATTTAATAGTAAAATGTGCTTTTGAGATTCAGAGACAATTCTTAAACTAAATGTCTTGCACAATGTGCACATTTGTACTGTCCCTTTTGGCTGCCTAATACACCAGCATAAACTTGGAATTAAAAAAGGGTCACATGCAATACTGAAATTCCATTTCCAAAATTTTGAAAGGTTAGAGTTTAATAAAATATAACATCAGAATAATAAATCATTTCAATTAATCTTAACCTCATGTCTTTTATCTATTGATGTTGCTAGGATACCAAAGTTAAAGTAAAGGATCTAGTTGGATTAAAGTCTAATTTTAGCTTGCAGTCAGATCTGATACAAATAATAACCTTTGATTTGCAATGAATGTCTGGTTTTGATTTTTGTTTTGTTGTTTAATTCTATTTCTGTACAGAAATGAAATATATTGCATTATAAATGTATGTGAACATATCTTTCAGTATAATGTAACATATATGTAGCTCAAATACAGATATTTAAGATTATATACAAAATATAATGAAACATAATTTTCACTAAATGCAATGTAATACATACTTTCAAATACAATATATATAAGACATACATTATACTATGTGCTCAGACCCAAGACAGATCACTCATATCTATTTTGGTGTTGTGGCATCCGGCCGGGGCTGGAGCCCAGCCGGGATGCCCAGGAGGACTGGAGGAGGGCTTGGACCTCCTCCAGACCGCGAGGGGGCGTCCGCCCTGGTTATGTTGGGGGCCACGGGTAAAGGGCTTAGAAGCCCAGCCCTGTAGGGACCCGTGGCCACTGCCAGGCGGCGCCCCGGTGCCTGAATATCCCTGGAGCCCAGCACTTCCGCCACACCAGGAAGTGCTGGGGGGAAGACGACAGGGGACACCCGGACAGCTTCCGGGTGCGCAGCCGGCACTTCCGCCACACTGGGATGTGTCTGCGGAGGAGTGCCGGGAAGCAGCTGGAGCCCATCCGGGTTCCTATTTAAGGGGCCGCCTCCCTTCAGTCGATGGCAGAAGTCGTGTGGAAGAGAGACGGAGCTGGAGAGAGGACTGGAGGCGGCCATGAGAGAGAGGCATTTTGACTGTGAGGCCTGGACATTGGGGGAATGGTGCAAGAGGCACTGGGGAGTGCACTGTAAATAATTGAGAATAAACGTGTGTTGGGTGAACTTACGTTTTCTGCCTGTCTGTGTCCGGGTTCAAGTCCACAGTGTATATTCATGTCTTCCCAATAAGTCCATTTTATTTTGGACCCCCTGTTAATAATATGTGCTGTGTCACATTGCAATTTGATCTAGAATATAACACCTTTGCTTCAGAACAGCTCATCCACCTGAAGCTAAGCATGTTCATATCCAGTCAGTACTTGGATGAGTGACCATCTAGGAAAAGCTATGGTTGTTGCTGAAAGAGGTAGTTGATTAGACTAACAGGGAGTGCGTACCCTGTGGGGAGTGTGTGTGGATCCCCGTGTCCCTGTCATTAAGGATGAGATGTAAAACTGAGGTCCAGACTCTCTGTGGTCATTAAAGATCCCTGGGCATCCTTCAAAAATTGTTTCTGGTGTCCTGATTAAATTTTCCACCACTGCCTAGTCATTCTAGCCCCTAATCATACTCATGTGTCTAACTGGATATCTCTGTTACCCCTTCACCATCTAATGCCTAATGTGTGGTGAGCATACTGGCACAATAATGGCTGCCATCACATTATCCAGGTGGGTGCCCCTTTGTCGATGTAAAGCTCTTTGAGTAGTAAGAAAAGCCCTTTATATATGTAATTATTATTATTATTATTATTATCCATTGGATATTCTAAAAATACACTACAAAACACAAAACAGTCTAGATTTAAATATATAATCTGTAATATTTTGTACAGTATAAGTAAATTAATAGTAAAAAAATTGTAAAATATATCTTAAAATATATTATTTCTATTATTCTAAAAAACATGAAAAAATATTTTTTATACTTTTTTAAATATATTGCAAAGTGCAAAAAATTATTGTAAATGCCATGTGGGTTGGACGGACATCCCAACCAGGAGAGAGGAAGGGGCCAGACCTGGAAATAACGGACAGCCCAGTAGAAATGATTGACATTGCAGGCCACAGGTTATTCCCTCAGGACACGAGATGGCAGCAATCCACCATATCGGTCTCCATTTGGGAACCAGCAGGGAATGCTGGAAGATGTAGTCCTGCAACACAGCGCTGCTGGGGACCTTGGGTGCCACAAGGGGGCGTTGCAGAGAGATGGGCTCCCTAATAAGTGGGACTTCCATATGAACCAGACGTACTTTCATCGGGAAGTGGCCCTGGCACCGGAAGTACTCCCGGGTCCTTAATAAAAGAGACCACACTCCCTTGGCCAGGTGACTGGGAGCTGGGAGGGCATGAAGCAACACACTCGTCCGGGAAGGGCAGTACAGTGGTGAGTAGAATTGTGATTTGTAGAGAGAGAGATGTTACTTGTGTTTTGCTATTTTATGAAGGAATTTGGTTAATAAACCATCTTTTCTTTGAACCCGGGACACTGTGTGTGATTGGGGTTTGGGGACAACCCCAGTTCCATCACATTATCTTGAAAGCAGTTTATAACATATTTTAAAATATTAATATAGGTAATAAAATATTTAAAAAATATATATTTTACATGTATTATTCATTTTTGTAAGGATTGCTTGAAACTGTAGCTCAACCTACTTAGTGAGTCAGAATTGTGGAAGAAATCTAACCATTGAATGTAAAAATTATTATTTCTCTCTGAATTTACTACATAAAGTCCTTAAAAAATTCATCCATTCATTTTTAAACCTTGTCAATTGTGTGAGCTTATGGTGAGTCTTATGGAGTCTTACTGATTTGATGGGAACACCAGGAATTAACTGCCTCTCCTCTTCCTCCAGTTATCCCAACTATGACCCAGGGAAGCCTCATGGAGCCATCTCTGGTATATTGTCATCTTCTTCTTCTTTTCTCCTCCACCCAGCGCAGCCAAAGTATGATTGTCTTTTATAATTTTTTCTCATGACAGCATTAAATGGGGTTCATCCATTATGGACTCCCAGCCCTTTTCATGTTTTTGTGTCCTTCATTTACTACCTTCATTTTCTATTATCAGTTTAGGCCTACCCTGGCAAGATCTAATAGTCATTGATAGGATGCTCTGTCATTTCAAAGTTCATAGATACTCACTCTAGGAACATTTACAGTCACTAGCTTGTAGATGTGCTACACATTGTAGTCGGCATAGTTTCTACCTGTAATGTCTTCTCATTGGTTGTTATCAATAAAATGCAGATTACTTAATATGAGTTAACTTGTAGTAGTCAGTCTCTTGATGGACACCACCTACAAGTAAACCGCTTTTGGGACTATAGTATAAAATACGAATATTTCAGTCGGTAACAAATGTTAGAAGACGATAGTGAGCATCTGAAATAAGAATGAGATGTCAGCAGGGTGTCAAATAACAGAATAATTCATTTTCAGTTAGTTTTTAGCCATATTTTGTATAACATTTATTTTTCACAAAATAATTGACATATGTGGAACCACAACCATCTGAGTATTTTTCAACCATTAGCACTTCACCACTATGAAGTTGAAAAGAAAACAGAGACATTTAATTAGAACAAATTGTGCAAGACTTAACTTGTTACAGTGGCATGTAGGAAACACTGCAGCACCCCAGACACAACTCTACAAACACAGGTCTTGGGTGCAAATAAATTATTTCAGAAATTCCTCCAAATGGGCTTTTTAACATGGTTTGCACAATCACATTCCCTTGTTTACTCTCTTGTTTCTTCTTTCTCTTTCTTCTCTTCTTTTCCTCCACTCATCTTAGGTGAGCTTTGTCCATCTCCACCTGACTCCAGCTTACCTGGGTGAGGCAGATCGATTTCTTTAATCTCAGACCCTGGGGTACTTCTGGTGCCAGGGCATTACCCATAGGAAGCACTTCCCGGTCAGGTGGAAGCCCCACAAAGTAGGGATCACAAATTCCTTCAGCAGGGAGAAGCCCCTGGCAGCACAAACAGACACAATGGGGCTGCTCTGTGTGACTACTGCAACCAGCAAGCCCTGCAGTTTTCCGTATGGGTACAGCAGACCAGTGATGCAGGATATTCAGAACACCACCATATTTACTGTGAGGCTGGCTCCTGTCGGCAAGGGCAGGGAACAGGATGCCTTTCTTCTTGGCCACTCAGTAGAGTGGCATGCTGTACATCTAAAGAATCATGCACCATCTCAGTGGGAATGCCAGTGCATGCCTGCTGTCCATCACATTAGACAAAGCTGGGTTATTGTGCAGCTGGCTTGTACAAAGAGTTGTGTGCTTCGTGTGCAGGCTAAGAGGTAATTCAAAAAGATTTTTTTTAGAGAAAATAATTTTTAATAGAGTTTTTCACAATATCAAAATGAATTTAATTGATATATTAAAATAACATCTGGATTTTACATTGGTACCAGGAAGAAATGTATCTATTTTCACTGTGGTGGTATTGTATTTCTACTATTGAAGAATACAGCTTTAAGAACAGAGGTGAATAACTATGTCAGCGGAGAGGTCCTTGATAAGTTCAAGCAGGCAAATGACAACATTCCCCAAACACAGAAAATATAAGTGAGCGGGGTTGGGGAAGAATAGGCAGTCAAAAGAAGTAAAGGCTATTTATTTTAAAGTCAGGATGGAAACTGTAGGTATGTCCTGATCTAGCAGTGATGACAATATCTCAGTGTTCTCAAGATCCTGGCATGTACAGTACATTATTCAGTGAAGGCCACTGGAGAGTTCTGCCTCTTTGTCAGGCAAGCTCCACGTCTGAAGAGTCTCCCCAGATTGGATATATTTATTTTGTTATATTAATTTTGGAAAGTAAACCTGTGTGAAGTATTTTCAAACATATCTCTGACAGATCTTTCATCCATTACTGCCAAATGTTCCTCAAGCTATTGCATCTATTTTGAACTATTGTTTTTTAGTACGCTTTTGGGAGAACTTTTTGTCCTTAGTGTACTTACAAAATCAGATCACTGTATACACATTTCTAAATGTAACATAGTTAAAATAAAACACACAATAAAAGACACAATGCACCAAGTGATATGTATATACAAGAATAACATATCTTAAAAACATATCAGCATACAAACATACAATTCACAGTATTTATTTAAATACATGCAAAGTATACATACACCTCCATAATATGGAATGTAGTTAACTTCCAAAACAAATAAAGATGCAGAAGGTGAAATCTGTAAAACAAATACAGCAAAATTTAACAAAAGGATACATTAATAAAGGACTAATGCTCCAGAGGGCCTACCTATACATGTATTAAGTTATCTTGTATGCGGTCCACTTGCCCGCAATCTTCAAATGATCCCTACTCACTTTTCACAAAACAGTCTCCTTCTCTACACCTCGGCCTGTCCCCTCCCACCAGTTAAGCCCCTTTCAATGCTCTCCTACTTACTTTAACCTAAATGATGTTTTGACCAATAGATCTCTTTAGCCCCTGGCCCATTACTACTTCCTTGATGATATATAAAAAAGCTCTTCTATCTAGAAACTTAGAGGACTCTTTATGTATGTTTTTTTTCTTTCAAACATTTACATTTATAATACAACAATCAAATAAAAGTTTCTATAAACAAAAGACGAAACGTTAGTCCAAGCAAAAACAAATTTAATCAGTAAATCAGAGAATAAATATTTGTTATTCTTAAGAGAGTTTACCAGTAATGAAAATCAACTTTCGTTATACTCCCTCATATTGTTTGAAATAAGGAGTTAAGCAACTTTTGGAGGCTTATTTTAGGACAATAGTATTAATTAATTAATTATTTCCAGAGTCTAAAAATGCATGATTCCACGCAAAGACATTTTTATTTGTTAATTTTAGGAAATATAAGATCATTACCCTATTCAATTAATGGCAGGTGCATTAGGATTCTTCCAGTTGAGCAAGATAAGGTGATGCACTAACAATGTAATATCAACAATTAATATCAAAAAATATCATTATAATTCAATATACTGCTGTGAAAGAATTTGGGATAATTGTAACTCTGATGCTATTGAAGGACATAAGTAAATATCTTTCCTCAAAAATATTTTTGTAACATTTTAATAACATTATTTTTATTTGTTCTGGCTGTCTACTTGGCTGAAGAGGCCAATTCTAGAGTGACTTACTCTGCTGCAAAAGCTGCATCTGTGCACAGTCTCTGGGCTGTTGGAGTTCTTATACTCATTTCTGTGTGCCCACTTGTCTGCTGCTACATTCATCAACTTCTCTTTCCAAGTCTTGAGATGTTAGATTAGAGTGTTTCTCCACCTCATGTTGTTAGCTGCATGGCCCTCCCAGCATTCAGTATCTATGTCAAATGCCTTCATGTCTCTCTTGCAGACATCCTTGTATTGCAGCTGTGGGCAGCCAGTGGTTCTCATTTCAGATGCTACCTCTCCGTAAAGGATGACTTTTGGGATGCAGCCATTTTCCCTACAATGCACATTGCCAAGCCAGCGCAGTCTGTGCTGTCTGTGCAGGGAACGGGACAGGATCTTCGGCGTTGGACACTTTGTCTTGTGAGGATATACCCAGAATATGACACATACTTCTCAGATGAAGGGTGTTGAGTCTTCTCTCCTGTCTGACATATTTGGAACAGGTCTCACTGCCATATAGCAACATGCTGATAGCACAGGCATTGTACACTGCAATCTTTGTCTTCATTGTCAGCTTGGGGTTTGACCACACTCAAGTTGTGAGGTGTGCAAGTGTTAAAGCTGCCTTCCCAATCCTCTTGTCACTCTCAATATCTAAGGAGAGATTGTCAGTAATGGTGGAGCCGAGTTATGTGATCTGATGGACGATATTGAGTTTATAGTCGTCGATGGTGATGACTGGCGTTACCACTGTATCCTGTCCCAAGATTTTCATCTTTTTCAGAATGATGGTCAGTCCAAAGTCCTTACTTGCCTCGGAGAAGCAGTCCATCAGTGACTGCAGTTCCTGTTGTGCGTGGGTCACAGGTGCTGACGTCTGATGTTCGATTCTCGTAAGGGGATGTAAAAGTGTGTACACCTGACAAGCCCCATTAAGGTCAAAATGCGTATCGTGTACTCTTTGTATTATTTGGCAGATACTGTAACACATATATTTGAGCTGCTTCTTGCAACTGAGAGATTGTGGCAGATGTCTGCCGACTGGCTGACCAGCCAAAAGTGTTACCTGGTATTTAACCACCTAATAATCAGATTGCTATTCAGACTTAAAAAAAAAAAAATATATATATATATATATATATATATATACACACAATATATATGTTGTCACACACGTGCAAGTAGGAGGCAGCTAAAGGGCTGACCAGGGGGTGCACTGACTGTCTTTCTCAGTTCCTTGCAAACCCTTCCCGGCAAATCCCGCCATAACGTTACTTCCGGTTCAGATCCGTATGATGACGTCACTGCCGGTTCCAGCCTCCAGGATAATGTCACTTCCTATACGGGCCTTTAAAGCTGCCATCTTGCCTTTGTTTAATCAGTTCTGTTTCAGACTCAATCTTGTAAATAACTCTCTTTGAGAATTCAACTTTTTTGCAGCCGGGACATATTGTACGGGTGTCTGCCCCAAACCTTTATTATGTCTGATGTCTTATTGTGTCACTATATATATATCTATCTTCGGTCGACACGTGATCATCTCGGAGAGACACTTTGACGTCCCGCCAGAGACACTTTAACGTCCCATGAGACAAGGCAGTGAGACAAAGTACAGGCTTTTAAATGATTGACGTGCAGCGCGACAAGCAGAACACGCAGCTTGGTAGCAGCAGCACAAAGCCACCTGCTCATCCATCTGCATCTCCAAATTGTGGGTGTAGCCACTCCCTTCACAATGCGAGCGGCAGAGACGCAAAGTGGCTGGCACGTAGCACACTCCGGGGGGTGGGGGGTTTGGGCGAGCAAAGCGAGCCCTAGTGTGTATATATATATATATATACTGTCTATATATAAAATCCTAAGCCTAAAAGTGCAATGATTTTATGTGACAGTTTATGTCACTTGTTTGTCACACTTTAAATAGGCTTATTTTAAAATCTACATATATATGTTTGGTATCATTCCTTTCAGAATTTATCGAACTTTAATGTGATGTTGTTAGATTTTCAGATTCTTATTCCGTTTTTAAATTATAAACTAAACTATCAAGAGAGTCTTGATTTTTTTCAATTAATGGATTGTTTATTTAGTCTCTTATAAATACTCATTGGGCATAGTGGACCTCAGTTTAACAGGAATACTCCAATTGGTAAGAGAGTAAATATTTTATTCTCATTTAATGATTTTTACTGCATTAAATAATAATAATTTTTCTTTTGAACATTTACAGATTTTACTAATATTCTGGCCGCAACTAGGGGTTAGGCGCCAAAGGCCCCCCTAGTGTATATGCACATATATATATATATATATACAGTGCATCCGGAAAGTATTCACAGCGCATCATTTTTTCCACATTTTGTTATGTTACAGCCTTATTCCAAAATGGATTAAATTAATTTGTTTCCTCAGAATTCTACACACAACACCCCATAATGACAATGTGAAAAAAGTTTACTTGAAATTTTTGAAAATTTATTAAAAATAAAAAAAATTGAGAAAACACATATACATAAGTATTCACAGCCTTTGCCATGAAGCTCAAAATTGAGCTCAGGTGCATCCTGTTTCCCCTGATCATCCTTGAGATGTTTCTGCAGCTTAATTGGAGTCCACCTGTGGTAAATTCAGTTGATTGGACATGATGTGGAAAGGCACAAACTTGTCTATATAAGGTCCCACAGTTGACAGTTCATGTCAGAGCACAAACCAAGCATGAAGTCAAAAGAATTGTTTGTAGACCTCCGAGACAGGATTGTCTCGAGGCACAAATCTGGGGAAAGTTACAGAAACATTTCTGCTGCTTTGAAGGTCCCAATGAGCACAGTGGCCTCCATCATCCATGGAAGAAGTTCGAAACCACCAGGACTCTTCCTAGAGCTGGCCAGCCATCTAAACTGAGCGATCGGGGGAGAAGGGCCTTAGTCAGGGAGGTGACCAAGAACCCGATGGTCACTCTGTCAGAGCTCCAAAGGTCCTCTGTGGAGACAGGAGAACCTTCCAGAAGGACAACCATCTCTGCAGCAATCCACCAATCAGGCCTGCATGGTAGATTGGCCAGACGGAAGCCACTCCTTAGTTAAAGGCACATGGCAGCCCGCCTGGAGTTTGCCAAAAGGCACCTGAAGAACTCTCAGACCATGAGAAATAAAATTCTCTGGTCTGATGAGACAAAGATTGAACTCTTTGATGTGAATGTCAGGCGTCACATTTGGAGGAAACCAGGCACCGCTCATCACCAGGCCAATACCATCCCTACAGTGAAGCATGGTGGTGGCAGCATCATGCTGTTGGGATGTTTTTCAGTGGCAGGAACTGGGAGACTAGTCAGGATAAAGGGAAAGATGACTGCAGCAATGTACAGAGACATCCTGGATGAAAGCCTACTCCAGAGCGCTCTTGACCTCAGACTGGGGCGACGATTCATCTTTCAGCAGGAAAACGACCCTAAGCACACAGCCAAGATATCAAAGGAGTGGCTTCAGGACAACTCTGTGAATGTCCTTGAGTGGCCCAGCCAGAGCCCAGACTTGAATCCGATTGAACATCTCTGGAGAGATCTTAAAATGGCTGTGCACCGATGCTTCCCATCCAACCTGATGGAGTTTGACAGGTGCTGCAAAGAGGAATGGGCAAAACTGGCCAAGGATAGGTGTGCCAAGCTTGTGGCATCATATTCAAAAAGATTTGAGGCTGTAATTGCTGCAAAAGTTGCATCGACAAAGTATTGAGCAAAGGCTGTGAATACTTATGTACATGTGATTTCCCAGTTTTTTTTATTTTTAATAAATTTGCAAAAACCTCAAGTAAACTTTTTTCACTTTGTCATTATGGGGTGTTGTGTGTAGAATTCTGAGGAAAAAAATGAATTTTATCCATTTTGGAATAAGACTGTAACATAACAAAATGTGGAAAAAGTGATGCGCTGTGAATACTTTCTGGATGCACTGTTTATGAATATATATAGATAAAGCACTTTAAAATTATTAACTCCTCCTCACATTTTATTTGGCTGCTAAAATCATCAAACAACACTCAGAATGACATAGCGGAAACAGAATTTTAAGATTTTTTGAATATGCATTCATAATAAAAAAAAAAGAAAAATCAGAACTCACATTGTCACAAGTATTCAGATCCTTTGCTGTGGTGCTTGAAATCTGACTCAGGTGCATCCCATTCTATTGATCATTATTGAGATGTGTTTACACCACATTTGGAGACCGCCTGTGGTCAATTTAGTTGATACCACATGACTAGGAAAGGCACACACTTATCTAACAAAGCACACCTGTGTATCAGAGCATAAACCAAGCCATAAGGTTGAAGGAATTACCTGCAGAGCTTAGAGACAAATCTCTGTCTGCCACAGATCTGGGAAAAGCTACACATTTTTTTGCTACATTTAAAGTTCCCAAGAGCACAGTGGTTTCTATAATTCTTAAATTGAATATGTTTGGAAAAACCACAACTCTTCCTAGAGCTGGCCACCAGGGGGGACTGAGTAATCACAGAAGGGCCATTGTAAGAGAATCCAGTGGTTACTCTTGCTGTGCTTTACAGAATCTGTATGGATATTTAAGAAACTTCCATAAGGAGAGCCATCCCTAAAACACTCCACTGATTCTTATACCATGAGAAGAATAAGTACAGCAACAAGACACAAGATGCGCATCTGTCCCAGTTTGGTCTGATTGTGTTCTTTATTCTCATTTAAGTTCTTTTTTTATATCTTCTTTGTTTAATGTAAAGCATCTTTCATATATCTATCATGTTTATTTATGTTCCATTTACTATTATTATTTCATTATTATACAGTTTAGCTCCTATGTTTTGTCACATTCTCTACTATGGCCCTTGTGGTTTGTGGTAAGTCCCCCAAGAGGTGTGGCCACCTGTCTGTCTTCCTGTGGAAGTACAGGCAAGAGACACCTACTGGTACTGCAGTTTACATGCCTGTTACTGAACATGCCTGTTCTCTTGTGTTTTTGTTATTGTTGTTAATATTATATTACTGGATTTCTAACCTCTGCTGTGTTTTTGTCCACTATTGTTGGATTCTGTATTGAAACTTTGTTTGCCATCAGATTGCCTTCAAGCATATTTAGTTTTCACTTTTTGCACTCTCTTTGAGCAGTTTAGATTTTGAAAATAAACCTTTCATTTTTTTAAAGATTCTTTGTTTAACCTTTATCACTGTAGGGCACTTGTTAGTGTACTTTGGGACTTATAGCTTTGTGGCCAGTTTCCCATTTTACAGCCAGCAGAAGAGACTTGAAACCTGGCTGAATTAAGTGTGTCACAGCTGATTGAACTAGTGAGGATAATGACCTGCTCAACAGCCAGTGTGAAGGTCTTGTGAAGATTGTGGAGAAGAACTCCCTGCATCATAACAACATCTTGCAGTGTGTGACCACAGAAACTGAGTGCAGCAGATGAAAGATACATTAAACTGAAGCTGTCCGCTGAGAACATACAGTAACCACTAGAATCTAAGCACACCCATCTACAGTCCAGAGAAGTCTTGTCAGAAGTTGTCTTCATGGAAAAGTTGCTACCAAACAGCTATTTCTCCAAAGTGGGAACAAATCCAAGATACCTACCAGTACACATCAACAAAAGTACTGGGATGCTGAAAACTGGCTGCAGATTCTCTGGACTGACAAATCAGGAACAGATTTTTTTTCCTCAAACATGAAACAGTTTGTCTGCAAGATGGTTGATTTATGTAATGCTACTGTTTGCTTTTCAAATTCAGTGTGTGTCCTGAGCACCTGAATGCAGGTAATACTCTATACTAACCTTCACAACCCTCTACAGTGCTTTAAGATTTTGAGGTGAACAAGTACTGTACAGGTACTAGTATGTTATGAGCCACTGAGAATGGAATCCTCTATGCACCTGTAAACGTTAGTGAGAAAAGATGGAGAAATCTAAGCTTTTGTCAGATGTCTGAAAAAGTAAAGGCACTGTTAAGCTTTCTTGACAATTGCCAAAATGTGTTGGACCCACGTGAATTCATCAATAATGATCACTCCTAGCAATCTGAAGTTGGTCAACCTCTCATCAGCATCCCCTCTGGTGTAGATATGCACACATTTTAGTACTTCTTGAAGTTTATAACCAGTTCCTTGGTTTTGCTGACATTGAGGGTCAGATTTATGTCCTGATTGTTGTGAGATTGTGCCAGCAGGTAGACCTATACTCTGTAAGTTGTATTTTCAGTTTCAGACATATGATGGTGGTGTCATTAGAAAATGTAATAATGAAGTTGTGCTTGGTTGTACAGTCAGAAGTGGACAAGATATACAGATGGGGGCTCAGCACACCACCCTGTGGAGTACCTGTGTTCAGAGACAGCATGGAGGATGTGATGCTGCCAATCCGTACATGCTGAAGGCTAAAAGTCCAATATCCATTCAAAGTTGGTGCACCAAAACTCAATTCGAGAAGTTTGGTATTCACCTTTGAGGGTACAACAGTGCTAAATGCTGAGCTGTAGTCTATAAACCAGACACGGGCATAACAGTTTATAACTTGCACATGTGCCAGTATGGTATAAAGCGCAAGTAATTTGGCATCTGCTTAGAAAAGGTTGTGATAAAATTGAAAGTGGTTTAAACTATCTGAAATATGCTGTTTAATACATCCTACCACCATTCTTAAATGCACTTTATCATGATGAAGTGAATGCTTGTTATTAATCAAAGTGGCCATAGAAGACATTAATGACATTGGAGAGAGGAAATGTGGATAAGATTGAGTCAGGCTTTACTTTATATCTTTAAGCATATCTGAACCCCTTCTGTTATGGATCAGGTAGAGTTTTTGGGTTTTTGTTTTTGTTCCTGCAGTACATTTTTTGTGTGCACATTCACATTTTACTCTTTTTAGGTTAATTACTCCAGAGATCATAATGGTATGGTTGTTTCACTGTTTTTTGCCCTCAGAAGCAACTTGAAATATTATATAGGTTTCATATTTACCCCACAACCATGTTATTTCTAAACAACTGCCACCATTTTATAGTCCAATTGTTAGGATGCGACACTACGTTAGCTGGACCAAGGCAAGTCAGGAAACAGACAATTCTTTTAGTTCAAAAGTGAAACAGAAGTTTATTCTCATCAAAAAATTTAAAGTGCCATAGTGAAGCAGTGCATTGATAAGTAAGTCTTTCTAAAACAAACTGTGACCTTAAGGGAAATGATGTATTTGGCTGCTTCAATAAATAAATACATTTAAAATTCAAATCTTCTCCAGGTATTCCAATTACTTTCCTATCTTCTGAACATCCTCATGGACCTCCATCACAGAGCCCACTGGATCCCTGTCTGCCACCTCTAAGCCAGTCACCGCAGCTCCTAAGACCACCTTGCCCTCACAGCGATGTCACTGCCTACTGGTCCAGTCTCTGTTCAGTTCCAGCAGCCTCTCGCCATTCTCGTCTACCCAGCTACTGAGCAGATTCGAACTTCACTGCACCCTGGAACCTCAGCACAAGCCATCAGTCTTGCTCCCTTAAGTAAATCAATAGAGTCAATGCTGTCTGTCCACTCATTCTTGAATATCTGTAAATGAAAAAAAATCTCACATTCTAGTTTTCATCTTCATTTTTTCCCTTAAGCAATAACCATCCATCCCCTTCCTCATTAAAAATTGCTGCTACCCCAGTTAATTACAATGTTCCTCCCCTCCTGTAATTAAATAGATTTGGGTGATTTCACAAACTCATGTTGGTTGTGCTTAAAAATACCACTAAAATCAGTAACATCTGAATGCAGTAAAACACCCTGGTCATGACTTATCACAATAAAACCTCCAATATTTGCTTGATTTATTCCTACTGGTATACTTAGTCTCTTGTTTTTTTTTCTATATTGATGTTTAGTCACTCATTGCTTTTCTCAGTTTGTACCTGCATTTCTCATGTGTTTCTATATTATCAACTTGAAATTTTGAAATTCAGCAGTAGATTCCTGATATGGTCAATGATTTCTTATTAGGAAATATCTGAAATTTAGTAGTAGTAGTAGTTTGTCAGCTGTCCAGAGTACAGTGAAATTCTGGCTTGCATAATCAAATTGTCTTCATTGGCACACAGTCATCCACAAATTTATTACAACATTTGCACCATCATACAGATCTGATGAATAGTTATGTGTCCTGGTTAATGCTGAGGCTACATGGTATATTTTAAATCATTTTAATTCCAAAGGTATGCCTGATATATAATTTTGGGTGAATTACAGCATGTTTCACACATGAATAGTATGAATAGCAAAATTCTGCCCTCCTGAGATGTTGCTAGAGGACTCTTTATCTATGACATGTATACCAACATTTTCTTATTATTAGTTAAACTACTTGAGTATGAACATTGTTGAATAATTAGGGAAGATAAGCAAATACTTTTTATTAAAGTTCCTAACTTGTAAATAGAAAAATAAGATTCTTCTCAGAACCAACAAAGCAGGTGCATTTTTAACACTTTCTATTTCCTTTGATTGTCTCAAACTATAAATATTTGCAACCCAGTAGTATAGCTGAAAGTCCAGTTGGGCCACCTTCTGCTTTCGATCTTTGTAATGTTGTTCTTTTAATATGTGACCTGTTTGTCTTCCATGCAAAAGTGTTTACAACGGAATTGAGGTTTTTGAAAAGGATATGCTAATAAATATGGGAATGCTATGAATTAGAAGTAAGAGTTTGTGGAAGACCTTTAACTATAGTGATTCTGTCCTCCAGAAAGGGCTGAAGTGTTGACCGACTATTAACATCTTGTTTAATGTTTTCCTTCAAACTGTGAAAGATCTTTTTAAAAACAGTTTTAAGTGTCCTCCTAACTATAACTCCTAAATACTGGAAATGTCCTGAGAAAGTTAGCAGAGAATTCTCATATACACTAATAATGATGTTACTGGAAAACGCACCTTTTATGCAAATTAATTTTACACCTTGAGGTTAAGTTTAAATACCTTGGATCAGTGGTAACCTAAAATGGAGAACAGAAATAACCCACAGAATGCAGCATGGATGAAACAATTGGAAGAATGTATCTGGAATTCTTTGAGTGATCAGACAATCAAAGCAAGGGTTAAAGGTAAGGTTTTAAGACAGACATAAAACCACCAATGACGTATGGAATTGAGAGATGAGCATTGATGGGAGTGTAGGAGAGAAAGTTGGTTGTAGCTGAAATGAGAATGTTGAGCTGAAAGTTTGGAGTTACAAAGAAGGACAACAGAAGAAATGAGTCCAAAGGTCTGAGAGATATTGAAGAAAGTAAAGGACAGTAGGTTGAGGAGAAACAATGAAGATGTGGGCAAAAGAGTGATGGGAATAGAAGTATAGATGGAAAGAAAGTGAAGGAGGCTAAAGCACAAGTGGATGGGTAAAGGATTTGACTGGGGATGAGGTGCAGTATTCAGGTGTATAGAGAGGGTTAATCAAGCATATTGAGCCAAACACAAAAGTGGGAAAAGATGAATATAAACAAGAAGAATTTTAAACCCAAAAATTTTGGAAAGTTATATTTAGTAAAATCTGTAATATTTTATATGTTTGTTGCATTATTTTCCTTATGATGTCCTTTATTTCTGAATGTTGCCGAACACAACTGTACAGTTCCCCTATCAAATACGAAATCATCTGAATTTATCCTGTTTACTCATACAGATGTTTCTGGGCTTGAGTAAAGGAACTTGATTCAAGCGCAAATATTTTATTCAAACACAAATCTGCTGAAAACAGTAAAGATATACTGTATCACCATTCTACTGCTTCTGGAAGCTCATTTGCTAAGGGAGTGTATAATACTTCAAGCAATTGGCAAATGTTTGATCATAGCTGACTACTTTTAACAAATCCAGTCTGATCTTGTGATTTTATTATAAGGGTGCACTTTATTAATTATTTTTGCTGGAGCTTTGTGAATATCTTGACATCATTATTCAGTATCGAGATTGGACTATAAGATGCAGAATCCAAAGGG
>JANRMT010062791.1:235803935-235826052 GCA_026402145.1 Polypterus bichir lapradei | reverse complement strand
GCTCATCTCCATTACAGTAAATGGAGAAAAACAGCTTCCAGTTATGACCATTACGCGTAGAATTTCGAAATGAAACGTGCCCAACTTTTGTAAGGAAGCTGTAAGGAATAAGCCTGCCAAATTTCAGCCTTCTACCTACACGGGAAGTTGGAGAATTAGTGATGAGTCAGTCAGTCAGTCAGTCAGTCAGTCAGTGAGTGAGTGAGTGAGTGAGTGAGTCAGTGAGGGCTTTGCCTTTTATTAGTATAGATATAGACATAATATTCCTTAAATATATTAGTTATTGCTTTATGCTCAGAAAATCTGTTCTCATCTATATTTTAAAACTCCATTATTCCATTTCACACTTCTTTTTTATGTGTTTATCTAAAATCTTATTAGCCTTTTCTCCATGCACATAATAAGAATGATGTGACTTAATGAATGACTGCTCTGTTTCTCATGTACTTAGAAGATTAAATTCCGTTTGCATTGGCAATCTTTTTTATATATTGTATCATTAGGTGAGTTTGCACAATTTGTATCTTGGAGATCTCTGTCCAGATTACAAATAGCACATAGTGACAGAGAGTGGTCATGATAACCCCAGCATTTTGTTCTATGCAGTTATCAAATTGCTATAATCTGCACCTTGCTCTGTTACCAAATCTTTAACTGCAGAACATGAAGATTTTTCACCTTTTTCCTTCAAACCTAAATCATTATACTAATGCTAGTTCATCACCCTCTTTTTATTCTCCATCCTTCCAGCTTATTTGCCGGAACAAGGTCCGCCACTTGCATACTGGACCCTGTTCCCATCATGCATACGACATATAGCCTTTGTGTAGAAATATTGACTGTTACAACAATACACTTTTAGACACTGGTATGTGTCACCGGATTAGAAATTTACTTGCATAACTTAAGCTTTCAACTCATCTAATCAGGAGTCTCACAATTTGAACAATTTTTGTCCTATCTCTCAATTTCTTTGCCTCTCTAAAGTTCTTGAGCATGTTGTGACATCCCAAATTAGCAGTTACTTAACTTCTAATAACTTGATGGAACTATTTCAGTCCTGCTTCCAGTCAACTCAACTGAATTTACTTAAAATTTTAATTGCCCCAAAATAGAAATGTGGTTCTTCAACAGGGTTTTTTTTTCAAAAAAACAAACATGTCCCATAAAAAACATTGCAGACAAAAGCTTAACTATTATAATCACCTTTGTACAGACAAATAAAATATAGTAGTGAACATAACATAATATACACACACACACACACTGTAGATATTGTGATGCCCAGATGGGTAGAGCCGCCCTAACCCTTACACAGACAGGCAGGACAGAGGTTTAGTCCACACAGCACATGGTTTTATTTGCACAGTTCAGCACTCCACAGCACAAGGTAAAGCACAGTGAACTAGTCACCAACACAGTCCCTTCTCCTTTAGTCCTCCTCAACAGGCTTTGTCCTCTTCCTCCTGACTCTGGCTGCCGACTGCCCGACAAGCTTCTTCCAGCAGCACTTCCGGATGTGGTGGAAGTGCTACCAAATAGGGCCCTGAAAACGTCCATGTGCCCCCTGGCGGTGGCCACAGGCCCGAGCAGGGTTGAGCTTTTATGCTCATGACCTGTGACCTCACTAGAAACCAAGGGGGCTGCCCTCTGTTGGTCCAGGGGTGAAATGGTCTTGAGAATACTCTCTCCTCCAATCCTTCTATAATATATATATATATATAAATATATAAAAATTGAAGGGGGTCTGAATACTTTCCGTACCCACTGTATATAAAAGTTCAAATAACTAATGTATATATTACCATTTTACCAACATTAAGACTTAACCAATGAATATCAAGAATAAAAGTATTGTAACATGAACTTAAGCCTCTGGATGTTTACTTAAATAAACCTTATAAAGAAGATATAGCAGTTGGGAGGCAGAAGTACATTATTCAGGTGCACAACTGATATGATGCCAAAAGCGGGAATTCAGAATGTACTGGGTGCGGATCCACATGGACATATAGTCCTAAAATAAAGGTAGATCATATTGATTGAGCTGAACTTTTCCGTTTTGGCAACACATTCTTTTGTTTTCACCATTAAAAATATGGCTGCACATTAATCACATTGGTGATCTAATTTTTCTAAAACAGTGCTCTTCAAACAAACATTTATGTAAGTATGTAAAAGCAATGTCTGTATATGTTTTGAAGTTTCAAGTATTTGATGATTCCAATTTTCTGTTTTGGCAACACATGCTTTTAAAAAATACAGCATGATATTGATCACATCTGTGGGAGCTAAAGAGTTAAATGGTAAAAAAAAAAAATCAGAAAAATGCCTTGCTTAGAAAACTTAACGTCTTCTTAGGAGAAGGGCTGCAGCTGTAAGTTGGACAATGATTCAAGGTCACAGCACGTACACACAAACAAGTAGGCTGTAAATTTCACACACAAACCTCAAGGTGACAACTAAAAGCCAGCAGTTGCCCCTGCCCAATCGAGGTGCTGCTAAAGTTCAAGAACTGTATGAGGAATGGACTTTAACCAATTAGAAAAAAGGGGATAAAGTGTACAGCTGGTGATTTTTATGGTTTAACAAATCAATGAAGTATTATCAAGGTGTCTTATTGTTGTAGTCAATAACATGCATTCTTTTATATCATATAACAAAGATATTCAAATCTGTTATGTGAGATGATTGGATATAAATCAGACTCTGTGTCTTTGTTTGAGGCATCCTCCTGTTCATCTGTTAACTGCAGGGATCTCCCTTTTCATGAAAAGAAATAAATGTGTGTAAAGGGCAAACTTCCTCCTGTCTAGTTCATTTAATAACCTGATAGTTAGTAGGGGATCCTTTCCTTCACACATCTCTGTTGTAGCTTTGCTCCAGAGTGTTCTTCAAAGCAGAATCGATGTAAAGATATAAGGGCAATATTTTAATACAATCAGGGGTTTTGACAATTCGATGTGGTTCTCAATTGTCACCATGCATTCCAATCTATATTAACCAAGTTAAAGCTAAGCACATTGTTTTAAGACAGTAAACTAAGGAGTCTTTCAAATTCGCAAGAGGGATGTGTGACACAGCAAAACTCTCCACCAGTTGTTTACACACAAAAGAACTCACACTTCCTTCTGGATTTTGAACACACATGTAACATGCACGTGTTTGTCTGTTACTGTTGGTCTTGAATTCTGTACCCCACACTCGATGTATATATATATATATATATATATTAATCTAGTCTTTCAGACTTGACCTTCCAGATCTTATTTCTTTATTATTCGTTTTTTATTTTTTTGTTTAAAAGTCAGTTTTGAGTCACTGATTATCACAAGATAAGCACAATTGTCTGGTTTTGAATTATTTTTCTTTTGAGTAAATGTTGTTCTTCCTAAAATCAGGTAACACTTGTTTTGCTTTCATAGCATTACAGAAGAGAAGCTATAGAAAAGACGCAACTCATCAATACACAAAATCACCTACATCACTAGACCATAATTCATGTTATTCTCATTAAACACATCTAAAATAAAATCTAAGTCTAGCTTAAACCTACTTTTCACATGTATGTGACTTCCATTTCTTTATAGGATGTACAAACAAATGAAAGAAAACTCCCTTAAGGAGACCCTGTTAATTAGAATATTATGCCAGACAGACCCATTATATATTTTTACACCAAGAAGCAGCACATCCATGTAACAAAGAATTTACTTGTGGCATCCAGCTCTTAAGAAGTCAACATAGTCATTCTTTTTTACCTTAGTGTGGAATTTACTACTGCCACTCACAATATGATACTGTTCCAAATGGAGAGTTTCCTGGGTGTCTTTGGCAGAGCTCTCCACTATTTTAAGTTTTACCTCAGTAATACAGCAAAGTTTATTTAAGGCCATCTGCTTTTCTATGTCTACATATTAAACTTATTATTTGTAGCTTTGGGCTGGATTATCATTTTGATGTGGCTGATATTTAGATTTATTTTAACTTTGAAGGTTCATCAGATATGTCCCAGCTCACCATTTGCCCTGAAGAAATTAATGTTTAATGGAGCACAATCCTTTAAAGTGTAATAAAGCAGACCTCATATTAATTGGCACTAAAGCCCAGTTTAAGAATATTAACTTCTTTTCCTTCACCATAGGTGATGATAGTATCATTCTTTGTCTATAAATCACATTTCTAGTTTTCACCTCTGCAACATCCCTTGTCTACTCATTCCTAACCTTTTCTAATTCTGAGTGGCCTCACCATGCCTTTATCAAATGCCACATTATTTAAACTACCTGTTTGTAGGTAGCCCTTCCAATATTTTACCTCAGATCTAGCTGATTCAAAAATCTGCTGCATTTGTCCTCCACGCTTGTCATCTGTCAATAGCAACAGGGAATCTTTCAAGGGCTTCCTATGCTGATGAGCATCAAGACATTTCTCTTCTTATCTCTTACCTCTCTAAACTCATAAATGCCTACATAATAAGTAAAAAGATAGAAATGCAGCTGTAATGTACATATAAGGACACAAAGAAATCCAGAAAAAAGCACATTTTGTTCAGCACTTAAAATGCACATGTAAAAAAATGGACAATATTCTGCATCTAGGGTTGCTAGATTTTGTCTGTTTGTTTATTTGTGTCAAATAAATGATAATAAAACAATTTTAAACTATTTTGGCATGTTTTTGGTAGTCAATTGTTGCAAATGAAATGAATGAGGCATACCTGGGGAATTGCATCTATACAGTATCTTATGCTTATTCAAGAGCTATGAACATGATGTCATGGCTCACTAACAACCTGAGGTATGTTTACATGGGTTAAATGGCCATGCACCTGATGACATCATTAAGCATACAGCATTGCTGCAGTCCTGTCTACCTACTATAGTCAACTACATTACTTAGGTAAAACAGAAAGCACAGGACTATAAAAACTAAGGGGACTCACTGTACCATAAACATATAGTACAATTGGATATTTAGAATATACTGAAACACATTCAAAAACACTCAACCCATCTATTATCTAATACTAAATTTATGTTTAATCTTGAAAAACATCTTACTGTATACTCATTGCAGAATCAAAGGAAGCCACAGCTTATTCCTACAACATATTTTTGGAAATAAACACAAAATTTGGTGCCAGTTCTCCTCCAGGCACTCTACTTCAAAAGAACCACACTGGGACAGTTTAGACAGCCAAAGACTGCAGAACACAATGCTGTATACTGTGCAGTCATGTGGAAACGTTTGGGCACTCCTAGTCAAAGTACATATTCTGTTAATATTCTAAGTGAAAAAAGTGAACACAGCATAACTTAACACTAGAATCCCTGAAGCCTATGAAATGTTTCATTGTTTTTGTTGAATTTCCCTAACACTGTGTGCTGCTAATTGCAAAATAAAAGTGGTTATTGTCTGCTAATTGCTGCAGTGATAAGGAGCTATGAGCTACCTGGCATATGTCAGGAAAATTTAATGAGGCCAGGGACAATGAAAAATTCTGTAGGCTACAGGGATTCTAGTGTTAACTATGACAAATTTCTGCATTGTAATAAATTCAAGTAATCCCTTTCCAATGGCACCTCCACCAATTGAAAAGACTCATAATTTAACTTACAAAAAGTATATTAAGGAGTTGCAACTTTTGAGGGAGACAGCAACTTATAAAGTTGTCAGCAGTGCCAGAATCAAATAAATCCTGTAAATTAACAGTCTCCAGAAGCTGAACGTGAAGGATTACTGGCCATTACAAGCCAGTCTCACTATCTCAAACAGAGTTGAGCCAGAAATGGTAGGTTTTTAACTTGGAAGGGTCCAGAATATAGTCAATGTAAATGGGCAAAACAGAAAATCAAAATGCACTATCATCAAGGTCAAACAAAATTAAAAATCAAAGTTCTAGTGCAGGGAAAAGCTAACCCAAAATATCACCAAGTTTTGAAGGATTTCCCTGTGATGTCAGATACCAAAAAGTGAATTGCAACAACCTTTAAATGTTTACACTATTGCATTACAGGTCAAGACCTCTGAAACCACACTCCAAGCAATGCGTTATTGTGTCATGAATGCACAAAAGAATGATATCCAGAAAATAAATTAATAATTTAGAAAAATAATCGAATTACTTTAAATACATTTTTATCAAAAACTAAAAAGATAGATTAGAACATTTTTAAATCTGGAAAAGAAATGAGAAAAACACAGTACTAAAGTCAGAAAAAAATGAAAAGAAAAATTTACTTTATAGCACACTTTGTTTCTCTTGTAGTGGCTGGTGGCATACACATTTTTGAGATCAACGTTAAAACCTCCAGATCAGAGACAAATTGCTGCACACACCCCTCAGTGACTCTTTGTAAGGATGAACAGTTCCACAATGTATTTGAGCCACTTGTATTTTTAAAACGTGTTTGAAGTTGTCAGCACCAAATCATGTAGTGTGAGAAGACCTACAGTAATACAAGTTGTGAGAACAGTGATGAGCAATAGCTAATGAGAGCTCGAAAAGTGGCTGCTCTTTCAACTTCATGTTGGCAAAAATATGTAAAAAAAATAATTCACATTTTGTGTGTGTTTTCATGAAGCAAAGCGTTTTCAAAGTCGGTCGCCCTTTTTTACAGGAAACATCTTGTAAGCTAAGAACCTTGCCTGCACTTGGTTGTGTAGTCGTGCCCAACATGATAATGACAACCCAAATGATCACAAGATCAGAATGCTGTTAAGTTTAAGAAAAACATCCTGAGAGGTTCGAAGGGTCAGACAACTTATTGAAGTCTGGAACTGCTGAGCCTTAATCCAAGCCAGGTGAAAACAAGCCAATTAAGTTCTGAGATCTTGAAAACCACAACACTGTTGGATTAACTGGCAGGGTGCCCAGACTTTTGCACATGCCATATTTTTTCTGATATGCTAAACTCAGAAAATAAATAATACTTTTGCATTAAAATTTGCAGAAATAGGTCATGCTAAAGTTTATTTGCTGCAGAGGTGGTGCTAACTTCACTTAGAAAATGAATAAAATATAGGAGAGTCCAAGCTTTTGCATAATACCGTATATAAAATATAGCTTTTGCTAGAATGCAAGAAGATAACTGCTTATTTTCATCAATGTTTATATGCTTTATTTTGGAAACATGAATTTTAATTCACTTTCAATGCTGCCCGGCATAGGCTCTCTGATTCCCTTTAATGTAATAAAAAATGGCTCCTGAAAATGGAAGTGTAGGAATCACTCAACAGCGAGCATAAATGACCAGTTTAGGCATAAAATTAATTAATGTATACTCTATGACCTGATATGAGAGACTTTGTAAGTCATTTAAAATGGTTTTGCTGCTCTCTGCAAAACCTTGTAACAGCTGAATTGTTGTATTATAACATAATGGAACAATCTACTGAGGCTATTAGAAAATAAAGGCCAATTTCTCTATGGGGCATTCCTTTGTTATTCAGATTTTACCATGCCTTTTTTCAATGCATTGCCTTATTAAAAAAAAAAAAAAAAGATGTGAAAGCAAGTATTATAATTCCTCAATATTGTTCTTTTTAATTTTTTTCAGTTCTGTCAAAAAAGACCAAGCATCAAATGCTCTCTGCTTCCAGCAGCTTTTAATGGCTGTCAGAATGATTTAAAGCTTTCCATGGAGGCTCTTATGTTGGGTTTGACTCTCTAAATTACTTTGGACCTAATTTTAGATAAACTGCCATAGGCAAGTATTGAATGCATGCATGAGTAAGCAAACAGAAAAAAGGAGACACTTAACATTTTTGACTTGGGTATCTTTCATTGGTGTTAATTATTGCTGGTTCTAATTTTTTCTTAACACAGAGATAAAGGGAATTTCTGAGCAAGTGGCATGAGGCGTTCCACTGTGCTTGTGTTTCACAATAGAGGATATGCAAATCTATGTGCCATGGATTGTTATTTTATTATTATTGAATATATCTTTTGTGTTAAAAAAAAAAATAATAACTGCAAAAAAAGTATTCAATATAAACTGGAAAGTCCTGTGAGTACAAACAAAATTGATGGTCCAACCCTTCAAGAAGAAGTATGACATGAAATAAGATCAAGTTTGGTGAATGAGTAGCTGATGATCGATTCACCTTTCTCCCTCCAACAAAGAACTATATACTGGCAGAGGTACTGAAGCAAATGAGGATATGATTGTTTCATAGAAAGAAAGAAAATTACCTGAGGTGGGAGTGATACGGGTGTCTTAAATAGTCAAGGCTTATCTGAATTTTAGAATGACTGTTTGGGTGCTGTCCTTCCCTGAAACCTTAATAAGAAAGAACTCAATAGATTGTTGAGAACTTCTACATAGAAAAAGAAATAAGGAATTAACTGAGATAGAATTTTTTGAACTCTTCCACCTCGATTGACAATAAAGGATTGCACAGTAGCAATTAAAGGAAAACTCCACCCAAAAATGAAATTGTTTAGTGTTGGGTGAGAAAAAAAAATGAATCTCATATTTTCATGCATGACAAAGAGACTAAAGTTGGACATTATATGTAGGTGGTGACCAAAATTGGACAACAGCAAGTAAAATGAAGACGGTACTGAAAACATCTGACATTCGTTGTATTGCATATTCACGTCAAGTCATCTAGTCATGTATCTTTACTAAAATATTGTTAAATTAACCTCTTCTGAAAAAACAATACTGAGAATGTGCACAGGACTAGAATTAGAATTTGAACTGTAAACTTGCTTTCCATCCTCACCTTTTACAGTATATTCATATCCACAACTGAAGTAGTACCTTGAGATCATTTAGTAGTAGGCTGTAAAACTGCACAGATGAATTGACCTTATTCTTGTTGAAGCATCTCTGCTATGCACGCAAGTACAGGCCAAATTCTCTTCCTTCTAATGTTTTCTATTCATTTTTGTTTAATTTTTAATTGATGGTTATATACATTTGTCAGTGAACTTTGCCCTGTCGATATCATAAAAAAGCAATTTTTGCCAATGAATAAGGTGTAACTGGGCTGGACTCAAGACCAATATATATGGAGGGGCTAGTCTTCAGTTCATAGTCTTGGGTGCCTTTGAATGTGTTCCAGTTTAGTTCACAAAAGTGTCTTCTGGATGATGTGACATGTGGAATATGCATCACAAGGAACCTGAGATGTTTTCATGTATCGTTTGCTGTTGGTCACCATAGACTTCTTTTCTACCAGAAACTTCATTATCTCTGTTCTTCATGAAAAGTTGAGATAAACAATATTTCACTACTAACTACATGGGATAAATAACTTAACAAAATGATAATTTTTGGGTGGAACATCCCTTTTAAAAAGCAAATAGAAATGTAAATTAGATTTATGGTACTATCTCTTCCTATGAACCTTGGCTAACTGGATCATGCTAGAAGACAATGATTCTAAGCACATCTGCAAATGTGTAAGTAAATGGCTGAAAAAAAAAGAATCTACAATAGTCAAAACAAAATCTAGAACTTATCGTCAAACTGAAATGCAGTAATGGGATCTTACAAGTTAAACGAATAGCCTCAGACATCAAGTAACAGAAGCAATGTTCTAAGTAGGTGTATGTGAAAATTATTTGAATATATGATGCAACAGACTGATACAGGTAGTTAAAACTTCAAATATATTTGTTTAGATGTTTTGGTGTGGTGATTGGAGAGATGAAGGCAATATTTCAATTTATCCTGTATTCATGTAACCACTCTTGAACTCGTCAGAAGTGTGTATGGGGAGCATTTTTGCACTGGGAAGGGGGGTTATTGGCTTACATGAGATAACTGTCTGTACCATTGGGTACCCCCAAGTGTGATGGAGTGGGTTGGCTTCACACTCCCAAAGCCATATTAAGAACCTCTTGAACCTTCACCGTTGATAACAAAACCAAGGATGGGCCTTGGCAACTGAGGACAAAAATAGTCCACAATGGATGGGTGTACAAGTATTAAAACAAATTCAAAACAAAGTCAAACAAACAGTACCAATACCACAGTGCTCTTCCCCATAATAAATAAAGAATCCAATAAATATGATCTTGGTATTCATGGTGAACGATAAAAGCAATGCAATAAATAGTTCAAAACCAGAGGTAAAACAAAGTCAGGATTAATTTCTAAAATCCCTGAATTGAGGCATCTGTGCTGCACCTCTCTCTTTCTTACCTTCAACCACATCATCCATCTTCCTGCCAACCACAGTCCTGCCTCTCACCCATTACTCCTCCATACTCTGTCTCCCTCTTTCCTTCAGCCCAGCACGTCTTCTTTTACGATGTCTCCCAGACTCATCCCGTTTCAGGTCTCGCAGTTCCGCAACTGCGGTTCATTCTGCCTACAGCTTTAGCCACAACTGCCTTCGTTGGCATGTCTGCCGTGATTCCCCGAGCTGCCTTCTTCCGTCTTCCTCACTCATAAACACTGAAGCCTTTTGGATCCCTAAGAAGACTTCACTCAATTCCCGTTACCCCTCAGCCATTCAGCGGGGAACCGTTCCACCCCTCACACATTCCTCCACAGGGCCCTGACTGCTTGCCTCCACTCCAGCGTACTACCTCACCAAATTGCCTTCACTATTTTTTTCTCTTTTGACCTCTTTCTTTGTTCCAGGTTTTTTTTTTTTCCTCTGTTTGTCTGATTCCCCCTTATATGCCTCCGTGGGTGGAGTGCAAGTGTAAAACGCAGAAAGCTAATGAAGCAATCAACACAGACTACATGTGCAGGTGTGTGCCGTCTTGCTCACCCAATAACCTCCCGCAGCCACATGAGCACACACACCCATGGAGATCGAGCCGGCTATTTATGTCGTAATTTATTTAAAAACTGCCCATCAGTTGGTAAGCCATGGAAACCTCTATATCACACCAAGATTTTTAAACACCGAAAGCAGACATTGTTAGTTCAAGATGCAGGAAATAGGGTGAAAGATAAGTCACTGTAGCATATTTTTTTTCCACTGTTCAGGGGTCCAAGTTGCAAGAAAACGTAAAAAAGGACACATAAAATTTATATACTTGATGATCAAACAAAGCAATTATTAAACAGTTATTTAAAACCACAAAACATTATACTGTATATTGTCTAAAGCACACTTCTGTCAAAATAACCAGTCTTCAATCTTCATTTAAATGCTAAGTCCACTGAAGTCACTCATATATTACTTCGATTGATCATTACAGAGTCTGTGATGCGACAGTCTATAAGGTTAAGGTCCACCTCACAGTGGTTACTGTACATGTCCGGTAATGTTTAGCAGAACTGCATCTTGTGATAACAGCTTATACTCTCTAGAATTGGTGCTAAAACGTTCAGCATGGAAGGGATGGTAACCAAGTTCCTTTTTAACATCAGGCCATTAAAATAAGCTATAAACATATCTAGAACGCACTGTGGTATTTTAAGCAGTATTTAATTTTTTTCGTAATGTTGTGATGTATACAAAAGTTTCTATTTGCAGTAACAGAACTGTGCAACTAGAAGGTGGAAGTGAAAATTGAGGGAAGACAGAAAAGCAATGAGGGAAGGAAGTAGTGGCTAAATACCATTAGGGACTGAAAACGAAAAATACCAGTAGGGACTTGGATTTGTTAAAAGTAATTATCACATCTCTGATGTATGTACATCAGCAGCAACAGAGTCGTCCGAGTATATGCAGTCTATGGATGTAAAAGAAGCCTTTGACAGAACTGAATAAGGTTACTTATTAATCACTTTTAAATGGATCTGAACTGGGCTCAAAGCATGTGCCTGATTTTAATGCCTAGATTAAACTGGAACACTGTACTTCTGCTTAGAAGATTTAGGTTGTGGAAATAATATACGATGTTGTAAATTTCCTGTAAATCATTGTAGAATGTGGAACCACAGATTATATCCCTTAATCATCAGATTTATTTTTCTATTTCCTTCCATTCTCTTGCCACATACATGGCAAACAAACTGAGAGTTTAAGAAATGCAACAGTAGGATTTGAATGAAAAATATCTTGCTACGCAAATGGTATGGTCCTTTTTACTATTGATCAATTATTATAGTTTTCATATGTCTTAAATACACTGGATGAGGTCTGTACAATTTAATTTGAATAAGATCATATCCCTGCTTTTTAACAGCCTCAGATATCATCTTAAATGTTATTGATTTTTTAACTGTCTCGCAGTAGTTTATAAATCTAGAAATCATAATTAGACAACAATTTAAAGGTTATTTCAGTTCTATGTTAAACTGATTAAATCAGCTGGCTGTATCTTTATCTAACATTAGCTGGGAAAATGAATATTTTTTCATAAATGGTATATTTTCTCCAATGTATTTCAACATGCATTCACAAATATTTCTTCAAAAAGCTGGGAGCATTTTTTGGCTAATTTGGATGACAAAAAAAGCCACTAAGGAAAAAATATATTGTGACAAACAGACACTTGATTTATGAAGAAAACACTTTCTTTACTCTTTTCTTAATACAGGAATGTAATACAATCACTACAAATGGCAATATTCAAATTACCTCCTTCTTTACACCAGGCAGCATCAGTAAGTGATGGTGGGCAAACTCAAACCACCTCCCCTTTAAACTACAATAAAACACTCCCATTGCCAAAAGCTGTAAACCAACATTAAACACAACTGTTTGAAACCCAACATGAAAGAAATTAAAATTAACAGTCAAATTTTAGGTGCAGCGCCGCAGATCCTCCTGGGATGCCAGTGCCGTACGTTGCTACAATATTTTAGTTAAGAAGAGATCATCACAGATGTAAAGGTCAAGAATGTGGTACAAATGTATAAGATGTCCGATGACTGGGATTTTACTATCAAGTACACCTTTACAACACAACTGCGTATTTCCTGATTTTATATATAAAACACACCTACAGAGATTTGAATATTGACAACATACTTGCATCTTTTACAAACTCTGCCACAGGTATAACCATTCATTAAAACATTTATTTTACTATAAGCAGGTTTAAGACTTTTTTAAAACAAACCTGGATGAAATTACTAATCATTTGTCACTATCTAGTTTGGAAATTATCACTTTAAACTCTAAAGATATTTTTAGGTAGGATCTGCAAACTATTCAGTCTATGCTAGTGTCTTATCGAGCCTCTTAGTAATTTGAGACAGAGTTGGGAATAGGATATTAAAGGGATCAGTTTGGCAATTTCTAAGTCAGAGTAATCTCTTCACATTCGATGTATATTTTAGTTTCCCACATGCAATTGTGTTCTAAAGTGAATCATTTATGTAAGTTAAAAATATATTTAGGGTTCTCCATTTTAGTTTGAAGGTAAAGGATACTGGGGTCCCAACGTAAAAACAAAAATAGGAAAACTTACCAAATATGTTCATTTCTCAAGCCGAAAGTGTTACCAAGTGTTTATGTTTATCTTGTTTTGCAATATGTGTGTAATCTCAGCATGTCTATGTCGTTTTAGGAAGTTATAAAAGCAAAATGCAAACCATTATGTTTTAAAAGGAGGATGGCTGTGTGCTTCATCTCTCTACTTGTCTTCCTCCATTATAGCCTTTCAGCCTCAGGGGTGGTTTCCTCCAGCATACATTTCCCAACTTGAAAAGTCATTTCTCATCGCAGTTAAAGACATTATTCAATGTTGATAACCAGGCATGAATTGCTGTTCTGGATAATGGTAATGCCTACCAGGCATTACCACTTTAAAGGAAAGAAAGTCCTAAGAATAGGGTAAAGTCGATTATTTTCAAAATAAATGTTAAAGCACTTACCTGTTTAAGTCTTTAAGTGCAGGGTGCGCTTTCACAGTCATTTTAACTTTGTCTTTGGCCAGTTCAGAAGGACGGTGGTGAAGGGTTAGATGCACATCCAGGACAGGCCTGCTGGAGAATGCTGCGGATTCCCCGTCATAAAGGCAGTCGTCTCTTTAGCCTTGTCATTGGCAAAGAAAGGTGCAAAGCATTTTAGCTAAGAACATGTATGCATGCATTAGTGTGAGGAGGGAATTCCCAAAGAAAACAGAAACCTACTTTTGTAGTGTGTATCGGGTCTTCCGAGGGGGTGTGTCGGGATGCATTTCAGTTCACGATTACGCAAGGCCACTAGCCCTATTTATTAGATGCCTTGCAAAGGTTGCGAGAAGCACCTGTTCAGAAAGCACCTGCTTCAGTCGCAATTGGTGTGTGGATAATGTGTTGGTACAGCTCATTCGATTAGTATACCAAACAGCGGCTTGTGCCTGATTTTGTAATATTTTTTGTTTATAAATATCTCCTAGTTGTAGTTTAATTTTGGGTGGAGGTATTTATTTAGATTTTGGTGCACTTTGTTTTTTTTTTGTATTTTGGACTTTGTTATGTGTGTAGTTTCTTCCTGAACTCCTTTTCTTCATTTAGGAAGACTACCATTTTTGTGTATATACATCTTTATTTTTCATTTTTGAGGACTGGAAACTTAACTGTATATATTGCTCACTATTTTTGATTGGGGCATTATTTTTGTTGTTTTGTTGCACCCGTAAAGAAACACACTCTTGTTTTTGGAAATGCCACCTTTTTGTGTCTGTGTCTCCATGTCTGACTTCTCACAAATCTGATCCCGGTCGGTCCTACACTACAAGACACCCACTGTGTGGTCTGGTGCCAACCTTGCCACTACACGGGGTGTCACAGGTCCACATCAAACACAGGTTGAACTGGCCTCAGAACACAGAGGAACTGTATAAGGAAGGACAGAGCAGGCTCGTTTTTCTTAGGAGACTGCACTCCTTTAATGTGAATAGTGACATCCTTCACATCTTCTGTAACTCTGTGATGGCAATTGCTATTTTCTATGCTGTGGTGTGTTGAGCTGGTAACATCACTTCAAGAGAGGCACCCCAAATCTGTAAGCTAACTAAAAGGGCAGACTCAGTTATAGGGCACATTCTGGAACCCCTGGAAGTCGTAGCAAAGGAAAGAGTTAAAACAAAACTGAGTGTCATTATAAACTTATGAGGACTTTCACCCAATAAATTATTCAGCAGAAGTGTGTCAAGAAACACTATTGGATCTTCTTTATACCAGCAACAAAATGTCTGCATAATGCCTCCACTGTAACTGTGACAGCCAAGTCAGAGCCTTTCTTCCTTTTGAGTTTTCTTGCTTTATAGTCATTTGGTATGTGTTCAGACCAATGTATGTGTGTATATTTATTTACTTACCGTATATACTTGCAGGTAAGTTCTCAGGTGGATAAGTTGGGACTTGATTTTACCCTATAATTTGTGGTATTTTATAATGTTGTCGTAAAAGTCGAATGTGGAAAACTCACGCTATTGGTCCAAGAGAGTATAATATGCTGACGCACACCTGAGAGAGTAACCACAGAGCATGCTACCTTTTTTTCTATGTATTATGCCTACGTGACCTCACGGTAATATCCAAACTATTCCAAAGCAACGTTTGCACTGATTTGTGGTTTTTGTATCTCACACCCTCATATCGTAAGGGCATCCCTTATATACGGTGAAGCGTTCGATCAGAAGAAAATATGAAGCTTGTTTTAAATTAAAAGTCATTGAAGTAGTGAAAGAAACTGGTAACTGCGCTGCTGCTGCAGCAATATTTGATGCGTCTGAGAAGGACTGCAGGTCTGATTGGAGGAGGCAAGAAGATGTAAAAAAAAATGTAAGTGTCGCATTTTTGAACAGGCATATAAGTCGGGGTCTGATTTTACAATCGATTTTTCAGGTTTCAAGACCCGACTTATACGTGAGTATATACGGTACTTACTTATCTACCTATTTATGTATTTATTTATTCAAAGAGGTTTTGTAGAAGGTCAAATTTCCCTTGGGGACAAATAAAGTTTTATCTTCTTCTTCTGTAGACAATTAGACAATAATCATTGAAAAATGTCACATGATTGGTCACAGTCTTTCACTGTAGAGAAGCTTATTTTATTATACAGCAAGGATATTGCCTTCTGCTGTCCTGTATCATCATACACACTAATGCTGTATTGGTCTAGCAAAAGAAAGATTAAACATGCAACTAGTGTGCAATCTAAAGTCAAGAACTGAACAGACGTTATAGACATACATATAGATTTAATCACATTGAAGTTTAGAAAGTTTGGCACAGTGTTTTAGCATAGGCAGAGTGGGAGTGCAGAGGTATCATTCCTGTCTCAGTGTTATGGTCGGCTTGAATTGGGATCATTGTATTTTTATTTTTAAAATTAATTAATAAGTAATTGATTGCTTCTTCCTTCTTTGGCTCTATCACACTCTTTGCCTTTTTCACTTTCTCAGTGTTTTATTATAATGCGTGCACAAGACATGTCATGTAAAGTGATGAGTGTTGATTTGCTTGCAAACTTAGCATCAATGTGAAGGTGCCTTGGTACTTTCAAAAATCTAAGGCTTTTATAAAAAACGCAAAGCAGTGTAATCATGTCAGTTCATATTTATTGTTATGTACAAAGTACAATGAAACATGTCTGTGCACTCTTTTCCACTATCCTGCAAGTCAGCAAGAATCTCCCTCCAAAAGGCTATTTAAAATAACACAGAATGTAACAGGTAAAACGTAGGTGCTGTTAAGGAAAAAATAATTATATATGATATGAGCATGTATCTGTCTGTTGTTAAAAAACATGCCAGAACATAACCAATAAAAATACAGAATTGCTGAGACAAAACTTTGGAAAATGGTGAATAGAAGGTGGGTGTCAAAACTCCACCCATGGCACCTGCCGTGAACAGACAGAAGCGTATCGCTAACTTTAAAAAAATAATACCAAGAATCTATGATAAAATGTATTATTTCCAGTTTATTTTGTTGTCACAAGTATGCCCCTGAAACTTGGACTACACATTTTCTTAAATTGAAACCTTTGCTGCTTCAAAGTGGGCATATTCAGTAAGTTTTAAGGCTTTTGCTATCAAGTTTTGACTTTGGTAACTTTCATCTTGATAATAAAAGGCAAGAGCAGTCTAGATATTTTTTTTAAACATATCACTTTAGAATGCAGTTCCATGAGTTAAATTAACATATACTGTACCATGATTGTGAAGGGATAGCTTTGACTTTAAAAATAACAAATTTATTCTTTAAAGTGGATTTTCAAATAATGAATTGTCATCATTTTGTCTATCTGTGTAAAATCTGGTCTAGCTAAATTCAAAATTGTGCACTAAGCACATATCTTTTGACTCAGATTACCCAAAATTGTCTCATCAGGGAATTGCTTCCCTGAGTCACATGTGTTGTATCCAGCTCAGACCTCACTGGACTCAAAGTTTTGCATATTTATCAGACAGTTCAGGGATCACAATAATCTGTACTTCTCTCACAGCAGTATTTAGAAAAAAACTTCAGGGAGGATTACTACTTGCTGAACAATCTATTTTGAGTTCCTGCACTAAACTACTATCACTCAATCTTATCTTGTTTAACTTGAAGAGTTCCACTCCACCTACCATAACATGATTTCAAAAGGATGTTCTGTTTTACCTTAAAATTAGAAAGAGTCACTTTATGAGGAAAAATACTTACTTTTAAATACAAGTAAAATTCCATTACAACGAAGTTCCAGGGACCTAAAAAATATTTTGTTGTAATAAAAATTTCGTAGTAATGAGATTCTCTATTTGTCACTATAGTGCTCTCTTTAACTTTTGTCCACGTGTTTGCAATCATTTCAATAATCCTTCTATATAAAAGCCGTCGGGATTGTCCTTCCTTCCCGTGAGTGCTACGCAGGCGCAGAGTTTCACACACGCCCAGTCCATTTTGCAATGCACAATGGGATTTGTAGTTTCGTTTTTCCAGGTAAAAGATGATTTTCTACTCCAGACTGTGCGAGTAGCACGGAGTTTCACACACGCCCCGTCCATTTTGCAATGCACGATGGGATTTGTAGTTATGTTTTTCCAGGTAAAAGATGATTTTCTACTCCAGACTGTGTGATATCTTCTTCTTCTTTCTTACTATATAAAAGCGGTCGGGATTGTACTTCCGTCCCCACCGTTCCCTTGCTTTTGTGCGCGATGCGCTGGAAAAACAGACAAAATTATGTCTCTGGAAATAATTAATGTTGATGGAGTACAAATGCCTCACCACGTAGTAAATATCAGGGGGGTTCAAAAGGGCGACCTCAATATAGAAAAGAAGTTTAAATTTCATCACAAAAATAACAGAAACTACGAGTATTAAAGTAATACCGCTCAAATGCAATATAACCAAATTAATGAGTTTGTATAAAATATCAAATTGATCTACATATTGAATTGCCTTAAGAAGTGGTCAACTTAAAAGTCAGTCGCCTTAAAAGGCGGGTCAGCCTAGTTAACTTTAATCTCCTCCTATCTAAAAGTTATGCTGACAAGAATTTTTCTCAGCATTTCCTTGCGATAATACACTTTCAGGGTGCGAATGATGCCCAAATCCAATGGCTGAAGCACTGCTGTGCAATTGGGTGGGAGGAATTCAACGCGAACATTATCTAAATGTGGAAACATGTTGTGGGCAGCACAGCTATCAATCATCTTTTTCTTCTTCTTCATATTGTGAGGTTTCTGAACTGTTTTGCGACCCCCACCTCCCACCCACCGGGACGACACACTGAAGTGCTTCCCGAAGTGCGATTGCTGCGTATGTGTAAGATTGTTTGTCCATTGCCAGGGCAGGGCAACAGCAGGCTCACAGTGGTGCAGTGAGGCGCCACAGAAGCAAATCCTAAAAGATCGGGTTCACGCTATAAGTCCCTGTCTTGCACCCCAAAACACAAGGCTGAGTCTCAGAACTTTAGCAAAACCAGCTTTATTCCGCTTGAAACAGGAACAGCACAGTTTTTCATTGTAGTGCGATCTACCATTCTCCTATACACAGACACAGCAGTAAGGCATGGTCGTGGCTTGGTTAGTGGCCAAGTAATAATTTTCCCTGCATTTACAATGTTTCTTGCATTCATTAACTGCAGGAAAAGCTCTCCAGCATGGACAACATCCTGCTTCCAATTTATACTACTCTAAGATGGCATGCCAGACTTTTAAACTCTGTCCTGTGGCCTCTCTGTGGATACCCTTTTTATTCTAATGCACTTCTTAATTAGTGATCACTTCAAGGCAATAACTGAACTCGACATTTAATCAAACAAACAAAAACTTTACTTTGCAGCAATAGAAATTCTTTGCATTCCTCTTAGGCAAAGATTATTTTTCTTATCTTGTTTTAATTATATATTTAAATTTGATTTTGGGGGACAAGTGGGGTTCAATTCAATTTGGAATTGCTTCTCAATTATCATAAGACAGTTATCCAAGAAGTGGTTTATTTAAAAATATTTTAATCAAGATACATGTGTTTGGGATGTTGTGAACATATAACATTGTATGTGGATTAGGTGACATGAGTAAGATAGATAGATAGATAGATAGATAGATAGATCTTTATTTGCCTCCAGGGGGAAGGTCTTTACTGAAGTCTTTAAATGAATACATACATAAATAGATATAAATAAATACATACATAGATACATAAATAAATATACATACATTATGGTTTGAACACACACCAGAATGACTATACATAAAGAAAATTTTAAAAAGAATGAAAAGAAATCTTCTGACTTGTTCAGTACCATTGAGGTATTATTCAGGTGTATTGCTGTTGGTATAAAGAAACCCTCATAAAGTTTCTTGACACACTTCTGCTGAATAAATTTGTTTGCCAAAGGCCCTTAATGATAGTGTGTCAGACAGAGAATATGCCGCATTGTTTATATATTGGCACAAATATTTTGTTTTAATTCTCACCTTTGATACTACCCCCAGGGGGTCCAGAGTGTGTGCCATAACTGAGCCTGCCCTTTCAATTAGCTTGTTGATTCAGTAGACCTCTCGTGAATTGATGCTGCCAGCCAAGAACACCAACACATTGACAATCTCTCTGGTCATCACAGAGTTGTAGATGTGAAGGATGTCACTACCCACATTAAAGGAACATGGTCTCCTCAGGAAGAAGAGTCTGCTCTATCCTTTCATATATAGCTCCTCTGTGTTCTGAGACCAGTCGAACCTATCACTGATGTGGACCCCCAAGTACTTGTTAGAGTGCACCACGTCTACATCCACTTGTTGAATTGCAATTGGTCATAGACACCTTTGGGTGCGGGAAAAGTCAATAACTAGTTCCTTGGTTTTGCTGATGTTAAGATGCAGATAATTCTCTTTATACCAAGAAACAAAATTCTCCACATAACTCCTCTCCATTGTTTCATCCCCTTCATCAACTCACCCAGTAAGTGCAGAATCATCTCAGAATTTCTGCAAGTGACATGACCTGCTGTTATATTTATAGTCCAACGTGAACAGAGTGAAGAGAAAAGCAGACAGGACTGATCCTTGTGGTGCTCCACTGTTGCTCATATCTGTATTAGAGAGACAGTTCTTGAGCTTTACAAACTGCGGTCTGCTTCACAGATAGTCAATTATCTAGTTAAGATTGTTTAAGTTGCTGTTTGCTGCTTGTTGCTGATTGTAGAAGCTCATTATATCTCCATGAAAATAGAAAGTTAAGGGTTTTTCTTTTGGCTTTTACTCAAACAATGTTCAAACAATATGGGGTAAATTATAGATAACAAAAAATATAATTTTCAGTTTGCATATTCCTTTAAATTAGATTAAGGTGGAACGTCAGTATGCATGCCATGATATATGACATTATATTGGGCCTTTTTTTTCTGGAAAGAAACTTAGAGTGGGATTTACAGGGCACCAATTACATTTATTTCACAGAGAAAATAATCTCAGCTACTGTATATTGGTGTGCTTATTATTTATTTAATAATGTATCTATACCCCAAAATTTACATACTGTATATGTAAACTATAAACATTTGTTATGCAATCTTTTCTATTTTGTGCTGGTTTTTCATATGTAAACTGGTCTATTGCAGGATAGCCATTTTGAGTTTATGGTTACTGAGATTATTTGATACTGTGTTTTATTGCATGGTACAACTCTTTCACATTCATGATTATAAAATAAAGTGAAGCATTTTATTTTTAAGCATCACAGTAAATTATTCTTCTGATTAGGAGTCCCAGAGCAAAGAAGAACACATAAGAAAAGGGTGAAAAAGACCTTAGAAAGGTCAGAAATAAATTGAATGTAAAAATGAAATTAAACATTTTATGCAGCTGGTGAGAGAAACCCTTTCCAATAAATCTTCATATCATAAAAAATAATTATTTTCTCCCAAAGGAAAGTGCCTATAAGTATTTACCCCTTTCGGAGTTTTTTTATGCAACATTAAATGAAAGTTGATTTAAATTGACCTTTGTGACACTGGTCAACAGAAAAAAAAACTTTAATGTCCTAGTGAAAAGTGATCTCTGAAATAATAACATACATATTTGCCCCATAAATCATCACTGATGCAGCCAATTTTTTTGAGAAGTCACATTATTAGTTCTATGGAGACCAAATGTCTGGAGTTCCAATTGCTTATAGTCTACATGCAGCTGTATGTGGACAGTCCAGAGTCAGTTTGGTGGCCTAACCTACACAATGAAGACAAAAGAACACTCCTAGCATCCCTGTTAAAAGGAGATTAAAAAGCACAAGTCAGGGTTTGGAGACAAAAAAATATCTGAATATCCAATTAAATCCAATGAAAAAGAGGATGCCCCTGCAGTCCCTGCTAGGTCCGAGGGGGCATATACAACAACAACAACAACATTTATTTATATAGCACATTTTCATACAAACAGTAGCTCAAAGTGCTTTACATAATAAAGAATAGAAAAATAAAAGACACAATAAGAAAACAAAATAAGTCAACATTAATTAACATAGAATAAGAGTAAGGTCCAATGGCCAGGGGGGACAGAAAAAACAAAAAAAAAAAAACCTCCAGACGGCTGGAGAAAAAAATAAAATCTGTAGGGATTCCAGACCATTAGACTGCCCAGTCCCCTCTGGGCATTCTACCTAACATAAATGAAACAGTCCTCTTTGGATTTAGGGTTCTCACGGAAGGACCTGATGATGATGATGGTCACGTAGACTTCTGCCTTTTAATCCATCCATCATTGTTGGAGCATCATAAAGCTTTGAGTAGGTGGTGGTGGCGCCACCACCACAAAGAAACCGGAAAA
>JANRMT010062791.1:235789041-235803535 GCA_026402145.1 Polypterus bichir lapradei | reverse complement strand
ATGTGATTTGTTCTAAAACCCGACTGAAATTTATCAAGAATAGCATGTTTATTTAGGTGGTCATTTAATTGCATAATGGCTGCCTTCTCCAGAACTTTACTTAAGAAAGGCAGGTTAGAGATGGGTCTAAAATTTTCAAGAGCCGAGGGGTCAAGATTATGTTCTTAAGAAGGGGTTTAATTACAGCAGTCTTAAGACAGTCTGGAAAGACCCCAGTATCTAATGACGAATTTACTATGTCCAGAACATTATCAATTAGCACGCCCGATACTTCTTTGAAGAACCTTGTTGGTATTGGGTCAAAGACGCAGGTGGAGGGTTTTAATTGAGATATTATTTTTTGGATAAATCTATCCTAATGAAAGAGTTTAATTTGTTTATAACAGAATGCTGGGGTTTAGGAGGATCCTTAGTGTTGGAGGGAGATACTATGTAATTTCTAATATCATTAATTTTTGATTGAAAAATACAGCGATAGCCTCACAGGTTTTACTGGAAGTACTTAGGAGGCATTCCTTTGAGTTACCTGGGTTTAGTAGGTGATCAATTGTAGAAAATAAGACTCTGGGATTACTAGCATTGTTATTTATAATCTTAGAGAAATAGCAGCGCCTCTCAAGACGGACAGTGTTATTGTATTATGTTATTTTAACTTTTAAAATTTCATAGTGGATAGTAAGTTTAGTCTTCCTCCATTTACACTCAGCTCTGCGGCATGTTCTCTTTAAATCAGACACTCTTTGGGTCTTCCATGGTATAACAATGCTAGAAGATTTTTTCACTGTCTTTTCAGGTGCAACTATGTCAACAGCAGCTCTCACTTTAGTATTAAATCTTTCCAAATTACTATTTACATTATCCTCGCTATTATAGTTGGCACTATAAACGGACTGATTGCTTAGAATGTTTGTAAGTTTTAAAGTTGCTGCTGAGTCAAAGAAGCGTTTTTTAACAATATGCTTCTCATGGGTGTTTTCTATCATTATTTCTATATTAAAAAGTAGAAGAAAATGGTCTGATAGACCAATATCAATGATCTGCTTTATATCAACTTTCAGTCCTTTAGTAATCACTAAGTCTAACGTATGACCTGCTTTATGTGTAGGCTGATTTACGAGCTGCCTCAAATCAAAAGAATCCAGGAGGTTCATAAATTCTTTTACTTTTAGATCACACTGATTATCTATATGAAAATTAAAGTCGCTATTAGGAGTGTGTCATAGTTTGTAATTAAAATTGACATTAAGTCAGAGAATTCCTCAAAAAAAGACGTGTTGAATTTTGGAGGTCTATACACGGATAATACTAGAACTTGAGAATCTCCATGGATAACAACAGCAATATACTCAAAGGACTTGAACTTACCAAAACTGACATCTTTACATTTTAACCGGCTCGAGTAAGTTTGCCAAGCCGCCCCCCCTTTTTCCCTGGCGGTCTGCACGAGTAAAACTGTAATCCGGAGGGGCAGATTCGATTAAAACAGCCGCACCGTCTGAGTTAAGCCACGTTTCACAAAATCTATTTTTTTATCACTAATAAGATCGTTGATAAAAAACGTTTTGTTAGTTAAAGCTCTAACATTTAACAGTGCCATATTTAATGTTTCGGAGGTGCAGAGATGAATACTATGTGCGTTATTGATATTTGGAATAGGAACTAAATTATTTTTATTAGCGCCACTCTGTGTGTATTTTTTGCTTAATCTGTGATCTGTTTTTATAGTTTTAATACATTGTTCCTCTAAAATAGTAATTTTAATTAGATTATTGGAGTTTATGCCGTATTTCCTAGATTTTCTACGTGCATTGAGATTGCTTATTAGAGTATTAATGTTGTGCACTTTAACGGAAGATTCTATTAAACACTTATCATGTCCTAGCACAACAGTATCATTTCGGAAGGGGTTAAGAGCAGAGATAGATAGTCAAGATAAACGAATTACCTTTGATATGTTTTCGGAGAGGACCCAGACGCCGAAACTGTTCGGATGCAGGCCATCACGCTTGAAGAAACGCGGCCTTTCCAAAAAGAGATTCCAACTGTTGATGAAACCAACATCTTTCTTCTTGCAGAAACCCTGTAGCCAGTTGTTCAATCCGAGCAGACGACTGTAGTACTCGTTGGATCGTCTGACGAGAGGTAGTGGACCCGAAACGAAGATCTTTGCCGATGAGGTCCTCTCCTTCGTGTCTTTAATCAAAGCTGCGAAGTCAGCCTTGAGGATTTCCGATTGTCGGTGCCTTATATCGTTTACGCCGGTATGCAAAACGATTGCTCCAACTGCCCTATCCTTGTGCTTCTCGTAGACTGCTGGCGCACGTCTCATCACATCTCGGACACGATATAGATCCTAAGGGTCTCCTCATCAGACCTCCATAAAGCAAGACACAACAGTATATATTTAATTTTTTAAATAGAAAACATATTTTGTGCATTTTACAGTTAAAACATGGTGTTTTGCATTGTGTGACTTACAGGCAACAGATGAGTGTGCGCAATAATATTTAGGTAGTATACAATGAAGAATTAATTCATGATAAGATAAAGAATATATCTAAGCGGTGACAAAAGTGACCAATTAGTACAATAATCTACTGTCAAAGGTAACATGTAAGTTTAAACCATCAGTGGTAGAGGGACCAGTGCCTTTAATGGAGCAGACCACTTCAGATGAATTGAGCATCGTGGTGAGCTCGATAGAAGGGCTTCCTCTCCCTGTCCTCCTCTTTCCATTGCAGGCAACCACATATTAATAAAAATGTGCCATTAACCTGTAACACCCAGACCATATGAAATATTTCAGTACAAAAAGTAAATCATAACAATGGGGCCACAAAGCATTTTATTATCATTATTTTAAGTCACAGCAGTTTTTCTCTGAAATGCAACAAGCTGACCATGCACAGCGTGGGTTTAATTTAACTTGGTCTCCGAAAAATCATTTATTTAAATAGTTTCTGTTTCCAACAGTGAGGCAGAAGGGTTTGAAATACAATAGAACACTCCATTTAGTTTTTTCCAGGGGCTGACAAAAAAAAAAAAAAATTAAATGCAGGATGCTGTAAGTGATTTGTCAGTCTCCCATTAGCACAGCTCTGAATTCATTGTGCTTTTTTTTTTTTTAATAGTTTCACTGCAGTTATTATTATGATTAATAGTTACAATCCATTTTGATGTTTCTGATTTGTTCTATTCAATTTAAGGAATTATTGTTATTTTTGTTTTTCAGATTGCGATTTCTTTTTAAGAATTCTTCTGTGTTGTTGATAGCAACTGTGCCATTCTTAAACCACTGGAGCCACACACACTGCAGTGTGTTACATCAAACCTTTTGTTTCATTTTTTAAACCAAAATAAGACAGCTTAATTCATACTTTTCACCGATATGTGCCAAAGATATGATGTTTTTCAAGAAATATAAGCAAAAAATATAAAAAACAACATGGAATCAAAGCATTTTAGAAAGGATTTTTCCACTGCTCTCTTAACACCCTCCATATCACCTCACCAGTTCTGTGTCTTTGGCCAGTTGTCTTTATGTACAGAACTCTGGCAATGATAAATGCACACAACCCAACTGCTATGATCATTTGTTTACCATTTATTTTCATTGCAATCATAAACTGATGAATTTGTAGCACACAACTCAAGATTTGTAAATGTCTTGCGTTGAAACAACATAAAGAAGTTCATCAACCAGCACTTGCCTAGTAGCTTGCGCACATATGACAAAATCATTTTATTCATTTTGTGCATGTGTGGCACATTCAGAATAGACTTCCATGTATCTTCATATCAGATTGGGACCAGCTAAAAAATTCATTTGAGCAGTAATAAAAAAATCAGATACAAGACAAAACTCGAGACAGATTCAATTTTAACTGCATTGTGAACGGCAGCCTTTAAAGACTTGTGCTTGTTCAGACATGTTAATATGTTTTATGTCAATAACAGCACCCATAATAATGTTAATTGTGGGAAAGCACAAAATACATGAGCATTAAATTGAGGTTTTAAGTTTTTTTTTTTTCTTGGAGTGGGGATGAATTTTGTGCTATGCCAGTGGCTAAATCAATAGTTAGGAAATAGGAAGAGTATGGCACATAAATCTGCCTACAGTGAAACCACCTTAAAAAACTGAATGATGATATAAGAAGAAGACCAGTGACGAAGGCCACCAAGAGACCTATGAGAACCCTGAAGGAGTTACAAGCTACAGTGAGTGAGACTGGCAAAACTGTTGCATAGGTGCTTCAATTATTGCTGCTGAAAGGGACAGTGACAAAATAAAAATGACTATTAAAAATGTTCTATTAAACATTCTTGGCCATCAGACTAAACACCATGTCTCTCTATTATAAAAGAAAACGTTGAGACAAGACAAGACTATTGCCAAGAGATTTTTTCAAGTCCCGCCCTTCTCTCAACCATGTCAGGTTAACGGCCCACGGTCCTCTCACCTCTCATTCATGTGAATGCTTTTGTCAGACACAGTTCCTGCGCTCTCAGCTCTTATAAATTTTTACATTTTTCTCACTTTAAGTTCCCAATAAAAAAAGACATATCCAAATCAATTGAAGAATTTCATCCAGAAGGGTTATCAACAGAAGAAATAAGTACAAGGGCAATTCTAGCACAGAGAAATGATGAAGTCAAACAAATTCATGTGAAAATTGTCGATCGGTAACATGGCAAATTGGTTAAATGTGTATCAATAGACTATGCTGAAACAGTTGGTGGTGATGTTGCAGAAGATGAAAACATCAACTTACAATATCCCGTAGAATATCTACAACCGTTAACACCGTCCGGTCTCCCTCTGGCCGAATTACTGTTGAAAGAAGGACGTATCGTAATGTTATTGCATAATTTATGTATGAGTGATGGGCTATGCAATAGGACAAAATTAGTTGTATTTAAAATTGGTTGGACGATTCTGACATGTAAAATTTTAACTGGAGACAAGAAAGGTAATGTATTAAATCTTCTGCAGATAACGTTAGACACCAAAGGAGACTTTGATATGCCATTCGTATTAAAACGTTTACAGTTTCTCGTTAGAACAGCTTTTGCTAAGACAATTTACAAATCACAGGGACAAACATTCGAAAAAGTCGGTTTATTTATTAGAGAGAAAGAAATGATATTCACTCACGGGCAGTTATATGTTGCGTTGTCATGATGTAACTCCAAACATGGAATGAAAATTCAATGTGACATTGATGAAAAGTTAATTCCAAATATTGTTTTTACTGAAGTTTTACAGTAAAAGTTTAAGTTTAAAAAATATTTGCGTGTTAATTTCAAAGCCAAACAGAACGAAAATGTATAACGCAAAGAATACCTCAATACCTTGCAGCATGAAACATAATTTTCTTTATATTTATTACGTTTGACTATTTTTTACTATTGGTAATTACTCGCTGTAATGTAAAATAGTTAGGTCCATTATGCATATGTAAAAATTCCCATGAAAATAACAATCTGTTTAAATTGTACATCCGCTTCCCCATAAGTGAGCAACAGAGTCGTGAAGTGACTAGCGTGTAGCGCCCGCCCGGGGGTTGGTGAGCAAATCGAGCAGGGGGCAGAGCCCCCTAGTTTAATTTAAGCTAAAGACAGCACACTATTCCTTCCGTGAAGCATGGTTGTGGCAGAATTTTGCTGTGGGGATGCTTCTCTACAGTAACACCTGCAAGGCGTGTGAGGGTAAGATGCATGCAGCAAATATTTGGAGATCCCAATGCACTCTGCAAGAAACCTGCACCTGTGGAGAAGATTTGCATTTCAGCTAGAAAACAACCCCAAGCATAAAGCCTAAGCTCCACAGGAATGACTTTAAAAGTACAATGTTCCATGTCCTAGAGCGGCTGAGTCAGAGTCCAGATCTTAATCCATTTGAGAATTTGTGGCTGGGCTTGAAAAAGGCTGTTCACTGATGACCAACATGCAACCTGATGGAGCTCGAGCAGTGATTCAATGTTGTATAACAATGAAATGTCAAAACTTACAAGGGAGTGAATACTTTTTATAGGCAAAACATGTGACAAGTCAAAAATTAAAACATTTTTATTAATATGACATTTCAATTAAAAGTTAGTCAACATGGATGAAAAAGAAACAGTAAAAACATAATAAAAATAGTAAGACATAGCTGTGCATTCTTTAAGATTATGAGAAGGTGATTTATGGTGAATGCAGCCATCTTTCTTTGCATAATGTACTGAAGAGTGCAAAACTAAACTTTGAGACAGAAAATGCACAATTTAAAATGATACTAAAGCCCTATGCATTGGATTAAGTTAAAACAGATAAGTAAAGGCAACATGCACTTAAATAAATAAACACAAGAAAGAAGGTACAGAGCTGTGATCACAAATAATTATTAAAAACTGACAATTTGTTTTGCATTCTTGCATTTCCTCAGTTTCCTGGGTGCACAACCCATTCTTTTCTTATTATTTTTTCTGAGGAAAAAATCCTGATTTACAAGCGAACATGTTTTGTTTTATTTATGGATTTATCTTTCACCATTCAGTACAGCAGTTCTTCTAGGTTTAACAATAAGTTTGCCTGTCATTTTCATTTCCTTCCTGGATGTTAAAAGACCTTTTCTCTACTTATATAAGTCTATAAATATTTAACAGGTTATATTACTATTTGGTGTCTTAGTTATTTATTTTTAAAAATGTTAAGGGAAAGGCTGAGTGGCCAGATTGACAGATATTTTATACAAGAAACCTGAATCACCTAAGATTTTCCCCTTTTAATTCAGTCATATAGTTTTTCACAAACTCTTTAGCATATCCTGTATGTGTATCATTTTAAATGACTGTGGTCCACGATTCATATTTTGACTAATGATTTTGCATTTGGTAGTCCACACAGCACATTTAACCAGTCTCCCATTAAAATGATGTGTAGGCACTTTCTTATCAAAAAGAGTATTTATTTACTTTCAACAGAAAAAAACATAACATTAAACATTATTTTGAAATAAATAAACTAAAATAAATGTTGGATAATATAACATCCAAAACCTGTAAGGTATGTTGCAGAATATTAAAACTGGAGGGCTCTCAAATTTGCAGCTTATCCCCCAATAATTTGCATTATGCTAAATGGGAAACTTACAAGAAAATATGCCATTAAATGTTCATTATTTGCTGAATCTAACATTTTATAGCACCCCCAATAATACATTTTGCCATGTTTAATGTATATAGAATCTCATAGCTCCAAGGACTGAAATATTTGCAAACTATTTAATTTTTAATTAACTTTTAAGGAATTTATAATTAGTAAAGTAACTCCTCCAAGAGTATAATTTGAGTAATACTTGATTTTCCACATTTACATTTACAGTATCAGGTTTGAGTTTATTTGGGACATTGTGAGCATATTGGTAATTTTTCATAAATGTTAAATGTTAAAAAAATAATATGAATTAATTCTAACACTTTAGTTTAGGTACTACAAAAATGCATCAGTGACTCCTTTACATTTAAGTAAAAAGACCTTAAACAAAGGCTTCTTTTGGTCATCATAACACTTACGAAATATCAGTAGATCGGTTATTCATCTCTCTGCAGTGTAGCACACTGGCATGATGGTAACATTCCTTGTTAATATAAAGGATTCCCAGGTTATATACTAAATATGTAATATCATTTTTCAATTAAGCCACCTCAGACCACTCCAAAGTGAAGTTGTGTTGGAAGGTCACACTGCATATACTTTACTGATGCTTTGGAAGTGTTATGAAGACCTCAAGAAGTGAAGTTAAGTTTGTGTTACATAAAAGTAAGTGAGTAATAGTGTAACCAAATTAATTTATACTAGATATCTAATTCAGTTCTTATGTGTCCTACATGAATTTTCACCTTAAAATTGTCCCTTCTCTTACAAATTTCTGTGTATTATTCTTGATTTTCTATTTCATTTCAGTCGTGCTGTTTGATATCTGGTTCCTCTGCAACTCTTACTGTAAGGCTTGGCTTGGCTCTTGCTGCCATCGAGCTTACTCCAATTGTCCCTATTTTGAAAAAGCCAAACCAGTCAGTTTACTCTGATTCAGTTTGCACCTTAGGAGAGAAGTGCCTGCTATTTGAACATGAATGACTGACTCCTAAATGCTGATTAATGCGGGTTCTGTTTTTGTACTGCCTTATCTTGGTTTTGCTACCATCTCATATATGGAAAACCATAAAACTGTGTTAACTTGTCTAATGAGATATGCTGGTCTATCCTTAATGTTTTACCTAAGACGAGAATGTTAAAATTAGAAAATTAGAACAATCTTGATGAGAACAGTACATTCAGTCCAATAAAACTTAAGTTTTCCAAAATAACATTTTCCAGTTTTGAAAGTCCCTAAAGTCCTACTGTCTGCCACACTACTTGGTAGCTTATTCCATGTGTCTATTTTTCTTTATGTGAAGAAAAACTTCCTAATATCTGTGTGTGATTTACCATAAATAAGATTTTAACTGTGTCCCCATATTCTTGATGAACTCATTTTAAAATAACAGTCTCGATCTATTCCCTTCATAGTTTCAAACATTTCAATCATGTCTCCTCTTAATCGTCTTTTGCTTAAACTGAAAAGGCTCAGCTCTTCTAATCTTTCCGCATAACTCATCCCCTGCATTTCTGACATCAGCCTAGTCACTCTTCTTTTTACTTTTTCTAGCTCTGCTTGGTCCTTTATGTAGTCTGGATACCAAAACTGCACACAGAGGACACTGAGACATTGTATTATCGTATTTCCCTGTACTTACCCTTTACCTGTTTTCCTTAAGAGTAAGTGTACTTGTCAAGTTTGTTACTGGGTTGGTCTTCTGTTGCACTTTAAGATTAACACATGCATACATAGCTATATGCATTAACACAGAACCTAATCACAACAGTGCCCCATGAACGACAAACACACAGCTGGTTAACCTCTGGTACTTTAAACCACACAAGTGCCTTAGGAATAACACAGCCTGTCACTCTTTCAGCACAAGAGACTTACTTATTATCGGCATGAATAACATACAATGTTTTAATGATATCTCAGACCTCAATATTACTTTTGGTCTACAAGAATACATTTAAACACACAAAGGCTCAGCACTCTTGACTATAGGCCTTTTATCAGCCAAGAATGCCTTACTTTACGTACTGTTCCCTACTATGGGGTGGAGCTCTCACCCACAGCGCTTAATAAACCTCACAGCACACAGGTAATGTCAAACCTCTGGCTGCACCAGGTGTTCAAAGAAATCTACCTTATTACTTCAGTCACTCTAGACAAATCGTAGAAAGTTAAAAGCAGCATGGTATTTATTACAGGAATAATAATAATACCAGTGGAACAAAGAATAATAGAAAATAGGATTGATAGTAAAGTCTGGATATATATATAGTCTTTAGAAAAAGCTTAAGAAAAAGTAGAGATGAATGTCACAGGTGACTTATGATCTAGCACTCGTAGTTGTTCATGATGCTTTTCTGACGATCAGATGGAAATGGCTGCACGTTGACGTCGCTCTGTTCTCTACTGCTATCTTTGTCCCTTCTTCCTCCTCCCTCCTTCCTTACTATATTGCTCCTCTGACAAGGCATATTTATTCTAAAATTCTACCATGGGGTTTTGCAAGATGTGATTGTTAGATATTCTGATTGGCTGGCTGTCAATGTGATGAATGAATTCACTGCCCGTTTTCTCAAACAATAAAATTTGTTTTGATGTTCTCTGAGGTGTTGCTATGTATTCCTTTCCCAGGATGTAAAATAATTAGATGTCCATCCTTTCTCAGGTTATAAAGCAATTGATAGCCTGAGCCCCCAGCATGTCTTCCTTTCTTTGTTGGAATCAACTGTTTTAAAAGTAAGATATAACTGGGAAGAAGACATGCTTTGATTTGTCCTGAATGTAGTTCATCTGTTGTCTTGTCTTGAACAAAATATAAAGCAAAATTTACAGATTTTGTACCCCACAATAATCGTTATTCAATAAATCCTTTCATAAAAAAAAGACATTACTTAGGATTTTTAGTTAAAAGCAGTGTTGGGCAATGTAATTTTTAAAACTAATTTAGTTACATTACTCATTACTTGTAAAACAATATTTAAATTTAAGTAGTTACATAGTTACTTATTACAAAATGTAATGCATTACAAATAGAGCATTACATTTTTTTTTGTATGAAAAACTATACATTTCACTGGCTTGCTTTTATTATCAAATCCTAACCCCATATATGAACCTTGTAAAAGATGTCAGTTTTGGTAAGTTCAAGTCCTTTGAGTATCTCGCCGTTGTTATCCATGGAGATTCTCAAGTTCTAGTATTATCCGTGTATAGACCTCCAAAATTCAACGTGTCTTTTTTTGAGGATTTCTCTGATTTAATGTTAATTTTAATTACGAACTATGACACACTACTAATAGTTGGCGACTTTAATCTTCATATAGATAATCAGTGTGACCTAAAAGTAAAAGAATTTATGAACCTCCTGGGCTCTTTTGATTTGAGACAGCTCGTTAATCAGCCTACACATAAAGCAGGTCATATGTTAGACTTAGTGATTACTAAAGGACTTACAGTTGATATAAAGCAGATCATTGATATTGGTCTATCAGACCATTTTCTTCTACTTTTTAATATAGAAATAATGATAGAAAAAACCCATGAGAAGCATATTGTTAAAAAACGCCTCTTTGACTCAGCAGCAGTTTTAAAACTTACAAACATTCTAAGCAATCAGTCCGTTTATAGTGCCAACTATAATAGCGAGGATAATGTAAATAGTAAGGTGGAAAGATTTAATACTAAAGTAAGAGCTGCTGTTGACATAGTTGCACCTGAAAAGACAATAAAGAAATCTTCTAGCATTATTATACCATGGAAGACCCAAAGAGTGTCGGATTTAAAGAGAACATGCCGTAGAGCTGAGCGTAAATGGAGGAAAACTAAACTATCCACTATGAAATATTAAAAGTTAAAATAACAGAATACAATAACACTGTCCGTCTTGAGAGGCGCTGCTATTTCTCTAAGATTATAAATAACAATGCTAGTAATCCCAGAGTCTTATTCTCGACAATTGATCGTCTTCTAAACCCAGGTAACTCAAAGGAATGCCTCCTAAGTACTTCCAGTAAAACTTGTGAGGCTATTGCTGTATTTTTCAACCAAAGAATTAATGATATTAGAAATAACATAGTATATCTCCCCAACACTAAGGATTCTCCTAAACCCCAGCATTCTGTTATAAACAAATTTAACTCTTTCACTAGGATAGATTTCTCTGATTTACAAAAAAATAATATCTCAATTAAAACCCTCCACCTGCGTCCTTGACCCAATACCAACAAATTATTTCAAAGAAGTATCGGGCGTGCTAATTGATAATGTTCTTGACATAGTAAATTCGTCATTAGATACGGGGGTCTTCCCAGACTGTCTTAAGACTGCTGTAGTTAAACCCCTACTTAAGAAACATAATCTCGACCCCTCGGCTCTTGAAAATTTTAAACCCATCTCTAACCTGCCTTTCTTAAGTAAAGTTCTGGAGAAGGCAGTCATTATGCAGCTAAATGACCACCTCAATAAACATGCTATTCTTGATAAATTTCAGTCGGGTTTTAGAACAAATCACAGCCAGAAACTGCACTTGTTAGAGTAGTAAATGATTTGCGGGTGAATGCAGACAGAGGCCATTTATCTGTTCTCATCCTCTTAGATCCGAGTGCTGCATTTGACACCATTGATCATAATATTCTTAGAAATCTCCTTAATCAATGGGTGGGCCTCTCTGGTAGTGTCTTAAATTGGTTTGAAACCTACCAGACAGGGAGAAAATTCTTTGTTAGTTGTGGTAATTACAACTCAAAGACACATGATATCCAATATGATGTTCCACAAGGCTCTATCCTGGGTCAGCTGTTATTCTCAATCTATATGCTTCCGTAAGGTCAGATTATCTCAGGGCATAACGTGAGCTTCCACAGCTATGCTGATGACACACAGCTGTACTTATCAAAAGCACCTGATGAACCCGATTTTCTTGATTCACTAACACAATGTCTGACTTGTATCTCAGAATGGATGAATAGTAACTTTCTCAAGTTAAATAAAGAGAAAACTGAAATCTTAGTGATTGGTAATAATGGATACAATGAGGCTCTTAGAAATAAACTAGATACATTAGAATTAAAAGTCAAGACGGAGGTAAAAAGCTTAGGGGTAATTGTTGACTGTAATCTGAATTTTAAATCGTATATTAATCAGATCACTAGGACAGCATTTTTTCACTTAAGAAACATAGCTAAAGTTAGACCTCTTATATCACTGAAAGATGCTGAGAAATTAGTTCACGCGTTTGTTTTCAGTCGACTAGATTACTGTAACGCACTACTCTCAGGACTACCCAAAAAAGACATAAATCGTTTGCAACTAGTGCAAAATGCAGCTGCTAGAATCCTAACTAGGAAAAGAAAATCCGAGCACATTTCTCCAGTTTTGATGTCACTACACTGGTTACCTGTGTCATTCAGGATTGACTTTAAAATTCTGTTTATGGTTTATAAAGCCTTAAATAATCTCGCCCCATCTTATATATCGGAATGTCTGACACCTTATATTCCAAATCGTAACCTTAGATCCTCAAATGAGTATCTCCTTAGAATTCCAAGAACAAAACTTAAAAGAAGTGGTGAGGCGGCCTTCTGCTGTTATGCACCTAAAATCTGGAATAGCCTGCCAATAGGAATTTGCCAGGCTAATACAGTAGAGCACTTTAAAACACTGCTGAAAACACATTACTTTAACATGGCCTTTTCATAACTTTACTTTAACTTAATCCTGATACTCTGTATGTTCAATTCATCATAATAACTATTCATGGTGGCTCTAAAATCCGTACTGACCCCTACTCTCTCTTCTGTTTCTTTTTCCGGTTTCTTTGTGGTGGTGGCGCCACCACCACCTACTCAAAGCAGCATGATGCTCCAACAATGACGGATGGATTAAAAGCCAGAAGTCTACGTGACCATCATCATCAAGTCCTTCTGTGAGAACCCTAAATCCAAAGAGGACCATTTTCATTTACATTAGGTAGAATGCCCAGAGGGGACTGGGCTGTCGAATGGTCTGGAATCCCTACAGATTTTATTTTTTTCTCCAGCCGTTTGGAGTTTTTTTTTGTTTTTTCTGTCCACCCTGGCCATTGGACCTTACTCTTATTCTATGTTAATTAATGTTGACTTATTTTATTTTCTTACTGTGTCTTTTATTTTTCTATTCTATTCAAAGCTAAAGTCTGCATATCTGGGTGTGAAGTGCCTGGAGTTGTAGAGGGTAAATAATATATCATCATTTGGAATACATACATTTCATGTGTGTTCCATGTGTACAACGATCTGTGTAAATGTAGGATGAAATGCGAGGCAGGAATTGTTGAACACAACTAAAAAAGAAACATTTTTCATATTTTAGTAATACTGTGTAAAATGTAAACATGAAGTGTATAATGTGTGAAGACTGAAGTACAAATATCAAACAAACAATTTCACAAAAGGTACAAATATAACAAAACAAGTGCACTTTTATTCAAGAATACAACCGAAGAAAAAGAGAAACAGAATTAAAAGACTTCATTCTTCACACATTATATAAATGCATGTATTCCAAATGATGATGTATTATTTACCCCCTACAATTCCAGGTACCTCACATACAGATAAACAAGACTTGAGTTCTGAGAATCTTCTCTCCAATTTGAGCTCCATTGGCGTGGGAGATAATGGGATATAAGGCTGCTTGCGCTGATCAACATATTTACAAAACAAAATATACAATGGAGAGGTGCGAAAAGATTTAGGGTGGGCCAGGATTATACGTTTTTTCGTTGGCTTCAGGGATTCTAGTGTTAAAGAAAACCTACAGGAATTATAATTAGAAATTAATTTAAATTTCAGGAAGTTAAATTTAATTCACTGAAAGTCAGAGCAATTTTATGTTTTTTCTTGATTTACCACATATCTGAGATTACTTGTAGTGATATATATTTCTGACTAGCAGAATACCCGCGCTTCGCAGCGGAGAAGTAGTGTGTTAAAGAAGGTATGAAAAAGAAAAGGAAAAATTTTAAAAATAACGTAACTTGATTGTTAATGTAATTGTTGTGTGTGTGTATATATATATATATATATATATATAGCAAAATACATATTTATATACATATCTACATATATATATATGCATATCTATCTACATCATATATACACACACATATACATACATACATACACAGACACACACATATATATAATTTGTGTGTGTGTATGTATGTATGTATGTATGTGTGTGTGTGTGTGTGTGTGTGTGTATACACATACATACAAACATACACACAGGTATATATAAATAGCAGAATACCCGCGCTTCGCAGCGGAGAAGTAGTGTGTTAAAGAAGTTATGAAAAAGAAAAGGAAATATTTT
>JANRMT010062791.1:235771982-235783552 GCA_026402145.1 Polypterus bichir lapradei | reverse complement strand
TTGAGTTTGACTCATATGGACTAAATAGAACTTGAAAAGAAATATTTTTTGGAATGTGATCGCGCAAGTCAGTACATCGAGCCCGCGTGCTATTGTGGTTTTGCTTGTGTGCTTCAGTAAGTTACCGTCCCCTCGCTCTTACTTTTTTACCGTTCATCTAATGAATACACTGAGTATGGCTTTACCAAAACAATCATTGATCGCGAATAAAGTATTCATTATTCATGAAGCTTCAATAGGTGAATAGGTGATCTGTCTTTCTGCGTTAACCGCATGCGTTTTCATACGTCTCAAACTAAGGGGATGCGAGGTTAAAATAAATCGAGAAGCGCGCGTACATACTTAGTGCATCCCCTCACGTGAGCCGCTGAATATGGTTTTATATGTCAGTCGCTCGCTTCTAATTGTTTCGCTGCCTTCTTAATTATATAATGCATGTTTTCTAAAGCGCGTTTTGTAGCTCTTCCTGGCTTTCTACGTAATGCGTGATTACGTGAGAGGCGTGATTATGTCATACGAAACTCCGCCCCTCCAGCTGAACTCCATTACAGTAAATGGGGAAAAACAACTTCCAGTTATGACCATTACGCGTAGAATTTCGAAATGAAACCTGCCCAACTTTTGTAAGGAAGCTGTAAGGAATGAATCTGCCAAATTTCAGCCTTCTACCTACACGGGAAGTTGGAGAATTAGTGATGAGTCAGTCAGTCAGTCAGTCAGTCAGTGAGTGAGTGAGTGAGGGCTTTGCCGTTTATTAGTATAGATACTGAATATCACAAAATGTTTAAGGAATACAGTTATTTACCCCAATGTCACAGGGAAAAAATCAATGTCATGTTTTTATGTAGAATGGAGACAATAAAAAACAAGGTTCTTGACACAACAGATTTCAATGAGAGGGGAAGTGGTTCTTCAACTGAAAACATCGTTGTCATTTGCACGTACTAAATCAGCTGTTCACAACAGGATTTTCCAGAAAGAGGGTTTATTTAAGTAGCTACACTACCTGTGGAAGAAAGGTAATAGAATAGTTTGAAACTATGTACACTCTTTACAGTTTTTGCGTGTCTGTAAGCATTTCTTCGACAGCGCTTCTGCTTTCTAGCATGTTCCCGTAAAGCCTGCTTTTCAGTCTCTGACATTACTTTCAAGGCAGCTTTTTCGCATGCTTTCACTTTTATACTTGCCATCTTTGAAGGTGACCCTCCTCATGACTCCTATGCTGTTCTTCCTCCTCATACTTGTCTCATACTTTGACTTCTTCTTTCATCAAGTTACCAAAGCCAAACTGACTAATCGTATTGATCAGAGGGTCTGGACACACAGGCTTTAGTGTTTTATTATATAGTAGATATTTTCTCCTGAATACATGTGTTTGAGATGTTGTGAGCATAAGATTGTGTGTCTGAAGTGCAGATGTTATTCTTGGTCATTTTGGTGTTGTTTCCTATTCAGCATTAATCTCCATTTAGAGGGCAATGTGTTATGAATGCTAATACTGTCAGTTTGTTTTCTTTTAAAAACTTTTGTTTTGTTTGCAACAGTACTGTGAATTTTGAATAAATTTTAGAGACAGTCAAAACCTTGTTCTACCATTTGTATAAAATTACTGAATTTGAAATGTCTGGATTTTTTTGTAGTTATTTTAATGAAGTCATGCAAATTATTTTGGATAGAATAGGATTAAATGACAGGGAGGAGGTGGAAGAGATAAGCATTTATTTTAACTTTTGTACATTTAACTGTGATCAAATTAGAAGGCAGCTATTTAGAAGGTAACAATTGTGAATACTAAATCCAGCCTGTTAATTGTTTGTATACTTTGGTGTTTTTTGTAACAGTAAAATGATTTCTGAGCACATTTTAGAAGCAGTTGAAATTTCATTCAACTTGTTTTATTTACAATAATTGCTGGAGCCCATCCCTAACTTCAGCGTATGACAAAGACTTGTATTTCTCATGTGTCCATTACTTATTACCTAAATTACTGTTATTCGTCTTTCTTTTATCAAATCTTGTTAGTCAGAAAATATCAACAAGCTACAAGGACAAAATGCAGCTGACAAATTCCTCTCCTGGGCCAAATACAGCAACCATACTTTACCTCAGCTACCTCAACCTTACTGAAAGACTTTAATGTGTTTAATATTTTTACTCTTTATTATTTTGTTTGTTGGTCTGGCACTCTACCATTTTTTCTGGGATCTAAAATGGTCAGAAAATTATTATACAATTATTAAACTGTTATCATTGCTATGTGAGTTGGAATGTGAGGTCAAAATATATTCTATATTAAGAAGACTGGAAGATGGTAAGATCATCAGGGGCCTCATGCATAACGCCGTGCATAGAATTCACTCTAAAACACGGTGTATGGACAAAAGCGGAGAAGTGTGTATGCACAAAAAAATGCAGATACATAAATTTGTGCGTACGCCAACTTCCACGTTCTTCCGCTACATAAATCCTGGTCAGCGTGAAAAGTACCACAGTGATATAAACAGCAAATTGAAGTTGATTGAGTGACATAGAGTGTCGGAGAAACTCAAAAGTTCAAGTTCACAAAGTCGCACAGTGCCCAATAAAAAAGAAGTTGTCAGATATCAAAATCACCATGAAAACGTGAGTCATAGCCCACTGAATTAGTGTCATATGGAAGCTTATTAGGGTACAGAAAAAAGAAAAAAAAATTAGGCACACAGTGGAGGAAAAAAAAGCTTGAAATGTCAACTTTAATCTCGAAATTTCCACTTTAATCACGTAGGTTATTTTGTCAATAAAGTACAACGTCATAAACTTCATCTTAAAATCATTTAATTTACTAGTTTCTCAAATATCATCGTAACTAAAGTAGCACGTTAAATGCTTTGTATTGTATGTGTTCTTCTATGTGCTCTGTGTTTGAATCACTACATGCTTCTTAAACGGGCTTTCTCTTTCTTCAACTTGACACAGAATCCATTACGTTCCTGATATTACAGCTCTCTGAATAACTTAAATACTGAGATGTATACTTGATATCATTTTCATGATAATAGGAATTAAAGCATGTTATTAAACATGGGAACATGGTGGCGCAGTGATAGTAACGAACTGGTGCCCTGTCTAGAGATTGTTCCTGCCTCACGCAAGATGCTTGCTGCGCCATGCGCAACCTTCAATGAAATAAATTATTGCAGCAGTACTGTCTCTTTCAAACGTACTAACCCCCAATTCCTGTCCTTCCTTTTCTTTCCCCAAGTACCCAATTGCCACACAATCAGCTCTGTAATAGATGTTAAGCCATCTGTAAGCTTAGAACGCTGATTCTTCAAAACTTTTAAGGAACATTGAAATATCTTTGTAGTACATGTTTATTATTCTATCCCCCTATCAATCCAGTGTCACATCAGCCTCAGCAAGCATAAAGCTCGAGGCAGGAACAATCCCTGAACGGGGCGCCAGCTCATCGCTACCTCTGTCCACCGTGACCTCACATATTAAATTATTAACAGTATAGATTATTTAAATGATATTAACATTTTATCTGTCTATTTATCTATCTGTATAAGGTAATAAACAATTTGCTGCATTTCATCTTAAAAATGATATTGTCATCATATGTAAATACGCACTTATAAAGTGGCTCAGGTTATGCAATATTATAACTGTAGTGTAAGTTTACAGTGAGGTGATTGTACTTATAAGTAAAAACAGTTCTACAAGGAGCACTTGATGGACTGATTGAGTGCATTTATAGTTCTTGGAATGAAACTGTTTCTGAACTGCGAGGTCCCTACAGGAAAGGCTCTGAAGCGTTTTCCATATGGGAGCAGTTCAATAGACAGCATGGCAGAGGCAGCGTGTGGTTGATGCTGTATCCCGATAATTCTCTTTCTGACCAGCTCCTGCAGAGCTGTGATTCCACAATCAGATACAGTGGGATAAATACTCATGAGTGGTGTATTGAATCCCCGTGTCTGCGTGGGTTTCCTCCCACAGTCCAAAGACATGCAGGTTAGGTGGATTGGCGATTCTAAATTGGCCCTAGTGTGTGCTTGGTGTGTGGGTGTGTTTGTGTGTGTCCTGCGGTGGGTTGGCACCCTGCCCAGGATTGGATTCCTGCCTTGTGCCCTGTGTTGGCTGGGATTGGCTCCAGCAGACCCCCGTGACCCTTTGTTCGGATTCAGCGGGTTGGAAAATGAATGGATGGATGGTGTATTGAAAGGAACAACACTAAAGCAGCTGTGGTATTTGGAATAGTGTGGCCATTCCGTTGACCATTGTATTGTTACAGTTTAATTACAATCAGATGCCTTAAACTAATAAGCAATATGCGGTTAATTTCAGTGTATTTGATAAAGCCGTGTCAGGGATGTGCATCTAAAAAAGAGGGAAACCACACTGGAATAAAAGCACTGTTTTGACGCTGGGTGCCGCCAGTTTGCAAAACTGAGCAGAGAACTTGCGTACCCCAAGGATTTAGCTGGCGTGAAAATGTACATGGCTTTATGCCAACTTTAGTTTTTATACATCGCGATGTTAGCGTGGAAATGGGCGTTCACACCGTTTATACATGAAGCCCCAGGACTTCACTTTTTTGGAAAGAAAGACTACACTTTGTGTGTTGCTTAATAGCAAATAATTTATATATTGTTCGTCTGTACTTTTATGAGAAACTATACAGTAGATTCTTATGTGCCAATTGTTATAATTTTGTTTATGTGCTATATAAACTGTTCAAAAAATTAAAGGAACACTTTGAAAACACATCAGATCTCAAAAGGAAAAAATCACAAGTGTGTTCTGAAAACACAAGTGTGCAGAAGATTGACTGTTTTTTTCTTTGCTCTTTAGGAGCTTATTTAATGTGTAGAAGCAACTTATTTCTATAGCGACAGACAAGCAAAACAAATCATTCCAATTCCACCATAAATCCATGAGTTTTAGTTGTCAGATTTTTAATACTAAGCATGTTTTTTTTTTTTTTAAATACAATCCAACTTATTTTTTGTATAGCACTCTTCACTGAGTGTTGGCACAGAGCACTGCAAACAATTCTTAGTTAAAATAAGTACAGATTATATTAATTACTAAATACATAACTGGTACTTTGAGTTTTTGATGTTGATTTGATATATTTTGTTAATCCCTGAGGGGAAATTAACTTTTGCATGATCTTTGGTGGTCAGAGAGCAGCATCAGCTATTGTACAGCACCCTTGGATCAATTTGAGCTTTGCTCAAGGGCTCAGAAGAGTAAGATCTCTTCTGGCCATAATGGGATTTGATCCGGCAACCTTCCATATACCAATGCAGATCCTTAGCCAAGGAGCAACCACACATATACATGTAGATTTGTTAAAACACACAGAGAGCAAAATACAGTATAAACTAATCAAAGCATAAATTAATGAGCTATGACCAGTTGACAATAGAATAGATTAAAATTGTAAAAGAGAAAAAAAAGTCAGACAGTCACAGTCCTGTAGACCTCAACCAACTAGCTACCTACCTACTCCTGGGCATACTAGAGTGGAGTCTGTGCTAGGCTGTCAAATCTGATGAGAGAATCCATCCATCCAATAAATCCAACACTCCTCTGTCCAAGATGACTTTTCCATATGCATAATAGCACACTAGTAGTAGAGTAGTGGCACCAATTATCACATCCAGACACTAAAAAGAGAAATAGGTTAGAGAAGGGTTAGTAATGGTTTAAAAATATTTTGATACTGATATTACTGTAAAAATTTTAAAAAACAGAAATGAAGTATACACAGTTAATGAGCAGCTCTAGTCAGGGTATGCTAGACTAAAACAGTGAGTGTTCAGCCTGGATTTTAAAACTGAGACTGTAGGGGAATCTCTTATAGTAGCAGTTAGAAACCTCCTCATCCTCAGGGCCTTGTAACTAAAAGTTTGACCTCCTACTGTTATTTTATCAATTCTTAGAATCTTAAGTAGGCTGGCATCTTGAGATCTCAATGTGCGCTATGGTTTCCATTGCATGCTACTTCTAATCAGGCCAGAAAGGGGCACATTTATACATGCCTGCTAGCCAGTACTGTCATCTAAAAAACTGTTACCCCATAATCACTGTTGTCCTGCTTACTGATTAAATGTATTGTTCATCTGCTTACCACTGGCGTTGTCATCAAACATACTCGCCTCATAACCTGAACTGGACAGGTGCACATGTTCTTGAGCCTACATCTATAACTTTGTTAGCCTTGAGTTTCTGGGTTACCTCAAATTAAGTAAAGTAATGTGTTCTGCATGTTGTGAGGAAGAAGAACAAATCTATATTAATCATTTTTACCTTTGCACATTTTTATTCTGATATTATTTATAGCAAAAATCCATTTCATGCTTGCATTTTGGCTTTGCTGCGTGTCTTCTGCAGTGATCAACATTTAGAAGATGCTTGCTTTTTTAGTTTAGATATTCTCCTTTCTAAAGCTAGCAACAGACTCTGTTTCCTGAAAATGATTGAGGTAAATAGCTATTACTATTATTAACTGCAAGCTGTACCTTTTAAATTGATTAATGCTAATGACGCCTGGCTTACTTTGAGCATTTAATCTCTTCTGTTTAAAGGCTTACCTTGTTCCTTTATTACCTTAAGTGTGCTTAATTATCAGTCTGATTAAAAGGTAATTTTTACGCGTGTATGGGGAAATAAGCAAATCGAGCACATACATGAATCTGTAATAACTGTATTTTTCTCCTAGACCTAGTTGTAATTTATTTTTTGTTTTAAAATGCTAATAAGGGCATAGGTCGTTGAAGTCTAATAATACTGACTAGCCACTATGGACAACAACGATGTCCTTCTACCCTGCCTATGATTCCAACCGGGCTTCAAACAGTACTGTGTGATCTACTTTCTTTTCTACTAAGTTGTCTAGTATGAGTAAAAGTGATAAATCTAGTGACTTCCATCTTCCCAAAATCTTGATATGGACTAACCATGTTAAATCCCAGGGATCATTTTTGGGATCAGAATTCACCTTACTTTCAAGACATCAGATTCAAACATCTAGCACAAATATGGCCAACTCAAAGCCTGCATGTCACACTCAGTTTTTTTTGTGGTTCTCCTGTCAACATCATAATGTCTCATCATTTCATCTCATCTTCTCAACCACTTCTCAGCTGCTAGGCGAGCAGGCAAGCCAGGACTTCCCTGTCTCCAGCTACAGATTTTAGCTCTCCCTAAAGAATTCACAGGCGTTCCCAAACCCGCTGAGAGATATAATTCCTCCAACATTTCCTGGGTCTGCTGCAGAATCTCTACCCAGTGGGATGTCCCCTGAGCAGCTGTAGATGGGTAAAACACATTCTTCCTTGATTGAGCCCTTTACTTCACAGTTTAAAATAAAATATTGTAATTTCTATATGGGTGACCAAAATGTATGCAAATAAATTAAAGTCTAAAATGTGCACTTTAATCACATCTGAATTGTTTGATTTGTAATTTTAAACTTTGGAGTATAGGTCGAGCAAGGGAAAACATGTCTTTGTCCTAAACATGGAGGGCACTACAGTTGGTGAAGAACTTCCGCAGCAGAACATTCATGTTTTAGCATAACACCATATTGTTTTTTTGTGGGTGCCGGCATTTGCTGTACTGTTAGTAGTGGCAGAAAGGTTATAGGTCTTTCTTTTAGAAGTTAGATAGAAAACTTTCAATGTAATTTAACAGGGTCATTCCTCATTATAACTTTATAACTAAAATTATGATTCTGACTGAACAAGAAGACCAAAACTGGCAAAACACCTTTCTTAATTCAAACTTATTTGATTTACAGTTATTAATAAAATAAATATGATCCAGGATAAAAAAAATGAAAAACATATAATTAAGACTAATAAATAAATGAAAACAATCTTAAAACTAACAAGTGCAAAATTCAAATTTAAAATACAAAACACAGGACCAGAGAAAGGGGGGAAAAAAGTCCAACATTTTTAATATCTTAAAAAGTTGAAATACCAAAGGGAACCAAAGAACAAAGTTCTAAAAGCTAATGCCACAGCAAAGTAGCTGTTGAGGCAAGTGTCTTAAATATTGCTCAGATGGCACCTGAGGGCATTAATTCAATCACAAGCCTCTTCTTAAATAGCAAGGAACACTACAAAGGGTAACAGAGTATAATTTAAAAATACAAAAAAAAAAAATAAAAATACAGCACAAGCAATGTGTTTAGGGAAAATGACCAACAAAAACAAAGAATGGCAAGGCACTGTGGTATTCCTAACACCAACATTATAGTCATAATGCCAAGCTTCTATTCTCAAGATAAAAGACTATTCAAAAAAAGTTTTCTTTCCTTATTAGTTTTTGCTTTTCTCTTTTGTCATGTAAGTCCTACATCTTAACTTTGTTTGGTTAACACCGAGGCACTTAGCACTGTGAGAGATCCTAGAGTGTACATGCAGTCATGCCAACATCTTATGCCACACATGTGCCTCACATTGCCTCGCAAAACAGTCTTTTCATGATCACAAAATTGTTACAGCCATGTGGAAAGATGCTGATTCTACAAGGGAAACTCTGACACCAAATGAGATGACATCAATGGGAGAACAGTAAGAATCGAAACAAGATGAATTAAAAATGAACGACATATACGACAACAAAATGAATTTCCAGAATTCTTAAGAAATTGTTTATTGAATGATCCAAGGATGATAAATATTCGTTCACATTGACTACAAGATGTGTTAAAACTGGAAAATGTTTTTTGGCACTTAGAACATGTTTTGTTTTTTACAACAACAATAACAACAACATTTATTTATTTATATATCACATTTTCATACAAATGATGTAGCTCAATGTGCTTTACAAAATGAAGAAAGAAAAAGGAAAAATATAAAAACAAGATTAGGCAATACTAAGTAACAAAGAATAAAGTAAGGTCTGATGGCCAGGAGGACAAAAAAAACAAATAAACAAACAAAAAAAAACTTGAGGGGGCTGGTGAAAAAAAAAAAATGTGCAGGGGTTCTAAGGCCATGAGACCACCCAGTCCCCATTAGGCATTTTACTTAACAAAAATGATCTAAATCAGTCCTAATGGTTTTCAGGCTTCACTTGGAAGAATTAGATGATAATGGATTTTAGAGTCAATAAGACTCTGTTATTTTTATATACAGGTTTGAATTTTACTTCTTTCCTTGTGAAAGTTTTAAAGTTTTTTCATTTAGTTATTATTTGCATCACATCATCATACTAAAAGCCTCAATGATTACTATTGCTCTTGATTGGTTGCTAGGGTCTGTCCTCCTGATATAAGCTGATAAACTGCAGTGCAATGGAGTGTGCTGTTTAGTTCGAGATATGGATTCAAGCAGGGAATTAGTGCTACTAGAAAGTTTGAATATTCAGTATTCTGGCTGTGACTCTCACTCTTGGTTTTGACTCGGTTTACCTTTTGGCTCTGAAGAATGTATCTTCTCTTTTCTAATTTATTGCGTGACCTTTATGAAAAGTATTGTTCTTTCTTATGTGTCTGGGATAAACATAACTACAAGTCAGCTTCAGTAAAAGACCCAACATGGGAAAACTTGTGGCAGACAGTTTGAGAAAAAAAGCCTGTCATGGAAAAACCAGAAACTCTCCAAAACCCCATTTTATTGTTCCAATCATTTTTTCTCATGACTGAGATAACGCAAAGGTGTTGTTTCACAAAATTGTATTGTATTTACCCAAAATATTTCATATCTTTTAAATACTATCAAAGCTACCTGAAGACAAGAGGGTATTCCATGAAACTCGCTTATGAAATCGAGACTTAGTTAAGTAAGCTGCACTTTTATAACCCTTTTTTTCAATTAAGGTATAATTGACTCCACAAAGTGTTCCTCTTTAAACTCAAGATGACACTTAAGCAATCCACGATTATGTACATGCTTCTGATATTTAAGCAGGCCCAATGAAGGATCAAGAACATCTATTATACTCTAAAAGCATACAATAGTGGGCAAAATCCACAGATGTGAAACTGATGGGATGCATGGAGTATTATGGGATAGCTTACAAGCATTTGGAGTTTTATTTAATTGTAGCAAAATAGAACAAGAAATAATACTTGATCAATACTAACACAAAAATGAACTGCCTCTGTTATTAAAAAAGCAAGCAAAACTTTTTGACCTTCTATAGCAGCTAATGCCTAAGAACATTACATTTCTTAATTTGTAAGTAGCATCATTAAAAGTTAAAAACCTAATAAAAATATAAAACAAGTTTCCTTTGAATTGCCAAGTCTGATTGTAACGCACTAGTTTGTGAATATCACACTTAAAACAATGATGTATTTGTGCTTTGTGAAGCACTTGGTAGCATGTGAAAGTTATATACAAGAACATACATCCATCCATCCATTATCTAACCCTCTATATCCTAACTACAGGGTCACGGGGATGTGCTGGAGCCAATCCCAGCCAACACAGGGTGCAAGGCAGGAAACAAACCCTGGGCAGGACACCAGCCCACCACAGGTCGCACACACACACTAGGGACAATTTAGAATTGCCAATGCACCTAACCTGCATGTCTTTGGACTGTGGGAGGAAACCGGAGTACCTGGACGAAACCCACGCCGACACGAGGAGAACATGCAAACTCCACGCAGTGAGGACCCGGGAAGCGAATCCGGGTCTCCTGACTGCCAGGCAGCAGCGCTACCCACTGCGCCACTGTGCCGCCAGCTACAATACACATCTATTGTATATATGCAAACAAATATTGCACATTTAGCAAGCTAAAGAAAACTTCTGCCATTGATAGGGAGGTTAACTTTGAATGTTACTCCTGCTTAAGAGTTTGCCCTCGATGTAATGGCCGATGGCATAATGTCACTGGCCATACATGCTGGTATTATTTTAAAAGACTTACCTATGCATTAAGGCTTTGGAATTATTCATATTTTACATAGTCAGCCTCTATAATGAGCTTGGCTTTGCTATTATTCACACATGAGTGCCTATGACTTCTGAAATTCCAAAACAGTATTATCTAGTGTCACAGATACTACTAATAATAAATCCATTTTACATAGTTTAACTTACCAAAAAAAGACCCTACAAGATTGTACAATGGTCGGAAAACTGTTTTTGCTCAAGGGTTACTCTGGACACCAATGCCTTTCCAAGTGCAGTTGTCAGACATATGCTGCAACAAGTATTGCATAGAAAGTTGTGTTACCAAAGTTACAAAGGAGTCTGTGCTATTCTTTAATAATATATATATATATATATATATATTAATTTTATTGATTTTATTGTAATCATTCCATACAAATTGATCAATTTTTACAAAAAAATAGGATTGAAAACAAATCAACCCCCACCCCTGAGAAAGAGAGCATGGCCAACGGAGTAAAACTTAAAGCTTGTAAAAATACATACAGTGGTGTGAAAAACTATTTGCCCCCTTCCTGATTTCTGATTCTTTTGCATGTTTGTCACACAAAATGTTTCTGATCATCAAACACATGTAACCATTAGTCAAATATAACACAAGTAAACACAAAATGCAGTTTTTAAATGATGGTTTTTATTATTTAGGGAGAAAAAAAA
>JANRMT010062791.1:235756739-235766982 GCA_026402145.1 Polypterus bichir lapradei | reverse complement strand
TACAGAAGGCAAAATTTTGTTGATAAAGAGCTTTATAGTTTACTTGTAATATTTGCCTCTTGGTATTTAAACTGATCTGCAATGATAAAAGGAAAGGTGTCCAATCTAAGATTGTATGCTTGAGAATTCACTGGAAAGAGTACACTTTTATTCAAATTAATTCTGAGACCAGAAATATTTTGAAATTCTGTTAGTGCTGTTAAGACTGCAGGCACAGTATTTTGTGGGTCTGATATATACAGTACCATATCATCTGCATAGAGAGAAATTTTCTGTTCAATTCCTTCTCTGATAGTACCCTTTATCTGATAAGCATTTTGACAATGAACTGCCAGTGGTTCAATGGCGATTGCAAATAGCAGTGGTGACAAGGAGCATCCTTGTCTGGTACCGCTTTCTAGTTTAAAGTAGTCTGAACAAATGTTAATACAAACTAATGCTTCTGGATTGGTATACAGCAGTTTGTCAAATGCTTTTTCTGCATCCAATGATAATAATATCTCTGGGGTGTTTGACTTTGCTGGTGAATATATTACATTAAACAGGCGTCGAAGATTGGAAGCTAAGTGTCAGCCATTAATAAATCCAGTTTGATCTTGTGATATTACCGAAGGCAGCTTTCTCCATCCTTCTAGCTAGGATTTTTGAGAGTATCTTAACATCATTACTCAGAAGTGAAATTGGCATGATGCACATTGTAATAAGTCCTTATTTTGTTTAGGAAAGATGGTGATTAATGCGTGGCGAAAAGTTTGAGGTAGAATTTGATTGTATCTAGCTTCTGTAAATGTTGCTAATAAGAGGGGAGCTAGCTGAGTGGAGAATTTCTTATAACATTCTATCAGGGCCTGCTGCTTTCCCGCTTTGAAGTGACTTTACAGCATCTAGTAATTCTTATAGTGCTAGAGGTTTATCCAGTTCCTCTGCACTAAAAGTATCTATTTGTGGTATCTGTAATGTATCCAGAAATGCATTAGATTGTGTGTTGTCTTCTTTAAACTCAGTAGAATATAAGGATTTATAGTAGTCTCTAAATGTGTGCATTATATTTTTATGGCCAATGATTTTATCTCCGTTCGTGTTGGTGATTGCTGGGATTGCATTGCAAACTTCTTGCTTGTGGATTTGCTGAGCTAAGAGCTTATTAGCTTTCTCTCCACGTTCATACTAATGATGTCTAGATTTAAAAATGAGTTGTTCAGTTTCTTTGGTTGTTAAGAGGTTGAGCTTTGAATGCAGAGCCTGCCTGTTCCTATGAAGAGCCTCACTTGGACACCTGGCATGTTCTTCATCTATTATAGTAAATTCGCTGGTTAGCTCTGATACCTTCTTGGTTTCTAATTTATTTCTGTGGGAAAGATATGAAATAATCTGTCCTCTTAAGAAGGCCTTTAGAGTTTCCCAGAGTATTCCTGCAGAGACCTCTTAGGATGTATTTGTCTCTAGAAAAAACTGATTTGTTTGGATATAAATTCTGTACAGTTCTCATCTGCTAATAGAAGTGGGTTAAGATGCCATCTGTGAGATGAGTGTGTGGGGCATAATGATTTTAGCTTCAAGATTAGAGGGGCATGGTCGGAAATAACAATAGCGTTGTACTTGCAAGATTTAATTGTAGGCAAGAAAGTATTATGTATGAAGTCAAGTCAAGTCAAGTTGGGGAGCATGCACTGGTACAGTGCGTTGCTGCACCCACTACACGGTGAAACAACTCGGGATCCCGGTTGGCAACCCCCCAGGCAGACACATAGTCCAGTCCTACCCCCCAGAAATGACCCTCCATCTGTCGCAGCCAGGTGTTACGTGGGCGACCCCTTGGCCTGATCCAGCCAATTTGGTCCCCAACAATGAGGATCCCATGAGCCGGATCATCCTCGGGGATACGCGCCACATGGCCACAGTGCCGTAACTGACGCTTCCTCACAATGCAAGTAATGTGCCTCATTTGGGACTCCATGAGCAACCGCTTATTCGACACGAAGTGAAACCAACGGTACCCAAGGATTTTCTGGAGAGACACAGTACCAAAGGAGTCCAGTCTTCGTCTCATGTCACTGGATAGTGTCCATGTCTCACAACCATATATATCAAGACAGGAAGCACCAGGACTCTAAAGACTTTGATCGTCGTCCTTTTGCATAGATATTGGGAGCGCCACACACCCCTTTCCAGTGACCTCATGAACCCCCATGCTCTCCCAGTCCATCTACTAACTTCACAGGAAGACTCACCAGAGACATGAATGTCACTGCCGAGGTAAATAAACTTCTCAACAAGGTCAGCACTCTCTCCGCAAAGACACACTGCTGATGGCTGTGCCCAAGAGGTCATTAAAGGACTGGATCTTGGTTTTTATCAAGGACACTCGCAAGCCCAGACACTCAGACTCCTCACTCAGTCCCTCGAGTGCCCCGATCAAAGCCTCCATTGACTCCGCAAAAATCACAGCATCGTCAGCAAAGTCAAGATCCGTGAATCTTTCTTCACCAACAGATTCCCCACATCTGCTGGACCCCATGACCTTGACCAACACCCATTCCATACAAGCATTGAACAGAGCAAGAACACACCCCTGACGAACCCCAGAATCAACTGGGAAAAATGCAGAGGTCTCGCCTCCACTCTGCACAGCACTCACAGTACCAGTGTACAGGCCAGCCATGATATCCAGCAACCTCGAGGGGATCCCGTGAACCCTCAGGATGTCCCACAGGGCAGCTCGATCAACTATGTCAAACGCTTTGCAAAAAGTGACAAAGGATGCAAAGAAACTCTACCGATATTCACGTTTGCGCTCAATGAGAGCCCTCAGTGCCAGGATGCGGTTGATGGTAGACTTCTTAGGCATAAAACCAGACTGTTCTGGTCACTGGTAGGTGAGCAAGTGATCACGGATCCTATTGAGGACGACCCTAGCAAGGACCTTACCCGGCACCGAGAGCAGTGTTATCCCTCTGTAGTTGCTGCAATCCTGGTGATCACCCTTCCCTTTCCAGATAGGGACGACAAGTCCTGTTTTCCAGTCAGTTGGGATGATGCCAGTCTCCCAAATGGAAGCAAAGATTGCTTGCAATGCCAGGAGGACAGCCTTGCCACCAGCCTGGAGAAAGTCACCCTGGATACCACAGATCCCTGCAGTATTACTGCATTTCAGTGGCAGCACTCTCTGAGGTGCGCAGATCGGGGACTGGCCAGATCTCTGTAGTTGAACACACCTTTTATTTATTTATTAGGTCGGTCTGATGGCTGTCATACTCAGGGAGTAGCTGTTGCTGTAGCAGATTGGCTTCTTCCGATGGTGTCCGATGTCACTCCTTTCAACGAGCGTATTATGGAACCTTGTCTGCTGTCTCAGTGTATGCTCCGACCATGGTGAGTGATGTCTCAGTGAGGGAGGCATTTTATTTGCAGCTTCGCTTGGTGGTTGATGGGTGCCCACGAGGTGACACTCCTCTGGTCATGGGCGACTTCAATGCAGCCACTGGCACTGTGAGGGCTGGCTATGAGGATTGTCTCAGTCCCCATGGGTCTAGTGACCGTGGTGAAAGTGGCTCCATGTTCCTTGACTTTGCAAAAGGTCAGGGGCTGCGAATCACTGGAACCTGGTTCAAGCGCCTTGAACTGCATCGTTGGACTTGGTACTCCAATACTGGTGGTGTGGTGAAGGAGATCGATCACATCTTCGTGGGCAGACACTGGAGGCTCTTGCAAAACTGCAGGGTGTACAGAAGTGCCCAGTTTGTGAATTCTGACCACAGACTTCTTGTTGCTACTCTTAGGATCCAGCTTAGGTCCAGTAGGCTACCACCTACTAGGAAAATGAGCCTGGACTTAGCCAGACTTCAAGACCAGGCTGTTTCTAATGAATTTGCACGCAGTTTGTGTGAGAAACTTTAAGATTTGGGTACAACTGCCGATCCTAATGTGATGTGGGAGACCTCCCGCAACAAGACCCTGAAGGTTGGTTGTGCTGGTAATGGCAACTCTGGTCTGTACCGGGAACTGAGAAGGATGGCTTTGAGGGCAGATAAAGAGACATTTGTTAGAGGAATCTGTGAGCAAGTGACACACCATCTGTGGTCTAGCGGCCCACGTCCTGCTTACAGAGGAATCAAAGCATTATGCACATCTGAATCTGTTCCTCGGAGAGTCGCAGTCAGGGCGGCTGACGGAACGGTCCTTACGAATGACACTGCAGTTGTGACCCGCTCGGCTGGCTACTTTGAGCAGGTGTTCAAAGCTGATCCTTCGGCTAGGACATTGGATATCTCTGGGTCCACGGTTCTTGAGGCTGATCCTCCAATTAGCTGTGAACCACCCAATCTCACTGAGATTGCAAAGGTGGTGAACCAGATGAGGTGGGAAGGGCTGCAGGGATTATCTATAAAGAAATAATCAGTTCTTGAGTAGCAATGATGTACTGGTGAGTAGAAGGAATATTTTCTTGAGTTTGTGTTTAGAAACCTCCAGAGGTCTGATAGGTTGTGGTCAGTTAAAAATTGTTTAATTGTCTTTGCAGTGTTAGATGTCATCCCCCCTGTGACAGGAGACCTATCTAAGAGTGGATTTAAAACATAATTAAAGTCCCCAGCCATTATAATTTTATGAGTGTTCACATTGGGAATGGATGCAAATACATTTTGCATGAATTCCCTATCATCGACATTGGGTGCATAAACATTTATCAAAATCACTTTACAGTTAAATAAATTGCCCATGACAATCACATATCTCCCTTCAAGATCAGATACTACATCTGATACCACAAATGAGACTGTTCTATCTATGAGAATTCCCACACTTCTAGTTTTCTTTATAAAGCTGGAATGGAACATTTAGCCAGTCCGGTCCTTTTGCAGCCAGAACTGATCCTTGCTTAGTAAGTGGGTCTCCTGTAAAAATACTATTTTAGCATTTAAACCTGTTAGGTGAGAGAATACTTTCTTTCTCTTTAATTCGTGATTCAGGCCTTTAACATTCCAGCTTACAAGGTTAACTGTCCCATCAGGGAGACATTGATTCTGAATTTTTGATGTCATTTTGTAGTCTTAACTGGAAGTGAGACAGCTTTAACCTTAATTTCCAATTTTCCCACGAGTTATTGCTATACAGCCTGTTGTTACATTGGTAGTTATAATTATAAGGATTAAAAGGATAGATTAGATAAAGCTTGCTCTCTTTCTCTTCCCCCGTTACCCCCCCCATTTTGCCTCCCCATGTGAGACTGGACCCCACTTCACAAAGTTCCAGACCTCTGACATACCTAGAGACAAAGCACATCCAAAACAAAACAAGCCCCCCATCAGCGGCGTTTGAGGATTAAAAAGTAGAGATACCTATTGCCGATAATGTCTAAATACTATAAGCATAAAATATAATCTTTAAGAGTCTTGAAATATTAAGACAGTAAACCCAGGGAATGGTGTTAAAAAGTGGTCCTGGATAAGCATAGTAAACCCTAATGCAATAATAACAATAAACCAAGGGTATGATGTTAAACAGTCTCCTTTAGAATAGTGTAAAAAAAAAAAAACAAAAACCAAAAAACTATAATTTCTTCCACGCATACGCCTATAACTGTAATTAAAACATAAACAAAAAGAGTCCAAGAAGAGAAAAGGATGTATAATTATGGTACCCGTATCGTTGCACGCGGATCAGACAGCAGGTAATATCTTCTTGCCATGCCACAACTTGATGCGACTCACTATCGTATTTCAAAAAAGTGTCGGGATCAGCTCTCTTAATTCCTTTTCTGCTTCCTCCTTGCTGGAGAAGTTGTACTATTTGTCTTGAATATCCACTTTCAGTTTGGCAGGATACAAGAGGCTGTATCTAATATCGGCTTTCCGTAACCGCTGTTTAATGTTGTGAAAAGCTGCATGTTTAGTAGCTGTTGAGGGTGAGAAATCAGGGAAAATACGAATGTGGTTATTTTCAAATATAATCTCTTGTTTCTGTCTGAGAAGTGCCATTACATTAAGCTTAAATTGTAATCTCTCGGCGTGGACAATTAGAGTCTTAGGTTTAGAAGTATTTGATCCACGTATGCGATAAGCTACTGCTATCTCGGTATCTGATTTAAAGTCCTCTCCAATTATTTTTGAGAGTAGTTCAGCTACGAATTTCAGTGGGTTTGGAATTTCATGATTTTTAGATAGACCTTCGATTCTAATATTCTGCATCCATCTTCCAGAGCCCCAAGTCTATCTCATTTTTTTAATGAATAATCCAAGTTCCTCATTCTTTGATTTATCAATGAATGGACACACTGTGGATGACCTACATGAATCTTGAAAGTAAACTTACTACTTAATCATTAAATGTAACCACAAACATCTGCATGAAAATCCTTATTGCAAATACTGTACTACCCAATATTTATAATGAAAGTTTCCATTTGGCTTACAGATCTTCAGTTGCAAAACATTTGTCACTTTATACCTCACTAGTGAAAAGAGAACAGTATGGTCTATTATAAGAATAATAATTATTTAATGATGATGCAATTACTGAGATGTGTATACTTGTATAAAAATACAAACATTGTCATGAGATATGTATTAGAATGACAATGGGCTTTCTTTCTAATCATTAATTATGTTGGCGGTTAAAAGCTCAATGTAGTATGTAACCTCCCAATTCAATTAGATTTTATGTAAAAAAAAGCAAACCATAGCTGATCCTAAAAGTGTGTTTTTTTGTGTAACAGATTACAATGAACATCTCCATGTTACATAATGTAGGAACTGAGTAAATTTTAGGTTTATTAATTAACTATCAGTCTTACCTTTGGCAATACTGGTAAAACCCAAATAAACTGGCTAAGCTCCTACTTTATTTACCTTACCTTTCTGTATTGAAGGAAGTAGGTCTCCGACCTTTAGACATGTAGCAAGGTAACTGAAGTACACTCATTTTAAGGAAAAGAATAATACAATTTATCAATAAACACTAGGATTATAGAAATGATAAATGCATATATTTATATATATATATATATATATATATATAAAATATATATTGACATATAAGACTGGATGCAATCACACTAGACCCTACAAACATATAACATACAGTATAGGCTGGCTGTTTACTGGTTATTTAAAGTTCTACCATGTCTTGACACAGCTAATTAGTTTTACAATACTAAGTCTTTATGTATCATGTCCAATGATGTGCCAAGTTGTTGCTTTGTTGTTGATCCGGATTTAAGTGGAGGATTCTTTAAGCATTGGAGTGCACTCTTTCTATTTGCTTCATGTTCCCTTGTCCATGGTATGCTTTACCTTCCTCACTTGCCTTCTGCTGTCTTCTCTGCAATTTTATGGAGAAAACAATTAGTCTCTCTGGCACACAAAGTTCCCTTTTCGAACTAATTGCTGCTCTTCAGCAGACAGGGCTCAGTACATAGCCTGGCAAACTGGATCTCAGCTTTCATGTCCACAAAAGGGAAGACTGAGTCACTTTTCCAGCTGTCCAGGGAAGCTTGTTAGTCTTGGGAACAACAGATCTAGCTTGGTTCCAGTCACACAAGGAGTCCCTCAGGGCTATGTTCTTGGCCCTCTGCTCTTTTGTTTCTATATGTTTCCTTTTGGCCATATTCTTCATAGCTTTGGACTGGGTTAACATTTTTATGTAGATGATTTGTAAATCTTTTTCAAAGTTAAAAGTGAAACTTCATCAGAGCTTTCTCAGCTCACAACTTGTCTCAGTGACTGGAAGGAGCATAACTCTTTAAAATTAAATTGCAACAAAACAACTCCTGTAAATTGGCACTAAAGCACAACTTAAGAAAATGGGCTCCTTTCCAATCACTCTTGACGATGATCTCATCAGACCTTCTTCTTCTTCTTCAGATGCATAGAATCCTGGTGTTATTTTTGATTCCACCCTTTCTTATTCCACCCACATAAACCACAAAAAGAAACTCTTACTTCCACTTCCAAAACATATCCCGTGTTCGCTCATTCCTTCCCTTTTCTAATGCTGAGAAACTTGTTCTTACTTGTATCACATTCTGCATCGATTATTGTAACTGCCTACTGGCAGATGCCCCTTCAAAACATGTATCACAGCTTCAGTTGGTTCAAAACTCTGCTGCAAGAGTCCTAACATGAACCAGCAACAACAAGCACATGACACCCATCTTGCTTCTCCTTCACTGGCTCCCTGTGTCAAGTATAAAATTCTATTAATCACCTACAAAGCCTTAAATGGCCTTGCACCGGACTACATCAGTGACTTTCTCCATCACTATTCTCATGTCCGCCCACTACAGTCCTTTGACTCTGACAATCTCGTTGTGCCCCACACTAACCTGCACTATATGGATGACATGGCCTTCAGCTGTATAACGCTCAGACATTAGAAAGACCTCCTGAAATGAATTAGATCCGTTGAATCAGCTCAATTCATTCTTTTAAAGAAAAACGTAAAGCTAATTTGTTCAGAAAGGCTTTTAGCTTAACCTAGTATTCTGCCCCTTCTTTCAATTTACTACTCTATCCAGATGCTCAGGAGAATTTGTATGTGTGTTATAACACAGATGATGTTATTTGTTTGAGCTTTTTATCTACTATTGAATTTAGTATTTACTGTGGTTTATTGTCTTTCATTTTATTTAATGATTTGTATATCCTGTATTTATCAGTTTTAGTGTTCTATGCAGAAAATGTTTGTATCTAATGTTACATATACCCTGCTGTTCTTTCTGAGAAGTCTTTGTGAGACACCTTGAGAAAGGAAATTGTGCTATATAAATAAAATGTATTATTATTACCTTCTCCTAATTGTACTTTCAGTTACAAAGTCAGTTTCTTCTAAGAGGTGAGTTATTCTATTCTATCCATTCTAGTTGACATTCCTTGAATTATAGGTCTGTATCCTGTCTAGAGACTATTTTTGCAGTCTTTTGCTGTAGAGGGGGGCTTGGCGAAGATGTTAATTTATCACTGGTTTATACCTTTCTTATCAGAAGTACAGACATATCCTAATAGGAAGAGTTCAGACACTTTCTGGAATGTAGCTTGGGAATCTAAGTTGGAGATTTTGTGCAGCTGGAGGTATACTAAATCTATTGCCTTCACAGGCCTTTTGTGCCCCTAAGGCCTAGCAGAATGGACAATGCCCGCTTTGTCTACAATAGCCTTGCAGGATTGTTGATTTAGAATTGCCATTTTCTATAAATAAACATTTTATCTTTGTGTTAATACAGCTTTAAAGACATTTTTTTTCATAAGGACTCTCACTGACAAAAATTGGGGCAAGTGGCATAATTTAAATGTGATAATTCTTGTAATTTGCAATTAACAGAGTAGTGTTTAATGTTTTACTATTTTGTAGCAAACATATATTGATTTAAATGATCTGCCGTAGAGCTTTCTGATCAGCTGCTGTACAGCTGTGATTCCACACTCAGATACATTGGGTTAAAATACTCTGAGTGGTGCACTAAGAGTAACAATGCTAAAGTGGCTAAGGTATTTGGAATAGTTTGGCCATTCGGTGCACCATTATATGGTTTTACAGATTGATTACAATCAGATGCCCTGAACTAAAAAACGAAATGAGGTTAATTTCAGGGTATTTGATAAAGCCGCGTCAAGGATGAGAATCTAAAAATAAAGGGAAACCACTGCTTTGACGCTGGGTCCTGCCAAATTGTAAAACCGAGCAGAGAACTTGCGTACGTAATGGATTGAGCAGGCGTGAAAATGTGTGTGGCTTTGCACCAAGTTTAGCTTTTATACATCACAATGTGAGCATAGAAACGGGTGTACTCACCGTTTATATATGAGGCCCCAGGAGTTTACTGTAGTAGGTACGGCAAATTGATGCCTTACAGCTGTACAGCTGAAGCTGTAATCTATACTAATAAAAGGCAAAGCCCTCACTCACTCACTTACTCACTGACTGACTCATCACTAATTCTGCAACTTCCCGTGTGGGTGGAAGGCTGAAATTTGGCAGGTTAATTCCTTACAGCTTCCTTACAAAAGTTGGACAGGTTTCATTTTGAAATTCTACGCGTAATAGTCATAACTGGAAGCTGTTTTTCTCCATTTACTGTAATGGAGATGAGCTTGAACGCCATGGGGGCGGTGTTTCGTGTGACATCATCACGCCTCCCACGTAATCACGCAGTACATAGAAAACCAGAAAGAGCTCCAAAAAGCGCTGAAGAAAACATGCAATATATAATTGAGAAGGCAGCGAAACAATAAGAAGCGAGCGAGTGACA
>JANRMT010062791.1:235701525-235756639 GCA_026402145.1 Polypterus bichir lapradei | reverse complement strand
ATATATAAGAGAGAGAGAGAGAGATATGACAACAACACTCATATCAATGACAGAACAATTACATTAACACTCATGTTACGTTATTTTTAAAATATTTCCTTTTCTTTTTCATAACTTCTTTAAAACACTACTTCTCCGCTGCGAAGCGCGGGTATTCTGCTAGTAGGTAATATGTATTCATCACCGATAAAAATATTTTATTTAAATTATTTTATTATTTTACTGGAAATACCTACCTATATTCTTGCACTCTTTGAAAACAACATTTATATTACTAGTGACTAATGAGATAAATTGTTATTAATCTATTAGTAACAAGGACAAAAGAAATCCATAAAATCTTATAACAGTGGAGCCCTCTGTTGGCAATTGTAATTATTTGAACCAGCCGAGCCGATTGCAGTGCGCAGTTGTCAATGAACAGCCATTTCCATTTAGGTAATTATCCCTTCTTCTACTCAGCTGTGTGCGCAACAGCTTTTTAAGTAGCTATATTCGCCATTATCATTTAAATTTGTTGGTTCATGCTAGTGAGTCTGTAATACGTTATTTTTCTGCAAAGAAGGCTTTATTGTACTGGTGTTTCTCTTTTGCATTGCGGTGCTTTATCTTTTATAGGTGAACAGGATTTAACTATTTGGTAAGTCCTTTTCATTTTATTTATAATACTGCTAATTTTGTATTCATGCAGCTGCAAAGTCCGACTTATTCACCTTTACTTTTATAATAATTTTTCAGTATATTATTAATTTCATTTCATTTGTTATTGATGGTTCTTTAATGTACATAATATAAAAATATAATAATTTTCTTGCCATTTATTCCTCAAATATCCATCCTAATATCAGGGTATACGAGAAAGTCTATGGGAGACCACTCCTGATTTTTTAATAAACATATTTAAAAGGGAGTACAGTAATCTCTCGCTATATCGCGCTTTGACTTTCGCAGCTTCACTCCATCGCGGATTTTATATGTAAGCATATCTAAATATATATCACGGATTTTTCGCTGGTTCGCGGATTTCTGCGGACAATGGATCTTTTAATTTATGGTACATGCTTCCTCAGTTGGTTTGCCCAGTTGATTTCATACAAGGGACGCTATTGGCGGATGGCTGAGAAGCTACCCAATCAGAGCATGTATTATGTATTAATTAAAACTCCTCAATGATATACGATATGCTTCCCACACGGTGCTTCGCATACTTAAAAGCTCTAACAGTACCTATTGATTTTTGATTGTTTGCTTTTCTCTCTCTCTCTGACATTGCTGCTGACAGAGGGGGTGTGAGCAGAGGGGCTGTTCGCACACTGGCCTAGAGGATACAGACGCTCCTCTAAAAAATGCTGAAAGACTTCCTTCACATTGCTCCCTTCTTTGCAGCTACTTTGCTGGGCGGTGCTTCGCATACTTAAAAGCACCTATTGATTTTTGATTGTTTGCTTTTCTCTCTCTGTGTCTCTCTCTCTCTGACATTCTCTGCTCCTGATGCACACTCCTTGTTTGCATTCTTTTTATTGTGAGACGGAACTGTCATCTCTGTCTTGTCATGGAGCACAATTTAAACTTTTGAAAAAGAGACAAATGTTTGTTTGCAGTGTCCCTGTCTCTACAACGTCCTGTGTTTCTGTGCAAATCTGCGACCAAAGCGTGACAATATAAAAACAACAATATAAACGTATGGTTTTTACTTCGCAGATTTTCACCTTTCGCGGGGGGGTTCTGGAATGCAACCCCCGCGATCGAGGAGGGATTACTGTATAGTAAATTTGAAAATGTTGGGGCTCCAATAGTTGTGTCATAATAAGGCCACATGAGTTCCATACTCTAAATGCCGTGTGTTCTGGTGAAATAACTGAGATACTTAGATTGTGTAGGCTTTTTTTCTTCCTGCCAGAGGATGGAGCAGAAATGATGTCAGGCTTTTTCCTCTTTGTGTTCCTCTATTCTATATAAGGAGGTGTAAAAAGAGTGAATAAATGTTTCCCCACTCGACCTTGAAGAGACTTATCAAGCCTAACTCTGCAACAACAACATAATAATAATAATAATAATAATAATTTTATGTATATAGTGCCTTTCCCATGTTCAAGGTGCTTTAGATTAATTAAAATAAGAATGCAATGATACTACATTTGCTGAAAAAATATTCTTTGAACCTTTCTCTGAGGTTGTTTTTCATTGAATTCAAGTTCCATTAACATTACAATGTAAAGTTTCATCTTAAGTCTGATAAGGAACAGATTAAAAGATGATGCTTCCTTACATCAGCTACTAAGTGAGACTTGCCTAATGTTAGCTCGGCTCTGGGGCTTTTGCATGACACCATCAGCAGTAATCAGAGCAAGTATCCTGAGGCTGTTCAAATCATTTTTGGGGACTTTAATCATGCAGATCTGAAAGCAGTTCTCCCCAAATTCCATCAACATATAAAGTGTACAACCAGGGGAGTAAAAACCCTGGACAAGCTGTACACAAACATCAGACCGGCCTATAGGGCTAAACTCCTAGTACACCTTGGCCAGTCTGATCATACATCCCTGCTTCTGATCCTTGCATATACTCCCCTCAGGAAACAAACTCCCACTATGACCAGAACTGTTACCATATGGCCCAGGAGTCCTCCCAACAGTTGCAGGACTGCTTCCAGAGAACAGACTGTGAAGTTTTCGATCACCAAGACTTGGAGAACCACACTGTAGCAGTCCTGGATTACATCAGGTTCTGCACGGACAACGTTACCAGGGACATATGCATAAGGATTTAGCCCAACAGCAATCCCTGGATGACGAGGGAGGTCCAGAGTCTGCTTTAAGCCAGGTATACTGCTTTCAGGTCTGGGCACCTGGGGCACTTTACAGTGTAGCCAAAGCGAAACTGAAGAGAGTCATCCGAGAGGCCAAGGCAGTGTACAGAAGGAGGATAGAGGATCATCTGAGAAGCAACAACACCAGGCAGGCGTGGCAGGGTGTCCAGCACATCACTGGCTACAAATCCAGCAACTCCTCGGCCGTTGAGGGACACGCTTCTTTGGCGGAGGAGCTGAACATCATCTTTGCCCGCTTTGAGGCAACACCAACAGCAACATAGACACAGTGGACCCGAGGAAGGCTGCAGGACCCGAAGGTGTGGCTGGACGGGTGCTGAAAGACTGTGTGGATGAACTGGCCAGAATCTTCACTAGGATTTTCAATCACTCCCTGTCCCAGGCCACTGTCCCATCCTGCCTCAAGTCCTCGATCATTGTTCCGCTGCTGAAAAAATCCATCATGAACAGTCTAAATGATTTCTGCCCAGTGGCACTCACATCTGTCATCATGAAGTGCTTTGAGAAACTGGTGCGGAGTCATATCATCACCTGCCTGCCAGTAGACCTTGACCCATTTCAGTTTGCTTACAAAGCAAAGAGATCCACGGAGGACGCTGTGGCCACAGCCCTTCATGCTGCCCTGACCCACCTGGAGTAACAGGGGAGTTACGACAGACTGCTCTTTGTGAACTTCAGCTCAGCATTTAACATCATCCTCCCACAACGACTGGTGTCCAAACTGGCAGATCTAGGACTTCCATCACTCACCTGCAGTTGGATACTGGACTTCCTGTCTGGTCTCTCCCAGAGGGTCAGGCTGGGTCCCTACACCTCCACTGCTCTCAGCCTCAACAGCAAGATGCCGCAGGGTTGTGTGCTCAGCCCGCTCCTCTACACCTTCTACACATATGACTGTGTCCCCACTCACCATAGCAACAATACCATAAAGGTCATAGATGACAAGACGGTGGTCGGACTCATCTCGGGCAAGGAGGGTGAGCTGGCATACAGGGACAAGGTGTAGCGGCTGTCAGATTGGTGTAGAGTCAATAACCTGCTCCTCAACACCACAAAAATGAAGGAGCTTGTTATTGACTTTAGAAAAAACAAAACTGACATCCAGCCACTCATCATTGGTGGGGCCGTTGTGGAGAGGGTCCTGGTGTTCAGATTTCTGGGCATTGAGTTGGAGGATGACCTGACCTGGAGCGCCAACAACAAGGAGCTGCTGAAGAAGGTGTAGCAGAGACTGTTTTTCTGAGAATCCTCAGAAAGAACCATTTCCCCAAAAATCTGCTCCTTGCCTTTTATCACTGTTTCATCGAGAGTGTGCTTACAGTATGTACGGACTGTGTGTGTGGTATGGCAGCTGCACTACCTCAGAAAAGAAAGCGCTCCACAGGGTCGTCAGGACAGCAGAACAAATCTACACATCCAGATGCCTCAAAAAAGCAATAGACATGTCACAGGATTCATCGCATCCCGGTCATTGCCTCTTCCAGCTTTTGCCATCAGGCAAGAAATACAGAGCAGTGAAGACCAGGACAAACCGCCTTAAAAACAGCTTTTATCCAAAAGCAATCATGGCCCTGAACTCAGAATAAAACTGTTCCATATCATTCTCCCAATGTGCAATATAGACCTTAAGTCAACCAGTGCAGTTTGAATATATAACAAGTGCAATTTGTATATTTTGTAAAGTACTTTTATTACTATTCAGTTTGTTATTATTTTCTCTCTTCTTGTCTTTTTAACTCTTATGCCTCACATTGAATAGTCACTAAAAAATAGTCACTAAATGGAATTGCATTTTTTTGAAAGCTAAAGAACCACTGGTACAGGTCCTATAGGACAAAGTGGGCATTGCTCATTCTGGCTTTAGTGGCACACCAGGCCTGTGAAGACAGCAGGTCTAATAGATATACAGCTGCAGCTATATTCCAGAGTAAGGTACTTAACTCTTCGTATCAGGACTAGTCTGTACTTCATCTGATAATAAAGGTGTAAATCAGAAGTCACGTGACATCTTTGCAGAGGTCCTCTCTCCAGTAAAAACACAAAAATAGACTCCAGGCAGGACAAAGACCTATAATTCAGGGGATGACAACTAGGTTGATAGAATAACTTGCCTATTAGAAGACACCAATTTTGTAACTGGAAGAGACTTTAATCGAATCAGGAGATGGTTCAACCTTCCTTTATAAACTAGCTTTCCCTTCAGGGTTTTTAGAGAAGTTAAGAGAAGTTCAGGAATTCTCTCGGGCACACAATAAAATCCCAGAGGGATTCTGACAAAAGTCTGGGATTCTTCCCAGGGGCACTCTGTGCACGTTGTACAAAATGACATTCTAAAATTATTCTCTAAGAAAACTAACAAGCTATAAGCTGCTCTATCCCTGTAGTGCTGGAAAGGTGACCTATTTTTCCCTTTTGTGTACATTAAAGCTGAGATCCAGTGTGGCAAGCTAAGCACTGAGTCCTGCCGGCTGAGGAGCATCCATTATTTCAAGAAGGGAGCTTCAGCATCTAAAATATTGTGCCAGATAGACTGATGCTTTGCTCCATAAAACTGCAGAAGATGAGTGGTGAATTCAAAACACATCATGGACAAAGGAAGAATCCTCCACTTCAACCCGAGTCAACAACAAATCAACAATTCTGAATAACATAAGACATCATCCATAAAGACTTGGCATTGTAAAACTATTTATCTGTGCCAATATAAAATAGAACTCTAAATAATCAGTAGTCAGCCTATATGTTAAATGTTTGTCAAGTCTGTCTGTGTCCAGTCTTATATGCCAGTGTTATATACTTATTATTTATCATACTTCTCTAATCCTTGTATTTCATATTTAATAACAAATTGTATCATTCTGTTCCTTAAAACTTTGTGCTTCAGTTACCTCGATATACATAAGTCTAAAGGCCAGAGAACAACTTCCTACAATAGAGAAAGGTAAGGTAAAATTATTGCTGAAGGTCACTGCAGAGACTTCTTGAGCCAGAAGATGTGAAATTGCCTCAGGTAAGACGAAAGGAATGATAACTTGGATGGACAGAATAACTCACCTACTGAAGTAACAGGAAGTGACTTTAATCCAATTAACAGAAGATACACATTCCTTAACACTAGAATTACCAAAGCCTACGAAAAAACTAGGCCCACCTTAAATCCCTTTGCACCTCTCTGTCAGCATCTTTTGTCTTGTAAATGTGTCAATCAACACAAGCAGCAAGCAGCCTGCTATACCATGTATGTTTTTATTGTATAATAAAAACAATAAGAGCAGCTCACTACTCAAAACAGTAAATTTGCGAGGGAGCTGGTATTGAACTCGCAACCTCTTGATTACAAGTCAGCAGTTCTTACTGCTGCACCACGGAAGCTGTCGTATTTTCCTGGTACCTCTTGTGAAAGTGTTTATTTGATATTAGGACTTTAGACTTCACATATTATACAGTTCATGTCTACATTTTGTCATTTATTACTAAAACATGAAAAACACTTCTGTTTTAACGATGTGATTACATAGATTGTTGTAGACATGGAACACATATGAAATGCATGTGTTCCAAATAACAATATATTATTTACCCTCTACAGCTCGAGGTATCTCACTCCCAGATAATCAAGGCTTGAGCTGGGAAAACTTTTTGCCATTTCTGTGGCGGTGGGAGAATGGTATAAGCAGGCTGCTTGCGCTTATCGACACATTTACAAGACAAAAGACGCTGACAGAGAGGTGCAAAGGGATATAAGGTGGGCCGGAATTACGAGTTTCTTTGGAGGCTTTGGTAATTCTAGTGTTAAAAACTAGCTGCAGCCTAATTCCTATAGAGGGAGTGAAGGACACACTCACTGAACTCCCTGGAGACTCTCTCGGTGCATTCTGCTCTAGTAGAAAATTGTGCTCTCGCTCTGCAAAATGACTTTTTAAAACCTGTCTCTGAAACCAGAAAACTGGTTAGCCACTCCCTTGGGAGCTGAAAGCTGACAAAATCTTCTCTTTATGTAGCTGAAACTGACCATCTCTTCTCGCTGAGACCCAGTCTGCTGAAAAGTAGCCATTACTTCACCAATGGACGTTTAGCATCTAAATTCTTGTGCTAGAAAATTCTCTGTGAAAGTTTCCCTATGAAATTGCGTAAGACACAGCAGAAAATGAACTCAGAGAAAGCACAGCACATGTGTGGACAAAGGAACATGCAGCAAAGAGAAAGAATCCTCCACTTGAACCTGGAGCAGGAACAAAAGCAACAACTTCATACAACACCTCACACAACAGAACTTTAACTAACCAGTCAACAGCCAGTCTATACCGTATGTTATATGTTTGTCTATCTAGTTTGTCTGCACATCTGTCTTATTTATCAATATATATGCAGTTATCATTTTTCTATAATCCTTGTGTTTATCAATACATTTTATTATTCTTTTTCATAAAACAAGTGTGCTTTAGATACCTTGATATAAACCTAGATGTTCATTGTAATGTGTTGCACAAGAAAACAAGCCACACTTTTAATATCAGCTGTGATGTGCTTCTTCATATAAAATCTAATTGAATTGGGAGGTCGCACACTACACTGAGTTGTTAACCCACCAACATGAATAATGATAAGAAATAAAGGCCATTTTCATTTTGATACATATCTCCTGACAATATTTGTATTTATAATGAGCAACATATACTAAATAGGTTAAATTGCACATCTCAGTAATTGCAGCATCATTAAATAGTCATTATTATTCTTATAATAGACCATATTGTTCTCTTTTCACTAAGGTATAAAATTACAAATGTTTTGCAATTGAGGATCTGCCAGCCAAATGGAAACTCTTATTATAAATATTGGGTAGTATAGTATTTGTAGTAAGGATTTCCATACAGATGTTTGTGGTTACACTTAATGAATACTGAAGGCAGAACACATAATTAATTAACCAAGTTAAGTCTCTCTCCCTTTTTTTACAGTTCTTCTTCAGCTTGGATTATTACTGGACATCCTAGTCTGGAGCTCTACATTTCACTAAACTCTTTCACTGATACTTTTGATGCACAATCTGTGACAAAATTTTCATCAGGCAAAGTAATTTCCATTAGCGTTTTCCAATATATTAGTTTCTTGTGAAAAGATACATTATCTAACTCTTGATGTTCCTCTTAATTTCTCATACAGTAAAGTTAGCTGAATTTCAGTTTGTGAAACATTCTCACACATTTCCTATGTGTGAGTGTTTGAGTAATTCCCCTATTGTATACTATACTACTATAATTTCAATAGTATTAGTACCTTTGTTAGAAAAATAAAAATTCTATGAAATCTATTTCAAGAATAGTCCAAATAAGCTGGAACTACTCTATTGTGCATTAAGTTATTTTACTTGATTGTGATTTAGTTAAATTAGGGTCTTAGTATGCATACAAAATTATGAAAATAAAAGCTCACAAGCAGTAGGCTGAATGTTTGCACTTTTCAACATATTCTTTATTTCACTCTAAGAGACCTGCTATTGATTTATTAGCACAGACACATGGCTTTAAAAATTTTTAACCCACTGTGGAAATGTTTTCTTTATATTGTTCAATTTTCTTTTTAATAATGCTTAACACAGGGTCGAAAATGTTTTCTTTATCGGTTATGACAGTAAAATCAAGATGTATTTGTCAAGGGAAAAGATGTTGAAAGTGTAATTAGGACAGTTATGTCATCCAGTGGTAATGAGGCAGAGAGCTTTGATACAGATTATCTGTCAGGCTGTTTCTGTTGATTTTTCCATTTTCATTATTGTCATGTCACTTCAAAGGGGGTTTATGGTTGTAATGTATAAGGAGTACAATGGATACTGCAAGTCTTTCAACACAAATTCTAACTTAAACTGAATAATTGTTTCTTCTTTTTTTATGGATTAATCTCATCTCTAAATTAAACCTGCATCATCCATTCTTCGCACTGCCCTTTGTCATAATCCTTACAGAAAGATCACAGGCCAAATTTTAACAGGAATGTGTAATGGTTGTAGATAACTGTTTTCTTTTAACTACATAAAATTTGTGTTTGGATCAGACATTGTATATGTATATGTAAAACATCATCTTTGCTATTTTACCACATTTGTGGGGGTTTATGCAATCTGTGAAATTAGTTCTTAAGATTATGGAGAGTAGATTGGATCTACTTTACCTCACTGAAGAGCACTGACTCTTCATTGAACATTTTACCTTCCCTCAATTTTCTTCTTTGGCTCCTGTTGATTGGCAATTAGATCCTTTTCTGTCTGGATTCCTGAAGAGTCCCTCTTTGGTGAGTGCACTGCGTTCAGTCACAAATGCTCTTGGATATGCTCAAGCGGCTTCTCTCTCTGGTCTGTACTTATCCTTCTTGACCTTTCATCATCTTTCGGTACTGTTAACCATTCCTTGCTTATCTCATCTTTCAAAAAACTTGATGGTTCTTCTTTGGACTGGTTCAATTCCTACCTGTCTGACCAAAGCCTTTCTGTCTCCTGGCCTAACTACTTGTCTTCTCAACAGAAACTCTCCACAGGTGTGCCAGAAAGATCAGTGCTGGGTCCACTTCCCTTTTCTCTTTACATTCCCTCCTTAGGCAATGTTATTTCCTTTCATGGTTTTTTCTATCACCTCTGTGCAGATGATGCAAAGATGTTCCTCTCACTTCCCTCTTCTTCCCACTTCTTACGTTCCTCTATGAAACCCATAGGTTTCAGCCCAGATTTCCATCTTTCTTTCCGCCATCTCATCCTAGATGAATGATCATCACATTAAATGTAACCTTTCAAAGTCAAAGGTCCTTTTCTTGCCTTGTGACTCTCCTTCCCTCCTTCCTGAGATATATGTGTCTAAGCATTGGTCTTAGAGATGTCACCCTTTCACTATTCAGTAATCTTGCCGTGACTCTGGACTCCCCACTTTCATTCACCGAATATATTTCTTCAAAGACCCAATTTCTTTCTTCACAATATTCAGAGTATTTGACACTTCCTCACTAATTAAGCACCGCAACGCCTTGTTCAAGCATTGGTTCTCTCTCGACTGGATTATTTCAATTCTCCTTTCGCGAGGCTTCCTTTAACTGCTATCTGACTTCTCCAAGTTCCTCCAGAATCTTGCTCGACTGGCATTCTCTGTTTATTGTTTCATGCCGAATACTCCTCTGGTTTGGTTTCTCTAATGGGTTCCTGTGCCTGCAAGGATCCGTTTCAGGTTCCATTTCAAAAGGATTATTTGGAGAATGAACTTGTTCATTTCAAGTTTGTTGTAACATTTTACCATCTCTCACTCTTTTGATTTAATGTATTAAGACAGGCTTGCACCTTTCGGATATCTCAAACATTGTTTTGTCCTCTTTTCATTATCCCATATCTATTTTGATTGAGTTATTTTTTTTTTTTTTTGTTATTTTGCGGTATTGTATAGAGTTCAGCACACTAAAAGTCATTGTTGAGTATGACTTCCTGTCTCAAGTGTTTGCTCTATGCACATGCAGTATATAATGTCACAAGTTCCATTTTGTAGCTGTGTATATACAGTACAGGCCAAAAGTTTAGACACACCTCCTCATTCAATGTGTTTTCTTTATTTTCATGACTGAAGGCATCAAAACTATGAATGAACACATGTGGAGTTATGTACTTAACAAAAAAAGGTAAAATAACTGAAAACATGTTTTATATTCTAGTTTCTTCAAAATAGCCACCCTTTGCTCTGATTACTGCTTTGCACACTCTTGGCATTCTCTCGATGAGCTTCAACAGGTAGTCACCTGAAATGGTTTTCACTTCACAGGTGTGCCTTATCAGGGTTATTTAGTGGAATTTCTTGCTTTATCAATGGGGTTGGGACCAGCAGTTATGTTGTGCAGAAGTCAGGTTAGTTGGACGATCATTTATTTTTCAACAGGACAATGACCCCAAACACACCTCCAGGCTGTGTAAGGGCTATTTGACCAAGAAGGAGAGTGATGGAGTGCTGTAAATGGTCATGAAAATAAAGAAAACACATTGAATGAGGAGGTGTGTCCAAACTTTTGGCCTGTACTGTATGTGGTTCATTTTTTATTTATGCATTTATTTAGCTTTTTCCTTTTTTATATGTTTTACCTCATCCTTGTTATCATTTCATATTTTGTTGTTTAATTGGTTCTCTGTGTTATTTTAGCACCATTCATATTTATTAACATTATGTGAAAAATAGCTGTTGCATATAAATTAGGCACCATTGGATCTCAGAGGATAAACAACACACTTTCTAGTGGTTCTTGGTAGTTTATTCTATAAAACAAGTGGAAAGGTTGTGTCTGTATTTTACCTTGACCTGCATTTCCATACCACTCCTTTTTGGTTCTTCCCTTTAAACTGTTGCTGTGTTTATTATTATCTTCTTGGTGTTGACCTTTGCTTGTAGAGTTTCTCATTAGCTTTCATATACCTGAGTGTGCACCTAACAAGCCAAGGGAGGGAGATCTTCTGCTCATGTGTGTATGTCATGAATTTCGTATGGCTCCATCCCTTTCTTATTTTTATAAATTGTTTCATTGTTTATAATTCTGTTTTCATCAATTTCTTGTTTTTCATTGAGCTCTGTTTTTATTTGTTATTGTGTAATCATTTTACAATTCTCGAAATCTGTTTATTTAGACTCTTCTTTTCCTCTTTATGTTGAGACTAATTTGGCGGATCCTCCTGTCAGCGCAACTGTTCAGCATACAGGGACGCCATCGCAGAACACATTTAAAGACTACTTGTTGAGGCACAGAGTATTAATCTGTTTTGTTGAGTCCCTTTTTGTATCTTCAAGACAGTTTCCAGTTTTTAATTTTGGGAGCTTTGAGTTTTGAGGATGTAGGGATTTTGCCTTTTTAGATTATTGGAAATTTTAAGACTGTGTATTTTGAAGATTCTTGATGCTTAACTTGTACTTTTTTCTTTATGGATGATTTTGTAGTTCTTGGTCTTATTTATTTGTAAACTAATTCTGTAATTTTTTGTCTTACTTATTTCTTTGTAGACTAGTTCTATATTTCTTTGTCTTATTTATTTCCTTGTCTTCTTATATAATACGCTACCGTGGCTATTTGTTTGTCTGTCCAGGATTTTAAATCTGCAGCTTGCAAACCGTTTCACCTATTGACTTGAAATTTGGTACACATATACTACGTGACATCTACTACCCGGTTTCGGGGTGATGGTTTTTATTACTCATTTTATTTCTATTTTATTTTATTGTAGAATCAACTCTCGGCAGTGTGCAGCAAGGCGGCCGTGCGGCGCATGCGTATGGGTGCCGTTCTTATTCCTTACCACCTTTGCTAATCATTCTTGAGGCAGATTGAATACTTAGTAATTGCAACGCAAAAACTAACTTAATCAGTTTTAACATGAAAAGATGCCAATGAAAGAAGAGAAGCAGCGGGCCACTAGGGTGGAGAAAAGAAGAGCTGCTCAGGAAGCAACAAGCGCATCAACCTCTGAGCAAACAAATGCTAAACAAAGACAGAGAAAGAGGATGAAAACTAGGAATGCTCAAGTCAAGTGTATTCACTGCACGTTATCGTGCAGTACACCGTTACTGGTAGATTATATTTTTTTGGATTTTTTTGGATGGATCAGGCCTTAGAAGTTTAGAATAAGTTGATGTTTGCTACAGGATATATTTATTGTCATTAATATCAAGAGAGTTTGGCAAATATTTCTCATGATATACAGAGCATTAAAAATTGTTTATAATGAAAATTGAAACCTTGGTGGACTCTGCCGACAAACTGTTTGCTACTCATGAGGCATCACCACTTTCAGTTTTTCCTACTGCTCCTGTAAAACTACCAGTTGCAGATTTCCCTGCTACTTAAGCAAAGCCACTAGTCCCAGTCTTTACTCTTACTTACTTCAAGCCAATAATTCCAGTCTCTGCTGCTGCCCAGGTTAAACATTATACTTCTTGCCTTTGATACAGTGCTTATACAGTCACCAACATCAGTCTCTGCTCTTGCCACTTGTGGAATCTGTTTTCACTGCTGCCCATGTGATTGGTTTCTCAGCAAGAGTGTCTGAAGTTTCTTGTCCAGCCACCTCAGACAGTGATTAATAAACTGTTTGGATTTTGTTTTGCAAACCATTTGACCCAGGTAGAAGGTTAGTTCAGCAGTCCAGTCATCAGGGACCTCTGGGAAGGTCGTTCGCTACCTCTGGAGAGATCAATCCAGCCTTGATTCCCAAGTTACTGCCAGCAACACATTGCTGTGTCTTTAGAGGGGGGCATTTTAGTGTCTATTGCTGCACCTCCTGGATGGTGTTTCTGAACCTTTTGCTGCCTCCCTACTGAAGCTTATAATCATTTCCTGGGTAGCCTTAATATTTGGAGTCCTTTGGAGAGGTAAGGTAGTGATATTATGGTGCTTATATTTCTTGGTAGATTACTCTTTGTATTACTTGACATTATTTTCCTTAATAAGTGAATTAAAGTAGTGATTTATTTTCTCTGTTTTAAGTGTGTTTCCAATTTTTTGGTATTGAACTTATCAATTCTAGTTTGATCTCCAGAATTAGCCAGAAACACCAAAATTAAACAAATACAGTATATTGATGTACATATTAATTAGTCAAAGTAAGGCAAGCACAATCTCTTCCTTAGTTGTCACTAATTTGTCAAGTTCTTGGCTTAAGATTCCTTTCTTCTGATCATTAAATACAATTTTGACCTTTGTTTTAGCAAATATTATCCCATTGCATAAAAAGGGTGGTCGGGCAGATCCAAGCAACTATGGGCCAAAATGTTTAAAGTGCATAACAAGAAAATTAAAAAAAAAAATTATTACAGGACGGACTGAGTAACACTTGGCAAGGACAGGAGTTTTACTGAAAAGTCAGCATGGGTTAAGAAGAGGGAGGTCATGTTTTACTAACATGCTGGAATTACATGAGGAAGCAACAAAAGGGTAAGTTCAAAGTGAAGCACATGATATTACTTATCTTGACTTTCATTAAGCATTTTATAAGGTGTCACATGAGAGGTTGGTCATCAAGCTAAAATAAGTGGGAGTTCAGGGTGAATTTTTAGATGGGTGCAGAATTGGCTCAGACACAGGAAGCAGAGGGTGATGGTGCAAGGAACCTCATCAGGATTGGCCGAACGTTTAAATTTGCATCAAGGGTCAGTGCTATCTTTAACACTAGAATTACCAGAGCCTACAAAAAACCTCGTAAATCCGTCGCACCTTAAATCGCTTCTTAAATCCCTTCACACCTCTCCGCCAGCGTCCTTTGTCCTCTAAATGTGCTGATAAAGAGAAGCTAGAAGCAGCCGGCTATTTCATCCCCCCACCAATTTAGAACATGCACGAACTTCTCTCAGCTCATGCCTTGATTGAGTATCTGGGAGTAAAGTGAAATTTTAGAGTGGAAATAATAGATCGTTATTTGGAACACACGCATTTCATGTCTGTTCCGTTTCTACAGTAATCTGTGTAAACACATTGTTAAAACAGAAACGTTTTTTATATTCTAGTAGTAGATGACAAAATGTAGGCATAAACTATATAATGTATGAAGCCTGAAGTCCAAATATGAAAGAAACATTTTCACAAAAGGTACAAATATAACACACCAATTGCGCTTTTATTCTAAAATATAACTGCAGAAACAAAAAGCCGCCTTAACATGCAACATTGACAGCCGTTTATTTTAATTGCCTCCGTGGTGCAATAGAATCAGCTGCCGACTGGGAATCAAAAGGTCGCGAGTTCGAACCTGCACCACTCCGTTTTGAGAAGTAAACTGCTCTTAGTTTTACTATTTTAGAATAAAAGCATACATTTGATTTCAGTCTGTAACAGCCAGTGTAATTTATGATCCTTGTAAAGGTTTTTTTTTTTTTTTTTTAATTCACTTTTCATTTTCTCAGTCGCGTTCAGAATCAATCCATACAACCCCATCTGACACGGCTGTTTTCACATAAGTGGATAGGACTGGAAGGCTTTGTTGGGCTGAATGGCCTGTTTTTGTCTAGATTGTTTTATAAATCAAGGTGGAAATGTTGTTTTTGGTGCCAGCTTTTAGATAGACAGACCATTTACAGTATATTCAGAAAAAGGACTGTCGTAAATCATTCTTTTTCTTCTATTTTCCAAAGATACAGCACAAAAAAGTTTCTTATTATTGTATTTATTGTTTGAATATTATTGTTTGAATATTACTTGAAGAGTGTGGTACCTTATGAATTAGTGAGAACTCTGAGAGTCCTAATTGTGAAAGTATAGGCTAAGGAAGCGTGGATAATGCCTAAAGTGAGTAAATGGAAAAAAAAAAACAAAGGGGCATATTCAGTTGCCCTCAGTGGGCATTTTGTCCAAGCTGTGAGTGATATGAGAGATACAAGAGTTAGCAATCATGCCCCTGGTGTTCCAGAATAGTAGTACTTACTTCAGGCAAGCCTGGAAGGTGACCTTCAGATGGATATGCGTGATTACCCTAACACTGTCTCTTTTTGTAGTATATGTTGGTTTATGAATTTGTATGAGTTAAATAGTCATTTGTTTCCTAAACATGTTACCATTTGGTGGTTTGTTCTGGTCTACAATATTATTTTGGTGCATGAAGTCAACTATACTTTACTGAGTTTTACACATTGTACAGCACTCCTGTGGCCTCATTCCTGCCTGCTGCAAAGCTAACACCAAGAATTGCATGGGGTGTTGTGGATTACTGGTCACTCAAGTGTGGTGAAGGAGAGGGTGCTTGACTTAGTCTCTTCACTGGTTTAGGGATTTCTTGGCTTCATCTATTGGGACCCTGTAAGAAATGTTTTGTGTGACTTCTGCTCATTGGTGAGGGATGTGAAGATGCACCTGAATACTCTTCTTGATCTCCTTATTATTGCTATCTCTCAGTTCATTGTTCCATGTTAATTTTTATATTAACACCGTGGGTAATCTTACTGTTTCCTGGCAGAACATTTAGGGTCATTGGTTAAAAGATTGTGTATGTGATTATCTCTGCTGGGAAAAAAAACTGACATTTCATTTTTACAAGAATCTAAGTTATTAGCCAGAGGCATGTCACAATTTGGAAAAAAGTGCTAATTTGAAGCTGCACCTGCTTTTGCTCTATCTCATAAGTGTGATCATTCTTACAAAGTGCAAACTGTGCCTCAAAACATTTGATTCAGGCTCTGACAATACCAGTATATGTAGTTGTTTGCTAGCAAAGAGAGACAGTGAAAAATGTAACATGTGTTCTGCATATTCTGTGGCTCAGAAATGGTTGTCATTTTGCCTTATCTATGAGATGTTTTACTGTAAAGACCACAGCATTTGTTAGTATAGTTGCAAATTCTTATATATTTCCTTTGCTGTCCATAATCGTCAGTTTACTCAAGTTAAATTTGTATATTTATATCCTGTTCTATACTTTTTAAATGCCATGTCATGGAACAAGCTATTGACCCATACTGCCAGTTTTGCAACAGCCCTTTATGTCTTGTTTTTGTCTTTAACCTTTTTCCTTCATTTTTTTTCTTTCAACATCTTTTCTCATCTGCTTTACAGTTGCCTCTTGCCTAGTGATGACATATGGCTACAACCAGTGCATCATTAGTCAATTTGGTGTTTAAGTGCATTGGTGTATATTAAGTTTGCAGGGGCATAACTTTGCGTCTGATGTAATTTTCGCTGTGCTGATGTATAGATATGCTTTTGTGTCATTTTCGATGATGATGCGTCAAATATACACCTGACCTGATGTAACCCACCCTAAACTAATCTAACCTCATGTAACTTAACCTAACATTATCACAATACATACATCACATAAATTAATAATCATTTTTTTGACTGTAATAATAATGCATTAATAAAAATATTAATACTGTAATACAATGGCATTTCGACGCAGTTCGATTTCATATCTTGTATATCAATTAAGCTTAGTCATTGAAGTGCTGTGTAGTTAGTCGGTTAGATCTTGTTAACCAAGTCGTGACTGTATTTCTTCTTATAAATCTCTCTCTGCACTGGTCCAGTCACTTTGTTTCTGACCAATCTAGAAATCTCTAAACCCTCCCCATTTTTAATTTCTAGAAATTCTTTCTACAATATTGTTCTTCCTGACTCTTCATCATTTCAAATAAATAAGTGCCTATCTGCTGTTCAGTTATTTGACAGATAGGTGGCAGGTAATTAACTGACAAAGGTTTTCCTAACTTTTTTGTATTCCTTCTATTTTATAAGTTTATATTGTGATAGCTGGGATGCTGATCTGTTATAATATGGCTACAGTCGGGTGTGGGAGGCTGCCAGTAAGGGGCAGTATTGTGAAATGGCAATATAAACATGGCAAAAGTTGAAAGACAGCAAAAAAGACCCAAAATCCAAATCAAGTTTTTCACTGGCCTGCCTAGATATAGGTTTCACCACAGGCAGAACCTGACCCCATTTTCCACAGGCAGGCTTTGGACTGCATAGGCCAAAAATGGAGAACTGGCTTATGAATTTTAAAACGCCTTTCAAGGGACAAGATGAACCTTGGTTTGGAAGACGAGTTTAAAGAAAAATCTTTAGAATTCCAATAACAAATAGAATCATTTTCTTGTGCTTCTTTTTGAATAACAAAAAGAAAAACAAGAACAGCAAAAAAGGGAAAAGGCCAAAAACTAGATAAAAAATGACATTCAAAAAACAAATCCAAAGAGCAAAGCAAAAAAATCCAAAAACTAGAAAATCAAAACAGCTTTACAACAAATGCTGTTAACTCGCCAACAAACAATGATGATCGTACTGTACCCCTAAATCTGCAATATAAAGGCCTAGGGTGGTCCTTCAGCAGTGATGTCAGAGTGACATTCAAACCAAAGAATACAAGGAAAATAAGAAAACCTAGATACAAGACACAGGAGTTTTAAATAATAAATACAAAATTACAATATTGCATAAAAACAAACAAATTAAGAATTAATGATTCAAAACAACAAGAATAAAAACAAAAAATAAAATACTCATATGCCAAGGAATATAGAAGTTTGGGTTACTCTTTTGCTAATTGGATCTAAAATTACTTGTAATAAAAAAAAATATTATACAGAAATACTAAGAGAAAAAACACAAACAAGATTTTTTTCTACATATGAGTGGTACCCCATTCAGGGTGGAGTCCTGGCCGGATATGTTCTAGCTATATTTGATCCTGAGTTGGATTGAGTAGGTTAGAAAATGAAGAGAGGGGTGCATGTTTAATCAGACATCTAGTGATGGTTTACACCTTAGTGTCCTGTGTTACTGGGATGTTCCACGGCTCCCTTCAAACTTGAAGGAATCAAGATTAAATAGAGGATTGAATAGATGAAAAGATGCAAGGATAGATTATTACATATGGCAAATTAAACATGAAATTGGGTTTAAACGATGTTCAAGTGTCTGAATCTGTACACATTTTCTTCTGCTTGGAGGGTGAAGGGAGGAGTTAAAATAAGAAAGAAAGAAAGATCAAACATCCTTAACTTCAGTCACAGAGAACTTATTACTTTTTGTTATTGACAGTAATATAATACAAAAAGATAATTTTGCCAAGGATAAGGGACTTTAGATTTAATTTAATTTGAATTAAATTTTAAATTTTAGAATATTGAGATATGCAGTTAATGAACTGGAAGAAAGTGACATTATTGCACTGAGGCAAATTAATAACTAAACAAGATCTTCATACAGTTCTGGCACTAAAAAAAGAAAAAGTGGCGTTTAATGAAATATAATTTGACATTTCGTTGGCAAGGAAATCATTTCAAAGGGAACTAACCTTTTTTTAACTTTAATGAGTTTATGTGTAATCAGCTGCATGACAGAGATAAAATTAGAAACTAGAACTCTGAAGTTCAGTAAGCCATTAGACATTTGTAAAAACAAAAACAGAAAAAAAGAAATAATGGCAGTGAAACAGAACAGGACCCCTATATGTTCCTGGTTTCACCGTCCTATGTCTTATTTTATCATATTCTGTATTCCACTGAAACTATTAGATAGATAGATATATAGATAGATATTGTATTTTCCCTAAGGGGAAGTTAAAACTTTACAGAAGATAATTTAGCGTAGTTGGCAGGTTTGCATAGATAGACAGACAGACAGATAGCTATAACTTCATTGCTTGCATAGTTTGCAGCTTACAGGTTTTAAGTAGACTACAATCACAATTTTATCAATGGCATCAGAAAGTTGTGCCTATCCCAATGAGTGTGATCTGCGTTCAGAAGGCAGTAGAAGACTCACAAGAAAAAACAGGTAGAAAATGCATTCTTTAATTAGTTAGACTGACCAAAAATGATGTATGAGACCTCTGCAAAATGAAATGTGTCAGATCAGCATAGGAAGAATTAGGGGCTTTGTTAGTTACTATAAAAACACTACTACATTCACTGAAGGAGGCATCAACAGTTTCTAAAGTGGTCAAGTTCAAGTGATGAAGTGGTGGATGCACGTCATCCACACCAACAAATGGTAGCTAAAGACAGAAGTCCTTAGAATTTGTAAAGTAATGCCTAACACTTGAAACTTCTAGTGAAGATGCCCTCGAAGTAAATCCAAAGATGGAATATAAATGACTGCCTCTTTTCTGAAGCATACAAGCTTAAGAATGGGAATGAGTAGCCAGGGGAAAAAATGCAATAAAGGCATGACATAAGAAAAGTTAGGGGGCTATTCATAGTCATGAGCAGGAAATCAATCTTTGTCTTGACCTTCATCATTTGATGCCCTCACTTTAAAAGGCTGTCCAGAAACCGTTGACAACTGATTCAGTAGGCAGAAGCTTATGTAGCAGAGGATATGACATTTTAGGACCTTTCTGTTCAGGTGAGAGGAGAGTGGGGTTGGAGGGGGTTCAGCAAAATTAAGATAGAGAGTCTGCCATTATCTAATATGATACCATCCACATTGTAGTGAAGTCTGAAGCCCACTGGTTCACTTGGTGTAGAGGAATTCCCTTTTAGCTGTATTAGTTAAGCTGCTGCCTACTGTCTTGGAGGCCCAGGGTTTATAGTCAGCCTTTTTGTGTGTTCAGATGTGAAAAAGAGAGGAGGCATCCGGCAATTTCTCACCAGAGACAGCTGGAAAGGAGGCAGGCTATTTACTTCGCTATGTATAAAGGTATGTTGTTTTATTGCGTGTGTTTTTTTTAGTTACTCCTAACTTGTGTGAAATACATGCATGGAAAATTCTAGTGGCTTGGAGTGTATACCTACAAGCAGGCCTTCCAACTTGCAGGGAAAACTTGATTGAAACTCCAGCCACTGTAAAAAAAAAAAAAAAAAAAGTCACACTCTCCCACTGTGGTGCCAACCATTGCACAGCTGCACTCGGGTCCCAATCTGGGTGGTTTGTCATTTGGTGGGTGCGGCAAAACCCTGCAATAAACACATGCTCCCAACCTCTCTCTCTCCTCTCTCTTTCTCTCTGTTGGAGTGTATAATGAAGACCACCCTTATAACTTTAACTTTAACAATACCATAGATCTGCAAAATTAAACTTATAAAAATTGTTTTAATTATGAATAGTTATTTTTATTTGTATTAATGAACTGAACAAGCAATATAATTAGAATGCTTCCATCATGGCATATAACTGTGCGCTGGTGGAGGATGTGATAGCAGGCTGCTTGCTGCTTATCAACACATTTAAAGGACAAAAGACGCTGATGGAGAGGTGCGAAGCAATTTAAGGTGGGACAGATCTACGAGTTTTTTCATAAAGCTCTGGTAATTCTAGTGTTAAGTACAAATTTGAAAAGAAATTTCATTTATATTTAACAAATTACACAGTGTATTTGTAGTGGGTCCTTTCTGGGTGAGGAGGGTAAGTAACAACGCTTTCTTGCCACCACAACAAGCACCATTCACTCACCACGCAGCACTTTACAATTTTACTCTAGGAGGCATGAAAGACGGAGCAACAAATATGTATAGAAAAATAATTGGCCGATTTATTAAAGCAATAACAAAAAAAAAAAAAAAAACAGAAAATAAATGAGAAAAATATATATATTACATCTATTACATCTATTAAAGAAGAGTACAAAACCATTTAACAATGATTAACCAGTTAAAGAGCTCAATTTTCTCTCTTATCTGTTCTCAGATGAGATGTGTAACTCGCTGTCATGAAAGTTCTAGAATTCAAACACGAAGACGTGATGTCGATATGCACAATGGAAGAAGCATTCCATGCCAGTGAAAAAGAAAACAATCTGCAGTACAATTATAAAATCAGTGCTTTTTCTAACATTAATGAGATCTCCGTTATATTTTCATTCTAATTTCTAATAAATACACTGATAATGCATAAACTTATATGCACAATTAAAATAGTTTTACTATATTCACTATTCATGAAAATATGAAAAAAAAGTCTTAATAATGAAGTGAAAAAAAAACATTCAATTCAAATATAATACTTTCTCTTTTCCACAAAGGAGAACAACAGAATTGGCTCAACAATTATTAACTATTCTCTCAAAAATAAAATACTCAAAACCAACAAATGCTATTAACTCTGTTTCTTTTTTTTTAGTACAGTTACACAACTAATTACATATAACATAACACAAACACTAGGCATCACGTGGCTTGCTTTAAACTGTTTTTTTTTTCTTTTACTCACCGGAGTTCTTGAGAAATAAAAAATCATAGAAAGCAGAAACTATTATTACATGTAGAGCCGAAATTCTAAAGAAAATAACAATCCATATTCATTGATTTACATATAACTTCTCTATTTTTTGTCTCTTCTTAGTTTTGTTTGAAAATTAGAACATTAGAACAGTCTCGACAAGAACAGGACATTCAGCCCAACAAAGTTCACCAGTTCCATACACTTTATTCTTTTAAATTAACATCAATTCGAGTTTTGAAAGTTCATAAAGTCTTACTGTTTGCCACACTACTTGGTAGTTTATTCCAAGTATCTATGGTTCTCTTTGTAAGAAAAAATTCCAAATGTTTTTGTAAAACTTACCCTCAATAAGTTTCCCACTGTGCCCCAGTGTTCTTGATGAACTCATTTTAAAATAACAGTTTTGTTCCACTGTATAAATTTCCTTCACAATTTTAAACTTTTCAGTCATGTCTCCTCTTAATCTTTTTTTGCGTAACACTAGAATTACCAGAGCCTATGAGACAAATTATAAATCCGGCCCACCTTAAATCCATTCGGACCTCTCCGTCAGCGTCTTTTGTCCTGTAGATGTACCAATTAAGACAAGCAGCAAGCAGCCGGCTATTCCATCCCCCCACCGTTGCAGAAGTTCACAAAGTTTTCCCAGCTCAGGCCTTGTTTTACCTGGAACTGAACTGCTGGAGTTTTAGAGTGGAAATAATAGATCGTTATTTGGAACACATGCATTTCATGTGTGTTCCGTTTCTACAGTGATCTGTGTAAACACATTGTTAAAACAGAAACTTTTTTATATTTTAATAATAAATGTTATAAAATGTAGGCATAATCTATAGAATGTGTGAAGCCTGAAGTTCAAAGATCAAATCAACACTTTCACAAAAGGTTCAAGGACAACACGACAGCTTCCGTGGCGTAGCAGTAAGATTTGCCAACTTACAATCAAGAGTCCCCAGTTCGATCCTAAATGTCTCCTGTATTTACTGTTTTCAGTAATGAGCTGCTGTTATTGTTAATATTATATAGTACACACATATATTTGGTTTGCGTCTGTAACAGACTGTGTACATTTAGAGTACTGTACTTGTAAAAGTTATCTTTTTTTTCACTTTTATTCTCTCAGTCACGATCACCATACATACTACCACCCTAGGGATCTGACGCTGTTAGTTTTATTTGAAACTGGGAATAACTGTAGATGTGAGTAGTGTTTTGAGGCAATGGAACTGAACATTCTCTGATCTGGAGAGATAAAAGCTGACACACAAACGCTGGTGAATCTGCTTTCTTCGTATCTCACCGTCACTTTATTTTTTGTATTCTGTTTTATTGAGTTTTCCTGCTGCACTGAATAAGCTCAAGCCTTCCGGTGCAATATTATTTGAAAACGAACAGCGTCAGATCAGGTGTGAATTTACGCTGGCACTGTTACTTAGAGTCAGATCAGGAGAGGCGGGGGGTGGGATGTTAGAGCGTGATCGTGATTGAGAGAATAAAACTGAAAAAGCTAACTTTTACAAGTACCATCTACGTGCTGCAAGAACCGTCCTTCCTATATTTACAACGTGTGTACCTGTTGCAAGGTTCATCTCTTTTAATTTTTCTTCATAATTCACCCCCTGAAGCCCTGGAATCAGCCTAGTCACTCTTCTTTGGACTTTTTCTAGTGCTGCTATGTCCTTTTTGTAGCCCGGAGTCCAAAACTGCACCCAGTACTCCAGATGAGGCCTCACCAGTATGTTATAAAGCTTGAGCAGAACCTCCTTGGACTTGCACTCCACACATCAGGGTGCTATATAACCTGACATTCTGTCAGCCTTATTAATGGCTTCTGAACACTGTCTGGCAGTTTATAATGTAGACTCCAGTACGACACCTAAATCCTCCACATAAGGTCTACTTCCAATGTTCAGATCTGTAATTGTGTTTTCAAATCTAACATTTGTACTTCGTACATGTAATCTTTATATATTGTCACGCTTGGGTCACAGATTTGCACAGAGACACAGGAGGACAGAGATGACAGTTTCGTCTATCAATTAAAGGGTAGCGTGCGTATCTTCTTCTTCAAAGGAATACGCGTCAGGAGCAGTCTGAGAGAGAGAGAAAGCAAAACAAATCAATACCAAAACTGACAGGCGCTGCACTAGGCTTTAAATAAGCGGAGTACCACGTGAGTTTCGCGTTATAGCGCAAGTGAGAAGGGTAAGGAGCAATGTGAGGGTAGTCTGTGTTTCAGGGGTTGGGGATTTTCCAGGGGCGTCTGTACCCTCTTGGGGTGCGATCAGCACTCCAGCTCACACCCTCCCCCTCAGTTTTATTCACATTCTCGTGAATCAAGCGACTCTCTTTACCAGGTTCAGTTTCATGTAGTCGTGATAATGCGTCTGCTTTCACGTGTTCAGAACCTGGTCGATGTTTTACTGTGAAATTGTAAGGTTGTAAGCCCAGAAACCATCTCATGAGGCGAGAGTTTGTATCTTTCTGTCTGTATAACCACTGAAGTGGAGCATGATCAGTTACCAAAGTGAAGTTTCGTCCCCACAAATAATAGCGAAGCGCTTCCACAGCCCACCTAATTGCCAAGCATTCTTTCTCAATTGTAGAATAATTACGTTCCCTAGGAAGTAATTTCCTACTCAAATATGTGTTGTTCATCTCCATCAAAAATCTGTGACAGGACTGCGCCTACACCAAATGCATTTGCCTCTGTTTGCAAGACAAAATCCTTTGTGAAATCTGGGTTCCTTACAACCGGATAAGAAGACAATGCTTTTTTTAAATTGCTGAAAGAATGTTCACAATTTTCTGTTGTAAAAAGGAAGAGACTCGACACACGTAAAAAGGTTTGGGGCAGCCACCCGTATATTATTCCTAGCTGCAAAGGTTTGGTTTTCCATTCAATAGTGTAGTTGATTGCGGAGAGTCCAAAACAGAACTGGTGAAGGTTGGAAAAGATGGCAGTTTTAAATGGTCAGATAGGAAGTGATGTATGTTAACTGGAAGTGATGTAGGTTGACAGGAAGTGATATTTCTCTGACATCAGCCTGGGAGCCGGGACCGGAAGTGACAATCTTCTGGTCGCTGGAACTGGAAGTGATGCTCTTCTAGGCGCCGGAACTGGAAGTGACGTTCTTCTAGGCGCCGGAACTGGAAGTGATGTTCTTGATTCAGATAGGTTTTCCCGTGGCTGGTCTGTAGAGATAGCAGGAGAAGGTTTAATGCACCCCGCCCTCCCCTGGCCTGGCATGGAATTACCTTTACTTGGTCCACACAACGTCCCCCTATTCGCACGTGTGTGACATGGCCCCCCCACCTCAGCCCAGACCCGTCGGGTCGGGCATACCGGTCCGAGAAGTCGTGGCATCTAGAAAGGGCATTGGCACTGGCTTGCAGAACACCCCGGCGATAAACAACCGAATACTTATACGGCTGTATATCCAAAAACCACCTCGTGACCCGCAGATTGGACTCCCTGTGCAAGGCCATCCACTGCAAGGGTGCATGGTCTGTCACATGAGTGAATTCACATCCTAAGAGGTAGTATCTCAGCTGAGTAATCGCCCATTTAATAGCCAAAGCCTCCCGCTCCACTGCCGCATACCTAGTTTCTCGATCGAACAGTTTCCGGCTCAGGTACATAATGGGGTGTTCAACTCCATCGACGATCTGGCTCAACACGGCTCCAAGACCTGTGTCCAAAGCGTCCGTCTGGAGAATGAAAGGTAAACAGAAATCTGGTGCCTTTATTATAGGAGCTGACTTAAGGGCCAGTTTCAAGTCACTGAATGCAGCCTCTGATATCTCATCCCATACCACATGATTAGGTCGACCCTTCTTTGTGAGGTTTGTCAAGGGCGTAGCTCTCTCGGAAAACCGGGGTACAAACCGGCGATAGTAACCCGCTAAGCCGAGAAATGCCTGAACTTGCCTCTTGGTTATCAGACGGGGCCATTTCACAATGGCATCTATTTTAGAACACTGTGGTCTCACCATACCCCGGCCCACTAGATATTTGGCCCCGACCAACCCAAAGTAACACTTTTTCGGGTTGATACGAAGCCCAGCTTTTGACAGTGTCCGCAATACAGCTCCAACCTGCTGTATGTGTTCCTCCCAGGTGTTGGAATAGATGAGAATGTAATCCAAGTAGGCAGCACTATATGAATTATGAGGACGGAGCACTTTATCCACCAGACGTTGGAAGGTCGCAGGTGCCCCTTGTAATCCAAATGGGAGGACACGATACTGCCAGTGACCGCTAGGGGTGCTGAACGCTGTCTTTTCCTTAGCGGACTCCTTTAAGGGAACCTGCCAGTAACCCTTAGTCATATCTAAAGTAGTCAAAAATTTGGCATGTCCTAGCCTCTCGAGGGGGTCATCCACTCGCGGCATCGGATAGGCGTCAAATTGGGAGACTTGCAAAATCTCCAACTTCCATCGGGCTTACTGACCATAACGATAGGACAGGACAAGGGACTATAACTTTCCTAAATCACACCTAGCTCCAGCATTCGTCTGATCTCCATCTCCACTTCAGCCTTTTTTGCCTCGGGAATTCTGTATGGGCGTTCTTGGACTATAACCCCAGGTTTCGTCACAATGTCATGCGCAACCAGGGAGGTCCGACCTGGCTTTTCACGGACTACCTCAGGGACAGACAGGATAACTGCTTCGAGCTCCTGACGTTGTTGGCGAGTCAAATCATCTCCGAAATTAAGGTGTAATTGATGAGCGAACAGAGAGTGGAACTGTACGGAGGAGGGTTCGGAATCCCTTTCCTTCCATGGTTTCAGCAGAATGATATGATAAATCCGCTCGCTGGGTCGACGATTCGGTTGTTTCACCAAATAGTCGACCAGCCCCTTCCTCTCCTTAATTTCATAAGGGCCAATGAGCCAGTAATTTGGAATGAGAGGTAGGAATTAAAACCATGACACGGTCTCCCGGGCGGTACTCCCGCAAAGACGTACCCCAGTTATAGCATCGGGCCTGAGCAGCTTGCACCTTCTCCATATGTGTTTTTAATATGGGTCTAATTTTCTCAAATCTATTGTGTAACTGTGCGATATACTCTAATATATTTGTTGACGGGAGGGCCTCTTCCTCCCATCCTTCTTTTAGAACGTCTAATATGCCCCGGGGTTGTCATCCATATAGTGTCAGGGATGCCAGGGGCAACGACCCGGCCGGGATGCCATGAGGGACCGGATATGGGTCTGCGCCCACCCTGGATCACGTGGGGGCCGCCTTCCTGGTTGTTTTGGGGGCTATGGGTTGAGGGCATAGAAGCCCCACCCTGCTGGGGCCCGTGATAACCGCCAGGAGGCGCCCCAATGCCTTGGGGACCTGTTACCTCAGCACTTCCGCCATACCTGGAAGTGCTGGGGGGAAGATTGAGGAGGACACCGGGTGAGCTGCCGGGAGAACAGCCGGTACTTCCGCCACGCTGGGGCGTGGCCAACGGGGGAGTGTCGGAAACACCTGGAGCTCATCCGGGACATGTTTAAAAGGGGCCGTCTCCCGTCATTCAGGGCTAGAGTCGGGTGGAAGAGGATGAGGCAAGAGAGGAGAGTGGAGGCGTCCCGAAGAAAGGCATTTGAGTGGCCAGGACTGTGTTTGGGGTTCGTGTGTGCACTTGTAAATTGTATATAGTACTGTAAATAAACGTGTGGTGGTGTTTAACAACATGTCCACCTGTCTGTGTCCGGGTCGGCTCCACAATAGCAGTTCAAAAGGTGAGAACCCCGTGGAGGCTTGTGGAATTTCCCGATATACAAAAAGGACGAGGGGGAGGAGCTGATCCCAGTTCCTTCCATCCTCATTGACTACCTTACGCAACATCTGTTTGAGAGTTTGATTAAACCTCTCTACATGACCATCGGTTTGAGGATGATATACCGCAGTCTTTAAGTGTTTTATTTGAAGTAGCTTGGCAGTATCCCTGAACATCTGCGAGGTGAAAGGAGTCCCTTGATCTGTCAGGATTTCTTTAGGGATTCCAACACGCGCAAATACCTCAACTAATTTCCCGTGCGTTGGCTTTTGAAGTAGCTGAGCGCAGCGGAACAGCCTCTGGAATCCGGGTAGCATAATCTACCAGGACCATTATATATTTATGACCTCTGGCTGAGGGTTCTAGGGGTCCCACCAGGTCGACCCCAATACGTTCAAAAGGGATATCTATTAAGGGTAAGGGAACTAGAGGAGCACGGTCCCTCCTAGGAATTTGCCTCAATTGACATTCCGGACAGGATGTACAAAAGCGGCGAACCTCCTCGTTAATTCACGGCCAAAAAAATCAGAGCTTAATTCTCTCAAGTGTTTTTTCGGGACCCAAATGGGCTCCCAGCAGTTGGGTATGTGCTAGTTCACAGACCTGTCGCCAGTAAGTCCGCGGTACTAACAACAGTGATCTCATCTGTCCCTCATGCTCTGTCACCCGGTATAATAGATCATTATTAAGCACAAAGTGAGAACCCTGTGGCATGGGATGTGAGGTGCATTGGCCGTCTATTAGAACGACTGCATTCTTTGCAAATTTAAGGGAGTCGTCATTCCATTGCTCCCTTTTAAATGAAGCCGGCGTCTGCCTGAATTGAAACTGCATACGTGAGAGAGGATCGGATTCAACCTCAAGGGGCAGGTTTTCGTCCTGAGCCGTCATAGCGCTTGCTGATGACGTCTCGGGTTGCGACGTCCCTGGTGTTTCTTCGTCATCACCAGAGGCCGAAGTCTGCTCCTTTGCCGGCTGTAAACACAGCGTGGAGGAAGTTGAGGGCGGAGAATCAGCGTCCGTGACTAGACCTAGTGATCGAGGGGAAGAAGTGCCTGTATCACCGCTATTTATGTTGACCCAATCTCTTCCTAGTATCACGGGAAAAGGAGGATTATCCATCACGGCCACCATTAACTTTTTAACTATGCCGTCCTGACAGATAAAGCAGTTGGCGGATCAATAATACCGAACATCCCCATGAATACAGGTAATGCAGGTCTTATTCTTACACCGTTGTCGCGGTAATATCAAATGGCAAGCAACAATGGAAATGTTACTGCTGGAATCAAATAAAGCAATTACTTTAATTCCATTAACTAGCACTTCTCCTGTATGAGAACAGGCCAGTGGATTAGCAAGAGCGCACCGTGCCTCCTCCCACATCACCCCGCAGACCCCTTTGTTGCTTCACAGGGCCTGCCGGCACGTCTTAGGGTCCACTCCAACATGCTTCGCATTATAACCGCGGGACTCTATATTAGGGATGCAAGCTCAGGTTCACACGAGTCCCGTTCTGACACTCCCAAGCCGGTTTGTGCCCTGAGGTGATCTATTGTCTTGGCTAGCGCAACAATATCTCTATATCCCCAGGCCGGCTGGGCGATTTTTCGAGGTAAGCTGTTGAGGAGTAAAGCGCAGGCCACCTGCTCCGCTATTTGGTGGCTGGATTTTTTATGGGGTTGTAACCAACCAACCACCTTAGCCCATAAAGCCACGGCCTGTTTCTTAGTAGCCTTAGCTAAATTGATTTTCCCGGCCATTTTGTTTTTCACCTGCCAGCCTGGGTTTCTCCCACCTTTATTAAAGGGCTTGCCCTTCGTGGGATAAGTAGGGGCAATCCCCACACCCGGGAGGCCATAATAAGCACTCAATGCGTTCCCTGACGCACTTGGCTCTAGTCTGTGCGTCCCGGGGCTATTTTTCCCCGGACCTTTTACAGAATGATGGGTCTAAGCATATTCAAGCTTTCCCCAGTACGCCCCAACTGACGCCCACTCGGCAACTTGAGAGTGGTACTTACCCATCTGATGTTTTCTTGGATTATAAGCGTGTGTCGAGCCTAGGTTTGGGTTTGCCTTCTATTCTCTCCAGGAGACCATCATCCTGCCGGTTACGCCACTGTAAAAAGGAAGAGACTCAACACACATAAAAAGGTTTGGGGCAGCCACCCGTATATTATTCCTAGCTGCAAAGGTTTGGTTTTCCATTCAATAACGTAGTTGATTGCGGAGAGTCCAAAACAGAACTGGTGAAGTTTGGAAAAGATGGCGGTTTTAAATGGTCAGACAGGAAGTGATGTATGTTAACTGGAAGTGATGTAGGTTGACCGGAAGTGGTATTTCTCTGGCATCAGTTTGGGAGCCGGGACCGGAAGTGACAATCTTCTGGGCGCCGGAACTGGAAGTGACGCTCTTCTAGGCACCGGAACTGAAAGTGACGTTCTTCTAGGTGCCGGAACTGGAAGTGACGTTCTTCTAGGCGCCGGAACTGGAAGTGATGTTCTTCTAGGCACTGGAACTGGAAGTGACGTTCTTCTAGGCGCCGGAACTGGAAGTGATGTTCTTGATTCAGATAGGTTTTCCCGCGGCTGGTCTGTACAGATAGCAGGAGAAGTTTTAATGCACCCCGCCCTCCCCTGGCCTGGCGTGGAATTACCTTTACTTGGTCCACACAACGTCCCCCTATTCGCACATGTGTGACACTGTCCATAAGATAGGTCGGTTTTTCCTGCCTCGAGTAAGTTCTGTAAGAGGAGCAGCTCTATGTGCAAAATTTGGAATGAACCTTCTGTAGTAACCAGCAAGCCCCAGAAAACGCGTACCTGTTTCTGTGTTTTTGGTCTTGGGTAAACAAGCATTTCTTCTATTTTCCTTAATTGTGGCCTAAGTAAACCCTTGCCCATAGAATAACCTAAGTAATGAGTCTCAGACATGCCCAGTTTACATTTCTTAGGGTTAGCAGTAAGGCCAGTCTGTCTGAAGCTTTCAAGAACAGCTTGAAGCCGCTCTAAGTGTGTTTGCCAATCATTGCTGAAAATCACGACATCGTCAAGGTATGCCCCGGAATATTCAGAATGAGGACGCAGGATCTGATCCATCATACTCTGAAAAGTTAGAGGTGCCCCGTGAAGACCAAACGGGAGTCTTGTAAATTCATAGAGTCCGTCAGGAGTCGCAAATGCTGTTTTCTCACAACTGCTAGCCTCTAAAGGCACCTGCCAATAGCCTTTAGTGAGATCCAGCGTGGGATATAGCTTGCCTGACCCAATTTTTCCAACAGTTCATCGACACAGGGCATCGGATAAGCATCGAATTTAGAGACCTTATTCAAGCGTCTGGAATCGATACAGAATCAAACTGAACCGTCTTGCTTTGGGACTAATATGACTGGGCTGCACCAGTCACTTTTACTTTCACGAATTACACCCAATGTTAGCATCTTTTTTACCTCCTCACGTACAATATTTTGTCGCACTTCCGGAATCCAGAACGGCCGCATCTGTACGCGAACACCAGGTTCAGTGGTGATGTTAGTCTTGCCTGGTAAGTCTGAAAAGACATCAGTGTTCCGTTCTATCAAAGCTAACAGTTCTGTCTTTTGCGTGTCAGTAAGATTGTTACCAATGGCAACATCAGTCTGAGAAACAGCAGCCAAGGAAGTGTTAAACCTCTTGTGAGTCGTGCCATTCCTTCAAGAGGTTAATGTGTAAAATCTGTAATGGTTTGCGCCGGCCTGGTATTCTAACCTTGTAATTTACTGGACTTATACGCTTCTCAATAATGGCGGGGCCCTACCATTTAGCTAAGAATTTGTGTGGGTCGGATGGAACCAATACCAAAACACGATCACCAGGTTTGAATTCACGGAGCTTACTGCGCCTATCGTAAAAACGCTTCTGAGTTTCCTGTTCTCGTTGTTGATGCTCCACAGCAATAGAGGAAAGCATAGAAATTCTGTCTTGCAACGAAATTAGCCGATCAGCAAAGCTTGGTCCTTGAGCTGCTCTCTCATTCCCTATCCATTCCTCTCGTACCACATCCAGGATGCCTCGCAGCCGCCTGCCGAATATCAACTCAAATGGACTCAAGCCAGTGGACATCTGTGGTGATTCTCGCACCGCGTACAAAACAAAAGGTAGGACAGTGTCTCAGGTTGTGGGATCATTATGAGCGACTCGCCTGATCATCTGTTTCAAAGTTTTGTTAAATCGCTCGGTCAAACCATTCGTTTGTGGATGGTAAACAGTGGTACTCAATTTCTTAATAGCAAAGCTATCACACAATTGTTTCATCACGCGACAAGTAAAAGCTGTGCCTTGATCAGTTAAGATTTCTCTAGGGATACCAATGCGAATAAAAATATCACACAGAGCTTTGGCCACAGCCAAAGAGTTGGCCTTTTTCAGGGAAATCACCTCTGGATATCGTGTTGCATACTCAACCAACACCAGCAAATATTGGAACCCATTCTTAGTCTTAGGTAAATGGCCTACAATATCTAATCCCACCCGCTGAAAGGGAACTTCTAAAATGGGCATAGGACAAATGGGGGCCCAAGGAGGCTTATAAGCGGAGACGATCTGGCAGTCTGGACATGAAGTACAAAACCGTTCAACATCTTTTCCCATATTCAGCCAATAAAATCGTTTTGATAACCGCTCTCTGGTTTTGTCAGCACCGAGGTGCCCTCCCAAGATGTGAGAATATGTCAGATGCAAAACAGTTTCTCTATGTACTTCAGGTACAACCAGTTGTTCAATAAATTCCCCCTCCAAATGATCTGAGATCACTCTGAAAAGGCAACTGTCCTTTTCTATAAAGTGCGGGGTTTTCACACCCCCAGAATCACGCTCTTGGTAATAAGAGTCATTAGCAGAGCGAGCCTGTTTAAATGCATATTCTAATGAGCTATCAGTATGCTGTAAAAGCACAAAATCTGATTGTTCGTTAATGCTCGGTTTGTGTTCGGAGGCGTTTGCAATCTGGGAAGACGTAGAAGGACCAGCCCATTCTGGAAAATTGTCAGAGGTGACCTCCGTCTCACTGGAGAGATCGGGTTCAATATCTAAGTTGGGCTTTAGATTTTCGCCGGCCGCTACCAGTTCTTCGTCTTGGTTTTCTTTTTCTCCCCCCCACTAAGTTCAATAGTGGACTGGACTACTGGTCTCTGACATTTATTAATTAGTCTAGGAAAAAGGGCATTTCTCCGTCCTATGAGTAATGGCCATGGGCACGAATCTGAAACTGCAGACCAAACTTTAAAGTGGCGACCCCTATAAGTTAAAGGAAGTAGTAATGTCTGATAGTCTTTAACATCACCATGTACACAGCGTATTTTTACAGTCTCACAGTCTCTAAGGCATCTTTCATCAAGACAGTCTCATCTCACAATACAAAGGTCACTTCCCGAGTCTAACAATGCTGAGATTTCTCTGCCCCCCAATTTAACCGGGATTAACGATCCATCTTTTCCATCCGAAGAATATGTAATATTTGAGCAACAAACCTCGGCCAGTCCAACTTCCATTGATTGAGCTGGAGACAAGCGACATTCTCTTGCTAAATGGCCAAGTTAATCACACCGGAAACATCTACAGTCGGCTCCGCTTCTGAAATATCCTCTACGACGTCCACGGTGTTCTCGGCCAGCTGGTGCGGTTTCCCCAGAAATTGGCATGTCTGTCACGACTGGATTCCCCGGAGGCCTACCTGACCCCATTCGATTTTCCGGTCCTGCAGCTTGTCGATGTTGTTGCTGTCGATCGAAGTGACGAGAATGTCCTGGACGCTCGTTCACAGGTTGCAAAGCACTGCCAAATCCACCGCTTTTTCTCCAAGTGGATTGTGAACCTTCCAGTCGTGTGGACATAATCTTTAACAATTCAATATCATGACGCAGAAATTCATCTCGAATGACTGTAGGTATATTGTTCAGTAGTATATTCATTACTGTCTTTTCTACAATACGCTCCATCAAGTCTCCTTCAAACCAGCAGTGCACTTTATGTATTAAATCTTGAATTTGCGCACGGAATGGGCCATCCATGTTAAGTTTCCAGTCATTTAGTTCGAAAACCTTTTGCCAAAAAAGTCTTAGTTTTACGTAAAACCACTTGTTCCTTCAGGATCAAATAAACGCCAAGCTTATCTCTGGGCACATTTCGTAAAGAATAAAGAGCATCTCCAAATAAAAAGGGTGTGATTATAACGGCCCACTGTCGTCTGTCCCATCCCAGCATGGTTGCGACTTGCTCAAAGACTATTAGGAACATCTCTGGGTCATCGTTAGGGCCCATTTTCGTCAGCACATTCTTTGCATTTTCAGGAAGAGGTGGTAAAGGGATGTACGGTCGGCGGTTAAGAATTGGAACATTCGCATCAGGAATATATCGTCGACAATTATTCATATGCGGAATTGGAGGCATGTCATCCTCTGGATCATAAGGAAGTGGAACATCCTGAGCCAATCGAATAACTCTTCAGCGGCATCCATCTGTGCAACCACTTCTGGTACCACTTGTCACACTTGGGTCACAGATTTGCACAGAGACACAGGAGGTCGTAGAAACAAGAAGGATTTTTATTCAAACACTGCAAACAAACATTTGTCTCTTTGAACTTGCTCCTTGACAGAGATGACAGTTTCGTCTATCAATTAAAGGGTAGTGTGCGTATCTTCTTCTTCAAAGGAATACAGGTCAGGAGCAGTCTGAGAGAGAGAGAAAGCAAAACAAATCAATACCAAAACTGACAGGCACTGGACTAGGCTTTCAATAAGTGGAGTACCGCTCGCGTTTCGCGTTATAGCGCAAGTGACAAGGGTAAGGAGCAATGTGAGGGTAGTCTGTGTTTCAGGGGTTGGGGATTTCCCAGGGGCAACTGCATCCTCTTGGGGTGCGATCAGCACTCCAGCTCACAATATAATACGCTACCATGTCCATCCGTTTGTCTGTCCAGGATTTTAAATTCACTATAGCTTGCAAACCATTTGACTTATTGATTTGAAATTTGGTACACATATACTACATGATGACTACTATCCACTTTCAAGGTGATAATTTTTATTACTCTTTTTATTTTTATTTTATTTTATTGTAGATTCAACTCTCGGCTGCGGGCAGCAGGGCGGCCGTGTGGCGCATGCATACGGGCACTGTTGTCATCCTTACCACCTTCGCCGTCACTTCCTCTACCTCTTCATACCTTAAATCATTCTTGAGGCAGATTGAAGACTTAAGTGCCAGCTTAAGTGAAAAAATGAAAGAAAACTAACTAAGCAATTGCAACACAAACACTGACTTAATCAGTTTTAACGAGAAAAGATGCAGACGAAAGAAGAGAAGAAGCGGGCCACTAGGGTGGAGAAAAGAAGATCTGCTCAGGAAGCAGCAGGGGCATCAACCTCTGAGCAAACCAATGCTAAATGTACAGAGAAAGAGGATGAAAATTATAAGCCAAGTGTGTTCACTGCACGTTATCATGCAGTACGCCCTTACTGATATTTTATATTTACTTATATTAAGCTTCATCTGCTACAAATCTGCCGAAGCCCGTGTGCTATTCAAGTCTCTATGTAATGATTCAGCCGATTCAAGATTATCTGCCAATCCACCTATCTTGGTATCATCTGCAAACTTAACTAGCTTGTTACTTATATTGCTATCCAAATCATTTAAATACATTTAAAATTGTCAGCTGCCCTATCACTGACTCGTGTTGAACACCACTTTTAACTTCAGCCAATTCTGATGCAGTTCCTTGCACCATAAGTCTTTGCTTCCTGTGTCTGAGCCAATTTTATATCCATCTACAAAGAATGTTCTGAACTCTATTCTGAACTTCTATTAGTTTGATGTCCAATCTCTTATGTGGCACTGTGGTGTAGTGGGTCCATGACTCAGAGAAACTAGCCATTTTAATTAATAAATAATGAATGCACTCACACTGGGGCATGGAGCAAGTACATACAATTGTCTGTGAGGATAGTTTGTCTCTGGGTAGGCGCAAGGCTGTCGGCTGGGCATGCGTTGCCTTGCCGGCACATGTGGGCAGTTTGATTATCAGGTGATCACATCTGCAACCGCTCCCCAGCATTTAAAAGGGGAGCGCCAGAACAGGGAGGAAAAAAAAAAAGGAAGTGGGCATGGAGGTTAATGTGGGGGAACACAGGCAAGAGTGAGCAGATGTAATGAGAGAAGTAGGCGGACGGGAGTGGAGCCCCAGGAAGAAGTGTGTGGCTGCTGCTCAGGAAACGGCTGAGGAGTCACTCCTGTTGAACGTCCAAGTAGCAGGAGCGACCACTATGCTCTCGCTATGAGGAGCCAATGGATCGGTGCCGGTAAAAGGACAGAACGCGCTTTCGCTGGATGGAGCCTGGAAGGGTAGCAGTGGGCATGGAGCAGGGCTTGGTGGCTCCCTTCAGGTGCCATAGGATTGGCAACGGGGACAAGGGCCAGGAGAAGAAGGTTGCCTGCTGGGGAACTTCTCCTCGGGCTGCAAGCCGAAGAGAAGTTGGATTTTTAAAGGGGCACTGAGGCTCATTAAACAAAAAGACAGTTTCCTGCCTTTGTTTTTAGTTTTTAAAGGATTTTCTACTCATTGAATTTTAGCCTCCACTTGTACTTTGCTTTTATGGATTATTTATTTATTATAGAAGGAGCACTGCTCTTTTTGAATGCTGTTTTGTTTGTTTGTTTATAATAAAAGCATTGGAGCCCTTTTCACCATTCCCTTTCTTGGTGTGTTTGTCCTCATTTGCTCAGCTCATCCCGGTCATAACAATCAACGGTGTCGGGTTCAAGAGGCTGGGTGGGACCCAGTAGCATGGGGCCAACCCACAGCATCACAGGCACCTTATCAAAACATCAAAACTTCATTCGGTGGCCTGCCATTTGTATATTTTTCTGGTGCATCCCTATGAATCATCCAGCAGTAATATGCCATTATACTGAAATATCAACATTCCTGGTGCCTCCTTTCCATGTTCTTGGTACCCTAATGCAATCTTTCACCCTGCTGTTCACTCACTGCCCCAAGACTTTCATGCAAAAATACCAAATGCAAATCCAACAAGTGAACTTTGAGGCTCATGCTACCACCCAATTCCTTAAACTTAAATAAATTTTTTACAATTTCATTATAATATGGACTATTATTATTTCCTAAAAACATAGAAATTATTTCTTTGAATGATATCCAAGCCTCTCATTCCATTCATCACATTATCACAAGTCTGCATCAGAAATCAAGTTTCCAACATCCAGTCATGCAAAAAGTCCTCTTTCAGTTTAGCCACAGACAAACCTGGAGATTTCTAGCAAAAACACATACAATGGGCTTCATCTTTGGATAGGGCATTGACAAACTGCTTCATTAAACTAAGCATAGTATGAAGTGGTGGTAGCAGCATGTTACCTGAATCCACCCAGCTAGGTAAGCTGTAGCTTTTTTTGTAGCTGGCCTTTCCTTCTGAACCCAATATCAATTCTTGGTTCTGCTGTCCCACTCACATGGGAACGTTGCACACCTAACTGCTGACCTGATAAGAAACAAAGAACCTTCATGTGCCCACATATGAACTATTGGTGCTCTCTGTAGATAGTTTTCCCAAGAAGATTTTCAAAGCATGGGGTATATATAAATATTAGAAAATGTTAAATTCAAACATATTATCATTACAATAAAACATTCATATTTAAGTATAGTGTAAAAACAATAAAGAAACTGTAATTGACAGCTAAACAAGTGTTTTGTGTAGATACGTTATGTGATAGATACATGTGATTTCCTTTTTGAATTTAGCCCCCCAAAAATATATAGAAAAATCACATAAAATAATCAAAACAATTTTTTACATAACTGTGCAACAGAATTTTTTTCCTAAAAACTGTAAGCGAGCTTGCAGTATAATCATTTCAGCATCTGATACCCACCTAAAAACCCAGACAGGTTAGGTTAAGTTATTTTAGGTAGACTTTTACTATCTCAGAGGGAATTCTGATAGTTTGGAAGGTGATTGGTCCTTTTACTGATCTTACTCTACAAATGTCAGGCATGTAGTGCCTATAAAAAGTATTCATTTTCTAAATTAGGAAGCTAAACTTGTGTTTTATATTTCTAATGTATACCACTTCGCAGAAACTTGTTTTCTATTTCACATAAAAAAGTCTTTTTTCAATGTCAAAAAGCCAAATTAAATCCACTGTGATTTAATGTTGTATAACAATACAATATGACAACTCCCAAGAAGGTGAATACATTTTATAAATGCTGTAGGTGCTAAAGAGTACTGAGGCAAGAATACATGCTTAAAGTAAACAAGCTACTGTCAGTGGAAAAAAAATCAGCATGATGCATGACGAGAAAAGATAAACTAACAGACAAGTTAAAAGCATGGAAGTGCAGAGAGCAAAACAAACATACTAACCAAAAAATGTCCCAGCCTGAATTCAGGTTAGTTTCTTGCCAGAAAGAGAGGCCAAAATAAAAGGACAGAGATGGGCTGGCATCCTGAATGTGATGGAAGTTGGTTCTTTACTAGGAAGGGAGACGGGAGAAGGAAGACGGGAATGGACGGACAGAGATGGATTGACATCCTGACCGGCACTGGTGCTTGTACCTTTCCCAGAAGAGGGGTCTTTTGGAAGATCAGATGGTCTACCCCAGTGCACACGATGGGAGTATCTCACTGGTGGAATCTCCTTATGGATACCTGCAGGTTGGGAATTATGCTCCTGTGGGACAGCCCTGTCTCTGAAGGGCTTCCGCCTAAACTGGAAGTGCTTCTGACATGCACTACTGTGGTCCCAGAAGTTCTCCCAGGTCTGGCATAAAATAAGCCGTTTTTTTCTGTCTCAGAAGTCAGAGTCAGGAGGAGGTGGATGAGACTAGGTGAGAGGTGTGAAAGGAGGAAAGAGAGCTTGTGACTTTGTTATTATTTTCTGAAAAGGATGAAACTGGATACCTGTGAAGGTACTGGATTACATAAAGCTCCTTGTATTTGAACCCATGACAGTGTTGTGTAGGTGTGTCAGGACTCTGCAAAAGGCAATCATTTTGCTTCTTGCCTTACACCCAAGGCTGCTGCGATAATCACTGGCTCCCTGGGTGAATTAACACAATTCTTTTGCAAAGTAACACAATAATTATTGTGAAATGACATAATGCATTTTGCAAAATAAGGCAATAATTTAGTTGAGTGGCAGGAGTAATCTTATATAAAATAGAGCATTAAAATACATAAAATAATTAGTAAAACATATTAAAACAGAACAAATAACACTCAAAAGCCACTAGTTGCTTACAATTTGCAGAGTGGTGTAGTAGCTAAAACACTGGAATTTTATGACAGCGTCTGGGGAAGTGCCTAAAACCAGTTTGGTAAGTGGTAATCTGCAGGACTCTCTCAATCAACCCCCACAGGAAAGCCAGACTACCCAGCTGGCAAACATCAGCTAAACACATTTTTTTGGGAACAGGTGTGAAATGTATTGTGTGCCCCCATTTGGTCTTAAGTACAGCTGTTTGGGATTGGTTTGAATTAGAGGCCATTCTGTAGCATGGTGCCCTATTGGTGTAAGGATTTAGACAAGGAATGTATAAATTTGGTTGCTTTATCTCTCCCTCTCTGTCTTACACCATCATGATGAAGAAGCATCTCAATCACCATGGACGGAAAAGAAGACCACGCTGTGAAGCACAACACGGCAGCCACACTGAGACAGGCATGAGGCCTGTTCTTAAGAAAGCTGAATAAAAATGATGACTTAACTAGTGACATTTTAAATACCTAACAAGTCTGTGTGCCGCCTGAAACTACTTATCAGCATTTATCAGGTATGGTTGCCAATATTCAAATGTACTTTGCTTGTTGTTATTATTTTATGAATATTATCAATTTAAAGTGCAATTGAACTCCTTCTTGTCTTTTACTTTCTATAATTGCCTAAGGTTATAGATGTAGAAGGAAAGGTGGGGAGAGGTTATAAAGTACAATACCTTAGAAACAGTGCTATGGGATTTGAGGCATTCTGACAAAGGCTACACATTAAAGAATACAAAAGGGGAAAGTAGAGTAAAATAGAAATCTGCCAAGACAAAACAGGAACTTTTGAGAAGTCAATATTTTGCCGGAGTTAGGTGAAAAGGAATCAGTGAGCTTGGTTGACCTGAGGGTACTATTCCTTTCAATATTTTCTGATGTTCTTACTAAGTTAAACAGACAACATATATAATGTATGGTATGAAATTCATTGAAACACAATTTGCAATATTGGCAGCCTTTTAGCATGTACCCCCTTTATTTGTGAAGAATAATGAAAAGTATAGGCAGATATGTCAGAAGAAATCAAGCTTCATTTCTGAACTGCTAAACTTAAAAATGTTGTCATGTGTGTGTGCATAGGGGACACCTTAAAGGCTCCTGGTGATTGTAATTCTCCGCCACTCCAGGGGTTGGTGTTGTGTCCTTAAGGCCTTTTCTCTTTCTCCTTCAGAAGACTGGATGATTGATAGCTATAACAACAAAAACATTTATTTATATAGCACATTTTCATACAAAAAAGGTAGCTCAAAGTGCTTTACATAATGAAGAATAGAAAAATAGAAGACACAGTAAGAAAATAAAATAAGTCAACACTAATTAACATAGAATAAGAGTAAGGTCCGATGGCCAGGGAGGACAGAAAAAACAAAAAAAACAAAAAAAACTCCAGACGGCTGGAGAAAAAAATAAAATCTGCAGGGATTCCAGACCATGAGACCACCCAGTCCCCTCTGGGCATTCTACCTCACATAAATGAAACAGTCCTCTTTGTATTTAGGGTTCTCACGGAAGGACTTGATGATGATGGTCATGCAGACTTCTGGCTTTCAGTCCATCAATGTTGGAGCATCATGATGCTTTGAGTAGGTGATGGTGGCGCAGACTGCCACCACAAAGAAACCGGAAAAAGAAACAGAAGAGAGAGTAGTGGTTAGTGCGGATTTTAAAGCCACCATGAATAGTTATTATAATGAATTGAACACACGGAGTATCAGTATTAAATTAAAGTGAAGTTATGAGAAAGCCAAGTTAAAGTAATGAGTTTTCAGCAGTTTTTTAAAGTGCTCCACTGTATTAGCCTGGTGAATTCCTATTGGCAGGCTATTCCAGATTTTAGGTGCATAACAGCGCCTCACCACTTCTTTTAAGTTTTGCTCTTGGAACTCTAAGGAGACACTCATTTGAGGATCTAAGGTTAAGATTTGGAATATAGGGCGTCAGACATTCCAATATATAAGATGGAGCGAGATTATTTAAGGCTTTATAAACCATAAGCAGAATTTTAAAGTCAATTCTGAATGACACAGGTAACCAGTGTAGTGACATCAAAACTGGAGAAATGTCCTCGGATTTTCTTTTCCTAGTTAGGATTCTAGCAGCTGCATTCTGCACTTGTTGCAAACGAGTTATGTCTTTTTTGGGTAGTCCTGAGAGGAGTGCGTTACAGTAATCAAGTCGACTGAAAACAAACGATTGTACTAATTTCTCAGCATCTTTCAATGATATAAGAGGTCTAACTTTTTCTATGTCTCTTAAGTGAAAAAATGCTGTCCTAGTGGTCAGATTAATATATGATTTAAAATTCAGGTTACAGTCAACAGTTACCCCTACGTTTTTTACTTCCGTCTTGACTTTTAATCCTAATGCATCAAGTTTATTTCTGATAACCTCATTGAATCCATTATTGCCATTCACTGAAATTTCAGTTTTCTCTTTATTTAGCTTGAGAAAATTACTATAACATTTCTGATGTCACTTTGGGGTTTATGTTTGCCTAGACCCACCTCATCCTGCCAACTACACCACTGTAAGGAAACATACAGACCACGATAAGGAGTTGGGGCACCACCCTGGTGACCCCATATAACTAGAATGCAGCAAACAAAAGTTAACACACAATAATTGTGGAAACCTCTTTCCAGATGCGAGTTCTCAAATGAGCTACCTCAAGATGGCTCTTCCAGTCTTAAGTCCATCCAGCAGGAAGAGGTGGGTCTGGGTGGACAGACCCAGGAAGTGACATCAGAGGTGTTACACCTGTCATTCGGTATGCAGAGGAAAGATGAGAAATGGCTCATGTAAACTGACTAGGGGCAACATATTGTCAAGCTTGGGTCACAAAGTTGCACAGGAGAGTACAGCAGGTTTTCCTATAAGTCTCTACAAGTACAAGTACAAGTCTCTTTCAGAGGCAATCTGACCTTACAAGGAACAGCTGTCAAACTTGATGCATCGGCTGCGACTCCTGCTCAAAAGAACACAAAAACTTCTTCATTAAGGAGGTACAGTGGCTTGGTAGCAGTGGCCAGAGCAGAGGGAGTCTGGGGGAAGAGACACAGAAGACTAAGACCTCAGGATACAATACAATACAGTTTATTTTTGTATAGCCCAAAATCACACAGGAAGTGCCACAATGGGCTTTAACAGGCCCTGCCTCTTGACAACCCCCCAGCCTTGACTCTCTAAGAAGACAAGGAAAAACTCCCAAAAAAACCTTGTAGGGAAAAATGGAAGAAACCTCGGGAAAGGCAGTTCAAAGAGAGACCCCTTTCCAGGTAGGTTGGGCGTGCAGTGGGTGTCAAAAGAAGGGGTTCAATACAATACAATACACAGAACAGAACAAATCCTTAATAAAGCATAATAATAAAAATTTTAGAAGTACAGAGCAGAATTTAACAGTAGATGATATCATATAATAAGATTTTGATATTTTTAGAGTGCTGGAGACCTCATCCGTCAAGCTGCCTCCCCATTTGGCCATTCCACGGCTGAAACGTTGCTCGGCCAGCCAATCCGATGAAAGGGCCCCTCTTTCCCATGATTCCTGTGATCCTCCACCAGGGATGACTTTACCATAGGCAGGCAAACAACTTGGCAGGTGGGCCGTGGCACCAATTGCCACATTTGAGTACCGAGAACAGAAACAGAATAGGTGAGGGTTAGTATTCAATTATACTTATCATGTTACTTATGTTTTAGTGCTAATGACTAACAACAGAGATGCAGTATGTACAGTTAATCAGCAGCTCTAGTCAGGATATGCTAAACTGAAGTAGTAAGTCTTCAGCCGGGATTTAAAGGCTGGGACCGAAGGGGCATCTCTTATAGAAGCAGGAAGACCATTCCACAGTTTAGGGGCCCTGTAACTAAAAGCTCGACCTCCCACTGTTATTTTATTAATCCTTGGAATCATAAGCAGACCGGCATCTTGAGATCTTAATGTGCGCTCAGGTTTGTAAGTCATGATAAGTTCAGACAAGTAAGCCGGACCTTGGCCATTTAATGCTTTATATGTTAAAAGGAGGATTTTGAAATCTGCCCTAAACTTAACTGGAAGCCAGTGTAAGGATTTAAGAACTGGAGTTATGTGTTCATATTTTCTTGTTCTTGTAATAATTCTTGCAGCCGCATTTTGGATTAACTGGAGGCTGTATAAAGAACAGTTTGAACAGCCAGTGAACACCACATTACAGTAGTCAATCCTACTAGAGATAAATGCATGAATTAATTTCTCACAATCCTGTTTATTTAGAAAGCGCCTTAATTTCCTAACATTTTTAAGATGGAAGAAACATGTTTTGGACAACTTTGTAATATGTGCTTTAAATGACATGCTAGAATCAAAGATAACTCCTAGATTGCGGGCTGATTCAGTAAAATTAATTGGGATTCCAACTGAGTTAAATGTCGACAAAATATTGCTGTGATCAGCGTCATTCCCTCCAACAATTAACATCTCTGTTTTATCTGTATTTAAAGACAAGTAGTTCTCATTCATCCATTCCTTTAATTCACTAACACAACTAATTAAAGACAACATCGGAGAAACTTCATTTGATTTAAATGAAAGGTATAACTGGGTGTCATCTGCATACGAGTGAAAATTAACATTATGTTTCCTAATGAGAGATCCCAGTGGAAGCATGTAAAGTGAAAACAGTAAAGGTCCCAGTACTGAGCCCTGTGGGACACCATACTGAACTTCTGTGTATAATGATGGAGTACTGTCAGCACATTTCTGTACATATTGGAATCGATTTGATAAATAAGAACTGAACCAAGCGAGCACGTGGCCTGTAAGACCAACATCATTTTCTAGCCTGTGCAGTAAAATAGAATGGTCAATGGTGTCAAATGCTGCACTTAAGTCTAATAACATAATTACAGTGGAGTTTCCTTCATCAGAGGATATCAGAATGTCATTTACAACCCGTGTTAGTGCAGTTTCTGTACTATGACCAGTGCGAAAACCAGACTGGAATTTCTCAAATAAATTGTAATGCGTAAGGTGTGACTGAAGCTGACTGGCGACTACTTTTTCTAGTATTTTAGAGAGAAATGGTAAATTTGAAATAGGCCTATAATTATTTAGTATGTGTGGGTCTAGGTCTGACTTTTTAAGTAAAGGTTTAATGACTGACACTTTTAGTGCATAAGGTACTGTGCCATGCAGTAATGAACTATTGATAACGGTTAGAATAGGTGCTGCAAGAACATCCATTGCACTTTTTACTAGTTTTGTTGGCACTGGATCTAGGGAACAAGTAGAGGGCTTCATTTTAGTAATTAAAGTTAAGACTTCCTGCTCAGTTACAGGATTAAAATTACTAAAGTGCTGAATGCAATGTGCAGCAGGGTCTGCTAAGCTAGTATTTGGTTTGTACTGTGATGCTGAGATCTGGGATCTTATATTTTTAATTTTCTCATTGAAGAAGTTCATAAAGTCTGTACTGCTAATATCTGTTGGTATTTTGCACTGTTGATCTGAGTTACCATTTGTTAATTTAGCCACTGTTCTAAACAGTACCTGAGGATTTTTATTATTGCTATCTATTAATGTAGAATAGTATTCTGAGCGAGCTTTAAAGAGGGCTTTTTTATATTTATTAACACTCTCTGTCCATGCAATTTGAAAGACATGTAGCTTTGTTGTTCTCCATCTACGCTCCAGTTTTCGACACTCTAATTTAAGAGCTCGAGTATTTTCATTAAACCAGGGAGAGTTTCTATGCGCTTTGATCACTTTTGTTTTAAGGGGAGCCACTGTGTCCAGAGCATCTCTCAAGGTCACATTATAATGTGATATTAGCTGATCTAAATTGTTTTCCATGTTTACATTTGATGTTAACTGATCTAATTGGTTTTCCACAATTACACTCGACTTACTCAAGGTGTCTATAAATTTTGAAGCAGAATTACAATCTAGATGTCGCACTGTCTTTGTTTTAATCTGTGAGTGCGTTGGCATGGGCAGAACTAAATCAAATGTAATTAAGAAGTGATCAGAAATAACTACATTTAATGGAGTAATATTTAAATTTTGAATTTCAACTTTGTAAGTTATAATTAAATCTAATGTGTGGTTATGATTATGAGTTGGACCTTTGACAATCTGACAAAATCCTACTGAATTTAACAAATAAGTAAAACATTTGCTAAAAGTGTCAGTTTCCACATCAATGTGTACATTAAAATCCCCCCGCAGGATGGCTGCGTGCAACATCAGCAAGCCTGCAGCTGAACCTGAAAAGAGGAGCTGTAAGGGTGTGTTTGTTTTCCATTGAAAAACTGTTTAAGAGGGGGTTTCTGAAGGATTGCTGCGTCCCCCTTCAGCAGCAGTTACAATATTTAATGCCCATCCCAAGGCTTGAAGCACTCAGGCTCATTTCATGTAATCTTTTAGCATTTTGGGATCTGTACTCATGGCATCATGAGTGACATACAGGAGGAAAATTGCCCATGGTTGGAATGTTTTTCTCTTTGATACCTCCATATACACACAGCTGGTTAACTTTGAGTGAAAATGTGCTGAGAGTATGCTCTACAATGAAAAGTGAGGCAGAGTGATATAGCACCCACCAAGAACCTTAGACATACAGAGCATATCTGTTAATCCTCTAACATCAGATAAAAAGAAAACAAAATGTACACATACAGTACATCAATAAACAGCAAGCTGGCATGCCATCAAATTAATAGTTGCTGTCCAAAATGCAGGTAGATCATTCAGAACAATTGCTGAAATAATGGCACTATATATGCCAAAATGGTTAAAATGCAGTGCCAAAAAAGACAGCTGTTGCCACACAACAGACCAAGTGTTTCTTAAACTTTTTTTTTCTTGCGACCAGTCTTGCCCTTCCTAATGTCTTCGAGATGCAGTCCATGACAACCAATCACATCAGGGTGATGTCCCCCTGATAGAATCGCCACCAACAATTATAGCAATTTTGATTGGTTAAACTATCCATCATGAGACACTTCAAAAACCATTACTGACCATTTCCCATTTAATGCGTCATGACCCTGCATGACCCAAAAGGCAGCAACCCATAGTTTAAGAAACTATGCAGCAGACAAATACTTCACATGATAGCAAATAAATGACACAAAAGTACACCCTCAGAAATGACCACTGAATTGAATCGCCACATCTATGATCCAGTAGCTTCCCTAAGCTGGAAATTATGGCAGCGCAGCCATTGAGAAACCAAATGGCTCAACACAGAGACAGGTAACTTGCTGTAAGGAGCACAAAACCTGCACTCCTGAACATTTATAAAAAGTTATTTTGTCTGACGAGCCATATTTCACTCTATTTCCTAGATCTAGAAGAGTTTACATTTAGAAAATAGCAAAAGAAATCTTCAAAGCAGCCATCTTTTGGGAGCCATAATGTCCAATAATTGCCCTGTATAGTCATACCACCATCAAAGAATATGACACAAGTATTATAGGACCTTTTCCCTTCATTTTATTAGCCCTGTTTTTAAGGATTCAGTCCCCTGAATTGATTCCTTTTTTCATTCAATGGGAGCTAAACAGAAATGAGATGTGAATCGAGCCAACAGATGACCAGCTAAATTGGAACGTCAAACTTCAGCCAATTTCACTCCAACCAGTTTCATAATGAGAAGCCAATTCTTGCTGTTAATTAAAGTTGTTATTGAATATCATGACTTTTTGCTGCTCTCACCTTTCTTTATATTCAGGTTAACTGGTCATTTGCCAGCTTTTTTTGTGTCTCTTTATTGTTTGGCTGCTCGTTGAGGAAAGGGGGTCTGAGTCACGTCAATTAAAACTAAGGCAAAACAAGTTAATCAGCAGGATAAATGGCTTAATAATTAAGAAGATGGTTAGAATGAAAACCTGCAGCCACTACGGCCCACCAGGGCCAGAGTTGGACACCCCCGGTCTACAGGGTTTATTGTCCAGCCAGGTCATTGTCTGTGTGTATTATTCATATTCTTAGAGTGTTAATGAATATCTTCTTTGAGATCACCAGGCTTCTTGTTTATCACAGTAAATGCATGTTACTGATAGGCCATCCACTGAGTGCCAATGTGCTGTTATGCTCAGGGCTTGTTCCCAGTGCTACTGGGTAATCAGATCTTTGCATCACACTGTAAAGGCTAAAATGTTTTTGTAATACAAAGGAATGACTATTTGAATATAGTAGATTTTGTTTTGTCAGGCATTGAAGAGATGGCTAAACCTGCAGATTTAATTTCGGAATGAAAAGTCTTTTCTGTATTAAACAATTATATGAATAATTTAAATAAACTATATACCATTGAGCCATAAGGTTATGATTAATTAGGAAAAGTTATGATTAAAAATGTATTATGACTTTCAGTAAACAACTACATATTGCAAAATGAGAATGTTTAATCTAAAAGCTACAAAGCTTTTCTTGTTTACTCAATATCAGTCTCTCAAGTTTTTCATATTTTCTAAGGAAATCCTCACACAAGACCCCTAATAAGGGATAATTAACCCTAACTGGCCACAAATCCAATAAAAGCAATTAAAGCAATTTGCTTCATGGCAGATTTCCCATGATGCTTGACATCTGCATGATAAATGATCAATGTCTTATTTGTACCGATGAGCAAAGAAGTGTCACATTTAGACCAAGTCCTCTCCCAATTATGTATTTGCTGACCTGCAAATATAGTATGTTTTTGTGAATTCTGCGCAGCTGACTCTGAGCTAAAGTAGTTGTGAATGAGACACATTAGAAGATTACACTAATATATCTTCAGAATATATATCTTCACAAAACAACAACAGAATCATACCCAGTGATTAGGATTTACCTTTGCATGGAAGTAAAGCCAGAAGCTTTTAATTTTCTATGCTTTATTTAAAGAGACAAAATATAAATGTATAAGTAAAGATGATGCCTCACTAATGTTCTCTCTCCTCTCTCCTTACAAAGAGTGTGACTTTCAAAAAACATGCAATCTGTCATTTTCATTTTCAAATCATCAACCAGCTTCCACTGTGAATATCATGTGAACTCTTTTTAATGTTCTTTTAATGTTAATTGCACTGGTCACATGGCCTTGAAGTATTTTCTCAACTTTTTAGCTTACTTGTTTATTCATCACAAGTAAGGGCAAAAACTAAAGTAAAATAAGCAAGTGCAAGTTTACTGCTCATTAAAAAGACTCCAGGACTTTTTCATTGGATCTCATCACCCATATTTTTTAAAAAACAAGAAAATGATTGTACTTTTCTCAGCTCAGATATCCACATGGATGGAGTACTAACTCTCTGAGTGACCCAGTATGTTTTTTAATGATAAGGGTCCTCATGTATTACACCATGCATAGAATTCATACTAAAGCATGGCGTAAGGACAAAAGTGGAAATGTGTGTATGCACAAAAAATCCAGATGCATAAATCTGTGTGTACGCAAAGTTCAATGCACTTGCCCTTTACAAATCCTAACGAACATAAAATTTAAAGCACTTGTACGCTCCTACAGACCACCCTGAATTTTGCATATTTTAATATGCAAATCAATATAAATAACTCCTTTACTTCAGTGCTTTAGTAAAAGACAATGGCAAAAGCACATGGAAAAAAGGAATTTGAGCAAATACGAAGTGGAGGCAAGGAAAATGTACTATTTGTTGGCTTAAGCAGTGGAGTGATATAGCGTGGTGGCAGAGACACTCAAAAATTCAAATTCAGAAAGTCGCACAGTGCCCAAAATAAAAAAGTGGTCAGATATCAAAGTTGACGTGAAAAGTGAGTCGCAGTCCACCATATCCTAATCCCTTGTACCAGTAGTGTGCGTTTTCTGCATTCGACTTATACGGCCGACATTATAAAATACCAGAAATTATACATTTAAAATCAAGCGACTTATCTGCAAGTACATACGGTAATAAAGATTGATGCTTTTTTCCTTTTATTTTTAATTCTCTTCCTTTCACCTGAAAGACCTACCCCAAGAGGTGTAATAGCTAATAGCACAAATATATTGTTCTTACGACACATTCAGTTCTCGACCGCGAATCTAATCTGCACACAATTCTAATCTGCATCTGATTTTTTAGCCCTCTGAAACTGTAAGAAGGCTGCAGATTAGATTCGAAAATATACAGTAGATGTTAATTCTCGACCAAGTACTCCTGATAAAAATGTTATGTTTAAAACATATAAAATATAATTAGCCATTGAGCCTCCTCAGCTGACAACTAATAATAATACAGCAATCAAAGTTATTTTACATTACTTGAATTGGAGTCAGGTAGGTATTTGTGATAGCCATTTCAACTGAATATGATTCTAGGATGAAGATGAGGGCTGTGACTTCCAATAAGAGGTAATGTGATAATAGTGTGTTTTTTTTTAAAGTATCTGCTCCGGGATGCAAAGAGGCTTCCCATTTCTGATTTAACAGTCCTCAGAGGGTATCTTTAGTGTATCTCCCTATTAGAACAGTAGTGGACAATGTCTCATAGCTTCCATGTAGCGCAATATCGTTACGGTCTCAGCCTTTGCTTAAAATTCAAAAATCTTTTTACGCTTACATCCAACTGCTCAATTTTAAGCGAAATCAGCATCTTCATATGCACTTCATTCAGAGCATCCAATCAATTGCTGAGCCTGTTCACACCCATACATTCCCAATTGGCCAACTGATTTAAAAAGAAATATGAATGAACACAGCATAGGGGCAAACCAAAAAAAGTCAAAGACAAAAAGGAGATCAAAAATCCAAAACAAAACCTAGTACTTTGCACACTTGAATTGCAAACTAACTACAGCTAAAGATTTCTGAAATGTATCCAATGGAGGATTACCAAAACACTGAACTTCTTCCATATAGCCTAACAAAGCTTATGTCACAAATATGCTGAAAGAGGTCATCTCCCATGTCACATAAACAAAAGTAGAGAACAAAATGAAATAAAAACTAATCATTGTGAAAACATACAAAAATGTTAAGAAACCTCAACAAATTAGTATTCCTTGATAAAACAAAACAAAAAAAATAAAACTACCAAAGGCACAAATCCCACATGTAATTACAACACTAAGGAACAATTTATAGGAAGATTTTAAATAATGAATTTGTCTTTGCCTGATGACTGAAGACTCCTGGGACCAAACCCTAGAGAATACATTGTGCAGAGTTTGCATGTTCTTCTCATGCTAACGGTTATGTTCTCAAGCTTCTCCTCTTTATCCCACCTTTCAAAAGCCCGTATACTAGAACCACTGGCAAAACTAAACTTTTTCTAGTGTGAATGATTTCAGGCTTTTGTATAAGTTAGTGTGCTCTGCTCAGTGCTTCCTGGAAATATTTCAGATTTCTTTTGACCCTAAAAGAAAAACAATATGATAAATCAATGTTGAGAAATATAAACAAAGTAAATACATGTAAGTTAAAAGAATTGAAAAGTTTTAACAAAAAAGTCTATATTTTCTAAACACAGTAAAATAATCACTTTTTTCTTACAGATCTGACGGAGGTTATTGTTTTATGAATAAGAATAACTAATTGTGAATGCCTTCTTTTATGTTCAGCATGGCAAGTCCTTTGAAAATAAGTGAGAATGAATTACAACTTGATAAAAACAAAAAGTCACATTCAATGGAAACCATCCAAGTGTGTCATATTATGAAATGACAAAGGTAAAGTTCCACATCTGGAGAAAATCGAGACAGGGAGTAAAGTGCCACATGACAATCAAAACAGTTTGCAGTTTGGTGGAAACTGTGCCCATACGCACATTACAAAGTGATAATGAAAATAAATTGCCACATGTGGTAGAAACCAAACTTAATGCTGATTACTGTCTCATAATGAAAACAATCTGTTGCATATGGTGGAAGCCATGCCAGGGTGTGCATTGCCAAGCTCATTCCCAAGGTGGGCATTGCAAGGCACAAAAAGAAAATTGGCACATGTGGTGCACCTCTTGCTTAAATGCATTGCTTATGACAAAGAAATGAGCTCATCTGGTGGAAACTGTGCTGAAGCATTTCTGTGTGATAAAAGACACAAACAAGTGTCTGTTCTAGGGGAATACATAGTACAGAAATCATTGCTACTGAGGTAAACCATTGCATGAAGGGGAAACCAAGCGGTAGTGTTGCTGTGAGACTACAAAAGTAAAAAGTCAACACCTGACAACAGCATGAAATTTAAAACATCATGTATATATTAGTAGAATGGAGCATGACATCTTCACTAGAAACTCTTTAACTATTCCATTCATGTGGGATACAAGAGACAATGGCATAGGTGTTCTCTAGGGGCCTAGGTTTGATGTCATTGGTATACAGAGAATTTGACCAGAATGCCTTGCAGGACTGGATCTTGACTAAGGACTCTGGGGTTCACTTTCTGTAGCTCTGTAACTAACAGCATGGATGCAGAACATGGTTATTAGGATAAGTGCATTACCCATTGCCTGAGTGTGTTAATCATTTCTTTTCAATTAGAATCTGCAATTATAAAAGTACTTTGCAAGCTCTAGAAATTTGCTTATACCATTCTCCATACCGGAGCTTCTTTGTACACGATTTATGTTCAATTTTTTTTCACTTCTTTGTCTTCATGGTAGTGTTTCTACTCTAACTTGTATTTTAAATTGCATGACCATTGGCACATTTATGCGTAATTTCACTCTCACTTTATTGGAATCCATTTAATCTAAAAACCACATCTTAGGTATTGTAATTGATGGCATGCAGGGACTGGCATCCCTGCTGGGATGGACCCCCTTCCCTTACCCTGGCTGGAATGCCCAGTTGGCAAATGTGCAGAAAGATGTGGCAATGTGTTTCTTGCCTTAGCCAGGAGGGTGGCAGACTAAGCTTGCCTGGAGCAGTGGAAGGAAAGAGAAAAAGAGAAGGAGAAGAATCATGTTGTGCTTATACGACTGTCAAATCCTTTTGTAAGGAATTTGTGGAAGTAAACCTTTCATTGTACTGGGACTTGGATCATGTTGGTTGTTTCTGGAATTTGGAGTGCTGCAAAGGAAATTGCACCCTGATATGTTTAGGAAGTGCACAATTTGTCAAAAAATTGACAGGGCTGAGATTTCAACTCAGGATTCTGTAGCTTTAAGGAAGCATTGTACAATGGGTTGGAGCAGGGTCAGATGTAGTTGGAGCCACACTTATGTAGGATTGGATGGCTAAGTGTTACTATATAAGGAAAGTACTTATATGGTATGACGTTAGATGTGCATTTATCTAATTTGCTAATAATGACATCTATATTTATTTAGTACGGTAGTAATGGTACTGTTTATTCATTCATCACCATACAAGGTAAATACCATACCTTACTGTACTAGAATGCAGCAGTAGACAGTCAGGCCTCAGTCTTCACTCTATCCCACAATCGTCTCTGTGGCTGAGTGGCATCTTGCATGAATTTCAGTCACATCAGCTCACATCTCCTGCTCCTTGAAATTGATGTGGGTAAGTGACATGATGCTCATATCTGTAAAGTAAAAAATAAAAGCAACTTAACACTGTTATTTCCGTGGCACACACTGATAGCTCTCATGGTGCACCACTGTGTCGTGCCACACTGGTTGAAACACACTGGTATAGACGGAACCCCAAATTGCAGCTCCCAATTACTCAGGTTTTTCTTTGGGGCAGCCATCTGATGTTTTCATACTCAAGGGTTTTCTTGTTCTCAACTTCTTTGCAGGGACATTGAATTGTAACTATGCACTGCTCGTGGCTACCCTTAAGTCAAGTCATGCTTCTTTTTGAAGGTAAGTTTTTTTGTTTTGTTTAGCCTTGGGAATTTTTCTTTATAGTAAAAGTTTGATCTTCATAAGAAACAACAAGAAGAAAATCATCTAGTCTGCTGTTGGGTTTTACCCTCTTTGTAAAAGACGTGGCTAGAAAAGACTAATTCTGAATTTCTACAGTTAATCTGTTAAGGGCCATTGCTCCTGGATCATGCTTTAGATTTTGGTTACTTTGGATTTATCTTTTAATAACTTTTTAATTTCTTTGGGATAATTAACATTTCTATTTGTTCTTTGTTCATAATTTTCTTTTTTCTCTGAGGTTTTATAGTAATTAAGGGTGTGTGAGTATGACAAAATGAATAATTGATGATTATTGCCTTTGATATTATAATTGTGATTATTAATTTCAATAACAGCACTACAGCAAAATACAGTATGTACTTTGTCTTACCAACTGCAAATACTATATTCTGTTTACATATTGTACAATTTGCAGTGAACAAATAAACAATTTGTTAATGTACAATTGTTAAATGGTGGATTAGATACAATTTTTAAATTGTGTTTAGCATTATTTTTTTCATTTCACAAGAGAGTTAGCACCTGTATTAAAAATTTTTGGTCACTTATTTGCAATCATATACAAATAATCATGAAATAAAAAATAAGTATAACACAAACATTCCATTTTTTTTTTCAAAACAAATATAAATTCTGAAAAAAGTTTTGGAGCCACACCATGAGGAAGCCTTTACAAAAGCTCTCCTTCTCTCTCTTGTTTTTTTTTTATTAATTACTAGTTGTCCCTTGTGCCCACATAATAGTGAAACAGCAAAAACTTTAAAAATCAATAAATACAATTTTTAAAATGTAATTTGTAGTGAGAAAATTTTTTATAGATAACTTTCGTATCCGAGGGCCTCTTGCCATCAGGGGCGAGGACATATAGGTTTCTTGCGGAGCTAACCTGGGAGAAAGCGACGTAAAGCTGACCATGCGAGAAGTATGGTGAGCTAAGATCAACCCCTGCCAACTTGAGTGTCTGTCACTGAGCCTTGTTAATTACATTGCAAAGCAAAGCTTCACCGGGAACTGTAATCTCTTGAAATGAAAGGACATGCCCATCACGATTAGAGGAATGTGATGGATTAAAACCCTCTTGTCAATGCCACATCAGACTGACTTGAACGGAGGCTGGCGCATGAGTGAGGAGGGCTCTTCCCGCATCCCCCTCCCCTCGGCCAGCAGCCTCTCTCTTTCGGGTTTGTGCAATTAAATTACTGCTGCAAATGAACTATGATACTTAGCGCCATGAGAGAAGTCGCAAAATAAACAGGAATAATCAAGCTAATTATAGAAAAAAAAAAACCAATCTAAATCCGTTAAAGTAGTTCTCATGTAAAAAGTGGACAGACATACATACAGACAGACAGATGTTGTATTTTATATATATAAATAGAGAGAGAGATGTTCAGATTAACGCAGACCCATGCACTTACCCACCTCCCAGACAAGCTGCGAACTTGAGAAATCTCACACATGACCATAAAAGATCTGATGGCTGTCTAGGTCTATAGAATCTGAGAATATAAGAGACTCTGAGGAATGCAAAGTGGGATATATTAAACATTCCCATATTCATGTGTTAGTAATGTGATCACCGCCATCTAAACAGCCCTTAACTTAGTTCCTGTTCCAAATATCAATAACTCATATAGTATTCATCTCTGCCCCTCCGAAACATTAAATATGGAACTATTAAATGTTAGAGCTGTAACTAATAAGACGTTTTTTATCAACGATCTTATTACTGATAAAAAAATAGATTTTATTGCATTAAGTGAAATGTGGCTTAGCTCAGACGGCGCGGCTGTTTTAATCGAATCTGCGCTTCCGGATTACAGTTTTACTCGTGCAGATCGCCAAGGAAAAAGAGGCGGGGGCTTGGCAAACATTCACTCGAGCCGGTTAAAATGTAAAGATGTCAGTTTTGGTAAGTTCAAGTCCTTTGAGTATCTCGCTGTTATTATCCATGGAGATTCTCAAATTGTAGTATTATCTGTGTATAGACCTCCAAAATTCAACACGTCTTTTTTTGAGGAATTCTCTGACTTAATGTCAATTTTAATTACGAACCATGACACACTCCTAATAGTTGGCGACTTTAATCTTCATATAGATAATCAGTGTGACCTAAAAGTAAAAGAATTTATGAAACTTCTGGACTCTTTTTGATTTGAGACAGCTCGTTAATCAGCCTACACATAAAGCAGGTCATACGTTAGACTTAGTGATTACTAAAGGACTGAAAGTTGATATAAAGCAGGTCATTGATATTGGTCTATGAGACCATTTTCTTCTACTTTTTAATATAGAAATAATGATAGAAAACACCCATGAGAAGCATATTGTTAAAAATCGCTTCTTTGACTCAGCAGCAGCTTTAAAACTTACAAACATTCTAAGCAATCAGTCCGTTTATAGTGCCAACTATAATAGCGAGGATAATGTAAATAATAAGGTGGAAAGATTTAATACTAAAGTGAGAGCTGCTGTTGAGATAGTTGCACCCGAAAAGACAGTTAAAAAATCTTCTAGCATTTTTATTCCATGGAAGACCCAAAGAGTGTCTGATTTAAAGAGAACATGCCATAGAGCTGAGCGTAAATGGAGGAAGACTAAACTAACTATCCACTATGAAATATTAAAAGTTAAAATAACAGAATACAATAACACTGTCCGTCTTGAGAGGCGCTGCTATTTCTCTAAGATTATAAATAACA
>JANRMT010062791.1:235618010-235676525 GCA_026402145.1 Polypterus bichir lapradei | reverse complement strand
CAGCTCAGTAATAGACATTAAGCCATCTGTAAGCTTTGAACGCCGATTCTTCAAAACTTTTAAGGAACATTGAAATATCTTCATAGTACATGTTTAATTATTATATCCATCTATCCTTCCAGTGTCACGCCAGTCCCAGAAAGAATACAGCGCAAGGCAGGAACAATCCGTGAATGGAGCGCCAGATCCTTGCTAACGCAGCAACATTTTGTCCTCACATGTTTAATTATTAACAATGTAGATTATTTAAATGAAGTTAAAGTTTTATCTGTATAATATAATAAACATATTTTGCTGCATTTCATCTTAAAAATGATATTGTCATCATATGTAAATACGCACTTTATTAAGTGGCTCAAGTTGTGCAATATTATAACTATAGTGCAAGTTTACAGTGAGGTGATTGTACTTATAAGTACAAACAGTTCTACAAGAATCACTTGATGGACTGATTGAGTGTGTTTATAGTTCTTAGGATGAAACTCTATCTGAACCGCGTGGTCCGTGCAGGAAAGGTTTTGAAGCGTTTGCCGTGTGAGAGCAGTTCAAATAGGCAGCATGGCTGATGCAGCGTATGCTTAATGCTGTATACCGATAATTCTCTTTCTGATCACCTGCTCCGAGTGGTAATATGGAAAAAGATGATCCACTGTGGCAACCCCTAACGGGAGCAGCTGAAAGAAGAAAAAGAAGGTGCAGTGAGAGTAACAACGCTAAAGCAGCTATGGTATTTGAAATAGTTTGGCCATTAAATTGTTACAGATTAATTACAATCAGATGCCTTAAACACTAATAAACAATATGCACTCAATTTCAGTGTATTTATAAAGCTGCGTCAGGGATGTGGATCTAAAAAAGAAAAGGTAACCACACTGGGACAGTAGCACTGCTTTGATGCTGGGTGCCGCCAGTCTGCAAAACCAAGTGCAGAATTTGCGTACGCCAGGGTGTAAGCTACTGTGGAAATGTGTGTGGCTTTACGCCAAGTTTAGGTTTTATACATCGCGATTTGAGCGTGGAAACAGGCTTACGCAACATTTTTGTGTGTATGCACCGTTTATACATGAGGCCCCAGAAACTTAAGAAAAGAAAGCAGGAACGAAAAAGGACAAAACCTAACAAAACAGAATACTACCTCTACCTGAACAAGATTTGATAGTGAGCAATAAATTATTGATAATCAAATAATATTTTTTTCTTTTATAAAAATAAGCTTTTATTTACACATTATAAAAATGCAATGTAGTGATGAGAAGGAGGAATATTCTCTTGAAGGTGGATTTAAGAATCTCCATGGGTCTGATCCATTACAAACGTGTCAGATGCGGGGGTGGGGTGTGTTTGGGCTCGTGAACGCGGCTGAGATAATAAAACTGACTAAAAAAAAAAAAACTAAAGCTAACCTTTACAAGTATCATAAATTACACGATTGTTACAGACTGAAATCAAATGTGTGTTTTTATTCTAAAATAGTAAGACTAAGAGCAGTTTACTTCTCAAAATGGAGTCGTGCAGGATTGAACTCACAACCTTTAGGCTCCCAGTTGGTAGCTGATTCTATTGCACCACGGAAGCAGTCATAATAAATAGGTGTCAATGTCGCATGTTAGGGCGGCTTTTTGTTTCTGCAGTTATATTTTTGAATAAAAGCGCAATTGTTGTGTTAGATTTGTATCTTTTGTGAAAGTATTTCTTTGATATTTGGACTTCAGGCTTCATACATTATATAGTTTATACCTACATTTTGTCATCTACTACTAGAATATAAAAAACGTTTCTGTTTTAACAATGTGTTTACACAGATTACTGTAGAAACGGAATAGACATGAAATGCGTGTGTTCCAAACAACGATCTATTATTTCTACTCTAAAACTCCACTTCAGTCCCAGAAAATCAATCAAGGCATGAGCTGGGAGAGGTTTGTGCACATTCTAAGTCGGTGGGGGGATGGAATAGCCGGCTGCTTGCAGGCTGATTTTATCAGCACATTTAGATGACAAAAGGCACTGGTGGAGAGCTGTGGACGATTTTAAGAAGCGATTTAAGGTGGGACGGATTTACGAGTTTTTTCGTAGGCTCTGGTAATTCTAGTGTTAAGCCAAAAGAGTGTCATTGTACAGAATGGCCTCTGATTGAAAACCAATCCCAAACAGCCATACTTCAGACCAATGGATTCACACACAGCCTTTGCAGACTTGCCCACAGGTAGTAGATACCATTTATTTTGCTGAAGCTTGCCAGCTAGATCGTTTTATGGCCTTCCTGCAGGAGTTGGCTTATAAGAATGTCCTCACTCTTGAGAAACCGGTTTGATGCACCAATCCCCCATCCATGCAATACATTTCACATCCTGAGTCAGTCTTAGAGATTGGTTAGTTAGGCATGAAAGTTCATCAAGCCTAATGAAATACTAATATATGTCTAGCTTACAAATAAAGACATAAAATATTTATCAACTTATATAGAAAATATCACTGCACCTCAGCCAGTTAATTTCCAAACATGATTGTACACAATGGAATCAACATTGGGCATTGACATTGTGCTGCAGTTTAAAACTTGTTAATTCCATAACATGATGAATGAAGGACCAATACACTTTCAGGTAGGTGCGTATAATCAAGGGGGAGTATTTTAGCTGTTTTGTATAATATAGTTAATACAAATACATTGGGGCACAGCATTGTGTGTAAAAAATAGTGTTGTCAGTTAACAATACCTGCAAATGCACAGTATTCCATAAGACCGGAATAACTCTCTTGGTCTGAATGCCGCCTGTTAAATTCTGCAGTGACCTCTATCTAAATGCAATTTCCTATGTGAAGAATTTTTAGAACTCGTTTCTTTACTCAAAGATGTCTTCAGTCTGCAAAGATAAAAACATATGAATTAGATATTTTTTTTCTTTTTGAAACACTGGGTTCCCAAATCTATGACTCAAATATAAATAGTTTGTTTTCATACTGATAAATTTAGTATTGTATACATCTACATCTAAATTTAGTTTACACCCCACCCTTTAAAAGCACTATACAATAATATAAAAAATACATGATAAAGTCATTTTAACCAGCGGCTCTGTCTCTGCTTGTTTTATTTTACAACCCCATCAGGTGGGCACCACCCAAAAAGATCCCTGCAGCAGTGGGAGCTTCATGGGCTGTAACATCGATATAACATTTTCATGTGAAATTTTTAAAAGAAGTGCGACAGTAAAGCAGGTTGAGCCTACATCTAAAAATGGTATTAAAAAGACAGTTTTCATCACCTTCAACACACTAGAAACAAATGATGCAAATATTTATTTTAGTTTTTAAAATGAGCTCTTGAACTATATTATTGACATTCTGTCACTTGACATTTGGCAGTTGAAGAATTATTATAAACAGTTGCCAAAACTGCAATCAGTCTTAAGAGATAAATTTTATATGACAGCACCTATGAGAAAAAATGTAGGGATGACATGAAGTCAATACACGAGCAGAAAGCAAACAAAGTAGAAAAAGGGGAGCATCGTACTTTTACAACCAGGTATGTGCAGTTTAAAAATGTTGCCATCTATGCCTTTTTTCTGTCACCTTGTCAGAACACCCTTTCATGTGTATGTAGGCAAGAGCAGGATAGATCAGGCTATAGTAAGGGGAACCTGGCTGTTTTTAACAAGTCTGGGCACTTTGATCCTATATTATCTTTTCATTCTAGATTTATGTCATATTACCTTATACTAACATTTTGCCCACCTTTACCTTATGGGAACTAATAAACTTCTAGGATGTCAATGAAACTAAAAGTAAAACAAGCCAGTATTAAATTTTTAAACCTCTGTATGTGGTAAGGCAAAAAAGGAAACAGACACACCATATTCCTCATCGATTGACAGCAAGTTCTGGTTACATTCACCCATTTTACGTTTCTTAAGCCTTATGATTGGCTGGCAGCTTCTGATTTGGGACCTAAAAATGGAAAGACCAATAGAAGAGATTGGTTAAATATGGCATTGTAGGCCTCATGACTGGTTGGAAGTTTGCAGTATGGAATGCCCTAACTATTCTTCCAAATTTCAGTCTTGCTATTGTAGGCCTTTTTAGCCTTTATGCTTGTTATTTTAATTGTTTATTTCACCAGCTTTAAACGGTTGACACACCTCTTAACCAATGATGGAATAAGGGTGCAGATCTTTTAATCTGACGCCAATTTATTATTATTATTTTTATTTCCAGTGATGAATTGATTATATGTTACATCAGTATCTGAGTTAGCAATCCTTTGCAAATCCTTAGGTTATATACCCTTAGAAAGAAATTCCACTATAGCAAATAGTCGCCTTTTAAACGTAAACTCTGAAATTAAACACTATTTAATTAACATGTGCTTCATAATAAACCATCAGGGGCTACATACAGTATCTTTCTTACCATATGTTTCATGAATAATATGTCACATGCAACCTTAGAGGCTAAGCGTGATTCCTTAGTGTGTGTTTCAGAATAAAACCTATGAGGCTAGGAAGCTTAACCTAACGTGTATTACATTAAATTCAAAGCTCAACTATTAAAGAATACTCACCAATTATGAACATTCAGATTGTGAATTTCAGCTGATTTTCCAGCACGTGTCATCAGGGAAAAAGAGCTATACCTTTTCAGCATTAATACATGCAATAGCAGAGTAAAACATCAGAAGCAGTTTACAAAAAATAACAATTTATTAACTGGAAAACTGAAAATTATATACAGCAACAAAATCATTGTGGAAGAAAAGTATGAATAAAGACACCCCCCACTAGAATGTCAAAATTGAAGCAATAAAACACAGGCAGAAGAAAGTGTCAATCATTATTCTTTATTTAAATCTTACAAGAGGCAACAAGTGCATATCTTATTAGCCACATATTACAAAGAAAAAAGGTGTCCTATGCACTATATTTATACAATTCATTGATTAGGTCACTACTTAAAAAAACGAATTCATTACATAATCAGAAAACTTTTAATATGATTGGCTCCACCTAGTTGCTAACAGGACATGGCAAACATTGATACTTTAAATGACCCCTTCCACTAGGTTGATTGATAGTTCTGTTAGCTTAGAGTGTATGTGACTTTTTAAATGTATTCTTTTTATTCTTATGTAAGGAGATGTGTGAGTTCCCCTATAGTTTTATCCTGTTTTGAATGAATAGAACAAAGATCTAATTTTTTATGATCTAGCTGGGTATAAAAACAGGAAAAAGTACTAAGCGAAGATGTAGAAAATGATTATGTCATAAAATATTACATTTTCCCTTAGGGGTTATATAAAAGTAGATGTATAAGCCCGTGCTCTTAGAAACCATGGATTATGATACTTCAATCAATCATTCGCATCGGTTGTGTATTAGCAGCTCCTCGTTGGTTCTGTTTTGCCAACGTGCTCGCCTCTGTTGTCTATCAGTGGCTAAGCGAGTTTTTCTCTCCTCTGAGGATTTGTTTTACTGATGTGCTCTACTCACTTCTCTATCAGCGGCAGCGGTTTCACTTTGGCTACAGAGTCTCCTTCTTTATGCTTCACACTGTACCCTCACACCTCCAGGCTGCCCCGCACTTCCGGGCCAGACAGGCAGACACATAAACTTCCATGCATAGATGTTTATATATAAGATTATAAGAAATGCATTTATCTTAGTGAATAATAAAATAGCAGCATCAGCTTTTAAGCATAAGCTCAGAAGGATATGAGACTTAGGCACATGCTAAGTGCACATTGGATTAGGATTCAAATTCAGCTCTTACATCATGTAACAACAAATATATGGTGGTTGATGGCTAAGAACACAAATGTGTTTTGGGAGTTTACACTAGAATCTTCCAAATTGGTCATTATGTTTAGTCTCCTTATACTCTGTTGTACATCCAAAGGCTGGTTACTTGACCAGCTTGGGGCACCAACTGAAAACAAAGACTGTGGTACGATTACGTAAACCTTCACAGATCAAACGTTGCCAGATGGAATGAGGCTTAATGCTGTGGCTCCTGGTAATGTGTAGCTGGTATAATAATCTTGACACTTACAGTATGTCCAATAACATATTGACAGGGATTATGCAGGTATGTTGTGTAATCAAAACACTTCTTCTCCTAGAGATGGGCCTAAGGCAAAACTGAACTTTAGCCTATTTTTCGGGAAAGAGTCTGCTTTCTTAAGAGTCTTTTCAATAGGGAAATTATTTAATTTTTCAATCTCAGAGTCTGCTTTCTTAAGAGTCTTTTCAATAGGCAAATTATTTAATTTTTCAATCTCCTGCCATGGTTATCTGAGGTCAGCAACATTTAATAACGTCAGACGAAACCCATTCTCTCACTATTTCTTATGTAGACCAGGGTTACTGATGATCCATCTGTAATCAGGTCATTTATTCTGGATCGATTATTAAAAATATTCTACTGTCCATACTTGTTCCTACACTATGTACCTTAACAGTTTATAATACTTTTTTTTAAACCTTTGTTTATTTGGTTTCATCTTTTAAATAACATCCCTTCCGAAATAAAATACCGTGGACACTGCCAGAGTCATACAGCACATCTAGGCATTTGCATCTCTTAAGGGCTACAGATCATTGTGATACCCTGTGACTATCATCATCTGACAAAATACAGCAATATCATTTGAAATGTTAAGTAGACTGAGACCCTCAGAACCATCTGACACACTGGAAAATCTATTGTCGATGAACTGCCTAAATTCAAACAGCAACACCTCAAGTTTAGAATCTAATTGTTTTAGTGTGAAGTATAAGCCAAAATAAGAGACAGAATATTCAGACTACAGTTTGGAAATGGCATATGGATACATATTTAGGGGGTTTTAAGAAATTAGAATATTTATTTTCTGAAGAAAAACAAAAAAAAACTGTAAGAAGGGAAACAAGGGTGAACAAAAACACAAATGACAGTTTGCCTTGTGGTGACTAAATAAAAAAATGGGATTTGTGAGCTTTTCTGGGCTGAATGGCTTGTTCTAATCAAAATGTTTCTAATATTTTAATGTTCTACACACACGGCATGACTCGAACACAAGAGTCTGAGGCTTTTCTATATCACTGTGAGCCATTATATGGTCAGATGTTTGCTGGACGGTGCAAGGCTGACAAACAGTTGAAAAAAATGATTTCCTACATACATACCTGCCACCTCTGCCTGGGCCAGGACTTTTCTTTCATACAGGGACGTCATACTGCTGAATTATTTTCCACTAAGTAGAAGGAGCACAGTTCTCATTTTAATGATGAGAAGGGATGCTAGCTTTCAAATTTGAAAGGTGCACACACATCAAAGGATAAACATAGAACACAGAAAGACCAACACAGCTGGCTCCATTAGCTTTAAATAGGCAAAAGAAATTTGACATGCTACAAGATGTAGTTTTTTTCTGGATAAGAAATTACATTAAGCATATTTTATTTGTTTGATATACTATATTATTCCCTGATGGGAAATTGTCTTTTCACATGGGCCATAATACAGGGTCTATCATTGTACAGCACCCCTAGAGCAATTTTCAGGTTAAGGGCCTTACTCAGCATGATGGAAAATTGGAAAAATGTGCTTAAAAAAACAATTTTGAGGTTTGTTATAAACATGTTAATAATAAGTTAAATGACTAAAAGGATGATTACGAGTTATTTTACATAATATCTAATGGTTCTTTGCCCCACTGACCCTAAATTTAGAAATTCTACTGAAAGTAATTCATATTAAGAAATCATGGAAGTGTTCTGATTCAATTTTCAATACAGAACCTTTTATATGTTACCCCTCAAATGTTTCCAAAAATAGTCAACCTTTGAGCTTTGGGGTAACTAGCCAGCAATGCCTGAAGTGGTAGTACACTGAGACACTTTTGCAGAATTTATTTAGGTACTTTTATTTTCCAGATTGTCCTAATATTTGCTCTACGCCCATGTAATTTGTTTCTTCCTACCACCTGCACTAGATTCCCACAGCTCTAACCATGAAAGTGAGGGCATTTGTACTTTTGAGCTATACCTCTGTGCTTTATTAGAAAAAGCAAATAAAAAATAAGAATAAAATATAGCATCTCATGGTATTGTATCCCTTTTTTATTTATTTTTAATGGCAAGTGAGGGTAAGCCAGTGCATTGTGTACGCAGGTACATGCTGTATGCTTACTTTATAGTGGCCTGATTACAATGCAGTGCTAGTGCTCTAGCTTTCCCAGCTTGAACTGACTTTGAAGTGGACTGAAGAATTCTGTCTTCAACTTCTCAAAGAATATTGATTTTTCTGTACTTTCTCCATATCAAAAATGGGTTTGAAGGAAATTAGGATGTAAACCTCGATGATCTAATTTCACCACTACTGAAAGTAAATGATTATACATTCATATACAAAACAATAAATCTCTAAATTGAAATGCGGGGCTGCAAGGGTTACTATTATTAATGTTATGTTCATAATATACAGCATACTGTAAAATTTGAATGTTACAAATAGATAACAGGCATTATATTCACTTGACTGGTGCTCTCTTTATGTCACAAGCCCACTGGGCTCCCAGGACACAAATTCAGGCTTGTGAACTACTTGAGTTGTAGTAAACAACCATCTTAGCCAGTGGAGGCAAAGGAAAACTCCCTTTATGAGGATGTGTCTTCTTTGTGAGGTCTGTATAGCTAAAAGCATTACATAAAAGTTGACTTCATTTATTCATTTCCTAAACTCACATAATCCAAATTAAGTGTGCGGGGACATTCAGCCTGTTTAGTCAATGCTATGAGTAAGTGAGGAATCAGCCCCCACATAGAAATCTAGTCACACTGACTGACACATATGTTTTATTTGTGTTGTGGAAGGAAACTGAGATAAACTAAGTAATGTGACATAGACAAAAGCAAACTCAACACAGAATGTGCCTAGAACAAAAGAAGTGAATACTAGCTTGTACCAAAGGTGCCTAAAATATGTTTTATGTCTACTAAATCATTACACATTAGTTTTACCTCCCAGCATATAGCAACAGGATTTGTGGCGGCTTCCCACCCATCTAAAACTGGATAAAGCAAGTTGAGTAGATTGATAAACACAAGTCATCTGCATGTTATCCACATAAACGTAAATTTTTGTGGACACTACACAATATGGCCATAGCTGTGCAGAGAAGTGCTATAAAAAGCCCATGAAGAAAGAACCAACATCCATAAACAATATGGCCACAGCCAAGCAGAGACGTCCTAAAAGAAGCAAATGAAGAAGGACACATAAACAATAAACAACATGGCCACAGTCATGCAGAGAAGCCCTAAAAGAAGCCCATGAAGAAATAACCAATGACCATAAACAATATGGCCGTAGCCGAGCAGAGAAGACCTAAAAGTAACCCGTGAAGAAAGAACCAACGACCATAAAGAATATGGCTGCAGCCAAGCAGAGACTTCCTAAAAGAAGCAAATGAAGAAAGACACATAAATCATAAACAATATGGCCACAGTCATGCAGAGAAATGCTAAAAGAAGCCCATGAAGAAAGAACAATACAAAAGCGTGTCAAATGATCAGTATTACAATGAAAAAAATAAACCATACTAAAAATGCTTTGAAAAATTCCACAAATATCGTGGATATGTGCTTAAATGTTCATTAATCTGAAAATGCAGATGAGTCTGGTGTTGTACCCAGCAAAGGTTCCTCACTTGTACAGATTTCTGCAGGACTAATTTCTCTGGCTCCTCAGAACCTTGATCAGAAAATATTAACTGTAAAGAGTACTCAGCCAGTTACATATTCTTGAAAAAATTTCTAATGTTCAACCTGTCAGATTCAACAATCTGCACCATTTGAATGAATTTTAATGATTGATTTATACTCTATGATTTAACACAATTCTTTTTAAGTATGCAAAACATATTTATAAATAAATGTTACTCTTTGCTGGGGGAAAAAAAAACTTAATTTAAATTAAGGCTAACTCCTTCCGATACTTCCCTGTGTTGTCTGGTTTCTGTTCAATATGACATTTCAATTACGATTTTGCATTCTCTGCTGCTGTGAGCACTTTGACAAATTAGTGCTCCTTTCAAAAATGATTTAGCTGGCAATCTTGAAATGTGCTACTGCACCAAATCTGCTCTTCTTATGTTGTATGTAATGTTTTGATGCCAGGGAGACAGCTGCTCTAATAAGCCATATTTATTTACATTGTCTGGAAACTGACATCATTTTTTTTCTTAAAAAGAGCAGCAGAAAATTTACAACGAAATACATGATACTGCTGTCACTGCTAGCTTTAGTGAAAAGTTAATGAACATTAAAATCCATCCATTTTCCAACCTGCTGAATCCGAACACAGGGTCACGGGGGTCTGCTGGAGCCAATCCCAGTCAACACAGGGCACAAGGCAGGAACCAATCCCGGGCAGGGTGCCAACCCACCGCAGGACACACACAAACACACCAGGCACAATTTAGAATCGTCAATCCACCTAACCTGCATGTCTTTGGACTGTGGGAGGAAACCGGAGCACCCGTAGGAAACCCACGCAGACACGGGGAGAACATGCAAACTCCAAGCAGGGAGGACCCAGGAAGCGAACCCGGGTCTCCTGACTGCGAGGCAGCAGCGCTACTACTGCGCCTCCGTGCCGCCCTGAACATTAAAATGCAGAAATTTTTTAATTTTTTACATATAAGAGTAAAAGACAAAAGAAGACAACATACTGTTTATTTAATAAACAGAAGTAACATTTAAAACAATTATGGTTTTTATCATCATTATTTTTAATTTTGACTGTTCTCTAAGCTACTATTGCAAAGTTTTAAAGATGTGACAAAATTGCTTAAGGAAAAAATAGTTTATTTCTAATCCTTACTCTCAATGTGTGTGCTTCTTTTCCATTAAGTTCTGTTTTGGGCCAAAATTCTTCTCGCCTCTGATGATACCGCTTATTTCACTACTGTCATTGACATGATGTGATTGTCACGCTTATTCCTTCTTGGCTGGTGTCATCAACGCTTCTCTGGCACATGTGGACCCCCCAAAGTGGAAATAAGGTCCCAAATGTCCTAGTCAATCAAAGTGGCAGACCATGTACTTTAAAGAAAAATTGGTGGATTGTGATTTTAGCGGCAGTACAAATGCAAGCAGCCATTGAGATCCAGAGTTAAATAAGAACACATTTTAATTCACAATGCAGTTAGTACTCAAGGACAAACTCAAGCTCACATCATTGACAAACACCAATTCAAAGTCATGAGGGCATTAGGCATGATTTCAAGAGTGGCAAAAGCTTAAAAAACAAAAAAAGCCAGAAACAAAAAAAATGGACACTTCAAGAGCAGAAAAATTAGCAGATGTGGTGCACATAGTGAGTGGTTTGTCTGCTATATTATACTTGTGCCCTCCAGTATCACATGACCACTGATGATTAGAGCAAAATACATATAAATAGTAAATAACACTGCATGTCATTAATGATTCCTCTCTGTCAGTATATATTATTAAATATAAATATTAAATATATTTTATACAAGGGTGATGTTACAGGAGGAAATTAGATATTTCAATGGCCTATGACTAACAGGGGTCCTCAAAAATATATTGAATTTTATCAATTTTTAGTCAGTCACTGAAAATAAATTTAAAAAAAATTCTTATGATTTTAAACTAATGTTTTTTTTATTCAAAAGTAGCAATCCAGGCAGTCTCTACATCATATCCCAGCATTTTGCGGAATGGTTCAGTTCAGTCCTCACGTACTTGAATTTGCAAAGCGGCAATCCACACACTTGATAGCCAAAGATAAACACATTTTCTGTTTGTTTAATTTGAAAGCCAAATTCCAGATTCCATAAAAGAAAGGCAAGAAAAGCTTGAACAGGAGAAGAGCTGGCAACAGTTGGTCAAGGATTACCATCTGTGCTTTTATCTTTAGTTTTAATTTTTTATAAACAATTTTGTTAAATAAGTAATTACAAACAGAAGTGTTCCAATGTTATCTGTTAGATTATTCACTTACGAGCAATAAAATAAGAACACAGTCTTTGTTAGTTGAAATACCGTATGTTGAAAAATGCACGTATGTAGCATTTTCATGAAACACACACACAAGCAGAAAAATTCACTTGCTCCAGCAGTACGCCAAAATATAAAACAGTGCAAAAGCTGAAGAGAATTTAAAGTACCAATTGAAGACTGATGATGTGAATTTTATGGGGGCCAGATATGCATTTGGAGATTGCACTGCAGTTCAATGATTTGCCTCTTGTTCAACAGTCACAAAGACAATGTCCATGAAGAGCCCCTCTCTTGTCTGGTCTCTGAGACACTTAACCCCAAAGATCCATCAAGTTGGCATCAGCTATACCAGCAATTGTACATAGCGCACTATTGTAACTGATGCAGGAACACTAATCTACATACTTGTTTTATTATTTTTCCTTTGCTGCCTGACATGAAATAGAGAATCAACCTGAATATGCACATGCCATATTTAGGAATGTATTTAAAATGAGCATTGATAATATCGAAAGCACTCTTTAAAGTGGTGTGTGAAAACTGTTATAATACTAAAAGGAAAATCAGACATATGCCATTTATTTTCTGTTGCCATCTGTTGCTTGCTTGCTTGTGATTGATGCTTAACAGATTTAGCATAAAGCAGGACTAACTAAGAGCTCTCAGGTTAAGAAGCAAAAGCCTGTCATTTTAACTAATGTAAGAGGTGACCAGACAGGCAGACAACTTGGAGAAGTCAAGAAAGGTTGGGGAGCCACACTGGTCAACCCTGTTTCATTATAAACTCAAAAGACAGCCGATAATGACTCAAACAAAAATATATTCTTTCAGTGGCAAACATGGTTGGCAGTGGGGGGTCTCTGCTCTGGATTAGTCAACTTAGCATTTGGCACCATCTTCTGAGAACAGGCTGGTTTATATGCTAGAGACCAGAAGGGATGGAGTTTTCCTTGGGCAGTGGGGTTAGATCAGTTGTCCCTCTTGGGTGCTTTTTCTTGGCTGTGGAGGAGGAAAGAGCAGATATGGTTAGCCTCAGCGTCCCATCTTGTTCCCAAGTGGTATTGCTTATGTCATTAGAGCAGTGGTTCTCAACCTGTGGGGCGGGCCCCCCTAGGGGGGCGTGAAGTAACAAAAAGGGGGGCGTGAAGATGTGAAAAAAAGAAAACAAGAATCGAAAATATGAAAAAAACATCTATTGAAACCAAAACAAATTAACTTAAACTACATTCTGATACTAGAACAATAAATATAGAGCTAGATAAATGTCGATAAAAGTTAAGTAGGTATAATAAAATATGCATCTACATTTCAAAAAAATGTCAGGGGGGGCGTGATTAAAACTGTTATGAAAACTCGGGTCGCAAATACTTAAAGGTTGAGAAACGCTGCATTAAAGTCTAGAAGGTGGTGTCCAGATCCCCAGATGACACAAGCTAACCAGAAATTTTAAACATTTTCTTATCCTTGCACTCTGTGGTTAGCTTTTTTGAAAGTTGCTTTTGATTGGTAGTATGGCTTGCCCTTTTTTCTCTCATTTTCTTGTATTATTTTTGCCTTTCTTCAGGAGTTTTTGTGTCTGGATTTTATTTCTGCCTTACATCTGATGCTATCGAAATAAGTTCTGGAGGATAAGATGGATTCGATCATTGTATATAGATGGATGGACAGAACATATTTCTTCCTGAAAAATAAAGCACATTTCTTATAATTTTTGCAAGTCCATAATGTGATATGGGAAAATGACTCTGCTTTTAGACACAAAGCCAATATAAAACCGTGATTTGTGACAACTTTAAATCAACCTTGAACCATTTTTTTTTAAATTCTAGTTGCATCTAATGTTCAGTTGATCAAGTGGCCTGTGCTATTTTTTTTTACCTTCTGATCATACGTAACATAAAGCATATCACCATTACGTGTGCTTGAATAGTTTAAATAAGCATGTCACTTTAATGACTACAGACCATTAGTAATTACATCTCACATCATGAAGACCTTTGAGAGACTGGTCCTGGACCGTATGAGACTTCTTCTAGTAGACCACCTGGACCCACTGGAGTTTGCATATCAGGCAAAGACTGGAGTGGAGGATGTAATTATCTCTCTGCTCCATAAGGCTTATTCTCACCTGGACAAAGCTGGCAGCACTGTGAGGATTACGTTTTTTGATTTCTCCAGTGCCTTCAATGCAATCAAGCTATCCCTGTTAAGGGAAAAACATAAAGTTATGGAGATGGATGAGCCTATGGTGTCCTGGACAATGGACTACCTGTCAGGCAGACTTCAGTTTGTGAGACTCAAGGACTGAGACTCTGAAATGGATGTGAGCAACAGTGGAGTACCACAAGGAACAGTCCTGTCTCCTTCTCTCTTCACTGTGTACACCTCAGACTATGAATATAACACCAGGTTACGTCACTTGCTGAAATTCTCTGATAATTCTGCACTTATAAGTTGTATTGTTAAGGGGATGATATAGAATAAAAAGTCATGTGGAGACTGTTGTTTCTTGGTGCAAAGAGAATTGTCTGCATCTTAAAATCAGCAAAAGAAAGAAGCTGCTTATTGATTTCCACAGCATCTAAGAGCCTCTATATCTGGTCGCAATTCAAGGAGTGGAAGAAAAGGTGGTCCACTCCTGCAAGTGTTTGGAGGTCTATATCAATGACAGGTTGGACTGGACTCATAACACAGAGGAACTATGTAAGAAAGGGCAGAGCAGGCTGTTTTTCCTTAGTACTGTAGACTGTGTTCCTTTAATGTGGGATATGACATCCTTCACATGTTCACAACTCTATGATGACCTCTATGATTTTCACTGTGGTGTGCTGGGATGGTGACATCACTTTAAGAGATGCCCACCAATTCAACAAGCTAAGTAAAAGGACAGGCTCAGTTATGGGACACACCCTGGACCCCCTGAAGGTCATAGCAAAGGAAAGAATTAATTGTTTTTTAAATTTTAACAACATCCTCTCCCTGACACACTAACACTGAGGATTTTCAGCCAATGAATTATTTACTAGAATGTATCAAGAAATGCTATGGGGGGCTCCTTTATGCAATATGTCTACATAATGCCTCACTGTGCCTGGGACTGCCAAGACAGACCTTTTTCTATATATCTATCTGTTTGTGTATTTTTTTATTTAAAGAGCTTCTATAAAAAAACAAATTTCCCACTGGGGACAAATAAAGTTCTATTTATCTATCTATCTGTCTATCTATCTTCAAGTGTGAACTGCAAATAAAAAATGTACACATGAAGAAATAATTATATTGCATAACTTAAAATGGTATTAACAGGGTAATGTAACTATCAAAGAGAAATTTTAGTTCACACCAACCTCTGAGGATAGGACACAGCACACCACAATATGCCATAAGGAAGAACAAGGAGACATGACAGTAATTCTCAAGAGACTGTCAGGACAAAAAAAGAAAGGGTTGGGGCACCAGCTGGATTCCCTACATATTGTTCATACTTGTGCACCCAAGAAGAACATGGAAGTATACTGTCAGCAAACACCTGGAAGCTCCTTCTGTATGATTGGCAGTGTGCCCCTCATCTCACTCATTCTTTCCTGCTGACAGATCCCTGTCCTTCCTATCCCCCAAGTTATCAGTCTACCGTTGAGAGAAGTCAGTGGTGGGGGTAATCAGATGTGTCATTTATCCTCTTCCTATTCCAGAACTCCATTGATATGGTGAGAGCAGATAACCCAACAGCAGTAGACAAAGCCTCTTCCTATATTGTTCTTTAAAATGTTTTTCCAGTAAAGTCAATTTAGTGATTGCAGTCTTGATAATATAAACATAGCATAGCAAGTCGGTCAATGTGAAATAAATAAAAGAACTAACTAAATTGATGAGATATGTGTGAAAACATAGTAATAATAAAATAGTAGACACATTATGATAGAAATTGAGTAAAAATGCCTCAACTGATATAAATTTGTTGACAACCTGAAAAGATTTTGAATGCAGTCAAAACAATAGCAGACAGATTTGATAGTTATTAACAGACTAAAACCGTAGATTATATTAGCGTGACAAGGGAAATCTGTAACAAAGATGGCATGGTTGAGATACTGTGATTAATGGCATTTTTACAGATTACTTTAAGTATGAAAAGAGATTAAATGAGACTGGAAGGCAGCTTTTATTGTGTTTTGCTGTCGTTCTTTATTTTATCAGACACATATTCCTCCAAGATTTGAGTACTTTATTCTTTGATAAAGAGCTGCTTTTCCTCTTCATACTATGAAGCAATATTAATTGCTTATTTTCTTGGAATGAATAGTTGTGGTTGATGTGTGAGAAAAACTCAAAACTCTAATGATGTCTGAGAGGAAACCTGGGAGAAGCATGGTATGTTATAAAGCTTATCAATTAACTTACTTCAGCATCTGAGTTTAAAGTCATTTTGTAAACGATGAAGCAGGTGGTGCTAGGGAAAGATGGTTAAGAATAAATTAAAAATAAATATTTTAACATAAAATCAAGTTTGCTTGTTTTTTTTTCCATAAAAGAGGATTTTGAGTTAGGGTTGCCTCCTTTAATGCGGAGAAGTAAGCAACATGCACCTATCTCAAACAACAATGGAGTGATGCTTTAATATATATGGATTTATTGGCAAACAGTAAATGAGCATCGGGTGGGTTGAGGTTTTCTCTCAGGTTGTTTAAAGAGCAATGTGTATAATAATACAGAACGAATTGCATTTCCTATCAGTTCAATGTAGAATCTGTCTTTTGCTTTCCAATTACAGGACAATTCCATATTTTCAGGGATGGTTGGCAGCTCTGTATTGAGCTAATTGGTTAGCTTTTGGCTGCATCTCCAAAAGCTATTTTATCTCTGCTTCATTTACGAAATACCGCTTCACCAACTGGAAATTCTGCAAGATTAAGTCTATTATTACCTTTAAGAATTTTGAAAACATGGCTTAGATCTTCGTTATTAAGAATGTTAAAGTCAGGTAAGGTTGGGAAGCATGCACTGGCACAGTGTGTTGCCACACCCACCACATGAGGAAACAGCTTGGGATCCTGGTTGGCAACCCCACAAGAAGACATGCAGTCTAGCCCCACCCTCCAGAAATGATCATCTATCTGCCGCAGAAAGGTTTTATATGGATGTTCCCTTGGCCTGACCCAGCCGCTTGAGTCCTCAACAATGAGGATCCTGCGAGCTTGATCACCCTCGGGGAATTGTGCCACATGGCTGTGGTGCTGTAACTGTTAACGTGAATAGCTGAAATTTGCTAGAAGGCTAATTGTACCTCTATTCTTTCATTCCCATTTAAGCTCATTTTTTGTGACAATTGTGCATTTCTTCTTAATGACTACTAGGGGACTCCGCCCCTGCTCGCTTCGCTCGCCCACCCCTGGGTTTGGTTTACCGGATATACAATTTAAAGAGATTATTATTTTCATGGGAATTGTTACATATGCATTATTTTCATTTTTACTTTAAAACTTTTGTAAAAACAATATTTGTCCTTTATTTTTGGCCCCGGGCATGGTTACATCTCTTTTTCACAGGACGTATAACGCTGCTCGCGTTGTGAAGGGGGTGCGGCTGAACGCATGCTAAGGAGATGCCGTTGGATCATCTGCTGTCTTTCTGCTGCTGCTGCTATCGCGTTGCCCGTTGATCATTTAAAAGCCTGTACAGCAGCTGTCCTTCTCCCACTTCATATCTCTGAAGCTTGCATTGTGGGGGGGGGTTTGAACGCACGCGTAAGGAGAAGCGATTGGATCATCTGCTGGCTTTCTGCTGCTGTCGAGCTGCGTGTTTTGCTTGTCGTTGTTTTAAGAGCTGGGAGTAAGTTAAAGTGTCTCTCGCAGGACTTCAAATTGTCTTTCGAGAAGATCACGTCTCATCTCCCTAGTCTCCCTCCCAAAGATTTTTTTTATAATAGAGAGACATAATTTTTCTGTTAAGTACCATGTAATCTTTCTCTTACAAACACAAAAATACAAATTTTCTATGTATTGCAGTCTTTATGAGGATTGATGAAATCTTCTTAATGCATATAACACTCTTTCTTTAGAATACCTATAAAAAGTACTCACCCTCTTGGAAGTTTTCACATTTTATAGTTATTGAACTGCAATGTATTTGATTGAGATTTTTTAAAACTGGTCAACAGAAAAAGACTCTTCAATGTCAAAGTGAAAACAGATCTCTGCAATGTGATGTAAATGAATTACAAATGCAAAACATAAAATGAATGATTACATAAGTATTCACTCCTCTTACATGCTATACTCCAATAATCACTGATGTAACCAATTGGTTTTAGAAGTCGCATCATTAGTTCAATGACAAGCACCTATGTGGGGTTTTAGTTGATTGTTGCCTAAATGCATTTGACTGTATGTGGTGACTTGTGGTGAGTCAGCATGGTGGCCTAACCTACACAATGGAAAGGAGATTAGGAAATCACAAGTCAGGGAATGGAGTCAAGAAAATATCACTGAATATTCAGTTAAATCAATTATTAAGAAAAGGGAAAATTGTGGCAAACCTGTAAATCTGTCTAGGGCAGGCCATCCATGAAAACTGAGTGGTCGTGCAAGAAGGAGGCAAGTGAGTGAGGCCACTAAGAGATTTATGAGACATCTGAAGGAGTTACAAACTAAAATGACTGAGACTGAAGAGGTTGTCTAGACAGCAACTATTGTCTGAATGCTTCAAAAGTCACAGCTTTATGCAATAGTGGCAAAGAGGAAAAACACACAGGATATCTTGGCAGAAGGCACATGGGAGTCTCTGAAGGTTTTATGCTACAATGCACCCAAAATATGAACACTATTTGACCATATCTAAACACTGCACATTATCAAAAACACTCCAAATTGAAGCATGATGATGGCAGCATCACGCTGCTGGAAGGCTGTATGCTGCATGCTGCAGCAGACCCTGGAAGGCTTGTCTTGTGAGAGTAGAGGGTAAAATGAATGAAGGAAACTCTGCAGTCCGCATAAAACCTGCAAATTGGAAGATTTGTTTTCAAGCAAGACAACATCCTAAAGCATAAAGCTGAACCTACAAGAGTGACTTCAAGACAACAATGTTGACAAATGTCCTGAAGTAACCAAGTCAGAGTTCAGATCTTAATCCAACTGAGAACTTGTGGCTGAACTTGATAAAGATGGTTCACTCATGATCGACATGCAACTGAACAGAGTTTGAGCCAGTTTGAATAGAAGAATGGGAAAAAATTGCAGTGTCCAGCTGTATAAAGCCGATAGAGACCTATGCACACAGACTCAACACTGTAATGGCTGACAAATGTGCATTTACCAAATACTGACTTGAAGCGAGTGAAAATGTATGTGGTCAGTTATTTGTGTTTTATATTTGTTATTAATTTAAACTGCTTTGCAGAGGTCTGTTTTCACTTTCTAATTAAAGAATCCTTTTCTGTTGATTGTCAAAAAGCCATAATTAAATTTACTGTGATTCAATGTTGTATTACAATAAAACGTAAATATGTATATGATTACCATACAATGAGAAGGGAGCTCAAATAAATTCAATGTGCTTTCTTTCAAATCTGGCCTCAATAAGGAACCATATATCATGTGCCTGTAGTCATTTGCTCAACAATCAAACCATTAAAGCAGCAAGATTTTAACAATTCCCTGACATAAAGTGTCCTTCAGTTTTGCAAGAAAATTGTCAAATGGACAACATAAGACATTATAAAAAGATACTCAGGGACAACCAGTAGGGTCAGCCTCCTACTGTACAAAATAATATAAAGTAAACTGTGTCTTATTAACTGATCAAAAATCTATATTGTGGCTATTTGTGTTACTGAAAATACTAAAGTGAAGCTTGTATGGTTGTTGAATTAACAGCTATTGCTTATGATATACATTGAAGAATTGTATAGAGTTATATATAGAATTACAGTTATTCAGCCCTGCTATTGTGCTTGTGCCTTGATGTCTTTTTCATGCAATTCATCAAATGTTAACTGAATTTGAGTTCTGAAGTAAAGATGGATAATATTGTCAAAGATGCATAAAGATGATGGTGCTTACATTAAATCCAAAAGCAAATGGAAAATTATTTTACATTGATATGAATAGAAAACAACATCACTGGTTTCATATCTGCATAAAGAGCTGCATACTATTTGGAAAACTGAAAAGCAAAGCCAATCCATATTAAAATATTCTTGCACAAAATCAGATTGGACACTGTGTATGCTGCATGTTTCAGTTACTTCATTCCACCATTTAATTGAGAAAGCAGGAATGGAGATATTAAGATGGCTGAGTATAATATACAAGCAGTATGTTTATGCATTCAGAAAGGAACAGTTTATTAGGCTTTATCTTTACATTTAGAAAGAAATTTTGATGGGCAAATCTGACAATTTTTCAAATAATTTTTCATAAGATTGCAAATGTTAAGGAGGAAAAAGTGAAAAATGTAATGTAAAGGCAATATGTGTACTGTATGTAAGTATTTAGTTATATGGCTGGCAGATGGTGTGACCCTCTAGTGGTTAAGGCATTAGACTGTAAAAGGCAAAGTGAAAATCCCAACCATTGATTCACTGTGTGACTTTCAGCAAGTCATACAGTCTGTCAGAGTTTCAGTTTAGCAAAACTATAAACTGTTGTGCTGTTCTTTTTATTGCATGGAGTAAAGGAGAATAATATTTAGCATATAGGTTATAAATGTTTAAATTTATAGTGCTATAAAGCTTGATAAGATAGTCATTTTTCTGGGATATACAACTTACCAGATCAGGTAACACCTTTTGTTAGGGGTAGGGTCAACACAGTAAACAAGGTGTGCAGAGCACTTTACATTCTATGAGCCATCCTCTTCCAAAGAAGAAAGATTAGAGGATGTTTCAGATTCACAAGTTTCAGATTTATTACCCCAGAAAATGTGACTGGAACAGGCCACTAAAAAAGGAAGTTTTATAAAATCAGACAATGAGCTAGCTAAGAAGAAAGAAGATCAGATGATATCCTAAAAAGAGCTGACCAGAGAGAATCAACTGTAAATACAATTTTATGTGCTGTCTGAAACTAAACGTCTAGCACTAAAAGATTGTATGGTTTGTATATCTATGTTGTATTTGCTTTTGTTAATGGCACTAGCTAAATTATTTAAAACTCACTACCTATAATACATGAATAAATGTGTATGTTTTTCTTCTGTCTGTTCTGGTATTCTGTCTAATTTCCTAGGGTTACAAATGTAAAAGAAAGGGAAAGTGGTTCGTACCTGACAGCATGGAAAAAATAGGGAATTTGAGGAATTATATAAGGGTCTAAATAATAAAGAGTAAAAAACATATGGCAAATACATGTGACAGCTAAAATTAACATTTTGTATGATTGAGTAAGGAAAAATTTGAACATTCTTTCAAAGCCATTTTTTGTAATGGAAATTCTGGTGGGGTCATATGGACCTGGCAGAGAGAGAGAGAGAGAGAGAGAAAGAGAGATATTGTCAGAAGGGGCAAAGCCATCTTAAGAATCCATGCAAAGGATGTGTGACGGAGAGAGATGGAAAAGTGCCGCACCTATGAGAACTGCTAGTCTGCTTAAATCCATTGGTTTGGGTACATGGCCGCCAGCAAGTCTTGGGAAGGATACATATTTGGATTGCGAAAGTGAGTGCAGTAGGATTTTACCTCAGACCAAAAGTGAGAGGTGTGAGGTGGAGTTTGTAATGTGAATGTGAAGGGTGTGAATGTGGCAGAAAAAAAGATCATTAGTGATGCTTGGAAGGAGTTGTGGAAGATCTATGAAAAACCACACTTTTCACAGGAAAAATTATCAGGATAAATATATAAGATAATGGATGGAATTCACCTGTCCACACATAACAGGGTGATCTTGCCTTTTGCACATATCAAAAGGGTTCACATATAAACTTCTTGTCCCCAGGGAAGGATTGGGAACCCTAAAATGTGTGCAAAGATTTAAAGTCACTGATTAGAGTTTTCTATTTTAGTCTTGTTATTTTTGAGTCATTTTTATTGTATATTATTTTATTGAATTATTTATTTATCCATCCATGTATTTATTAATTTGTATTGTGTGCTTAAATTACATAGGCACATTCAAGAAACAAATAATGATATTGATGAGAAAATGAAAAACAGCAAAGTCATATACAAAGTAGTAAGTATAAAGATATATTACCACATTTTTGTGCTCTAGAAAGTTGCACTAAACTGAGATTTCATAAGGCATGGCACCAACAAAACTTATATTCATCTTCACAGCCAATGCAGCACACCATTTCCTTAATAAGGGCCATTAGCGAAAAAAAAAAAAAATCTAATGCTATATTAGTAAATGAGCTTAAGAATATTACATGTAATGTATTGTATAGCATACTGTATTAGAGAAACTCTCCTACTTCAGAAAGTCATCCAATATTCAGACACTTTAAAAAAATTACCCTAAGATAATAAAATTCTGCTAAATTATTTTCATTGATCATCACCAAGTCACTTAGAGTATGACTGGGTCACTCGTAAAATATTTTGATTGCTGTTTTGCTGTGACAATGACAGTGTTGTTTCAATGTAACCCTCTAAATCAGGGGTCTTCAAACTAAAGCCCATGGGCTGGATACGGCCCCCCAAGGTCATTTACTTGGCCACCGCTGCGGCCGTGGCCGCTGCAGCATCCAGCGTCATTCGCATGCGGTGACGTGACGTGCTGGAGCCGAGGACGCGCCAAGCCAAGCCACCTTCACCACGGTGAGGCAGACAGGTAGTAACTAGGGGCGAGGATACACCCACCCCAAAAATGCAATAGCCATTGTGCATCCTTTTGGAAAATTGACTACAAGTGCAGGATATTCAAAGAACAGTGGTCATATGATTACTTTTTCACGCAGTGAAAGGAGAGAGCTGTTTGTCTGGTGTGCCAAGAGTCAGTGGCTGTGTTCAAGGAATACAATTTGCGTCGACACTATGAAACTCGATATAAAGATAAATATTATTGTTTGGTCGGACAAGTGAGAAAAGACAAAATATTAAAACTGAAAAATGGATTGACAACTCAGCAAAATGCTTTTGTGAAGCAGAAACAGCTAAATATTTCATCACGGCGAGCAAGTTTTCAAGTTGCCAAGCTAATAGCGTGCACTGGCAGACCATTCGTAGAGGGAGAATTTGTTAAAGAATGCCTTCTTTCTATTGCCAAAGAGATGTGTCCAGAGAAGGCTGATTTATTTAGTACAGTGAGTCTTTCAGAACCTACAATTACACAAAGGATTGAAGAAATGGGGGACAATTTGCATCAGCTTTTGCAAAACTCTTCAAAAAAACTTTGCTATTTTTCATTGGCAGTTGATGAAAGCAATGATGTTTGTGATTCTGCACAACTTTTAATTTTAATTTGTGAGACAAATGATCATTTCGAAGTCACAGAGAAGCTTGCTGCACTGCAAAGCATCAAAGGAACAACAACAGGACATAATATCTATGAAAAGGTTTGCCAAACTGTGAATGATTTGGAGCTGGACTCGGCTAAACTAGCCAGTGCGACAACTGATGATTCCCCTAGCATGGTGGGGTCTATGAAAGGAGTGGTTGCATGCATTAACCAAGAGATTGGACAAACACAACCATCCATGTCCAATAGCCATACACTGCCCCATCCACCAACAAGCGCTGTGTTGTAAATCACTGAAGTGGAACTCTGTCATAAAAGTTGTGGTGTCCTATGTTAACTTCAATAGAGCTCATGCAGTAAACCACAGACAGTTTCAGGAATTTCTGTCTGAGCTGAGTGTTGCCTATGAAGATATTCTGTACCACACAGAAGTTTCTGCTCTTCTGCTTTCAAAAAACAAAGAAGTATCAGAGCTTAAAGATGCAGAATGGAAATGGCACCTTGCCTTTCTGACAGATGTAGCAGAGCTACTCAACAGTTTCAATGTGCAACTTCAAGGAAAGGGGAAGCTCATCTGTGATATGCATTCACATGTGAAAGCATCTGAAGTAAAATTGGACCTCCTCATTAAACAAGTGAAGGAGGAAAACTTCTGCCATCTCCCCATTACTCAAAAGCTGTTGGCTGAGAAATCAACAGTTGCATTCCCAAACAAAAAATGTGTAGATTCACTGGAAATGTTGCAAAGGGAGTTTCAAATGAGATATAAAGAGCTTCATCTCCATGAACAGGACATACAGCTTTTCCGGAACCCATTTTCTGTTCACATTGAAATTGTTGAGAAAAAAAACAAAGAGACAAATATATGGGACATTGGGTATAAATTTATGGTACTTGTAAAAGTTTTTTCAGTTTTATTCTCTCAATGACAATCATGCTCTAACCCCCTCCAAGTGCCTCTCCTGATCTGACTCTAAGTAACAGCGCCAGCGTAAATTCACACCCAATCTGACGCTGTTCATTTTCAAATAATATTGCATTAGTGCAATGATGTTTTCTGATTGGTACTATTCAGGTCATAAAATGATTTCTTCAAAATATCATATATACCTACATCAGTGTTTTTTTTTTTTTGACGTTATACACTCTAAGGTGCATACTAATTCTGCTTGAGCAGGAACACTCAATAAAACAGAATAAAAAAAATAAAGCGACGGTGAGATACGAAGAAAGTAGATTTACCAGCGTTTGTGTGTCAGCTTTTATCTCTCCAGATCAGAGAATATCCAGTTCCATTGCCTCAAAACACTACTCACATCTACAGTTATTCCCAGTTTCAAATAAAAACTAACAGCGTCTGATCCCTAGGGCAGTAGTATGTATCATGATTGTGAGTGAGAGAATAAAAGTGAAGAAAAAAGGTAACTTTTACAAGTACAGTACTATAATTGTACATGGTCTATTACAAACACAAACCAAATGTATGTGTGTACTGTATAATATTAACAATAAGAGCAGCTCATTACTGAAAACAGTAAATATAGGAAACAGTCAAGATCGAACTGGGGACTCTTGATTATAAGTCTACAAATCTTATCGCTACGCCTCAGAAGCTGTTGTATTGTCCTTGAACCTTTTGTGAAAGTGTTTATTTAATCTTTGGACTTCTATATTTTATGCCTACATTTTGTAATATTTATTACTAAAATATGAAAAAGTTTCTGTTTTAACAATGTGTTTACACAGATTACTGTAGAAATGGCACACACATGAAATGCATGTGTTCTAAATAACAATCCATTATTTCCACTCTAAAACTCCAGCAGTTCACTCCTTAATAATCAAACAAGGCATGAGCTGGGAGAACTTTCTGCGACAGTGGGGGATGGAATAGCAGGCTACTTGCTGCTTGTCTTAATTGGCACATTTACAGGACAAAAGACGCTGACGGAGAGGTGCGAACGGATTTAAGGTGGGCCGGATTTACAAGTTTTCTCGTAGGCTCTGGTAATTCTGGTGTTAAACAGTATTCTCCAAGTGTTTGCCTAGTTGTGAAGACTGTCCAGTTTTTTTTTATTTCTTATACCTCCTTAGTGTTTTTTACCTACTCATATTAATATCATCTGCAAATATTACAAGTTTACTCATTAAATCTGAATCATTGTCAGTAGCATAAATTAGAAAGGCTACCAGTCTAAACCCTGAAGGATTCATTCTCTGCTTATCTATACTCTTTGTCTGTAGCTGATAAACTAGCTTGATATTCAGTTTTATAAGTTACCTCTGATGCCAATAGCTCCTAATCAATTATCCTTTGGAGTATCACTATATCAAAGGCTTTATGACATCTAAGTAAATTATCACAGAAGATTTGGTTTTGTTTACAACTAGAGAACACTGTCTCAAAAAAGTTGAACTGATTAATTTAAAAGTATCTTTCCCTCATAAAACCATTCTGGCTGTTTCTTTCACTATCATTTCCATGCAAGTAGTCTTCAAATTTTTTTTCCAATTATTATTTTAATAATCTTTCATAGAGAGAGGTAAGACTATATAAACTGGAATGCATTTTTTGTTCCATTTCTTGTAGTCTCAGTCATGGGCAGAGATTGAAATTTAGGCTTTTGGGCAGACGAACCATAAAAGATAATTGCATATTTTAGATTTACAGCTGTACTGCTACATATTCATATTACATCCCATGTCAAATATCATAAATTGTTTTTAATATAAAGTTGCAACATGAAGTAAGCAACACTTACAATTATACATTTAAAACTTTAAAATAACAACTAAAGTTTGCAATAAACAACATTTAAACAACAGAAACATTGCTTGATTAAGATTTTTGTCTACTTATTGTAAATGTGGCAAAACAGGCTGTTTCCTTTTTTAGCAAGTTACAAAATGTAGGCATGGAGTTACATTTTGATGCGTTTGGAGACTTAGCTGAAAGTTTGGAGTATCTTCAATTATATACTACTTCATCAGAGAGACAAGTATCACGTTTTGTTTTTTTAAATATTTTGTCACAGGGTTTTGTGCGACATGTTGTAGAGATTTGCTCAGACTGCCACGCTGCTGCTTTTACAGGCTGCTGACTACTGAGGATCTGCTTGCCTAACATTAGCAGTTATTAGATGTGTAAAAGAGGATAATACTGAAAACAAAATATGCAGATTGAAATAACTTTTCTTAAGCTAAATCTCAAACAGTAAATGTTTCTCTGGGTCTATGTCTGTTTCTAGGATAGGCGACCTGTAAGAGACAAAGCTGCTTGGGACTGTGAAATAGCAGGTCAGTGGCATATGTATCTTATTTTTAAACATCTACTCATGGAAATGTGTCTGTCTGTCTGGCAAGGAAATGAGAGGTGGAGTCGGGGTAAGAGCTCCACCTCCAAGGAAACAGAAGTTCACTTAGCCGCTAATATATAAGCAAGGTGAACACATCGGCAAAATGGTATCCCTTTTACTTCTCCTCCTGCTGCTAATGCACAAATGATGCAAGCACATCGGCAAGAGGAGAGAGACTCACAGAGTAGTTCCTTTCAATTACCTGACATCTCTACATTTGAGTGACGATTTCAATAGTTTCTAGAACCCCAGCAACATGGCTTATACAGATGGTTTTAAATAAATAAATGTGCTTGCATTTTAAGGTGGGGTATAAACTGCATGGCAGAGTGACTCCAGAGGCAGATGTGGGGGTGGGTGATCCCTCATTCATGTTCACATGTGTGAAATTGACTTGTTCCCTCATTAGCACTGCAACCATGCATTCCACAGCTGCATCCCACAGGGTTTTTAAACAGAAGTGTAAGTAGTGAGAAAAATGTAAAGAGTCACGAAATGAGAGATGAAGAACTGTGAGTGAGCACAGTATTGTGTGCCTGAACCAGCCAGCCACAGAGAGAGAAACAGAAAAAGAGCAGGGCAGTTGGTAGCCTAGTGGTGGAGTGAATGATGGGCGTTCCACCAGATGCATCGTTACCCACTGATTTATTGGAGGAGCAAGTACGATGGTGGTGGAGTCCTCCTTAGGAGTCTGAGGGATGCCAGGGTAACGAGAACAAGAACCGGAGAACATCTGACTCTGAGTGGTCTGAGAGTCGCTGACATAGGCAGCCAAGATGAGGTTTTGGAACGGTGAACCGCAGCTGTTGTAGCAAGCCATTGGATAAGCTGGGGAGACAGGAGAGAGGAAGTTTTTCTGGGCTCAGTGAGAAGAAAGAGTCCTCAATACTGTGTTTTGTTCTGATTTTATCATTGGATAACTTATTTGAAGTTTAAACTCACAGCTTTTCATTTGGATTTTATTGAAGTATTTATTTATTTATGGATGATTTTTTTGTACTGGCCTTTTGTTAGGTTTTTAATAAAAGCACTGGACACTTTTCACCAACCTCTTGCTGACTGGGTGTGTCTTCATTTGCTCAGTTCATCTTTGGGTGCGTTAACAAAGATTCCGGGTACAAGAGACTCCTGGAAGCAACTAGGGAGAGTGGAGCTGACCTGGACCATTATAATAACAATTAATTCTAACAATTATTAATTCATATATTTTCTAAACTCAATTACCAGGGCAAGATTACAAGGTAGCTGGAACTGGTGGGAACAACCCTTTGGCAGGGCACCTGCCGATCATCACACTGTGAACACACTCACCTATAGGCCAATTTAGAATCACTAGTTCTCCTAACTTGCATGTCTGAACAGTTGAAGGAAAGTGGAGCAAACCCACATAGACACACAAATAAAGTCCACACATGGAGTACTCATAATGCGAAGTCCTAGCTGTGAGACAGCAGCACTACCACTGCATCACTGTGCCACATATTCACTGATAACATACGTACATTACCTGTGGCCTTCATAAAACACCATTTACAGTATCTGAGAATATACAGTATTTTAGCAATTTAGTGCATCTGTTGGAGAGGATAGTCATTCCTGTCCACCCCTTATATTCTACCTATGGTCACAGCAGCAGCTTTTAAGTCATTATATACTTACCCTTTCTGAAGTGATTGATGGGTCAGCAAAATCCAATAACATTCTTAAGTAGTGGTTCACTTTTTTCAAAGACACTGGTGGATATTATAGGCAAGTGGAAGAACATTAAAGATGAAAGCTACTTAGCATTTCAAAGGGAAACAGGCTACCTAGTCACATGGCTGAAGCAGAAAACTTGACAGATTTAAAAGTTATTTGAACAATATATTGATACAACTGAAGATACTATATTAATTATTTAAAGACAAACACCCTAAGCCAATTTTTTATAGATTTTCCTTCCCACTACCACCTTCTTTTTATCTCCAGTCTTCCCATACCATCCATACTACATGAACTACCCTTACTCCATCACCTGGAATGGCCAATGATGAGTCCACCTCTGACCATCAGTAGGGGTTGTCCATAATTGAAGCCAAGTGAGGAGGAAACTGAGGAAGCTACACACAAGAAAAGCTGCAGGACCTGTTCTTAACGTCTGTACTGACCTAGTCGTGGTTTCATTTATCACCTGTTCACCACTGTGGAAAACATCCTGCATTGTTCCTGTTTCAAAGAGGACAGGTGCTTCTTCACCTAATGACTACAGAACAGTGGCACTTACATCTCACATCATGAAGACCTTTGAGAGACTGCTAATGGACTAAATGAGTCCACTTATTGTAGAACACTTGGGTCCACTGCAATTTCCCTACTGGTCAAAGATTGGAGTGGGGGATACAATTATCTATCAACTCCACAAGGCTTATTATCACCTGGACAAAGCCGGCACCATTGTGAGGATTATGTTTTTGATTTCTCCCGTGTCTTCAGTACTATCCAGCCATTCCTATTAAGGTGTACATTCAGAAATATGCAGGTGAGTGAGCCTATGGTGTCCTGGATAATGGACTCTCTGTTGGGCAGACCACAGTTTGTGAAACTCAAGGACTGTGTTTCTGAAATGGATGTGAGCAACAGTGGAGCACCACAAGGAACAGTCCTGTCTCCTTCTCTCTTCATACTTTATACCTCTGACTATAAATATAACACCAAGTAATGTCACTGGCAGAAATTCTCAATTGATTCTTTGCTTATAAGGTGTATTGATAAATTGGATGAGACAGAGTATAGGAGTCAGATGGAAAACTGTGCTTCTTGGTGCAAAGAGAATTGTCTGCATATTAACATCACCAAAACCAAGGAATTGGTTATTGACTTTCACTGCACCAAAGACATCTGTGTTCAGTCAGTATTCAAGGAATGGATATAGTAGTGGTGCACTCCTACAAGTACTTTATTTGGGGGTCCACATCAATGACAGGTTGGACTGGTCTTAGAACACAGATGTTCTATATAAAAAATGGCAGATCAGGCTTGTCATCCTTAGTATACCGCATTCTTTTAATGTGGGAACATTGCAACATCCCTCACATCTTCTACAACTTTTTCAGTGCAATTTTCCACACTGTGGTGTGGTGGGCTGGTAACAGCACTTCAAGAGAGGCTCGACAAATCAACAAGATAATTAAAAGGGCAAGTTCAGTTATGGGACACACTCTGGACCCTCTGGAGGTGGTAGCAAAGGAGAGGATTAAAACAAAACTGAGTTACATTATGAACAATGCAGCATATCCTCTCTCTGACACAACAACACTGAGGACTTCCAACCAAAGAATTATTCAGCAGAATTGTGTCAAGGAACACTACTGGGGTTCTTTTATACCAACAGCAATATGCCTATATAATGCCTCACTGGGACTGGTACTGCAAATTCAGAAGTTTTCCTTCCTTTCTTTAAATTTTTCTTCCTTTTAGTCATTCTAGTATGTGTTCAGACCACCAGAATGTGGACTGTGTTTGTGTGTGTATGTGTATGTCTCTCTATATATAAAATCCAACGTTTGTCTGTCTGTCTGTTTGTATGTCTGCCTGCGTTTCATGAGAGAACTATTTAATGGATTTAGATCGGGTTTTTTCAATAATTTGCTTCAACATTCCAGTTGATTTTGTGACCTTTCTCATCACGGTAAGGATCATACTTTGACATACTGGATGAAAACCTGCTCCAGAGCGCTCTTGACCTCAGACTGGGGCGACAGTTTGTCTTTCAGCAGGACAACGACCCTAAGCACACAGCCAAGATATCAAAGGAGTGGCTTCAGGACAACTCTGTGAATGTCCTTGAGTGGCACAACCAGAGCCCAGACTTGAATCCGATTGAACATCTCTGGAGAGATCTTAAAATGGCTGTGCACCGATGCTTCCCATCCAACCTGATGGAGCTTGAGAGGTGCTGCAAAGAGGAATGGGCGAAACTGGCCAAGGATAGGTGTGCCAAGCTTGTGGCATCATATTCAAAAAGACTTAAGGCTGTAATTGCTGCCAAAGGTGCATCGACAAAGTATTGAGCAAAGGCTGTGAATACTTATGTACATGTGATTTCTCAGTTTTTTTATTTTTAATAAATTTGCAAAAACCTCAAGTAAACTTTTTTCATGTTGTCATTATGGGGTGTATTTATCTAATAAATACATAAAGAGAAAAATAAATTAATATGCTGTGAATATTAAGTTATTTATCTCTTTATGCACTTATTTATTTAAAGAGCTTCTGTAAAAAACAAAATTTGCCCCTGAGCACAAATAAAGTTCTGTCTTTTAAATGGATTCCATAGAGAGATAGCTGCCTCATGTCTGGAACACTTTTAATACTTGTTTATTGTCACATGGTTTGTATCATTTTGTGTGTGAAATGATTCTTCATTCACCTTAATCCATTACAGTATGATGACCATGCTATATAAGACAGCTACATGGATTAGATATCCAAACGTATTAATATTTGTCTTGAGCAATATGAACAATTCAAAAAGAATTTTGGTTGTGATTTTGTTTCTTTTTAACACTCTGTTTTTTGGTACCAAATTTTGCTCTTGCTTTCTAATTATTCTTTTGAAAAATCCCTTTACTTTTGTATGTCTTTTCTTATCTCTATCACTCAGTTACTTTCATTCTGTTTGTAACACCTTACTGCTTAAGTACCTTGCTTGTTTGTGTATTGCCGCAGAGAAAATGAAGAAGATAAATGACACCTGCGATAATAGACACCATCCTGTGGTCTCGGGTTAGGAGAGCAGAGACCTTTGAGAGGTCAGCTAGTGGGAGTTGCCCTTCTGAAGGAAGCAATGAACCAGGGGTGGAGGGACTTTAAGGCTCTTCAGAAGTAATTCTGTCTCAGTATCCTTATATATCAAAAGTGAAGTTTGCCACAAGACCAGAGGTGACTGCAGGATGGTGTATAAAGTCAACTTAAGCTGACCAGAGTTAGGGTGATAGATTAACACTTGCACTTTAGAGGGTTCCAATCTCGTAGGCAGGGACTGTCACCTCTGCTAATATTGTATCTTCCCTTTGTCAATGTGTTCCCTAGGTTTCGTTATTTAAAGAACAAATAATTTTGTATGTTTTTTCCTTCTTTGAATCACAGTTAAAAAAGTTGCAGAAGAGCACCATCCGTAACACAAATTATAAATTCCAACAGTGAAACAATAGTTAATCAGGGGAATGTGGAATACTTTCCAAGGTAAATAAATGTGCAAAAATATTCATATTTTCTTTGCCTCTAGTGCTCATGTGTATGCTTTCTAATAACAGCACAACATTCTACCTCTCATGGCCACTTTTGCCTTCACTGGGTTGCTCTTAGGCTAATTACCTCAGCAGGAAACACTGAGCGTTGCCTGAACCACTAAATGGACAAAATGAATTTAGGCTTCAGGCTTGTTCAATTTTATTGAAAAACAAAACGCACTTGCAGCCCCATGGCAATGCTTTTATAAACTAAAATCTGTCAATATTAAGTTAAAGTGACAAATTATTTAGGGTACTGAGATGAAAAAGCAGACTTAAACATTTTCATTTCGTACACATTCTGCCTCATACATTACTGCTAATTTTCAAGACAGATTTTATTATTTGCATTATCTTTTTTCTGTTCAGAGTATTATATTTAATGCCTGCTAATGTTTATTTAATAATCCCATAAAGCGTGACCTCAAATAATAGAAGATCTGAGGGAACAGGGAGAAAAAATTTCAGTGTCACAGAGACCAAACTTTTCTCTTATGGTCAAATGATGCCATTTGGAATAAAATAGCCTCTCGGGGATACACCTTACAGACGCTAATGTGTGCGATGGTCCTTGCTAGGAAATGTAACAGTTTTAAATTGGATTTTAATTAGCTCAACGTGGTAATGTAGAGGTTATAGCTTATTCCTCCCAGCTCCAGGGACTTAGGTTTAATATTTGCTGTTAATTGCCACTTTATTAGATTCCGCTGCTAGTTAACACAAATGGTCTACTCCTACGAACAGCAACTTTTTTGACCTCAGCACAGTGTTTTGAGTGTACAGACATTGTCAAGAGGTGTAATTGCACATCAACCAAATATTAGAATGGGCAGGACATGATCTAAACACTTGACTGTGGCATAATTGTAGGTGCGGGATTTTAAACAGCTGCCTCTCCAGGAATGTTCACACTACAGAAAAAAAGAACATTAAACCAATGTGGACCACCAGGGGGTGCACCACCACCCAGAACCCGACACAGACAGGTGTGGGACACAAGTTCAAAGCACACGTTTTTTATTTTCTTCCCACAAGCACAACACAGTCACAAACCATACATCTCTTCTTCTTTCTTTTTCACTTTCTCTTTCCCTCCTCCAAACAAGTTTTGTCTTCTTCTTCCTGACTCTAGCTACCGGAGTAGTGGCTGCTAGCTCCTTTTATAATGCACCTGGAACTGCTTCAGGTGCTCGTTGACACAGTTTCGGCAGCAGTTTCGAGTGTGGCAGAAGTGCTGAAATTATAGGTTCATCAGGTCTCTAGGCCCCACGGGCTCCGGAAGGGTTGAGCTTCCATGCTCCAAATCCGTGTCACTGTTGCATTCCAGAGGTGCTGCTCTCTAGAGCTCTGGGGGAGGTAATGTTCTGGATAGGCTGTCTCATCCGGACTTTTCATTAAAGGGCCGTCTTGGTCGGGCCATTCGCCACACTGCCCCTCCCTCAACTGAACCTTATAGGGCAAAGCGTCTTGTCCCGCGAGGACTGTCCTTCCCCAGGGAATCGACATAATTTGGTCTACAGCTCTTCTCTTTAATGACAACACAAGAAACGGACAGAGAGGCATTTTATCGACACCATCTCCTGGCGTCTACTGGGGTACTGAATGGGCAGTGCCTCCAACCGCAGCCAAGATGATGGCCTTCATAGCAGCATGGCTCCCCTTCTGCGGGAATGGAAGCAGGACAGGAAGTCCTGCTTCATTTTGTGCACGAGTGGGGGTCGGTGTGTCTCTCCACCCCCACATAAAGAAGCTTTCCACTGCACATGAGCGGATGGGCTCTCATTCTGCATTGTTTGGAGAACTGGTCTTCCTTTTCTGGGTCTCCCTATGGGAAGAAGAGAGACCCTGTACCATCTTGACCCCTTTAGATTTGCGTGACACCACTGCCGTCAATTAGGGTGGAGCGCTGTGGCTGCCAGCACCTACAAGCCAGTGCCTTGCATGCACCTCGACCATTTCTGCCGCCACCGCGCAATTGGTCATCACACCTATGTCTGATGTAGGGGTTGAGGCTACTTGGCATCCTGTACTGACTACTACTGGAGCCCTTTCGCACTGCACTGCTCTTTCCTATATGGTACTGCATCAATTTGGCTGGAGAGTATAACCCATTCATGCGCTGACTTCAGGGGCTCCTCAGCCCCTCGATCGTCTGCCACAGCAGACCAAGGATCTGTAAAAGAAACTGTACAGGCTGAAGCATCCTCTCCAGCTTGTGTAGAGCTGACACCAGGTTAATATTTTCAGCCGGTGGTGGACTTGGACTTTGCTCGTCCATGTTTGTGTGCTTCTTGCGCAGGCCTTGTCGGGTGTCCTCCGGGATTGGAGTGGAGGTGTGCCATCCCTGCCTCTACCCCTTTAGCGGTGGGATCCCAGCACACAGCCTTCACCCTTTTACCTGATACATGGAGGGCCTCCTAGCCATCCACTGCCCCCTCCTCCGTCAGATCAGCACCATCTGGGGTAAGACTCCAGGCGCCCCTTCTCTACCCGCTGTCTTTCAGTGAGCAAGCACCTAATTCCTATAAACTTCAGCTCTGAGAATTTTGTGTCTGACTTGACTTCAGCTGCCTCAGTGGGAGACAGGAATAGCAGGCTGCCTTCTGCTTGTGCTGATTGACACATTTGCAAAATAAAGACGCTGCTGAGGAGGTACAAGGGAATTTAAGATGGCCATGCATTACAAATATTTCTGTAGGCTTCATGGATTCTAGTGTTAAAGAGTTTTCCTTTCCTCCTTCCTGGGCACTTTAAATATTTAATATTTAAAAGCATTAACCTCACTTTTGGGCCTTTGTAGGTTGGAACCCTACCTTTTGAGGCTGAGGTTAAACTGCCTGGGCAGAGGCCTTTTTAATGAATTTAGATCTATAAAAACGTCACCTTTTCCTGATTTTAAGAGGCCACCATTTTTAAGCATAGTGTGATTGGTAGGAATCAAAACACTGGATTTCCAAATGGATACTTGCTGCTCATTAACGTACAGTACCATGTCACTAAAGTCCCTGGGTGCCAGAGTACATGCAATCACTTTGCACAATCTAGGAACATGTCCATTTCAAGGCTCACTTGGTCACTTTCCAAAACAAAGTCAATGAATCAACACATACTTCATTAGGGATGTCGGAGGAAACTGGAGCACCAATAGAAAAAACATACAGACATAAGGAGAATATGCAAAACTCACACTGCCAATGGCCATTCATGTTATTCAAACCCAGGACATTGGATTTTCAGGTAGCAGTGTGCTAAATAGTGTGCCACCATGCCACTCTTCAAAAATTATGATAAATATACTATAAATGTAAAACTAAAAATTTCTCAATATGTAGCATCTACATTCTGCACTCACAATTAATGCAATACTAAACCTTGATTTAACAGAAATTGCTGGTTAAGCAAAATATGAGAGCAGTGTCATTGATTGTCAGCCGAGATAAGAAATCCACTAATAGAAAGCTTGTGCGAGGCATGGAAACTTGCTGACTTATTCTTTTGCATGCAGTCCTGCTGCAGTTATTATGTGTACAAGTACTGTATATCCACAGAGCCATACATTGTGTGTGTGTGCGTTTCATTTGAAATTATGAAATTATATGCAGTACATTATTCAGTCTGCATGCACTAATTTCAAATGTGTAAAATTTAAAGAATAATTTAATTAAGACAATAGCCAATAGTAATATTTAAAAATAATTTATTATATATATATATATATTTAATTATCGGATTTTTTTTATGTTTTTTTGTCCATTCATCTATCTGCTGTTTTGAACTAAACAGTTCCTCAACATAAAGTCCCAAACAATGACTCAAAAAAACTGTGAAACCCCAGCTAGTCAGGAAAAGTGCTATGTGGTATTTTTTTATGAATACAATTTTTATTTCAAAAATCTCTGCTAAACTGTGAAACTCTAAAGAGGCACAGTAGAGGATGTCTGAAAATGCAGAGGCAAGTAAAAAAATCCAGAAAATCACCAACGTTCAGAAAAAACACAAGAGACACTCACCACACCACAAGTGCACTCATAATGAACTTCTAAGAACTGTGGGCTTTTTTCAGCCTTTATAGGGCTGATGGCAGTCCTTTATTGTGATGGGGCACCACTCACAAAATACAAGAACATGGCAGAATACTCACTGACATATAGAAACTAAATAATTGACATTAATACCATAAAAATAAACAATGACGTTTGAAACCCAGCCAACCCCACAGAAACCCTGACTTAAATAAAACACTTACTTATGCTGAACTAATACTGTAGAGATATTAAGCCTATCCTGTCAGCATCAAGTGGAAGCCAGAAACCTGCCCTGGAGTGGTCACTGGTCTATCACAGCATCCAATGCTAAAAAAACTTTAAATGAACTTCTTGAGGATATTTGAGTAAATGGAATACTTGAAGAAAAGTAATGCTTCAAGTTTCACACAGAGAGACTTTGGGCTAGAACTTAATATAAAGCTGTTGTGGAAGAATATATGCTAAATTTGTACTGTATTTATGTGGATATATTTCTCTAGTCTGTGTTTGTATTCTGCTCTGTTAACTTTAAATCCTATCGCTAGCAAAATATATTTTGTTGTTTAACAGTAAGTAATGGACTAGGATTCATGTATGTTAAACAGTAAAAACAACTTTCTTTTCTTTTTCTTTAATTTTAACCAAATAGGTACTTATTAAGTATAACATATCCATAAAATATTTCCACAGGCTCTCATAATTGTTATGTGAAGGTGACGTAACTTATGTCCTGTTTTGGTTAAAGGAATTGCAGTTTAAAGATAGACTGTTACTGATAAGACAATTAATGATCTCTAAAAGCAATAAAGCTAATAGTACGTTTTCTAACTAAAGGTCAACAAAAAGACACCAGGCATTGCCTAACTCTGGACTGGTATAAGCTACTTTTGAGATTGATTTATGATGTAACTAAGAGAAGGGTGGGGACAGATTTTCAAGCAATACAGAGTTCACACTATATAAACAGATTAATTAAGGACTTTAATGTCAACATTCTGGATCAGCATTAATGCTAATAAAGACCTACATTTGCTAAATTAAATATTGTGGCTTATTTTTCTTCCACACTGTGGAGCTGTGCAGCACTAACCACTGTGCCACCGTGAAACTTTGAAAAGTACATTCTGGGGTAAAATTAGTAACAGTTATTGTGTTATAGTGAATAAAAAAAAACATAAAGAGTATTGATGGTGTAAAGAGGAAAATAAATTATCTCCATCCATCCATCCTCTTCCATTTATCCAAGATCGGGTTGCGGGGGCAGCAGCTTGAGCAGAAATGACCAGACTTCCCTCTCCTTGGCCACTTCTTCTAGCTCTTCCAGGGGAATCCTGAGGCGTTCCCAGGCCAGCCGAGAGACATAGTCCCTCCTGTGTGTCCTGGGTCTTCCCCGGGGCCTCCTCCTGGTTAGACATGCCCGGAACACCTCTCCAGGGAGACGTCCAGGAGGCATCCTGATCAGATGCCCAAGCCACCTCATCTGACTCCTCTCGATGCGGAGGAGCAGTGGCTCTACTCTGTGCCCCTCCTGGATGACTGAGCTTCTCACCCTATCTTGAAGGGAAAGCCCAGACACCCTGCAGAGGAAACTCATTTAAGCCGCTTGTGTTCGCAATCTCGTTCTTTTGGTCACTACCCATAGCTCACGACCATAGGTGAGGGTAGGAGCATAGATCGACTGGTAAATTGAGAGCTTTGCCTTATGGCTCAGCTCCTTTTTCACCATGACAGACCGATGCAGAGCCTGCATCACTGCGGTCGCCGCACCGATCCGCCTGTCGATCTCCCGTTTCATTCTTCCCTCACTCGTGAACAAGACCCTGAGATACTTGAACTCCTTTACTTGGGGCAGGATCTCGCTCCCAACCCTGAGAGGGCACTCCACCCTTTTCTGGCTGAGGACTATGGTCTTGGATTTGGAGGTGCTGATTCCCATCCCAGCCGCTTCACACTCGGCTGTGAACCGATCCAGAGAGAGCTGAAGATCACGGCCTGATGAAGCAAACAAGACAACTTCATCTGCAAAAAAGTGACCCAATCCTGAGCTCACCAAATCGGACCCCCTCAACGCCCTGGCTGTGCCTAGAAATTCTGTCCATAAAAGTTATGAACAGAATCAGTGACAAAGGGCAGCCCTGGCAGAGTCCAACTCTCACTGGAAACGGGTTTGACTTACTGCCGGCAATGCGGACCAAGCTCTGACACCGGTTGTACAGGGACCGAACAGCCCTTATCAGGAGGTTCGGTACCCCATACTCTCAGAGCAGCCCCCACAGGATTCTCCGAGTTACACTGCCAAGCGCCTTTTCCAAGTCCACAAAACACATGTAGACTGGTTGGGCAAACTCCCCTGCACCCTCCAGGACACTGGCAAGGGTGTAGAGCTGTTCTGCGACCAGGACGAAAACCACACTGTTCCTTCTGAATCTGAGGTTTGACTGTCTGACAGACCCTCCTCTCCAGGACCCCTGAATAGACTTTTCCAGGGAGGCTGAGGAGTGTGATCCCTCTGTAGTTGGAACACACCCTCCAGTCCCCCTTCTTAAAGAGGGGGACCACCACCCTGGTCTGCCAATCCAGAGGCACCATCCCTGATGTCCATGCAATGTTGCAGAGGCATGTCAACCAAGACAGTCCTACAACATCTACAGCCTAGGACCAGTCTGCCTTGGGTGACTCTACCAGGGGCATAAAGCCCCGAACAACAGAGCTCCTAGAATCATTGGGACACTCAAACCCCTCTGCCACAATAAGGTGATGGTTCGAGGAGGCGTGGCGGTTCGAGGAGGAAATTATCTTTCTCCAGATATTAAGCAATGCTTACTGATAATTGGTATGCTATACAGGAAGAATATATACAAATAAATCTTTAAATGTATTTTATCTGAGATCAGGAATATTAAAAATAAGGAATTTATTAAGTTTTGCATAGCCGGCATCTGTTTTCCATTAGTGGCACATCTGCTTTTAGTGTGCTATACTGTGGTGACAGTGTAAGCTTGTTTTTTCAGAAACCCTGACAAAATTCTTCAAAACAGAGTGTTTCAGGTTAAAGATAAAAAAGTGAATTAATGACAGGGAATGGGGAATACTGCAAGTAAATTAGATAGTTGTTAGATAGATGGAAAAGGTGCTATATAATCAATAGAGAGATAAATCACTTTCTGTAAAATAGATTGGTTCATTAACACTAGAATCCCTGAAGCCTATGAAAAAACTTGTAATCCTGGGCCATCTTAAATTCCTTCACACCTCTCCATTAGCATCTTTTGTTTTATAAATGTGTCAATCAGCACAAACAGCAAGCAGACTGCTGTCCCATCCCCTCTACCGACAGAGCTTGACTCGAACAAAATGCTATACCAGCTCAAGCCTTGTTTATCTCGGTGTTACGTACCTGGAGCTGTACAGGGTAAATATCGTTATTTGGGACACATGCATTTCATGTGTGTTCCATGTCTACAACGATCTATGTAAGTGTAGGATGACAGTAAATGCGAGAAATGCAAGAAATGTTGCACACATACCTAAAACACAAACTTTTTTTAGTACTAACGACGCAATTTTGACGTGAAGTGTAAATCAAATAAACACTTTCACAAAAGGCACACATATAACAAAAGAAGTGCACTTTTATTCAAGAATATAACTGAAGAAAAAGAAATCAGATTAGAGTACGATACAGATATGACCACTTTGGTGGTAGAGCGGTAAGAACTGCAGACTCATAATCAAGAAGTTGCGGGTTTGATCTTGGCCACTTTCCGGAATTAACCTTTTGAGTAGTGAGCTGCTCTTATTTTTACTATTATACAGTATAATAAAAACATACATTTGATTTGAGTCTGTAACAGCCGGTGAAAATTTATGTTACTTGTAAAAGTTAGTGTTTTTTTTTTTTTATTTATTCAGTTTTATTCCCTGAGTCGCGTTCACGCACCCCCCGATCTGACACTTCTGTTGTCAAATAAAGATGAGCTATGACAGAGGTGAACTCAGAGGTAGCGTGCAAAGTTCTATTTGTGATTATGTTTTGTAATGGCCTTTATATAAAAAAAATGTATATTTTACTTATATAAAAGCCACATTGAATGCTATTTACCTGCTTGCCTTGATTTATTTACTTATCTTCCAACATGTAAAGTCACAAGTAGACTGCAGAGCTTCCTGATCAACACGTGCACGCTGACAAAGTATATGTGTAATGCCACTAAAAGTGCGGCGGCAGCTTCCACCTGCAGCTACGATGTCGAACTTGGACATTGTGGCAAATAACTATGCACACATCTAATTCAAATGGTAATTAAAACACTACCACACACCAAAACCAATCCAGACTGGTTGTAACTGGTTTACAGATGTGCTGCACTCACCTCCACAACAATGTGTGCGTAATCTGATCTCTCACTCTCTCGCTATATCACAGTTCAGGGAGCTTTTTGACTGCCCCTCATATGTATACAGGAGGTCCTCGGGTTACGACACAGTTCCGTTCCTACAACAGTGGTGTAACCTGAATTTTGGTGTAAGTCGAAACACACCCTATCCTAAGTCATTTACCTATCCTAACACATTTGCAAAATCATAATCTAGAACATAAAAATACAACTAAGCCACAGAAAAAGGAAAAGGACATAAATATACTATATTGTAGGAATCGAAAAAACGAGTGTAAAAAAAATCCTTACCTTTATTCCTTCTCACGTCTCAATTTTTTTAAGCTTTTATGGGAGTGAGCGTTGTAAACTCGAAACGTTTTATGTCGAGACGTTGTAACCCGAGGACCCCCTGTATAGGTATCCACATATGTACTATATACAGTATATGTAAGTCAGCCCAAAGATTTGGAGTACCTCAGTGGTATCTATTTGTAATGGTGAAAATACTGAAAATAAATAAAGAAGCACACAAGGGTGCCAAAAAAGGCATGATCAGAAAGGTTTCAAGAAAAGGTTTCTTCTGAGTCTGAGCTGTATCTATCTGTCTGTGAAGAACAACCACCTCTAATGGCCTTCAGGTTTTAATAACAGACTTCTTGAAAGAACTGGGCTTCCAGAGTCAGTGCAGAAATGATGCTATTCATTTTCTGGCTGGGGCACCACTAACTACAGCTGTACAAAGAGATGGACTTAATGTCATCTGTAGTTATATAGACCATATGTATTTGTAAGTACATTTTTAATACTGTTGAGAATATTTCTTCTTATGGTTGAGCTTCAGTAGGCTTATGTCTTTTAAACAGAAATTGTCCCTTTATGTTCTACTGTAAGAGAAAATGGTTCTGTACCATTTGGGAGGAGTTAAAAAGCAGGATTGCTGAGGTCTTTAATTATTCTGTTTCCTTTTCTAAGGCAATGAGTTTGGTGTATATCCTGAAAAGAAGACAGCTAGTAATGTTCTATACCACCATCACCACCCTCTGTAGTCCATGAAGATCTTGAAATGAGTGGGTGCTGTACCAGGATGTGATACTTCCTGTGAGAATGAACTCCATTGTACACCAGCACAAGCTGGGGAGAACAGAAGGAGAAATGTGATCTGTCTTTAAATGTCTGAGGAAGTAGAGATAGCCGTTGTTTCAACATGACCTCCAAAATAGCTGCCGTCTGGATATGGAGATTGAACCTTGAGGATGGAGCGAGACAAGATGTGCCCTCATGTGCAACAAGCAGCAAGATTAAAGTGGAAACCTGAATGGGAAGGAAACTACAGGCATGGCAAGGCAGGTAAAATGGAATAAATGTTTGACATAAATCCATAATCCATAAGAGGCAAAAGGTCAAAATAAGAGGTAAAGAGATCAAGGAATTTATGTGCAGAATATAAAGGCAGACAGAAGGTAAAAAAACTAAACAACAGATTCAGCGAGAATAACTAAACTATAAATGTTGGCAAAAGCATGTGCTACCAAGCCAATGCAGATGATTCAAAATGCAGCAGGATGTCTTATGTTCAACCTGACACTTCTCAACAGATCACTACCCTGACTCTCTGTAGCAGCACAAACTAAACCTAATCTTTGATGCTCACCTAGTGAGTAGTGAATAGGTCAGCAGCCACGTATATGGAGACACTTGCTTCTTCTCACCCTCTCAGGTCTACTAATATATGCCGTCTGTTGATACAACCTACAGTATATATGGCATTAAATCTCAATCTAGACTCTTTTGATGTGTAGCTCCTAGCTGGTGGAACAAGCCACCACCAGCCAAACTGGTGACTCCCTGCAGAGTTATGAAGTTGGTTGGTTAAAATACTTTACCTGTCATGAACTGGAGTGAAAGAAGTTACTACTGCCCAAGACATTAGATGAAGACTAATGTCATTATTAGATGGAGCAGCCCTTTCAAGATGATTGACTAATTATTGATTAGGACACAAACACCTAACTATCTCTGTTGGTGTTTCTTTGAAGGACAGGTGATTGGCAGGATGACACCGGACTTTGTCCTGTATGCAAATGGTGCCATCTTTCGCCTTTATGCCTGGTGCAGCTGCGTTGTTCTTATATGTGAATGGACGTTTCTTGTGGGGAGGGCTTCTGTTCTCTTTCTCCAATCTGAGTTCACCTCTGATATAGTGCATCTTTATTTGAAAACAGCAGTGTCAGATCGGGGCGAGTGTGAACGCGACTGAGAGAATAAAACTGAATAAAAAAACGCTAACTTTGACAAGCACTATAAATTTACAGTGGCTGTTACAGACACAAATCAAATATATGTTTTTATTGTATAATATTAACAATAATAGCAGCTCTCTACTCAAAATGGTAAACTTGAGAAGCTGTCAGCATCGAACCCAGAACCTCTTGATTGGGAGTCAGCAGTTCTTAGCATTGCAATACGCAAGCTGTCGCCTACCGTAACCTGCTTTCTTTTTTCTTCGGTTATATTCTTGAATAAAAGCGTACTTGTTCTGTTATACTTGTACTTTTTGTGAAAGTATTTATTTGATATTTGGACTTGAGGCTTCACACCTTATAAACATGTCGTAAAGACGGTCCATGGGTGTGTGTGGAAACTGTTAACATTTGAATCTGATGATTGTATATAGTGCGGAACTGAACTCTCTATACTATTCTGTCTTCTGCATCTCCTGGAGTTCAAAAGAAATACCAACATGCAGCAACAACATCAGAACAAAACACCAAACGCGGTCACTAACTACAACCGCATGAAGGTATGTAAATGAATATAATGTTGTATTAGTGCAACAATGTTTTCCGAAATGTACAATACAGGTCATTAAATTAATTATTCCAAATGTCATATATACCTAAGTCTCTCTTTTTTGTCAGAGCGGCTTTGACATCATAGATCAGAAGGTGCATACTAATTCAGCGTGAGCAGGAGCACTCAAGAATAAAACTGAATAAAAACAAATTGACATCCACAGTCATTCTCAGTCACGCACATCACTCACATCCACGTCCACAGTTTTCCCAGTCTCTTTTGTGTACAAGATCTGACCCGGTTTTCAAATAAAGAGGGGTGTAACAATGTTATACCACGTCTTTATCTGAAAATGGCGTCAGATCCGGGGAGGTGTGTGGGAGCTTGAAAGTGAAAAAAAAAACAAAAAAACGCTAACTTTAACTATAAATTTACAGATGCAAATCAAATGTATACTTTTATTGTATGATATTAACAATTAGAGCATCTCACTACTGAAAATGGTAAATTTGAGAAGCAGCTGATATCGAAACCACAACCTCTAGATTAGAAGGCAGCAGTTCTTAGCATTGCACCACGCAAGCTGTCGTGTCAACTGCCTACCATAACCTGCTTTCTTTTTTCTTCGGTTAAATTCTTGAATAAAAGTGCACTTGTTTTGTTATACTTGTACCTCTGGTGAAAGTGTTTATTTCATATTTGTATTTCAGGCTTCACACCTTATACATTTCATATCTACATTTTTTCAATTATTACTAAAACATGAAAAACGTTTCTGTGTTAACAACGTTTTACATAGATTGTTGTTGATACGGAACATACATGAAATGTATGTATTCCAAATGATGATGTACTATTTTACCCTATAAAGCTCCAACACTTCACTCGAAGATAAACACTGAGCACTGAGAAACTTCTTTGGGAATTGAACTGCAGCAGTTGGCAGGGGGATGGGATAGCAGGCTGCTTGCTGCTTATCGACACATTTACAGGACAAAAGACACTGATGGAGAGGTGAGAATGGATTTAAGGTGGGCCAGATTTACAAGCTTTCTCATAGGCTTTGGTAATTCTACTGTTAAGGCTTTGGACTTCAAACCCTGAGGTTGTGGGTTCAAATCCCACTACTGACACTATGTAACCCTGAGCAAGTCACTTGACCTGCCTGTACTCCAATTGGAAAACCAAAAAGAAATGTAATAATAAACATATCATACGTGTTGTAAGTCACCTTGGATAAAGGTGTTAGTCAAATAAGTAAATATATTCTTAGGATTTTCAATTTCTGATCCTTGAAAAAACTTCAAAACACATTTTTTCCACTTTGTCAACAACTAACTGGCAGGGCACCAAGCCAGCCATGGAAAGCGGCATGCAAATCCTTAGACATGCAATTTTGGGATGTGTGCTATTCATTAAATAAGTGTTCATTAACATTTCTTAATTTATGGTATGGTACAATCTCATCCATGTCTTCTCTTTTTTATCATTAACATTCCATCCTCAAAACATTGTTTTTTATTTGTATATTACTCCTACATGTTTTCAACTGTGAGACATTTCTGTCATTTTAAAGTGATGAAATTAGTGGATTTCCGTAAAAAAAAAATAGAAAACAACTATCCCAGTAACATTGAGAGTCAATGCCAGACAGGAGGCCAGTATTTCACAGGACACACTCACATCCGCAGCCACACACTGAGCCAATTTAGAGATGTCAATCAATCTAACATGCGCATCTTAGAAATAAGAAAGCAATTCAGAGTCCCAAGGAGTAAATCCATGTGAACCGCAGTAAGTTGATCCAAACACCTACAATAAGCCAATTTAGAGATGTCAATCAACTAAACACACATGGCTTTAGGATATAAGGGAAAAACAAATCACCCTAAAAAGCCCTTGTAGATATGGAAGTATCATGCAATTTCTATGCAAACAGGGCCAGTGCGGGAAACTGAACCTGGGCCTCTGGAGGTGTTAGCAGCATGAAATACTGCACCACTGCTTCACCAAATACTGAAAGCTAATGTATCAAAATGAATTGGGAATTGTAATACACCAAGAATCATAAGAAAATCTAATTAAAACTTCTGCTATAGATAATGATTGAAGTTAACAAAATAACCCCTTGAAATGCTCATACCTAGTGTAAACCATCTTGTTTCTTACAGATAACAGCTGAGCCTTTAGTACTGATGTCGGTTTATCTGTGTCAAGCAATCTGATTTTGCTAGTACAGATGATGGCTACTGAGATTGTATTTAGAATCGTCTAAAAGATTAGTCTATGTGTACTGAGTCTTTTATAAACATTATATATTTTACAGTATTGATTATGGATAATTGTTTTCTTGAACTATTGTGCTTTCTTTTTTGATTGCATAGTGCTACTTCTTGCTTGTCTCAGTCAGCATGTCAATTGATTGCAAGTATTTATCTTGTAATTTAGTTCTTTTCAGGGTTTATGTTATAGCAATCTCAAGTGTTTGATTAGTTGCCTTGTGTTTGTTGTCAAAGCTGCTATATAGGAGACTGACAGAATATGTAATCTGACTTAACCTAGTATTTATGGTAGAGTAACTTTACATCTGCAATCTTTTTTCCTTCTTGTTTGTATAATTAACTTGTATTACTGTATTACTGGATCTGCAACTGGATACTGCCATATTTCAGCAAGTACTTACCAGCAGTGTCCTCCATTCTGATCAATTCAGGCATTCAACAGCCCAGTGTATTAAGCCTCCTTCGGTACTCCTTGTTCACCTATGACTGTGCTGCCAGGCTCAACTCCAACTTCATCCTTAAGTTTCTTGATGATTCCATCATCATACTGTAATTCTGATCATCAGACGGCTTACAGAGAAACACAGTGATTCCAGGATGACAGTCTCACTCTTAAAACAGCAAACCCAAGGAATTGGTCATAAACTTTAACAAGCAAAAATGAAAGTATACTGATATCTGCATCGGGGAGATGCTTTAAAAAAGAACAGCAGCTTCAAAATGGATAGAGTTATCATCAGTGATGAGCTGAAGTGGGGATAGCATATATTGACTACTCCCAAAATACCCGCGCTTCGCAGCGGAGAAGTAGTGTGTTAAAGAAGTAATGAAAAAGAAAAGGAAACATTTTAAAAATAACGTAACATGATTGTCAATGTAATTGTTTTGTGACTGTTATGAGTGTTACTGTCATTAAGGATTTGATTATCATTATTTCTTTCAATCAGGTTCGTATTTGGAGGATGTGTTGTGTTGAAGTTACATTCCATGTTTGTTAACTGTTGTAAAGATAACAGGTTTCATTCATCGAAGTGTTCACTACCCAAATCGGTACTCGTGAATCTAAGATGTTTAACAGGCATTCCCGGTATTAGAGTTGTGGATTTGCCTGAGAATATTTAGTGGCAGCGTGTTTATGAACTTAATTTAAACTTAAGCTTTACACCTTGCTTTCCTATTGATATGTCTACAAAGGCTTGTTCAGCTTCAGAGGGTTGTTCCTTTCTTACTGCATCAATAAACAGCTCGTCTTCCTCTTTATCTGAGACATCACACACTGCATGCACGGGTTTACCTTTCCCAGTCCTGCAAACTTTAGCAAAGTGGTTCAATTTACCACATTTTTTACACTGTCTTTCTTTAGCTGGACATTGACTTTTTCCACCATGTGCTTTGTTTCCACAGTAGCTGCACTTATGAATATGCTTGTATGCGTCACTCACTTCATATTCTTTTGCTGCCTTCTCAATTGTGTAATGCGTTTTTTGTTCAGCGCTCTTTGGAGCTCTTGCTTGTTCTCTGCGTACTGCGTTCACAGTCAGTTCATGTGAGCCGCTCGGAGTACATTCATCGAAGGTTCTCAGCTCTGCTTGTGCTATCTCGTGCGATCTTGCGATGTCCACGGCTTTATTTAATGTTAGCTCAGACCCGGCACTTAAAAGTTTCTCTCGCACTTTTGCTGAGTTTGTGCTAAGCACTATTTTATCCCTGACCATCTCATCTTCGTTTGCATAAGCACAGTCCTTCACCAGTAATTTTAACTCCGTTACAAAGTGATCAAAAGTCTCGTTTATACCTTGCGTCTTCTCACTAAACTTGTATCTCGCGAATATCGTATTCGTCTTAGGCATGACAAACACCTTGTAGCGGCAGCGTGTCTATTGGATTGCTGCTGATGGACGGCCTTATATGGGCAGGCATTCAATTATGTGGGAGGCATGCGTATGTGGGACACAATATAGGAGGGCAGCCAACTACGTGGGAGGCGTAGTGATGGGTGAAGCAACTCCACCTCACACGGCGACTGAGCTGCAGGCTATGGCCGTATATATGTATGTAAGTAGGATTCAGTTATGACCGTTACGCGTAGAATTTTGAAATTAAACCTGCTTAACTTTTGTAAGTAAGCTGTAAGGAATGAGCCTGCCAAATTTCTGCCTTCTACCTACACGGGAAGTTGGAGAATTAGTGATGAGTGAATGAATGAGTGAGTGAGTGAGTCAGTCAGTCAGTCAGTCAGTGAGGGCTTTGCCTTTTATTAGTATAGATTGTCAAAAAGGCTCACCATGTCTTTATTTCTTTGGACATCAGAGGAAAACTAAAATTTCTCCATTGTCCTCATTAAAACTTATGGATGTACAATGGTGTCCATACACAGTGGTTCGTCATATCCTGGAATGGTATCCGCTAAGCTCAAAACTGTAAGGTGCTGTATAGTGGTGGTGAAGGTGCTATATATTACTGGCACACAAGATTATTAAAGACCTCAGCCATCCTGTACAACTCCTTTCCTCACCCTTTCATTCTTATACTCACAAACAGTAGAGGAGAATTAGGATTTCCATTACTAGACTTAGGGCATTTATCCACTGGTCATAAGGTTACTGAACAGACGCTTTTACTGATACAATATATGCATTCTGTATATTTACAGATGCATACACAAACCCTGCCATTGTGGATTTAAATCCTGGTACTGACACTGTTTGGCCAGGAGAATGTCACTTTACCTACCAGTGCTCCAGTTAGAAAAAAAACAACAAATGTGTCTCAAATGTTGTAATTCACCTTTGATAAAAAACATTAGTCAAATATTAATAATATTATTTAGGTCACTGGAGCTGCTTACTTTTGAACATGCAATGCACATTTGCCCCAAAGTAAAACATTCCTGCATTAGGTCAATTCCTGCTTTTCCTAGTGACTTGGCTTTTGTTGTTGGTCATTGCAAAACCCAATTTCACAGGGAAGTGTATTCTTTTGATTTGAAATGGGTAATCAATTTAAGTTTATATCATTATTATTATTGGATAATTATTATTTGTTTAAGTTGTTTACTCAAGTATCTCTTTTTTAGATAGATAGCACCCAGGTGAAATTTGGCTTTATACAGAAGCTCTTAAAATAAATAATTCAAAATGAAATTTAAAAAATGTAATAATAAAAATTTCTGACTTGGCAGTCACAGTTACAGTGAGGCATTATGCAGATATATTGCTTTTGGTAAAAGAGAAACCCCCGTTGACACATTTCTTGATACATTTCTGCTGAATGTTGGCTGAAAGGCCTCAGTGTTCGTGTGTCATGGAAAGGATGTTTAGCATTGTTCATAATGGCACTCCGTTATGTTTTAATTAAGGCGGGAAGGATGTCACTTCCAACATTAAAAGAATTCAGTCTCCTAAAGAAGAAGAGTATGCTCTGCCCTTTCTTATTTAGTTCCTCTGTGTTCTGAGACCTGTCCAACATGTCATTAATGTGGACCCCCAAGTACTTGTAGTACTGTATAACCTATACATCTACTCCCTGATTAGTTACAGGACATAAAGGCTCTTCTGTGCGGCAAAAGTCAATAACCAGTGCAATAACTTTGGCTTTGCTCATGTTAAACTTTAGACAATTCTCTTTGCACCAAGGAACAAATTTCTCCACCTGACTCTTATCCTTTGTCTCATCCCCTTTACAAATACACTTCATAAGTGTAGAATCACCTGAGAATGACTGCAAGTGACATGATCCAGTGTTATATTTATAGTCTGAGGTGTACAGAGTGAAGGGAGAAGGAGACAGGACTGTTCCTTATGGTGCTCCAGTGTTGCTCACATCCATATCAGAGTCACTGTCCTTGAGTCTCACAAACTGCCATCTGCCTGATAGGTAGTCCATTATCCAGGACACCATAGGCTCATCCACCTGCATATCTGTGAGTTTACCCCTTAAAAAGGAAGACTGAATGGTATTGAAAGCACTGGAGAAATAAAAAAAATACGGAATCCTAACAGTGCTGCCAGCATTGCCCACATGGGAATAAGCCTTGTGGAGCTGATGTGTGTTTTTCGTCAGTTTTATGGGGTCCCCCTTTAAAGTCCACAGATGCAAATGTATATGTAAACAGTTTTAGAGAGCAGGGATGAGGTGGGGCATCCCTGTTCAAAGTAAACAGACACACATGTAAATGTGTACAGTTTTGGAGATTGGGAGGTGAAGATCACCTTTCAAAGTCTGCAGATGCAAATAAATGTTACAATGGAGTAGCTCATGGGGGATCTGTTAAGTTTAAACTGACACTCATTGTGCTGCTCCGTTGTTTTCCCCATAATTATAATGTCATCCAAGTAGCACTGGACTCCTGATAAGCCTTTTAATATACTGTTCATTAGCCTCTGGAAGCAACTTGGCTCAAATGCAAATCATAAGGGACTCTTTTAAATCTGATTAAACCTTCATGATGTATAATTGTGATTGTTTTTTTGGTAATGTAAGTGCCGCTTTGAGCAGCTGTCCCTCTCTGACCCAATGTGAGTTAGCTTGTCTCTTGTCATTTCTTCCTCAAAGGTCTTAAAATCGTAGGTAGCCGCTAATTCATGTAATGCAGTGATGTATTGAATCAGCAACTTTCCTTGCTGCTGTCTCCTTTGGTGGAACAGGAATAGGCACAAAAAATTTCTTTAGAACCACTGCCACTTATTTGTGGATGTCTTCTTCCAAAGGTAGACTGTAAAATATTGTTTGACACTCCATTCCAAGGTTGTAGTCAAAAGTGTGCACATTCTGCTTTCTGACATCTTTTCTGCAGTAGCTTGAACATATTTCTCAAAATTACGAAACCACACCATAAATAGCATAGGCAGCTCACTAAGTGTCATGGAAAAAGGAGCAAGCGGGTTCATATTTGCCAACATGTTATGCAATTAAATACATAACTAGAGAATAATACAAGAATCTTTTATTTCTTCTTCTTTTTTCTGGCATTTACTGAAATAATCAACCATTGTTATGGCAAAAAGACAATATAGGAAGCACGTTCGAAAAGCCTTACTCTACGTTTTTCAAAGCAGCAGTCATCACAGGATCAGGATTAAGAGGCATAGTATATGTGATAGCCATTTTAACATGCTGCTGGTCAATAGAACAGGACCTGATGGCATTTTCAACTTGTGTGTCCATACTAGGCCACCAGTACAAGTCTCTGAGTCTTTAGTTGGTCCTTACAATACCTTAGTGTGTTTCATGTGCAAATTTTATTCGGTGGGACTGGATATCAAAGCGATTTTGACCCCCATTTACTCAACCATCAGCAACAGAAAGTTCCATCCATATATTATAGTAAAGCATGAATGACTAATGGCCTTTGCTGGGTTTAAGTCACAATGTATTAGTTCATATAGCTGAGCTTGTACATGACATGCTTGATGTGCTGCCTTAAAGTCAATTGAAGAGATGGTAGATATACCTGTTATAAGAGCTACTACCTCCATATCCTCCTCCTTTGATTGTCAGTGTGCACTGGAAGCCTTCATTGCTATCAGCAGTAACATTTTCAGATCAAGTATTGTATTTATTCACATAATTAAATGACAACAACCTTGCTGACCATCTGGCGACTCGCATTCCTAATCTGTCCAACCCTTTTGATGACAGCAAGTGGTGAAAGGGATGTGATCAGCAATATTAATTTTTGGCTCCAGAAGAAAGTTCTCCATTTCATCTTAACTTTATCAAAACTCCTTTGCACATCCTCAGTCCTGTTAAATGTCCAGTCCTCCTCTCCAAATTCTATTCCACACTTCCAGACCCTTCTTCTCCTTCCCATGCTTTCGCCCACACATAACAGCTTTAAAGGCTAATAGGCTAGTTGGTTTGTAATTGTAATTGAGTTAACACAACTGAAACATGTTAATCTGTTCAATAAAGCAAATAAATGATATTTTCTTACATTGAAAGGTACCAGGGTTTCTAATGTTCAAAAATGTCCAAAATGAAACAGCTCTTTTAAGAAACATGTTTGCCTATTGTTCATCTATGAGATAAAGGATATTCCAGGTGAAAGATTGGCAAGAAAATGAAGATTCTGTGCAAAGTTGTCCACTTGAGAGAAGAGGGCAAACTGGATCTAAATAGGACAGAAACTGAAGAGGGTGGCCTTGATGCACAACGACAGAAGAGGATAAGGTGTGTAGTATGAGAAGCAGGTTCTCAGATGGCTTCTTCTTTAAATAGTTAACACCAAATACCAGTTTTAATCTGCAACAGAGAAAAGAAAAGGTTAAAATGGGCAAAAGAAAAGAGACATTGCATGCTGGATTTTTGGATGAATCCAAACATTTGCTTATTTTAACTTTTGATTTTTATTTACTGATTTCAGATACAACTTTTATTTTGTGACTCTGTCTATAAGGCCAAAATCTTGGAGTCGTAATTTCACCTGCCAAGTAGTTCAGTTCAGTCCAGGAGAAGGTCAGTACACAAAGAATTCAGCTGCAAGTTGTTTTACAGGCAGGGGAATAGACTGTTATTCTGATTTGCCGGGGCAAGCCAGCTTTCCCACCAAGTTTTTTTCATTTTGGATATGGAGAGAGAAAGCAGGCTAAGCATTTTTATTACTTAAGGGCCACATGACCTCATTAAAAAGAGAATTTTCTGTTCTGAAGGGTCTTGTGTAAGGTATATACCATGTGTTCATTTTTATTTTCTGAAAATGTTTTTCTTTGTTTTTCATCTTAATTAATTATTGCAGTATTTGTGTGCATTTACTATTATATTTTCTCTAAGGACAATTTTTTTTTAAATGCAACGTTTTACTTTTTATATCAACTGTGTCTGTCTCCCTTATTGCCCCAGTGACTCTTGGTCTTGATATATAATGTCCCCTGCAAGATCCTAAAGTATGGACATTGGGGTATGACAGGTCACACCAAAATATAGCTTGGTGGTACCTATTATAGATTGGATAAATACTGAAATTCATTAAGCGCCTTGAGCATGGGAAATGTGCAATATAAATAAAATGTATAATAATAATAATAATAATTATTATTATTATTATTATTGTTATTATCATTACTATTATTAAACTTAGAAATCTGATCTGTAATTTTAAGATTCTATTCATTATTGGACTTGACTCCATAAATATGGCTGCAAAGTGAGGATTTAGTCTGAACAGAATGCTCTTCCATTACAATGTACCCACAAACACAGCCAGAAACTCACACTTGACAATTTACACTCACACTCACTTGAATGAACAATATGCTGAAGTTGATGTGGTAAGGTTTCTCATGTTGGCCCATTGAACAACTCATGTAACACAGATATCTTTGAGATGTCTGGAGAAAACTGAACACTAGTGTAGTAACGTTCACAGAAATATTGACTCCAGTTTTCGGGGGCTTTGAGGCTGGAATAACAACCAGAGTGCCAAAAATAAACATAATACCATAACATACCATTTTTTGCAGCCCCACTTAATCCTGAGCATGGTCACAGAGTGGCTGTAGCCTATCCCAGGAAGCATAGGGTGCAAGGCAGGTACAAAGCCCTGGATAGGGTGCCAGTTTGTGTGTTCAAACTGCGACAAACACACACACAAACCCAATACACCTAAACTTCATGTCTTTGGACGTTGAAAGGAAATCAGAGCACCTGGAGGAAACTCATCCAGACACGGGGAGAACATGCAAACTCCACGCAGAAAGGACTGTGAACCCCGGTCTCACAAAGCATGTAAATAATTGGCAGTAAAGCCACAATTTGTAATTTATACCAATTTATTATGTACAGTCCCTCACAAAAAATTCTAAAAGAGGCATCTGTCTATACCGTATGTCACTATTAATAGGTGCACATGCCAATAAAGCTGAACATAGCTTGTTTTGGGCAACCTTTGGTGCTGCAGGGAAATTACTGTAACGATCGCCAAAACAGGAGAGACTCCGACAGACAGATGCCATGAAGAATGACCAGTTTTAGCCCTCAGACAATCAGGCTAATGTATTGTTTTACGTGGCTTTGTGTTGTCTCTATTTGTGAAAGGTGTTTCTCCTTGCATTAGGTGTTTTGTTTTAGTGGCGCTATAAAATGCATTTTACAGTTACAGTTTATGATTTGCATACATATTTCATGGTATTCTTTGGTCAGTGCATATTTGTCATCTCTATCTTCTCCCACCCACACACCAAGCACAATTTAGAATCGCCAATGCACCTAACCTGCATGTCTTTGGACTGTGGGAGGAAACCGGATCACCCGGAGGAAACCCACGCAGATATGGGGAGAACATGCAAACTCCACGCAGGAAGGACCCGGGAAGCAAACTCGGGTCTCCTAACTGCGAGGCAGCAGCGCTACCACCGAGCCACCATGCCGCCCTAATAAAAATATTAATGGTTTAAATTTCAAAAATATAAAAACTCTTGAAAAGTTGGCCTATACAGATGTGTAAAGGCATCCCATTTATTGTGCATGTTTTCATTTACATCAAAGTCCTGGTGTAAACCTAGCTTTAAAAAAAACACATTTCTTAGCAGGGACTGTGCACCTGCTTCTCTGGTCCCAATGTTATTTGTTTGTTGAAGTGAGACAAATAAAACGGCTGCAGTTTTAAATTGCTTTTGGGAGGGAGCCATCACTCACAGACATGTTGACAAGAATGCGACCTGTAAATTATAAGCCTGACCTTTTTTCTTTGGGTAATTGATGTGGTGTTTGGTGGTCATGATGGAGGAAAACACACTGTGACTCGATCATGTCTGTGTGGCTTGGGGTTTATTATCAGGGTGAATGAAATCATTGTTTGACAAAGAGGAGGCAGAAAAGTAGTTAAAATTTGCATTTACTTCAAGGTAGAGGGACTGCAGCTCAGTGATTTATAAAGTTATCAGTCACTATACTTTTGCTCTGTTTAGCATGCCTGTGGTTTTATAGAAAATATTATACCATTTTTATATTTTGAGTAAATGACAAGTTCAGTCAATTCTCACTAATCATGGTGGTGGAAGACTGATGGTGTGTTGTATGTTGATTAGCACTTGTAAGGAAGAATATTACTCGACTCTGCACATGTGGCAGTAATGACCCTCTAATGACCCTGTTTCTTCCCAGATTGGAACTAAAGTTACATTCTTATGCCTCTTGCATGCCAGGCTGAGTTATGACTCCAAATTAGCCTGGCATGACTGGCATCCAAATCCAGGGTTGGTTCCTGGCTTGATTTCCAAACTGCATTGGAGTGCAGTGCATTTATTTCCACTAAACATAGTGTTACATGGCTTAGCCACAGAGCTATGGTTTTGTCTGTTCACATCACATTCTTCCAGGTCTTTTGGAAACCTTTAGTATGCAACAAAGATTATTTTGGCATGCTATTGTTTCCTCTGTGGTGTCCTTCCATGAGGACTATTCTTGTTCACTCTGTACATAGGGTGTACACTTCACAAGAATTCACAATCCCTCCTAATCCACTAACAGCTGTGTTTGGTGTTCTCCCAGATGGACTTAAAGTGGAGAAGGACAAACAGTGATTGCCTTTACTACACTATTGGCACATAGACTTATGTTGCTCAACTGGAAGAATCCTAACTCACCTCTTTTAAGTCAGTGAGTAACTGATGTATAATATTTGAAATTGGAAAAAAATCTAATTCTCACTTAGACGACCTGTACAAAACTTTTTAAAAACTTGGCAGGATCTAATCAATATTTTAGAATAATCATTTATATTGGGGAAAAAGACTCCTTTATCTCTTTACTACTCACAAAAGTTCTACTCTTTCTGTTGGCCTTTCTCTTTCTCATGGGTGGGAGTTGAATTGAATTTAGTTTTGTTAAGTTTGACTTGATTGTATAGAATGTTACATGCTTTAATTAAATTCAATAAAGGTTAAAAAATATAATTCCACATCAGTGGAGTTTCTGGAAAGAACAACAGCAACAGTTTTCTTTAGCACGTGTTCATACAAACAATGTAGCTCAAAGTGCTTTACAAGATGTCAAAGAGAAAGTTACAAGAAAAGAGAAATAAATAATACTAGGAAATAATATTAAAGAATAAGTAACAAAGAAAGAAGAAAAAACAAAATGCAATATTCAAAAACAGATAAATATCAAGTAGGAGAGTAGTGTATTTTTATACAATGATGTAAGTCTAATGATGGGTCCAGTTGTAAGGTCAAAAACTCCATTAAGGTAGAGAAAATATAAGCAAAATCTTCAAGGGTTCAAAGGGTGAGGGGACGGGCAAAAGACTGCCTAGAACCCACTGGCCATTCCATTAACATAAATGTTCTTAATTCATTCCTCGTTGTTTCCAGGCTTCATATGAGAGGATCTGAATAAAAGTGAATGCTAAAATGAAAGTTAAATGAAAGTTTTAAAGGGGCACATACAAGAATTGTTCTGTATTTGTGCAGTCTTCTCTAACGTCTACTTGAACTTGCCCAGTGAATAATGTCTGTCCTTCATTTGCTAATTACTAGAGAGACATGCAATTTACACACAATCCACCTCACAAAAAATGGGATGCTGGTGTCTAGTATAGCTCGAATACCCTCAGACATTATCATTATCTGACAAACTACAGCAATATAGATTACATTTTTTTCTAAATTTAGATCCTTGAAACTACAAACTGCCAGCAAAATCCATAGGCTACGTACTGCCCAAACTGAAAGAGCAACAGTTCAAGTTTAGGATTATTTGGCTTTGAGATGAAAAGGACAAGCTGCAATAACATGGAAATAATATAAAGACTAATTACTGTACATGAACTGCACACCACGAATTGCAAGCTGCACATGCTTTAGTGTCATCAACTACCATGTGTTCAGGTGTTGGATGGCAAACAAACTACTGCAAAAATGATTTTCTACATACATGCCTGTTTTTAATGCATCAGGAAACAGGCAAATCACACTGCTGGCGTTTTTTCCACAAAGTGGAACAAGCACATGTAGGCTACCTTGGCGGCTTTTTCAGAATTTGCATGGTCCTCCTGGATGGTGGGTGAAAATCAAGATGCAGCGTAATGGTTGGTGAATAATGTATTACTAATATTGATCTCCTTTCTTTTTTTACTTTTTGAATCTCTTCACCGGCATCTGATGGATTTACTTAACTGGGAAAAGCTTGAACTGGATATGTAAACACGTGAAAAATGAAAACAAAAACTCAGTTGTGACTTCAATGATGGGTAAAGACCTTCAAATTCCTCCTGTGTACTATAGCAAATATAAAACTACTGAGCATTGCGGGCAATAAGAATGCTGTGGGAAAAAAAATGATCAAATGTTTGATAATTTATATAATTCTAATTTTTCCCCTTGGAACAAATAAAGTAGCATCTATCTATCTATCTACTATCTATCTATTTATCTATCCATCCTCTTCCGCTTATCTGGGGTCGGGTCGTGGGGGCAGTAGCTTAAGCAGAGAGGCCCAGACTTCCCTCTCCCCAGCCACTTCTTCCAGCTCTTCTGGGAGAATCCCAAGGCGTTCCCAGGCCAGCCAGTCAGCCGCCTCAACAATAGAGGCACAGAACATGGCCCATTCGGACTCAATATCCCCCACCTCCCTTGGGACGTGGTCGAAGTTCTGCCGAAGGTGGGAGTTGAAGCTGCTTCTGACAGGGGACTCTGCTAGCCGTTCCCAGCAGACCCTCACAACACGTTTGGGCCTACCAGGTCTGACCGGCATCCTCCCCCACCATCGAAGCCAACTCACCACCAGGTGGTGATCAGTTGACAGCTCCGCCCCTCTCTTCACCCGAGTGTCCAAGACATATGGCCGCAAGTCCGACGACACGACCACAAAGTCGATCATCGAACTGAGGCCTAGGGTGTCCTGGTGCCAAGTGCAAATATGAACACCCTTATGCTTGAACATACGCACAAACAACAGTCAGGACTCTTCCTCCCACCTGAAGACGGAGGGAGGCCACCCTCTCGTCCACTGGGGTAAACCCCAATGCACAGGCTCCAAGTCGGGGGGCAATAAGTATGCCCACACCTGCTCGGCGCCTCTAACTGGGGGCAACTCCAGTGTGGTAGAGAGTCCAGCCCCTCTCAAGGAGATTGGTTCCAGAGTCCAAGCTGTGCGTCGAGGTGAGTCCAACTATATCTAGCCGGAACCTCTCTACCTTGCGCACTAGCTCAGGCTCCTTCCCCTTCAGAGAGGTGACATTCCACTCCCCAAGAGCCATTTTCTGTAGCCGAAGATAAGACCGCCAAGGTCCCCGCCTTCGGCCACCACCCAGTTCACACTGCAACCAACCCCCTTGGCCCCTCCCATAGGTGGTGAGCCCATGGGGAGGAGGACCCACGTTACCTCTTCGGGCTGTGCCCGGCCGACCCCATGGGTGCAGGCCTGGCCACCAGGCGCTCGCCATCGAGCCCCACCTCCAGGCCTGGCTCCAGAGGGGGGCCTCGGTGACCCGCGTCCGGGCAAGGGAAAACGTTGTCCAGTGTTTTTGTTCTTCATTTGAGGTTTGTTGAAGATCTATCTATCTTTTGTTTGTTTTGTTTGTTGAAGATCTAGATCTATCTATCTATCTATCTATCTATCTATCTATCTATCTGTTGTTATGCATGCATGTCTGAGAAACACCGTCCAAGCTCTTCCCAGGTATGTAATACCACCCCGGCCTGAGAGGGGTCGCTGCCATTAACAGCCATTTCTTCCTTCACAGCCCAGAGAAAATGCCCAGTGAGGGCAATTGACCCCACCCCTTCTGCTCCTGGAGCTTCAAAAGGACGAGTGCCCAGAAGGAGGTGTCCTTGACCAAGGAGATGATCCAGTGATAGCAGCTCCTAACAAGAGTGTGCTTTACCAGCAGAGGCCTAACAAATGAAGGCAACTTGACTATGTGGCATTTGTTTTGCTATAGTATTAATGCCATCATGCAATATGTTTGTTTTAAGAACAGTTACTTTTTATTAACCATTCTTCCCTTGACTACCACACTATCTATCTATCTATCTATCTATCTATCTATCTATCTATCTATCTA
>JANRMT010062791.1:235577186-235610309 GCA_026402145.1 Polypterus bichir lapradei | reverse complement strand
CTATCTATCTATCTATCTATCTATCTATCTATCTATCTATCTATCTAAATATCTTGAAAAGGTATTGGCAAAAGATAGGGGAAGACTTTTAAGTGACCCCGACAATAAAAGAGGTAATGTCTCTGCTAATATTGACACTGGCATGACCAGACTTACAATTTCATTTTATTTTTTTTCCAACTGTTCCTTGGCCTCTAAATATTATTTAATACAGTGTATTTTAAGGGACTTTGAAGGTTAGCAAATATTTTTGGAATATTTATTTTTTGTTCCCATGTGTTTTTATTTTACCAGTATAAAATATGAATCACTTTCTCCAGCAGAGCTTTTTTCTTTTTCTTGTTGGTGCCAACATACTGCGATTTTTTAATTGATGGTTGCTATGCTCTTGATAGGCTTGATGAGTGTAATTGTGCAATGCACAATGCATTTATACAGTTCCTGGTCACCCAAGATTTGGTTTCACAAACAAATAACCTTAAGCGTCTTTCTTTATGTTAGTTTCGAATTTACTGGTTACAACTGTACAGGTATATTCTGCCCTGTGACTATTACATGTCACTTTTTTTTGGCCCTAGTTACATGTACAGTACGTTGTTTTTTTGGATTATGATTTCCTATTCTATTCTTTGAGCATGATTCTGGATACTCGTCATGACCTTTGTTAATTTAAATTACGTCTTCCTGGTTATGACTGCTTGCTTGAATTCTGACCCGTCAGTATCATCTCCTGATTCCATTGTCTTTCATAAAACTGCTCACAATTTGTGCAAGCAGTCCAGACACCTATCGCAATGCCATAAAGATGAAATACTAGAAAGATACAAGTTGACATTTTATTTTATTTGATTGAGAAATTAAATGGCATTACAAACCAAATACATGTCATGTGTATGTTAGAACCCCTCCTTGAACTGTCACCTTATCATGGTGGAGGGGTTTGCATGTCCCAATGATCTTAGGAGCTATGTTGTCCGGGGCTTTATGCCCCTGGTAGGGCCACCCAAGGCAAACTGGTCCTAGGTGAGGGATGAGACAAAGAGCGGTTCAACAAACCTCCGATGAAGAGCAAAAACTCTGGACAACGTTTTCCCTTGCCTGGACGCAGGTCACCGGGGCCCCCCTCTGGAGCCAGGCCTGGAGTTGGGGCTCGATGGCGAGCGCCTGGTGGCCGGGCCTGCACCCATGGGGTTCGGCCGGGCACAGCCCGAAGAGGTAACGTGGGTCCTCCTCCCCATTGGCTCACCACCTATGGGAGGGGCCAAGGGGGTTGGGTGCAGTGTGAGCTGGATGGTGGCCGAAGGTGGGGACCTTGGCGGTCTGATCCTCGGCAACAGAAACTGGCTCTTGGGGTGTGGAATGTCACCTCTCTGAAGGGGAAGGAGCCTGAGCTAGCGCGCGAGGTCAAGAGGTTCCGGCTAGATATAGTTGGACTCACCTCGACGCACAGCTTGGACTCTGGAACCAATCTCCTTGAGAGGGGCTGGACTCTCTACCACTCTGGAGTTGCCCCCGGTGAGAGGCGCCGAGCAGGTGTGGGCATACTTATTGCCCCCTGACTTGGAGCCTGTACATTGGGGTTTACCCCGGTGGACGAGAGGGTGGCCTCCCTCCGCCTTCGGGTGGGGGGAAAGGGTCCTGACTGTTGTTTGTGCGTATGCGCCGAACAGAAGTTTGGAGTATCCACCTTTTTTGGAGTCTCTGGAGGGGGTGCTAGAGGGCATACCTTCTGGGGATTCCCTCGTTCTGCTGGGAGACTTCAATGCTGACGTGGGCAATGACAGTGAGACCTGGAAGGGCGTGATTGGGAGGAATGGCCCCCCCGATCTGAACCTGAGCGGTGTTTTGTTATTGGACTTCTGTGCTCGTCATGGATTGTCCATAATGAACACCATGTTCAAGCATAAGGGTGTTCATATGTGCACTTGGCACCAGGACACCCTAGGCCTCAGTTCGATGATCGACTTTGTGGTCGTGTCATCGGACTTGCGGCCATATGTCTTGGACACTCGGGTGAAGAGAGAGGCGGAGCTGTCAACTGATCACCACCTGGTGGTGAGTTGGCTTCGATTGTTGGGGAGGATGCCGGTCAGGCCTGGTAGGCCCCTGTCAGAAGTAGCTTCAACTCCCACCTTCGGCAGAACTTCGACCACGTCCCGAGGGAGGTGGGGGACATTGAGTCCGAATGGGCCATGTTCCGTGCCTCTATTGTTGAGGCGGCTGACCGGAGCTGTGGCCGTAAGGTGGTTGGTGCCTGTCGTGGTGGCAATCCCCGAACCTGTTGGTGGACACCGGCGGTGAGGGATGCCGTCAAGCTGAAGAAGGAGTCCTATAGGACCTTTTTGTCCTATGGGCCTCTGGAGGCAGCTGATAGGTACCGGCAGGCCAAGCGGAATGCGCCTTTGGTTGTTGCTGAGGCAAAAACTCGGGCATGGGAGGAGTTTGGAGAGGCCATGGAGAACGACTTTCGGATGGCTTCGAGGAGATTCTGGTCCACCGTCCGGCATCTCAGGAGGGGGAACCAGTGCAGTGTCAACACCGTATATGGTGGGGATGGTGCGCTGCTGACGAGCGGACATTTTCAGCCCTAAAGCGAATTAAAACTTATGCCAGAAATACGACAGGGCAGGTTCGACTTTCAGCATTAGCTTCGAGGGCGATAGAAAGGGACTTTTTGATGGAACTGAAGCGCACGGATAATCTGTACGACAGAGTAATTGAACTGTTTTTGAGGAAAGAGAGGAGGATGGATTTTGTTTACAAATAATCCGAATTTTTGGTGAGTAAAATGTTGCGATTTTCCTAAATAATATTGCAAGTTTATGAGTTATTATTGATGTTTTTTATGTGTGTCGCGGCTGTAGCTGCAGTAGAAAGGAACTTGTTCACCCCTGGTTTGTCTATTCAATAAAGGCATTTATTGTGGCTATAGGAGTTATCTATCTGCGATGCAGCGGCTCTTTATACTGTATTTTTGCATATTAAGATGGTTTTTATAACCATAAATTAGTTTTTGAGGGGCGGGTTGATTCAGACGGAGCACTACTGAAGGCCTAGGTGTGAAATGCAATGTGAACATTACAACCCGAAAATAAACGAAACTGTAGAGAGGTTCAGATTATACTTCTCCCAGTGTGTCTCTCTAAATCCTTCGTCCTTATTACAAAGTCTTCCTTGCTTTACCGCTGGCTGCTTCTTTCCATTCACCTTCCTAGCTCTTTATTTAAACAGTTTTCCTTCTCACTTTTCCGCTCCTTCGCTGTCTTCTCCCTTTTCGTTCAAAATATGTGCCTCCTTGCCTTTTTACAGTCGGCTCCCGTTACGTCACACCATGGTATGTTTAGCACAAGTTAATACCGGGAGTGCCTGTTAAACATCTGACATTCACGAGTAGCGATTTGCGTAGTGAACACTTCGATGAATGAAACCTGTTATCTTTACAGCGGTTGACAAACACGGAATGTAACTTCAAAACAACACGTACTCCAAATACGATCCTAATTGAAAGAAATAATGATAATCAAATCCTTGATGACAGCAACACTCATAACAGTGACAAAACAATTATATTGACAATCAGGTTATGTTATTTTTAAAATGTTTCCTTTTCTTTTTCATAACTTCTTTAACACACTACTTCTCCGCTGCGAAGCGCGGGTATTTTGCTATATATATATATATATATATATATATATATATATCCCGATCTACATACTGTGAAATAAACGAACCACACCCCGTGGTGTTAGCCGACTTGCTGACCAACCACAAGTGTTACCTGGTAGGTAACCACCTATACAATCAGATCGTGATTCAGACTATGAATGCCTTGAATGTAATTACCCCGATCTACATACTGTCAAATAAACGAACCACATGCCGTGGCGCAACGTAAGAGGCTTCTCCGCTGACGCCCGAGGTTCGATTCCCAAGAGGCAGTGCAGTGAGTGTGTACGCCTGATGAGCCCAGAATTAGGGCGAAACACGTGTCGCGTATTCTTTTGCATTATTTGACAGTAAAAACTAGTTCAACCATTCTATGATCTGCTTCTCGCAACTGAAAGAGGCCACCGTGGCAGACATTAGTCGACTTGCTGACCAACCACAAGTGTTACCTGGTAGGTAACCACCTATACAATCGGATCGTGATTCAGACTATGAATGCCTTGAATGTAATTACCCCGATCTACATACTGTCAAATAAACGAACCACACGCCGTGGCGCAACGTAAGAGGCTTCGCCACTGACGCCCGAGGTTCGATTCCCAAGAGGGAGTGCAGTGAATGTGTACGTCTGATGAGACCAGAATTAGGGCGAAACACGTGTCGCATACTCTTTGCATTATTTGACAGTAAAAACTATTTCAACCATATATATGTGTGTATATATGTATATACAGTATATGTGTGTATGTATATATGTAGATATGTATGTATATGTGTATATGTATATATATGTTTATATGTGTGTGTATGTATATATATATATATGTATGTATGTATACGAGATTGTCACAGATGTACGGGGACACTGCCCGGCTGGGACGCCTGGACAGTCCCCAACTAGGACAATACTTCTCCTCGGCCACGAGAGGGCAGCCGCCCGGGTCTATTTGGGGGCCACAAAGACGGAGCTGGGATGTCCGTGAGAGGACGTGGCCACCGCCAGGGGGCACCGGACAGTTGGAGAATCCTGGATGGCAGCACTTCCGCCACACCAGGAAGTGCTGCCGGAAATAATTCCAAGAAGACCCGGAGTGCTTCCAGGTGCTTTCCTGACACTTCCGCCACATCAGGAAGTGACATCAAGGAGAGCACCTGGGGCTCATCCGGGTCAGGATAAAAGGGGCCGCCTCCTTCCAGACAATGAGCCAGAGTTGGGAGGAAGGAGACGAAGCTTGTGAGGAGGAGGAAGGAGGTCAAGAGAGAGAGAGAGAGAGAGAGAGAGAGAGAGAAAGAAAGAAAAAAGTAGAAGAAGAAGAAAGGAAAGAGAGTTGCTGAGAGAAGGCATTGTGGTTGCAGTGGAAAAAATAAATAAACAAGAGTGTTTTGGACATCCTGGTGTCGGTCTGTCTGTGTCTGGGGGTACGGTTTCCACAATATATGTTTATATGTGTTTGTGTGTGTGTGTGTGTGTGTATATATATATATATATATATGACAGCAACACTCATAACAGTGACAAAACAATTACATTGACAATCATGTTACGTTATTTTTAAAATGTTTCCTTTTCTTTTTCATTAATTCTTTAACACACTACTTCTCCGCTGCAAAGCGTGGGTATTTTGCTAGTTGACAATAAGAAAAAGTAATTTATTGATTGCTCATTCCATGGACATTTGAGCATAACTCTGAGCAAATAAAGAAATGTTCTGCATTCTAATCTGGGCTCCATTGTTGTTTTTTCCACAACAAACAGAGATTTCTTGAAGAGACAAAGATTGGAGATATTGAGGAACAGAACCATTCAGAGAACCATAAGTCAAAGCAAAAGTTGTAAACTGGATCCTTGGAGCAACAGGAAGCCAGTGAAAAGAATAAAACAAAGAAGTATTAGAAGGAACAGAGAACACCAGTTGAGCAGCTGCCTTCTGGAGTAGCTAGAGAGCTTAGATAGCAATTGAAGGAAGCCCTGCTAGGAAAGAGTTGTAAAAATCCAGCTAAGAGAAAACTGTTGCCTAAAAAAGGAGCTGTGTTATGTGGCATAATTAGTGGAGAATGGTCAGATCCTCTAAATAGAGGAATGTCTTGTTTTCAATTTATTGAGCTCAAAATTAACCTTAATACACATAAAGCCTCACCTTACTCAATTCATAGAACAATGCCAACAAAAGGCCTATATTAAAATCAATCCTCACATATATTAAAACATCATCAGGTAAACAGGAAAGACAGCAAGGCTTAGCACTCTTATTTTAGAACAAAATTTAGAATTTTTACAACAACTGGAGTGGTAGCACTGCAGCCTTGCAGCAAGGAGACCTGGGTTCGCTTCCCGGGTCCTCCCTGCATGGAGTTTGCATGTTCTCCCCGTGTCTGCATGGGTTTCCTCCGGGTGCTCCGGTTTCCTCCCACAGTCCAAAGACATGCAGGTTAGGTGCATTACCGATCCTAAATTGTCCCTAATGTGTGCTTGGTGTGTGTGTGTGTGTGTGCCTTGCGGTGGGTTGGCACCCTGCCTGGGGTTTGTTCCTGCTTTGGGCCCTGTGCTGGCTGGGACTGGATCCAGCAGACCACCATGACCCTGTATTAGGATATAGCAGGTTGGATAATGGATGGATGGATTGATGGAAGATATTGATTTCACATTGTATTTGCAAGGGAGGGTGAGGATTGAGCAAAATAATTTGACAATATAGTGTAGAAAATTCACAGTGGGCTTATTGTTTCACCAGTAACAGCGCACTGCATGATAACATGCAGTGAATACACTTGGCTTGAGCATTAATAGTTTTCATACTCTTTCTCTGTACATTTAGCATTTGTTTGCTCAGAGATTGATGCACTTGCTGCTTCCTGAGGAGCTCTTCTTTTCTCCACTCTAGCAGCACGCTTCTTCTCTTCTTTCGTCGGAATCTTTTCGCGTTAAAACTAAGTCAGTGTTTGCATTGCAATTACTTAGTATGTTTTCCTTAATTTTTCACTTTAACTGGCACTTAAGTGTTCAATCTGTCTCAAGAATGATTTAAGATATGAAGAAGTAGGGGAAGTGATGGCGAAGGTGGTAGGGAATGAGAACGGCACCCATATGCATGCGCCACCCTGCTGGCCGCTGCCGAGAGTTGATTCTACAATAAAATAAAAATAAAAAGAGGAATAACCTTGGAGGTCAATCATCACCCCGAAAGCGAATAGTAGACGTCACGTAGTATATGTGTGCCAAATTTCAGGTCAATAGGTCAAACGGTTTGCAAGCTACAGGTGATTTAAAATCCTGGACAGACAAACGGACAGCCATGGTAGCGTATTATATAAGAAGATATTTATACCTGGTATTACTCCCAATAATGCCATTAAAAAATAAAGTAGCTGTTAGTCCAACAATATCTGACAAACCAATGAAAAATTTTTCCCAGATCGGTCTTAATTTAGAAAAACTCCAAAAATGTATGACCTAATGAGATCAACGTTTGATGGCATTATTCACACTTAGGGACAAGTCCCTGATATAGTTTGAATAGGTTTAATCTGGATAAATGTAAGTGATGCAAAATCATAAGTGGAAATATCCCACACTTTGTACAGATTAATTTTATATTAAAAATGATTGAACTCCATTTCTTGCCTGTAACTTTGACTGGCATGTTCCTTTCCCATCATTGTCTGAGTCTGAGTTGCACTGTTAAATCAGTCAATAAAATCTAGAAATACTGCTGATATTCTCCTCAGTGTTGGTTAAAATGTGCTCAAGTGTAAGTACAGATGAAGGATTAGGAAAGTTGATTTGTTTCATTTTGGCAAAGTTTTTAACTTGTGAATAAAAGAAATTGTCTCTTGCAGGCTTCCATATTTAAAAAAAAACATTGACAATACAGAGGTCTCTGAAGGTCAGGATACTTAATAACTGCTCTGAAGTGAATACTGTATAGTTTAAAAAGAACAAAATATATAATTATCATGCACTGGGACAGCAGAAAGGATTTCCTCCATTGGTTCTATTTTCTGAGAAAGTGAGGATCAACTAGATTGTTAGTAAATCAACAATATTAATTGATGACAGGAGCACAGAGCAAAGCATATAGAATGAAATCTGATCAAGATTTTCTTTCCAAGGTAATCCAAGTAGTTCCGTTATCTTCCAAAGTCTCAAAGTTTTCAATTTTGCAGATCTAGTAGCAAAACAGCAAATTTAGCAATGTCATGGCATCCTCTCCTTTAGATCTTTGCAATAACTTTTTTTTAATATGTGTTTTTTTATATTCCACATGAATGAAATTACAGTTGGACCTAGCTTTTCAAAATAAAATATTATGGAAATATTCTGAAAGAAAAAGAAGAGTTTTCAAAAGCATATTCATTTTTCAAAGGTTAGTTTTCCTGCCTGAAGCGCTGACCATCATGTTGCAAAGGTTACATTTAAATAAATGTTTTACCTTTTACTCTGAAGCAGAAACAAATGTATCAAACAGGGACAAAAGTCATGTCATACTTATAGACTGGTTGGAAGAATGCAGTCCATTTTTACTTTAGGGCTATAGCAATTGTGCATGAACCCCAGTATCAAGTTGATAAGGACACATTTAACTGTTTAGAAAAGCCCATGCTTCTTGGGAACTCAAGGATAATAGAGCAATAACAACTTTATTCTGCTTTAGAGCAGCTTAGCTTGAAGTCCTTTTTGCTTTGTGACATTTGAAGTGAAATCTGTCAAAATAAATATTCTTTCTCTGCCATAATGTCTGCTAAGTTCTCTTGCTATACACACAGCCGTCAGATCTTATGGTCAAGTAGGATGTTCAATGGATAATTTACAAGGATTGTCTGTTGCAATCTCCCCATCTTTGGACGAGTAGAGAACACCTTGTTGCCCAGCTACTCAGCAAAACCTTATTAAAAATGGAAATGGGGTAGGCACCTTTAATTGCAGTAGGTTAATAGTACATGAATTATGACTTCAGCTCTACCTCTTAAGGTTAAATAATTTAATTAATTATTATGTTGTCAAAGCTAGCAGGACACATTTCATCCCCATCTCCTGAAGTCAAGCATGACAGTCCTTGGTCAACTTCTCCATAATGTTAACTTGGATTAGATGACATGAAGGCAAGAACAGGGTACATTTCCTTCACCATTTCATGTTCCTAACTCCTCAGGTAGTCATATATGATTAATGAGTATGCATGAGTGGTTACTCCTAGGAATCAATTGATGGAAATGACAGTAGGGAGCTAAAAAATAATTTAAAATATGTCCCCCTGACCTGTCAGAGAGCAGAGATGGTCCTGTTGTGGTATATGTAGACCCTACAGTTATTGATTAGTCATTGGCATATTGGCTGGGGTTGCCTTCTTAATTTAAGAGGTGAGGCTAAGGTTTGCAGAAACACCTGGAGCCACAATGACAACAAAGGGTTTTCATGGCACAAGGATTTTATGGATTACCTCTGAAGTCACCCACACATAGAGCTTAAAACTACCTGTGACATCCTGTGTAGTGGCAAGGTTGGCACTAAACTTGTAGTTTAGGACTGACTGGGATCAGTCTTGAGAGCTGTCGGACATGCAAACACAGTCACAAGAAGATGGTATTTCAAAACAATAGTTGGTTTTATTTACAGGTGCACACAAAAAAAAAAACACAAAAAGCAAATTCCTAATCAAAAAATAGTGAAAATTATTTACACTGAATTACCAGTCCCAAAAACGAAAAATAATCAAAGACAAAAATTTTGTATATACACAAAAACAGAAGTCTTCCTAAATAAAGAAAATGTGCTCAGGAAGAAACTACACAAAACACAGTCCTATGTGTTCACAAAAGTATTTCCTCTATATAAATACCTTCACCAAAGCTAAACTATAACTTGGAGATATCTATACTTGCATATAAAAGAAAATATGTACAAATAAGGCACAAGCTGCTGTGTTTGGTGTACTGTAGGATGAGCTATACCAACCACACTCTCCTTCTGATTGAATCTGAGGATGTCCCCTATAGGCAGGAAGTGCCTTTTATATTGGGGAACAAATCATACAGCCAATCCTGCGTCACGCCGGATCTTTCACCTTTCACGGTGGGCGCCAGTGCATTTTGTGTATGTGCTATGCTCAACCTCTGCAAGGCGTGTATTAAATGGCCTTGTGTGCACATGAACGAGTGTGCACGAGCACAAGCATGAACACACCACAACATGCTTCCCTGAACAAGTCGATGACCTCTCTGAAAGTAAGTTACTTTTCTTGTAAGTTTCTTAGAATCCCCTTCCCAAACTAATGCATGTATGCAATTCATTACTGCAATGCTGTCCTTTCAGGACTACCCAAAAAAGACATCAATCGATTGCAACTCGTGCAGAATGCAGCTGCCAGAATCTTAACTAGGAAAAGAAAACCCAAGCTCATGTCTCCAGTTTTGATGTCACTATATTGATTACCTGTGCCATTTTAGAATTGACTTTAAAATATTGTTCATGGTTTACAAAGACTTAAATAATCTCACTCCATCCTATATCTTGGAATTCCTTTCACCTTACACTCCAAATCGTAACCTTAGATCTTCAAACGAGGGTCTGCTTATAATTCCAAAAGCTAGACTTAAAAGAAGTGGTGAGGCGGCCTTCTGCTATTGTGCACCTAAAATCTGGAATAGCTTACTGATAGAAATTTGCCAGGCTAATACAGTGGATCACTTTAAAAAACTGCGAAAAACACAATATTTTAATATGGCTCTCTCATAGCTTCATTTTAGTGTAACCTTGATATTCTGTATATGTATTTAATTATCTTTTTTTTTTCCTGGCTGCAAAATCCGTACTAACCCCTACTTTCTCTTCGGTTCTTTTTTCAGTTTTCTATGGTGGTGATCTGCGGCATCATCACCCGATCACAGCACCGTGATGTCCCTACATTGGTGGATTGAAGGCCAGTGGTCCACATGACCATCATCGTCTAATTCTTCCATGTGAACCCTGAAAATCACAAGGACTGATTGAGATCATTTATGTTAGGTAGAATGCCTAGAGGGGGCTGGGTGGTCTCGTGACCTCGGAACCCCTGCAGATTTTGTGTTTTTTTTTCTCTAGCCATCTTGAGTTCTTTTTTTTTTTCTGTCCTCCCTGGCCATCAGACCTTACTTTATTCTTTGTTAATTAGTATTGTCTAATTTTTATAGTTTTTCTTTTTCTTTCTTCTTCTTGTAAAGCACTTTGAGCTACATCATATTTATAAAAACATGCTATATAAATAAATGTTGCTGTTGTTGTTGTTAACTAAACTGAACACACAGCACCTTTTTCTTTGCTAACGACAGGTGGCTATAGAAACGTTCATCTTGATTGACTGGTGCATCCTCCAAGGGGCCTGAACTAGTGGTGCTCCTGACCTGTCGCCAGTGTCCCACTGCAGGAACCTGCTAAAGCCTAAGTTAAAAATCCTTGCAGAAACACTTCCCCTGCACTTTGACAGTTTAAATCGGTCTTTTTTTTTCTCTCTATGTGTAAGTTGTTTTTATATTACTCTTAGAACATTTTTCATTAAAGTGGTAATGCCTGGCTGACAGATTACTACACTACAAGAATATAGCTGAACTTGGAATCAGGACTTGTAAACGAAAGAGAAAGAGAGACCAGCTTCAGAGTGAGAAAGAGAAGGAAGCATCTTTAACACATTGGTGAACAAGTGGTTCACCCACCCCACCTGCTAGAAAAGGAGCCATTTAAATCAATCCAGAGTGAGTACAGTATAGCGAAGGTTATTTCACTTCAGGTTGTGTGGCATTTTGACTATTGACTTTTTATATTTCCTTCCTGGTGGTATATGTGTTACTAAAGTGTTCCTCTCTCTCCACCTCTTCAATTTTTCTTCCTAAAACTGCACTTCTTGCAAGAATCCTTTGCATGTGCACAGATGTATTTAAATTGGCTCTTGTTTCTCTGGGTTCAGCTAATTATTTATTAATGGTGGATTGTCCTCAGTCCTTTATATCAGGGACTTTCTGAACCACTTCTTTAATTTACCAAGTTCACTTTGCTTTCCACAGCACTGTTTAGCAACTTATTCCACACATCTTATCCTACTTCCACATGGGGTTGGTGTGCTTGAACAATCTTCTCCATACAGCTGGGTCCTGTACTTCCTCCCTTGTCAAGCCCTTTTTCTTCAAATCTTTCATTTTATCCATCAGCCTCTGCTCGGGCCTTCCTTTCCCATCACTCTTTTGCTCACATATTCATTGACTGGTGAGGCCTCATCTGGAATACTGTGTGCAGTTTTGATCTCCAGGCTACAAACAGGACATAACAGTGCTATAAAATGTTCAGAGAAGAGCGACTAGGCAGATTCCAGGGCTGGTGTGGATGAATGATGAGGAAAGATTAAAAGAGCTGAGCTTGCACCAAATTAACATAATTTTGTACCAAAATCTTTAAATGCCTATCAGACAGCCTTGGTGCCACAATCCCTCCAAATCCATTAACAGCTGTGTTTGGTGGGCTTCCAGATGGGCTTAAAGTGGAGAAGGACAAACAAACTGTGATTGCCTTTACTACACTACTGGCACATAGGCTCTGAGGTTAGGGATCTGCACTGGCAATCAGAAGGTTGCCGGTTCGAATCCCGTAAATGCCAAAAAGGAACTCTGCTCTGTTGGGCCCTTGAGCAAGGCCCTTAACCTGCAATTGCTGAGCGCTTTGAGTAGTGAGAAAAGCGCTATATAAATGCAAATAATCATTATTAATTATTAGACTTATCTTGCTCCACTGGAAGAATCCTAACTCTCCTCTTTTAAGTTTTCTGTGGGTAACTGATGTTTTATATTATTTGAAATTGGAAAAAAATCTAATTCTCACTTAGAGGATCTGTGCAGAACTTTTTCAAAACCTGGCAGGATCTAATCAATAACATTTTAGAATAAGCATTTAAATTGAGAGAGCAGATTATCTTCCCTTTTAAATTTTATTTTATTCATTTTTTATTTACTTTTCCTACTATTAAAGATTTACTCTGTTGGCCTAGCTCTCTTCCTCATAGGTAGGGTTGATGTGACTTGAGCTTAGTTCTGTAAAATTTGACTTGCTTGTATGAAATGTTATTTGCTTTTAATAAAATCAATAAAATGTTTTTTTTAAAAAAAGAGCGGAGCCTTTTCAGTTTAAGCAAAAGAAGATTAAGAGGAGACATGACTGAAGTGTTTAAAATTTTGAAGGGAATTAGTCCAGTGGATCGAGACTGTAATTTTTTTTTTTTTTTTATTAATTTTATTACAATCCATACAAAGCAATCAAGTTTATACAAAAAGAAAAACTGAGTTAAGAACAGATCGATCCCCACCCCTGAGAGAGAGAGCAAGCCAAACGGCGTAAAAAATTTACAGCTTTTAAACATACCTAAATTAATAAATTCTCTGTGCTTCATGAACTTATTTTAAAATATTACTGATTAGATCCTGCCATGTTTTGAAAAAAGTCTGTACGGATCCTCTAACTGAGTATTTGATTTTTTCCAATTTCAAATAATATAACACATCGGTTTCCCACTGACTTAAAAGAGGAGAGTTTGGGTTCTTCCAGTTTATCAGAATAAGTCTGCGTGCCAAAAGTGTAGTGAATGCAATCACAATTTGTTTGCCTTTCTCCACTTTAAGCCCCTCTGGAAGAACACCAAACACAGCTGTTAATGGGTTAGGAGGGATTGTGAGTCCAAGGCTGTCTGAGAGGTAATTAAAAACTTTTGTCCAGAATAATGTTAATTTGGTGCAGGCCCAGAACATGTGACCCAGCGAGGCTGGGACTTGGTTGCAACGTTCACAGGTTGGATCATGCCCTGGAAACATTTTGGAGAGTTTTAGTCGAGACAGATGTGCTCGATAAATAATTTTAAGTTGTATAATTGTATGCTTTGCGCATATGGAGCTTGAGTGAATTCTCTGCATTGCTACTTTACACTCCTTTTCTGATATATTAATTGAGAGATCTTTTTCCCAGTGTCCTCTTGGGTCTTTAAAAGGGAGGGATTGTACGATGATTTTATATATTGTAGAGATGGAGTCTAAGTCCTTGAGACTGACCAATATTTTTTCCAGCATGGATGAGGATGCAAGATGAGGAAAATCTGGAAGGTTCTGTTTAACAAATTTCCTGATTTGAAGATAGTGAAAGAAATGTGTAGCTGGAATGTTAAATTTGGAATGTAATTGTTCATAGGAAGCAAAGACGTTGTCTATATAAAGATCTCTAAGCAAGTTAATTCCAAATCTTTTCCAGATATTAAAAATATGTTTGTGAAGGTTGAAAGAGGTGGTTCTCTTGCAGAGGTGCCACAGATAGAAGCTTCTCCGTCTTAAAATGCTTTCTACATTGGTTCCAGATTCTAAATGAGTGGAGCACAATTGGGTTATTTGTATATTGCCGATAACATGTATTTATTGGAGCACAGAGCAAGGAATACAAAGAAGTACTGCAGGATTTTACTTCTACTGCGGTCCATGCCTGTGTATGTTCTTCTATTTGTGTCCAGGTTCTTATCGCCTGTATATTTGCTGCCCAGTAATAAAAATGGAAGTTAGGTAGAGCCATGCCGCCTTCTGCCTTTTGTCTTTGTAGGGTTGCTCTTTGGATGCGTGGATGTTTTGAATTCCAAATAAATGAGGTTATTGTTGAATCTAATTGCCTAAAGAATGATTTATTATTGTATATTGGAATGTTTTGAAATAAAAAAGGAGCTTAGGAAGAATATTCATTTTAACAGTGTTAATTCTTCCAGCTAGAGTGAGATGAAGGGTTGACCATCTATGCAAGTCTTGTTTAATTTTTTCCATGCAGATGGTGAAGTTTTGTTGATATAGAGCTTTATGTTTACTTGTGATGTTTACCCCTAGGTATTTAAACTGTTCTGCAATGATAAAAGGTAGGGTATCTAATCTAATATTATATGCTTGAGAATTCACTGGAAAGAGTACACTTTTATTCAGATTAATTCTGAGACCAGAGATCTTTTGAAATTCTGTGAGTGCTGTTAAGACTGCAGGCACAGAATTTTCTGGGTCCGATATATACAATACCATATCATCTGCATATAATGAGATTTTCTGTTCCAGTCCTTCTCTGCTAATCCCCTTTATCTGATCAGTATTTCGACAATGTATTGCCAGTGGTTCAATGGCAATCGCAAACAGCAGCGGTGACAAGGGGCATCCTTGTCTAGTGCCACGTTCTAGTTTAAAGTAGTCTGAGCAAATGTTGTTGATGCAAACTGAAGCTTCTGGGTTAGTATACAGTAATTTAATCCATGCACAAATGTTCGGGCCAAACCCAAACTTCTCCAATGTAGTAAAAAGATATTTCCATTCAATCATGTCAAATGCTTTTTCTGCATCCAATGATAATAATATTTCTGGGGTGTTTGATTTAGTTGGTGAGTATATTACATTAAACAGGCGTCAAAGATTTGAAGATAAGTGTCGGCCCCTAATAAATCCAGTTTGGTCTTGTGATATTACCGAGGGGAGCACTTTCTCCATCCTTCTAGCTATGATTTTAGAGAGTATTTTAACGTCGTTATTCAGAAGTGAAATTGGTCTGTATGATGCACATTTTGATAAATCCTTATTTTGTTTTGGAAAAACAGTGATTAGTGCTTGGCGAAAGGTTTGAGGAAGAGATTGGTTATCTCTGGCTTCTGTAAATGTTGCTAATAGGAGGGGAGCTAGCAGAGCGGAGAATTTCTTGTAAAATTCTGCAGGGTGGCCATAGGGCCTGCTGCTTTCCCGCCTTGGAGTGACTTTATACCATCTAGTAATTCTGATAACGCCAGAGGTTTATCAAGTTCCTCCGCACTAAAAGCGTCTATTTGTGGTATCTGTAATGTATCTAGAAATGTATTAGATTGTGTATTGTCTTCTTTAAACTCAGTAGTATATAGGGATTTATAGTAGTCTCTGAAAGTGTGCATTATATTTTTGTGTTCGACGATTTTATCTCCGTTTGTGTTGGTGATTATCGAGATTGCGTTGCGCACTTCTTGCTTGTGATTTTTGTTGAGCTAAAAGCTTATTAGCTTTCTCTCCATGTTCATAATAATGATGTCTGGATTTGTAGATTAGTTGTTCAGTTTCTTTAGTTGTCAAGAGGTTTAATTCCGAATGTAGAGCCTGCCTCCTCCTATGTAGAGTCTCGCTTGGTAGTCTGGCGTGTTCTTCATCTATTTTAGTAATTTCGCTTTTTATCTCTGCTACTTTCTTGGCTTCAGATTTATTTCTGTGGGAAAGATATGAGATAATCTGACCTCTTAAGAAGGCCTTAAGAGTTTCCCAGAGTATTCCTGCAGAGATCTCGGGTGATGTATTTGTCTCTAGAAAGAATTTGATTTGTTTGGATATAAATTCCGTACAATTCTCGTCAGCTAATAGAAGCGGGTTGAGGAGCCATCTGCAGGGTGAGTGTATGGGGCTTAGTAATTTTAGCTCCAAGATCATAGGTGCATGGTCAGAAATAACAATAGCATCATATTCGCAAGATTTAATCATAGGCAAGAAGTTATTATCTATAAAGAAGTAATCAATCCTTGAGTAACAATGATGTACTGGTGAGTAGAAAGAATATGTTCATGAATTTGGGTTTAAAAACCTCCAGGAGTCTGATAAGTTGTGATCAGTTATAAACTTTGTAATTATCTTTGCGGTGCTAGATGCCGTTCCCCCTGTGGAGGAAGTCCTATCTAAAAGTGGATTTAGAACACAATTGAAGTCCCCCGCCATTATAACTTTATGAGTGTTCAGATTGGGAATGGATGCAAATAAATTTTGTATAAATTCCTTATCATCAACATTAGGTGCATAAACATTTATCAAAATCATTTTACAGTTAGATAAGTCCCCCATGACCATTACATATCTCCCTTCAGGATCCAATCTAGTAATTTTAAAATGAGTTCAGCAAGACCGCGGGGACACAGTTGGAAACTTGTTAAGGGTAAATTTCACACAAACATTAGGAGGTTTTTGTTTATGCAGAGAACTTGGAATAAGCTACCAACTAGTGTGGTAGACAGTAAGACTTTAGGGACTTTCAAAACTCGACTTGATGATTTTTTTTAGAAGAATTACATGGATAGGACTGGCAAGCTTTGTTGAGCTGAATGACCTGTTCTCGTCTAGATTGTTCTAATGAATCTTCACATTACATGTCTATACCACTTCAACCTACTGTCCTGTACTGTCTTAGATATCTCTCCCACTTCTGTTGTACCTCTGATTGTCTAATTTCTTACTCTGTCCTTCTTTTTAATTCCACACATCCATCTCAACATTCTCATTTCTGTCACATCCAACTTATTTTCCTGTACTCCCTTTACAACCCATGTCTCTGCTCCATACATCATTGCTGATCTAAAGACTGTCTTAAAAAACCCTACCTTTAATCCTTGTCTTAATTCTTAACTTCACACAATACACATGATACCTTCTTCTTACTGTTCCATCCACACATAAACTGTGTTGTTATTGCACTGAATTCTTTATCTTGGGCTATCATGTGTCTATAAAAAGTATTCACCTTTTGGAAGGGTTAAAATTATATTGCTATACACCATTGAATCACAGTGGATTTAATTTGGCTTGTTTGACACTGATTAATAGAAAAAGACTATTTAAGGTCAAAGGGAAAAACAGGTCTTTGCAAAATGTAAAACACTAAATATTTGATAGCATAAGTACTCATCCCTTCAAGTCAGTATTTAGTAAATGCAACTTTGGCAGCCATGCCAGCCTTGAGTCTGTATGCACAGGTCTCTCTCGCTCCTAAAATCAGCTTTGTACATCTAGACAGTGACATTTTTCACCATTCTTCTTTGTAAAACAAGCTGTGGAAGTTTGCATGGGGATCATGAATAAACAGCCTTTTTCAAGCCCAGCCACAAATTCTCATTTGGATTGAGATCTGCACTCTGACTCGACAAATCCAGGAGGTTAACATTGTTGGTTTGAAGCCATTCCTCTATAGATTTGGCTGATTATGTTTAGAGTCGTCTTGATGGAAATCAAATTTTCCCCCCAGATAAAGGTTTCTTTCAGACCACATTAGGATTTCCTCCAGGATTTCCCCAAAATTTACTATACTCATTTTACCCTCTACTGTCACAAACTTTCTAGGCCTTCTATAGAGGAGCATCTCCACAACATGTTGTTAGCACCACCATGCTTCATGGTGGAGGTGGTGTGTTTTTGATGATGTGCAGTATTCAAACACTGCATTTAGTCTAATGGCCAAAAAGGTAATTTTCAGTTTAACCAGATCACAAAGCTTTCTTCCTGTTGACTTCCTGTTGTGCCTTCTGGCAAACTCTAGCTGAGATGTCATATGCATTTTTGTTAACAGTGGTTTTCTGTTTGCCACCCACCTATGAAGATGTGACTGGTGAAGCACCCAGAAAACACTAGTTGTCTCACATTCTCTCCAATCTCCTCCACTTCAGCTTGTAACTCCTTCAAAGTTCTCTCAGATCTCTTGGTATTCTCCTTTAATTGTCTTCTTTTTGCACATTTAGTTTTTGAGGATGGCTTGCCCTAGGCAGATTTAAAGATGTGCCATACTCTTTCCATTTCTTAATGATTAATTTAACCTGATCTTCAGTGACTTGGATATTTTCCTCTCTCTATCCCCTGACTTTCAATTACCTTTTCAAATAGTTGCTTGGAATGTTCTTTTGTCTTCATTTTGTAGGTTAGGCCACCAAAGTGACTCACCACAAGTCGTCCCTTCCATATACAGATTCGTTTAGACAGACAGATGATGTCCATTGAACAAATTATGGGACTTCTAAAACCAATTGGCTGTACCAGTGGTAATTTAGGTGTGTTGTATTAAAAGAGGTGAACACTTGCAGGGTCAATTATTCTGTGCTTTATAATTGTAATTAATTTAGACCAATTTGCAAAGATCTGCTTTTATTTTGACATTAAAGTATCTATCTATCTATCTATCATAATAATAATTCTTTGCATTTATAGAGCACTTTTCTCACTACTCAAAGTGCTCAGCAATTGCAGATTAAGGGCCTTGCTCAAGGGCCCAACAGAGCAGAGTCCCTTTTGGCATTTATGGGATTCGAACCGGCAACCTTCCGATTGCCACCACTCTATCTATCTATCTATCTGCTTATGTAATTGTTTTCTTATTATTTTTACTTTCACAAGAAACAGACTAGACTTTGGAAAGGGTACAATTGAAGTAGTTGGCAGCACGGCTCAAGTGTTTCTGCAAATGAATTCCTCAATCTGAAGAGCAGCTGCAATACAAAAGAAGCAATCCTAATCACAGATGGATGGCCTGAAAAGAAATGAATCAGCAAATGAAGCTGACTGAATTACATGATGAATTTGGGCATATATTTACACAACAGCTATAAGGGTTAGACATGGTGCCTACTGGGCAATACGAACATCCATTCGCAGAGATTAAGTAGTCCTCTCTTGGCTGCAGATTTGTTAATTTCATAGGGACATTATGCCAACTGGTAGATGGAGTACGTTCACATTATATACTCTGTGACAAAAATGACAAACTGAAGCAGTTGTGCACTTTCAATGTAAACCTGTTTATGAAAAATGACTAAGAAATAATTCTAAATCAAAGCCAAATGAACAACTTATTTGTACAGAACAGTATTACTCCAATATAAAGACTGTCACCTATTAGAATTTCTAACATACAGTATCTGAATATGTGGGTTACACAACAAAAGTGTGCTGAGAAAAGGCACCATGAAAAATCCACGGAGGACAAATGCATGAAGAAACAAATGCATGCAGTTAGTAAAGGGTTATTGAACTGTACAATTTATAGGACTACAAACACATCTTGTAAAACAAACCCTATAGTGCAAAGTGTGTCACACATGCACTCCAGACGGTCACCTTCCAGGCTCACCTAGGGTATGTGATACCCCCTCAGGATAAGAGTTGGGTGCTGTCGCTAAAAGTCTTGTCTCCTTTATCAAACACAGTTCTGAGACACCACCCCTTGATGGCACCGAAGCCAGCGCAGGCCCCGGCCACTTCCAGTCCAGCTGATATAAAAGGGAGACAGGTAAGAGTCTCATTTGGATATGAGAGGCTGACTGTCAGGAACAACTCCACACTAGACCTACCCAGAAATGCAGCTTGAGTGAAATCAAAGGCTATTTCCTGCTTTTGTTTGTTCGTGCCATCACTGTTAAATTTGGCTTTTTTTTTTGTTTCAAATTAAAAAAGCTTTACCCGGTTAGCAGTCCAGCTATTTTGGAACTCACATTGCCTTCTCACTCTCCACCCTACAAAAGAAACACCATGCACAAATGGAGAAAAAACACAAAGCATGTAAATTAAGCAGTAAAGCCACAATTTGCAATTTATACCAATTTATTATGTAAAGTCCCTCACTAGAAATTCTAAAAGAGGCATCTGTCTATACCGTATGTCACTATTAATGGGTGCACATGCCAATAAAGCTGAACATAGCTTGTTTTGGGCAACCTTTAATGCTACAGGGAAATTACTGTAATGATCGCCAAAACAGGAGAGACTCCGACAGACAGATGCTCTGAAGAATGACCAGTTTTAGCCCTCAGACAATCAGGCTAATGTATTGTTTTACATGGCTTTGTGTTGTCTCTATTTGTGAAAGGTGTTTCTCCTTGCATTAGGTGTTTTGTTTTAGTAGCTCTATAAAGTGCATTTTACAGTGACAGTTTATGATTTGCATACATATTTCATGGTATTCTTTGGTCAGTGCATATTTGTCATCTCTCTTTTCTCCCACGTACTTTTGTGCTAAAATTGTAACATCAAAATTAAATTCTCTTGATCATTCAAAATTTCAAATGGCTCCACTGCTGAAAAATTCACTGTATAAAACTACAAAATTTCAGATGGCAGTCTTTTATTTGCACACCACTTAGTAAAGAAAAGACCATTTGTGTAATAGTAGGATAGCTATGATTGTGACCAATAAAACTGTCAGACTGCCACCAAATGAAAAAGAGCCCCCTTTCATCCTTTTCAAATTTAGGCCACTGTGATGAGCAAACATCCATCCATCCGTTATCCAACCCACTCTATCCTAACTACATGGTCATGGGGGTCTGCTGGAGCTAATCCCAGCCAACAGAGAGTGCAAGGCAGGAAACAAACCCCGGGCAGGGCGCCAGCCCACCGCAGGGCACGCACACACACCCACACACCAAGCACACACTAGGGACAATTTAGAATCGCCAATGCACCTAAACTCCATGTCTTTGGACTGTGGGAGGAAACCTACGCAGACACGGGGAGAACATGCAAACTCCATGCAGGGAGGACCTGGGAAGTGAACCCCGGTCTTCTAACTGCGCCGCCTTGCCGCCATGAGCAAACATATATAATCAAATTCTGAAGAGTTTAGGTTAAAAATCTATATGGTGGCATTGTTGCTAGTGGTGCCACCTCATGAGTACAGGATGCTGTTTTGAATTTCCACGCTTTGACACTGTCTGCACGTAGTTTGTAAAGTTTCTGTGTGTCTGCATGTCTTTTTCCTTAGGTACTCAGGTTTTCTCTCACATCTGAAAAGATGTACATGTTAGATTAACAGGCTATTTTAAAGGGGTTATGTCTGTGTGAATTGTTTGGTGATGGACAGGCACCTTCTCCAAAGCTACAGCATGTCCTGTTTTATACCCAATGCTGATGTGCTCTGACACCCCCCTTACCCTCACCTGGATTAAATGGTGTGAGAATATTATGTTACATAACATGCATTATTTAAGCTATGTCACCCTACTACGTTTTCATTTTAAAAACTATGTTTTCACCTCATTTATTAAAGTATCTCAATCCATACTAAGACGACTGAAAACACATATGACACAGGTGTTTGCCAACACTGGTTATGCCTGTCTGGACATAAAAATAATTTAAAGGACGATGCTGCTGTCCATAGGACGGGATTCATCGCAAAATTGTATGCAGCATTCAAAGTGTACAAAACTTAGATGCGTACAGGTAAATAACACAACAAGCAGCATGGAAAGCAACTACTGTATGTCTGCAATGTTGGAATATGGCTTTCTTCTATGAAGGTTGACCAATCAGGGAATGAGACACTGTAATGAGTAGGAGCCAATCAAATTAGAGAACAAATCAGAGTGCAGTTAAAGTCTGCATTTTTACCCATAAGCATTGCAACACTGAATCAGCACCTTCTGAAGTATGCAGCTCTAGAAAGCATTTTCAAAAGTCTCTGTTTTTGAGAGTTAAAAATACTGGAGTCATGTGAATAAAATACAAAAACTGAGATTAATTTCTGTATTTTTAAACAAAAACGCAATAGTGTTGAGGCAGTCTTAGACTCTTTAAAATGTACTTATAACTAATCAAAATAAGACATTAAATGTTAAAGCCTGGAGGAATACAGGTTGAAATCCCCTATGGTTCCAATTAATATAGCAGAGCATCTTGTTTTGGAACTAAAAGCACAAGCATAGCAAAAAAACTTTAAAAAATAGACATGTTATGGCAGCCAAAGGAAATGCAAAATGCCTTATTAGTAATTAAATTAGGAAACCTCAAAATGCATTTTTGAGTAATAAATTAAACTTTGACAAAAATAAGATAAGAATTGCAAATATTTATATATTATATATGCCAGCTGAATGTTTTGAAACAGTAAGGGTTTAAAGATAAAGAATAGAAAAACAAAAACAATTTACAGATCTCTATAACACCAATAAGAAACAGCACTCTGGGTGTATGGATCCTAAATAAGCAAAGAAAGAACTTTTTTGAGTTGGCATTCATGGATTAATGATCTTCTCATATTGTTATGGGGAGCCTAAAACCACTGGCTAAAACCTGATAGTGAAATTCAACAACAACATTTATTTATATAGCACATTTTCATACAAACAGTAACTCAAAGTGCTTTACATAATAAAGAATAGAAAAATAAGACACAATAAGAAAACAAAATAAATCAGCATTAATTAACATAGAATAAGAGTAAGGTCCAATTTCCAGGGGGGACAGAAAAAACAAAAAAAAACTCCAGACGGCTGGAGAAAAAAAATAAAATCTGTAGGGATTCCAGACCATGAGACCGCCCAGTCCCCTCTGGGCATTCTACCTGACAAATGAAACAGTCCTCTTTGGATTTAGGGTTCTCACGGAAAGGCTTGATGATGATGGTCACGTAGAATTCTGCCTTTTAATCCATCCATCATTGTTGGAGCATCATGAAGCTTTGAGTAGGTGGAGGTGGCGCAGGCCACCACCACAAAGAAACCGGAAAAAGAAACAGAAAAGAGAGTAGGGGTCAGTACGGATTTTAGAGCTACCCTGAATAGTTATTATGAGGAAATTGAGCATACAGAGTATCAGGATTAAGTTAAATTAAGTTAAATTGAAGTTATAGAAAGGCCATGTTAAAGTAATATGTTTTCAGCAATGTTTTAAAGTGCTCCACTGTATTAGCCTGACGAATTCCTATTGGCAGGCTATTCCAGATTTTAGGTGCATAGCAGCAGAAGGCCGCCTCACCACTTCTTTTAAGTTTTGTTCTTGGAATTCTAAGGAGACACTCATTTGAGGATCTGAGGTTACGATTTGGAATATAAGGTGTCAGACACTCCGATATATGAGAAGGGGCGAGATTATTTAAGGCTTTATAAACCATAAGCAGAATTTTAAAGTCAATCCTGAATGACACAGGTAACCAGTGTAGTGACATCAGAACTGGAGAAATGTGTTCGAATTTTCTTTTCCTAGATAGGATTCTAGCAGCTGCATTCTGCACTAGTTGCAAACGATTTATGTCTTTCTTGGGTAGTCCTGATAGGAGTGCATTACAGTAATCTAGTCGACTGAAAACAAACGCGTGAACTAATTTCTCAGCATCTTTCAGTGATATAAGAGGTCTAACTTTACTTATGTTTCTTAAGTGAAAAAATGCTGTCCTAGTGATCTGATTAATATGCGATTTAAAATTCAGATTACAGTCAACAATTACCCCTAAGCTTTTTACCTCCGTCTTGACTTTTAATCCTAATGTATCCAGTTTATTTCTAATAGCCTCATTATATCCATTATTGCTAATTACTAAGATTTCAGTTTTCTCTTTATTTAACTTGAGAAAGTTACTATTCATCCATTCTGAGATACAAGTCAGACATTGTGTTAGTGAATCAATAGAATCGGGGTCAGTAGCCTTGAGTGAGAGGGGGGCAGAACTATTCATGGAAAGCTCAAATTCTGAGGCTCATTAATTCATCTGTAGGTCTTACAATGTAAGCATCCAGAAAACACTTGCTCTTCATGTACTTGTCAGCCCTCTACAGGAAGCCTCCTTGGTTGGCAGAAAACGTCACTGTTGATAAGACCACAGCATGTTCATCACAATTTCAGATTTGCCCTTTTCCTCTGAAGCGAGTCATCCTGATGCCTCATTGAGTTTAAGGTTACCATATTCTGCGGCACAACCTACTGTTTTATTTATTATTTTGTTATTTGAAAGTTTTTCAGATTACTTTGTTGTACTTGTAATGTCCACTTTTGTATTAGAACATCAGAAAAGTTGTGACAAGAGCAGGCCATTCACCCCAGCAAGCCATCCTATCCACTTAGTCCATCCTTTTCACGTTGATTGTCAATTGTACTGCTTAGAATTGAATCCATTTGTTGATGATTCTTGAACATTTGTGTGAAATTTCCTGTAAGCATGTTTCCAAGTATGTCCTCAAGTTCTTTTTGCAGAATTTATTTTAATGTAACATCTCAGATCTACTGCACTAATTCCCTTCATAATTTTAAGCACATCAATCATGTGTCCTCTTAATCTCTGCTTACTTAAACTGAAAAGATGCAAATACTTCAATCGTTCTTTAAAGCTTAATCCTCTTGGTCCCAAAATCAGTCTAGTCTAATCACTCTTCTCTGGAGTTTCTGTAGCATTTCACTTTTTCAGTGTTTTGTCACACCAGATGATACACTTTCTCCTTAGGAATGCTAACATGGACACTTCAGTACAGAAGGGCTGAATTTCCGGTGCAATCGGTGTGCCTGAACACACCGGAGTACTTAACCTAGGTGATCAGGAAAAGGGAGATCTGGTTGTGCTTTGGCTTGATATCACCAATGTGTAAGGGTCAATATCCCACACAATTAGTGGAGATTACATTGGACCAACACCACATTCCCATAAAGATCAAGGGCCTCATCATGAACTACTATGGTACCTTCAAACTGAGAGCCATTTCTGGAGCTACAACATCAGGCTGGCAAAGGCTGAAGAAGGGGACAAGAACTGGGTGCATAATCTCAATTATTCTCTTTGCCCTTGCCATGAACGTTATAATGTAAACCAGTAACGGCGCACTGCACGATAACGTACAGTGAATACACTTGACTTGAGCATTTGTAGTTTTCATACATTTTCTCTGTATGATTAGCATTCATTTGCTCAGAGGTTGATGTGCTTGCTGTTTCCTGAGCAGCTCTTCTTTTCTCCACCCTAGTGACCCTCTTCTTCTCTTCTTTCATTGGCATCTTTTCGCGTTAAAACTGATTATTTCAGTGTTTGTGTTGCAATCACTTAGTACGTTTTTCTTAATTTTTCACTTAAGCTGGCACTTAAGTCTTTAGTCTGCCTCAAGAATGATTTAAGATATGAAGAGGGAGGGGAAGTGACAGCGAAGGTGATAAGGATGAGAACAGTGCCTGTACACATGCACCGCATGGTCACCCTGCTTGCCACTGCCTAGAGTTTATTCTGCAATAAAATAAAATAAAAATAAAAAGAGAAATAACCTTGGAGGTCAATCATCACTCCGAAAGTGGATTGTAGACGTCACTTAATATATGTGTACCAAATTTCAAGTCAATAGTTCAAACGGTTTGCAAGCTACAAGTGATTTGAAATCCTGGACAGACAAACGAACAGCCACGGTAGCAAGTTATATATAAAGATGGAAAACATTTTCACTCTATTAATGTGCAGATTATCTGTGATGTGAAAATGCACCTCATCAATGTTGTGGCAAAATGGCCTAGCTCAACTCATGATTGATTCATTCAGAGAAATGGTAGTGTTGGGAACAAACTTGAAAATGGTTTTGTGTGTGATGGCTGTCTTCTCGATAAGATAAGCCATTTAATATTACCCTTTTGGTCAAAATTGAAAGTTATCTGTATGATGTAACCTTATAACATGACTACTTAGGTAACAGGTACCCGCTGAAGACATGGTTTCTCATCCTGCTCACCAACCCACTGACTGAACAATGACCGTTATAATTACCTCCACAATTGGACTCATGGAGTGGCAGAAAGTACTATAGGGCAGCTTAAGGGCCATTGGTGCTGCCTAGACAGGACTGGTGCAGTGTTGCTCTATAGTCCACAGAAAGTATGTCACATTGTGCAAGCAAATAGCATACTGCATAATGTGGCCCACTATCGTGGCTTCCCATACCTGAAGAGATCATAAATCTGACCCCGACCCACCAAATGATCAGCCAAATCAGACAGTGCTACAACTTCATTTGAATGTAATTAGCAGAATATAAAAAAAGGTAATGAAATGTACAGTAGCATTTAGTTTTTAACAAATTCATTTAATTTGTGATCAAAATCCCATAGTACAGCATTTATATTCCTTAATTCCTTTATCCACATCTCTTGCAGCAACCAGTATTGCATTCTGTGACTCCAGACCAGCTGATTGTCCAGCAATTTCTGAGGCAGGTGTGTGTGTGTAGCCAGCACCTGAAGCTGGACTTAAAGCAGCAGCACCAACACCACCTGGAGCCGCGTCCCCAGCATGGGAGATACCCTTTTTAATATTGCCTGAAAAAGGATAAACAGTAATAGCGCATCTGCTGCCTGCTTGTTTGTCTTCTTAAACATGCAAATTATTTACATGAGTATGGATAATGGTAGCGAAAAAAAATTAAAAATACCCCTCACCAACCGGTAAAATGCCAGTTATAAGTGTCTCACCAATAACTGCAGCAGCTCACTGCTCAAACGGTATGAGCCCTGAAATTCCACTACCTCCTCCAGTGGTGTTGACACTCAATGATAGGCTGCCATTGGCTTTTTCAAGTCGACTTTGACATCTAACCAGTTCTTTCTTATTTTGGGAACTGTACAACTTCGTGAACTTGAACTTTTCAGTGCCTCCACCATGCTGTGCCACTCCATCAGTTTCATTTTGTTGCTTATACCACTGCTCAAGCCACCAAATAGTATCTTTCCTTGCCTCCACTTCACTGTGAAGGATCTCCATTTCGCATTCACTGAAATTCTTATGCTTTTGCCATTGTCATCCAACAAAACACTGCACGAAAGGGGCTATTTATATTGATTTGCATATTCAAATAAGTGAAATTCTGGGAGGAGTCAGGGTAGGGTTGTAGGCTTGTGTATGTGAGTTAAAATTGATTGGGATTTATGAAGGGAAAGTGTGTAGAAATTTGCTTACACAGTTTTATGCATCTCTATTTTTTTGTGCATACGCACATTTCTAGTTTTGTCCATATGCCATGTTTTAGTGTAAATTCTGTGTAAGACGTTTTATATGAGGCCCCAGGTGAGGCATCAATAGAGTGTTATATGAATAAAAAATATCCTGCCTTAACTTGTATTACACACATCGTGATATAAGCTAATAACCTATTAGCCTTCTTGACTGCTTCTGAACATTGTCTGGATACAGATAGTGTTGAGTCCACTATGACTACAAGATCCTTCTCATAACGTTACTTTCAAGTTGTCCTGTCTGACTTGTTGACTGTAGTTGTAAAATAACTGAACACAGTGCTTCTCTTAGGCTTTATACACATTTAAAAAAGGTATTTAGTAAATAAGTTAAAATTAATTTAAAAAAAGTTACATCTATGACTTAGAGTTCTGCTTGAAGCTCAGTCACATTTTCAATGTGTTGTAAATGAATTACCAACAACCCCCTGATTGTGGTTTAAGTCATGAGACTAAAAATTGTCAAATAAAACTGAATTTGCATACCATCCTGGAATAGCTCCTTTCCTTTCTCCCAGGACAGATTTCCTGCTACCCAGTAATGGAAAAAAACAGATTCAGAAAATAAAGAATAGAAGGAGAGTATTGTAAACTAAAAATAAATACAACAATACAGAGAGAGAAGCTTGTGCATTTTGCAATTTACTTGGCATTAATCTGCCACTTATAGTGTGACAGGTTCATGTTGAGACAGAAACAAGCAAGCACAGCATATTTTGTTGTGGAGTTCTGTTATTGTTAATGAGCCAACAAAATACATCTTTTTTGCCTGGCCAAAGAAAGACGGCAAATTTTGCGCTTTTTAAGAATGTTCAGAAATCTTTCTATAACTGTCATTAGTAACAGCAGAGAATATGAATGAAACAGAAATAAATGTTGGAATTGCATTATTTCTTCTTAATTAGACAAATGATCACAAAGCACTTTGCAAAAGGTACAAATGATGTTACATAATTTAAGATTTTGAAAAATTACATACTGTATGTGTAGTATTGGACTCATTAGGTGTTATACTACTTGTATTCGGGGGTGTAAAAAATTTTAATGTTCCAATTTGTTTTGCCTATGCCCCGTGGTCCAGACTTTATATAAGCACCTTGCACTGGCGGGTGAGTCTGTTTACTTCAGCTCATGAGTATTGAAAGTGACTTCTTACTGTTATATAATATAATAAATATGGCTTTGGAAAACATCTTGTATCACCCCTGTCCCAAAGGTATCACGTCCTAGTGAGCTGAATGACTTCCGGCCTGTTGCTCTGACGTCACATCTGATGAAGACCATGGAGCGGCTGCTGCTTCACCACCTGAGGCCACAGGTCCGCCACGCCCTCGACCCTCTGCAGTTCGCATACCAGGAGAAGGTGGGAGCGGAGGATGCCATCATCTATATGCTACACCGATCCCTCTCCCACCTGGACAGAGGCAGTGGTGCTGTAAGAATTATGTTTTTGGACTTCTCTAGCGCCTTCAACACCATCCAACCTCTGCTCCTTAGAGACAAGCTGACTGAGATGGGAGTAGACTCACACCTGGTGGCATGGATTGTGGACTATCTTACAGACAGACCTCAATATGTGCGTCTTGGGAACTGCAGGTCTGACATTGTGTTCAGCAACACAGGGGCGCCGCAGGGGACTATACTTTCTCCGGTCCTGTTCAATCTATATACATCAGACTTCCAATATGACTCAGAGTCCTGTCACGTGCAAAAGTTCACTGATGACACTGCTATTGTGGGCTGCATCAGGAGTGGGCAGGAGGAGGAGTACAGGAAGCTAATCAAAGACTTTGTTAAATGGTGCGACTCAAACCACTTACATCTTAACACCAGCAAAACCAAGGAGCTGGTGGTGGATTTTAGGAGGCCCAGGCCCCTCATGGACCCTGTGATCATCAGAGGTGACTGTGTGCAGAGGGTGCAGACCTATAAATATCTGGGAGTGCAGCTGGATGACAAATTGGACTGGACTGCCAATACTGATGCTCTATGTAAGAAAGGTCAGAGCAGACTATACTTTCTGAGAAGGTTGGCATCGTTCAACATCTGCAGTAAGATGCTGCAGATGTTCTACCAGACGGTTGTGGCGAGTGCCCTCTTCTACGCGGTGGTTTAACATCTGTGGCAGAGCGACGGGCATTAAGCAAACTCCTGTCAATCATGAATAACCCACTGCATCCACTGAACAGTGTCATCTCCAGGCAGAGGAGTAGCTTCAGTGACAGACTTTTGTCACTGTCCTGCTCCACTGACAGACTGAGGAGATCGTTCCTCCCCCACACTATGCGACTCTTCAATTCCACCCGGGGGAGTAAATGCTAACATTTTTTTTTTTTTCTTTTCATTTTATCACTATTTAATTTAATATTGTTTCTTTGTATCAGTATACTGCTGCTGGATTATGTGAATTTCCCCTTGGGATTAATAAAGTATCTATCTATCTATCTATCTAAATTATAATTTCCTTGGATTGTGATAAATCTTTCAAAATAAACCCGTTTAGTTTTTTGGACTTTCTTTCTGTCTGGCACCTATTTTTCTTTTAGTGAGTACTGTACTGCACTGCCTTCTATCTACTTCTCATTGTTTTCTCTGTTCAAACTAGAGACATGACAATATGTAAGTATTAAAGTTGTTTTAACAAATACCCATCCATTTACTAAATCTGCTTTTTCCATTGCAGAGTCACAGGGAGGTAGGGACAATCCAAGAAACATTATTCAGTCAGTCAGTCATTTTCCAACCCGTTATATCCTAACACAGGGTCTTGGGGGGGTCTGCTGGAGCCAATCCCACCCAGCATCAGGCGCAAGGCAGGAACAAATCCAGGGCAGTGCCCCAGCCCACGCCAGGGCAAGAAACATTATTATAATTTTAGCAGAGGTCTTTATCCAAAGCAACTTACAACGCAAGTAACAATACATTACAAGGCGCAAGCATTGGGTGCTGGGAAGGAAATCATTTTATGTCAAATACAGGGCACTTACCCATGATCACTACCATTATGCTAATTCAGAGACACAAATTAACTTAACATACACTTCTTTATGATAAAAATGATGTGTCTAGAGTTACAAACCTGCCACTACTCAGAGAATGTGTAAATTGTGCACAAAATAAGAAAGTTCATGGAGATATGAGACAGCAACACTTGCCAACGTACTAAAACCAAAAACTCTCAGACCCACTTAATCCAATTTAGGGTCACAGAGAGGCAAGCCTATTCCAGGAACAAATCCTGCACAGACCTCACACACTAACACATTCACTTAGAGCCAGTTTAGCACCACCACCATAAGGTACAGTACATAATTCAGGCTGTGGTAAAAAAATTGGGGTGTACAGACAGAGACACATTCACACACATATAAATAAACTAGCTGTGTAAGCCCATGCTGTAAAAACCATGGGGTTCTATAAACTATTGAAATGGTCAGAAAAAAAACTGAAATGTAGAGATGTCAGGTAATTGAAAGGAACTACTCTGGGCATCTCTCTCCTAGAAGGTTTCGTTTTGCCAATGTGCTTGCATCATTTGTGCATTAGCGGTGGGAGGAAAAGAAGAAAGCGACTTTGTCTTTCTTCTGAGGTTTCGTTTTGCTGACATTCTGGCCTCGCTTATGTTAGCAGCGGCTAAGCAAGTTTTCTGTTTCCTCGGAGGTGGAGCCCTTACCCAAACTCCACCTCTCACTTCTGGGCTGGAAAGACACACTTCCACACACAGATGTTTATATATAAGATATGTAGATTCTGGGAAACATGATTTATTTTGATCATATTCAGTGTCAGACATTGGAGCATTCTGAGTGCCTTACAGGGATTGATTCATCTGGGTACCAAAAGTACTGGAGAGCGTTACACTTTATACAATAACAGTTTTCATTCCCATTCCCAGAATAAAGGAAATCCTGCCCAAAGATGAATGATGTCACCACCGTTCTTTCTAAACCCTTTTTCTCCAGTCTGGACACCATAAAGACAGACAGTGATAAAAAATCCTCATCACTTGACCAGCAGCAACAGTAAGGACCACATCTCTGTGTTTTCTGAGATGTTTGCATTTTACACAGTGTGGTGGAGAGCTGGGGCCCTTGCCCGGCTGGGATGCCTGTATAATGGATAGGCCAGGGGACATAGTGCTTTCAGGGCTTTATCTCCCCCAGGAGGATAGAGAACAGCTACAGCACAATGGATTCCTGCAGGGCATGCTGGGAGCTGGAGTTTACTACAGCCCTATTGGGTTCTGTGGGTGTCACCAGAGGGTGCTGCAGAGCCTGCACAGCCCTACTACGATGGGCTTCCGCCACACCCTGGAGATGCTGCTGGAAAAAGATCACCGGAAACCTGGAACACTTCTGAGTACCCTGGAAGAATATCTGTCCTATTACAAAGTGATTGATTCTTTTGTGCTTCGTGGTCTAAACAGTGCCCTGAGCCATGTAATAATGTAAAAAGCGCTATATGAAAATAAATTGCTGCCATTATTGTAGTGGAACTCTTTGTAGTGGGACTCCTTGTCTATTAAGCAGTTTGCTATCCAATTATTTGTTACCATAGATACCACAAGGCGTCTAGCATTGGGACTGTTTCACTTGCTGTTTTTCCTCACAGTAGTTAGCACTAACATTTCTCAGCTCTGAATACAATGTGATCACTGGACAGACATAAACAACTGAAGTGGTTAATGTGGAACTGCTTTAACGTCTAATCTTTTTCACTTAGTGCAGGATTAATCCTTAATGCACAACAGACATAAAAAGTACAATTTTAATCTGCTAGTTAAAAAAGGAGTTGATCCAACATAAGCTATGGAAATTTTAACTTATCGAGAGAAGCAAACAGTTAATGTGGATTATGGAAGAAAATTTTTCACATAAATCCTACCATATCAGTTCTCAGTGTAGAAGGTTGTGGGTTAAACTCCTGCTACTGACACTGTGTGCTCCTGAGCAAGTCAATTCACTAGCCTGTGCTCCAATTAGGAAACCAAAAGAAATGCAATTGTATCATAAATGTTGTACTGTAAATTGCCTTGGATGAAGGCGTCAGCAAGATATGTAAATGTCTACTACCTCTGTGTGGTTCTTTTGCTTTTTAATCTTTATAGGATCTTTCTGGTATATTTTCACTTGTGTTTGTACTATCCTAGTTTCACTTTTTAAAATTTGATTCTTTGAACTGTATTATAGTATTCTCTGTCAAATGTATTAGCATTATATAAACTAAAACTGGGTCGACTGATTGACAAATATCAAACTGGACGAAAATTCAGTATGTTGTAGGGTCCAGTCACACACACATTAACATGGGGCCAGTTTAGAATTTCTGGTTAACATAACTAACACATCTTTGAAACGTGTAATCCCGGATTACTCAGAGAAATAACCATGGAAGAGGAGACTGACCAAAGTCCTACAGTGATTTAATACAGTATTCAAACCTAAGATGCTGGATCCATTAAACACCAAGAGAAACCATTGCTTTTGATAAAAAAAATGACTGTATTGAAATGAATTGAAAAAATGTTACTTTTAATTACATAATGATGGAAATGTAAACGGGCACCAAATAAAACAGAGTGGTAAATGCTTTTGTAATCACCCATGGGAAGACAGTAAATTTATTTAAAGTGAAATGCAATGCTCAAGAGTCCAGGCAGCTACTGTTTAGACTAGAAAATGCATTTGTGAGTCCACACATTTACAAGTGAGTTTTCTTAATAGTGTAATGGGATTTAGATGGCTACTATTGGTAAATGATTAACTCCTTTCCTTTGTGCTTCCAGTTCCTGAAATTGGAACCATGGCAGTCTACATTCCCCACTCAGGGTCAAAATGACTCAGTTTTGGGGCCTGTAAGTTTATATACTTTATTCTATGATAAACAACATCTTTCAGTACTTTTATATCTTTTATATATATA
>JANRMT010062791.1:235555195-235577086 GCA_026402145.1 Polypterus bichir lapradei | reverse complement strand
CTCGGGTCATGAACGTCTCGGACCACGTACAAATCGGGTTACGACCAAAAAGTTTGCCAAAATTTTGCATCTGTTCACGACCACACACTCGGTTGACGAACAAGCCAGTTTCCCTTCCAGTTTGTACTTGCCGATGATTTCCGCACATATTCAGTCTCTCCCTGTGCAGCGAGCGAGAGAGCGTGAGAGAGTGAGCGAGAGAGAGAGAGAGAGCGCGAGAAAGTAGTTAAAGAAGGCAGTAAAGCCGAGAAGGTAGTTAAAGAATGCACGGGCTTGTTTTTAAAGAGATGCTTCGAGCATTGTTTTAATCTCGTATTTAATGAAGACTTTTTTCTATTGGATTTTAACCTCCACTTCACTACTGTTTTTATGGGATCATTTATTTATTGAAGGATTCTGAAAGCACTGCACTTTAATTTTAACTTTGTTTTTGATTGCTGTTTTGTTGATTTTAATTAAAGCACTTGGCACTTTTTGCACCATCCGATTGCTCCATTTTAGTGCCTCACTGTTGTGCTCATCGGTAACATTACAGACAGTGACGGGTTTAAGGGCTCCTGGAAGCGAGATGGGAGCATGCAGCAAACCCGCATCATAACAGACTTTACCTCAAAACTGTAATCTCCTCTCCACCCAGTTCCTCCTCACTTCCTTCATGCCAGAACTTGACTCATGTAAGGTTAGTTTTCTTGGTTGTTTATGGTTAGTTTTTGTATAAATTACGGATTTTTCAAATGTTCATTTTTTTTTTCCCTGTGCTTAAAACTCATTAAAAAAAGTGTTTACAGAGAGCGGTTCATACGGCTATAGTGTGAACTCTTGAAATATTAGTTTTCTCTGTTCAAGGTTTTCTCAGTGTTATTGAATGTTTTTACATTTAGTTTACTATTACACTGTGCATTCTATGGTATAATTAACTATTTTTGTGCTTAAAAATCTTTAAAAAAAGATATACTTACATACAGTTTGTACGGTCTGGAATGGTTTAATTGTATTTACATACAATCCTATGGGGGAAATTAGTTCGAGTCACAACCAAATCGGGTTGCGACCAGAGTTTTGGAACAAATTACGGTCGTGACCCGAGGTTCCACTGTACATATATATATATATATATATGCACACACACACATATATGTGTGAAAAAATTAGGATAACACTGGTTTTACTATTTATAAGTATGTGTTTGAGGAACATGAACATTTTTGTTCTATTCTATAAACTACTGACAACGTTTCACCCAAATTCCACATAAAAATAATTCACTTAGAGCATTTAATTGCAGAAACTGACAATTTACCCAAAATAATAAAAAAAGATGCAGTGTTGTAGACATTGAATAATGCCTTGAAATCAAAATCATTTTCAACTTTAAACAACACAATACTAATGTCTGAATTTAGGAAGAATTTGTTAAATCAATATTTGGTGGAATAATGCTCTCTACCAGTCTTTCACGTTGCTCTTAGGTGATTTTATGCCACTCCTGGAGCAAAACTTCAGTTAGCTTGGCTTTTTTGTATTTTACATCTGTAAATTAAACAAATTTCTGCATTAATAAAGCTGTGACTGTTGGAATTCACAGATAAAAGCATAGCAACAATGGTGAAAGGGAGCCAAAAAATGCTCACAAACCAGACCAAGACCTTCACTGGTGTCCCTAATGATAGGCCTGGCCCAAAAAAAACTTAACAGCCAGGTTTCAGCCTACACCAACAAGAAATAGGGAGTTTCTAAGTTGAAAAATATACATAAAATGTTCTATGTAATACAAAAAAAATGCTCTTCAAGGAATAGAATACCATAAAATTTCTCGGTTTGGAAATAAAGAGAACACAATATGAAAAAAGGCTAAATAAGGCAGTTCATATAAGACCAGCCCAAATCCACAATCCAACAGCAAAAAAAAAAAAAAAATGAACACCATACGCATAATAATGTTTTTTCAACAAACTCAATGACCCTCTGAGGCTATCTAAGGTTTATGGTGATGTAATAGTGGCCAAACATATAACAAAAAGTAATGTAATCTATTTTAAATAGAAATAAATCAATACAAATTGAATAAATAAATAAAAAATACTTAAAAACAAAAAACACATGGAAAATAATAATTCAAAAGCAACAAAAATAACAAAAAAATGGACAATAAAAATAAGCCAGTAAACAAACTCTGGCAGTAACCTGGCAGTGACAAATATACACAAACAGCTTTAAGAATAAAATGTGTATTATATTAGCCTTTGTTTGAGAACACCATCCCAAAATGTTTTACAGGTGCAGTAAAATGAAACCTGCATCTTCAGTGTGGCCCATTGTAGATGACATTTTATTTCATGTCACACAGACAGTTAATCATCGAGATAGAAGCAGCAACTTCCTTAATTAATTTAGTGCTTTTCCAAGAAGCAGCCAACCCACTTTGCACCAGATCTCATTCCTATATTCCGCAAATGGAATGCTGACTGATGAATCAAATTACTTGGGACTGCACAGCAAGTCAGTGGTGGGAACTGAGCTACCTGGGCCCCTTGTCATTTATGACCTGTGCTTAAAATGTATTTAGTAAGAAAACCGATTAGCATATTTAAATAAAAAAGTCATTGTGAAAGTTGTTTAGAATTAGTAAAGAAATTATTTTCTTTTACTGTATTGTATATGCAAGGAGTAGAGAAGATTTGTCCAAAATGTAATACATATATCAATTTAAATCTTACACATGATTTTTAAAAAATCTTTGCTACTCAATTAATCTTCAAAAATAATACTTCCTGTAAGTCATATTAACTCATCATAAACACTAATGATCTTGCCTAGCACACAAAGCAACTTCTGTCAACACTTATTATTAAAGACTGTATTAGTGAAAGGGATTATTGGGTGATTAAATAGGCAGTTGGCTTGTTTTAGATACAGGCGAGTTAATGAAGCGATGCATGAGACTCAAAGCTTCTGGAAACTAAGGCACACAATAAATAAAACCATTTTGCTAGCAAGCATGAGGGAGAAGAGTTGAAGGCATAGCCTAATAGATACGAGATATATATCAGAGAATTGTGGCAGTCTCAGTAAAGAAATACAGTAATTGACTAATGATGCATTAGCAAACAATACACTGACTCATACAATTATAATGAAAATTAGAACCACCAGGATAACTAATAGATTCCCACAATGGATGATTAAATAAATAATATATTACTGAAGAAAAGCCAACTCATTAATGCCAATAAACAACCGCATTTCTTATTGTAAATCATATGAACGTGCAGAAATCAAAAAGGAAATATAAAAAGCAGAAAGACAGTCAAGAAGAAAAGAATGTAAATAACATAAAGTCAATTCTGAAAGATACTTTCAATATTTAAAAAGTTGACAACAGTTGAGAAAGAGGTACGGCACAAAGGAAATAAAATATACAGATAGGGAAATATTGCATCTACTTAATATTTAATAATATAATATGGGGTCTTAACCCCAAATTAGGACTTTAAGGTGCTGCTGTCATTAGGGCTCCAGTTACCTGAGGTGCCTATGAAAGACTTATGATTACCTCTGGCCTGTCCTGTAGTATTAGTTAGCTTTAGCTTCAGTGTCTATAGAACCTGTTCTCTTCTAGAGTAGATTTGTGGGAAAAAAATGCAGAAATTTCATCTTTTCGGTTTTTGGATATGGGTTTTTGACTTTGCTTTAGATTATGATTTAGGTTTTATTATTTGGTAATAGTTTCACTCTGGACTTTTGCGAAACATTTTCAGGTTCCATGCTTTACTTATCATTTTGTTTAGAGCTTTTAATTTTCATTTTACATTTTGGGTTCGTTGGACTTTGTTTTTTGGGGTTTACTGTTTTGATTTTACTGATTTCCTATATGTTTAACTATAAGGTCTTTTAAATGCTTAGCTTTCCTTCGATGATTTCCTTTTGCCCTAATTTTTTGTTTTTATGTTTCACTTTTCCATTATTTGATCAGTTTGTTTCAGTTGAAACCTTTTGTTTCAAGGTATTTACCGACACAATTAGTGATGTTTGAGTGATTTTTGTTTTAAGGTTTAGGCCTTCCCTTCAAAAGAAAATAACAGGCATAGAAAGAAGATTAATGAAATACTAAACTGCTGAAGTCCTACAGAGATTAACATTTGTTATTGAACCAAGACAACCAAAGACAACCAAAAAGAAACAGTAAAACAGAGTACTAATATAACCTATATAACCCTAACATTTCCTAGATTTTTAACAGTAGAATTACCAGAGCCTATGAGAAAACTCATAAATCCGGCCCACCTTAAATCCTTTCTCACCTCTCCATCAGCATCTTTTGTTCGGTAAATGTGTCGATAAGCAGCAAGCAGCCTGCTATCTCATCCCCCGCCCACCGCTGCAGTTCAATTCGCAAAGAAGTTTCTCAGTGCTCAGTGTTTATCTTCGAGTGAAGTGCTGGAGATTTATAGGGTAAAAAAGTACATCATCATTTGAAATATATATATTTCATGTGTGTTCCGTATCAACAACAATCGATGTAAAAACGTTGTTAACACAGAAACGTTTTTCATGTTTTAGTAATAATTGACAAAATGTAGACATAAAATGTATAATGTGTGAAGCCTGAAATACAAATATGAAATAAACACTTTCACAAAAGGTACAAGTATAACAAAACAAGTGCACTTTTATTCAAAAATATAGCCGAAGAAAAAAGAAAGCAGGTTACAGTAACTGGTTGATACGACAGCTTGCGTATTGCAATGCTAAGAACTGCTGACTCCCAATCAAGAGCTTCTGGGTTCAATGCTGGCAGCTTCTCAAGTTTACCGTTTTGAGTAGAGAGCTGCTCTTATTGTTAATATTATACAAGGTGCATACTGATTCAGCGTGAGCAGGAACACTCATGAATAAAACTGAATAAAAAAAATTCATCTCCACAGTCATTCTCAGTCACGCACACTACTCACATCCACATCCACAGTTTTCCCAGTCCCAGTCTCGTTCGCGCACAAGATCTGACACAATTTTCAAATAAAGAGGGGGTATAACAAAACAAGCTTGTTTGTTATATCACGTCTTTATCTGAAAACGGCGTCAGATTGGGAGGGTGGATTGTGGGAAGATGTGGTACTCTTGTACGTGAGTGACAGAATAAAACTAAAAGAAAACCACTAACTTTGACAAGTACTATAAATTTACAGAAGCAAATTCAAATATATGTTTTTATTGTATGATATTAACAATAAGAGCAGCTCACTACTCAACTGCCTACCGTAACCTGCTTTCTTTTTCCTTCTGTTAAATTCTTGAATAAAAGTGCACTTGTTTTGTTATACTTGAACCTTTTGTGAAAGTGTTTATTTCATATTTGTATTTCAGGCTTCACACATTATACATTTCATGTCTACATTTTGTCAATTATTACTAAAACATGAAAAATGTTTCTGTGTTAACGACTGTAAATAGGTGGACGCTTGGTGGCGCTATTGCACACCTTTTTTCCCCAACAGACAGTATACAGTACACAGGGTAAAATCACCCAGAAGTTGATTTTTAATTATTTTCTTCAATAAAGTGCCCCAAAGCACCTCCACCACCATGAACAATAAATTGATAACAATACAATAACAATATCTCAATCCTCCTCTCCACCCAGCAACTCTGTCACACTCCCTCCCAACTCCGACTCAGCTTGCTGGGTTTCAACCAGTCCTTTAAATAGTCCTTGACCTGGAAGTGTTCCTTCTTCGGGTCAAACTCCACATCCTCCTTGCTCAAGTAGCCTTCAAGTACTTCCGGGTTGTAATGACAGTAGGAGTCCCCAGGTTCCTTGTGAGCTCCCCCTGGCGGCACCCACGGCACCCAACAGGGCTGAAGATCCGGACTCCATGTCCCATGATGCCCTGAGGGAATCTGGGGAACCATTTCCGTCCAGGAGAGCTGCCATCTAGCGTCCAGGGGGATGTAGTGCCCTGAAAAGGCTGCTCTTCCTCCGTCTTTCTGTTGAGGGACGTCCCGGCTAGACTGAAACGCCGGCCTCCATCACACAACATTTTTACATCGATTGTTGTTGATACAGAACACACATGAAATACATGTATTTCAAATGATGATGTACTTTTTAACCCTATAAAGCTCCAGCACTTCACTCGAAAATAAACACTGAGCACTGAGAAACTTCTTTGCGAATTGAACTGCAGTGGTGGGTGGGGGGATGGGATACCAGGTTGCTTGCTGCTATCAACACATTTACAGGACAAAAGACGCTGATGGAGAGGTGAGAAAGGATTTAAGGTGGGCCGGATTTACGAGTTTTCTCGTAGGCTCTGGTAATTCTAGTGTTAAGGAGTACTAAAAACAAGCTTTTTCTGAGGTCTTTCCTTTGAAAGTTTAATTATGACTATCAAACCTTTCTGTAGCAACTTATACAATTATAATGAAAGTTATAATCAACAGGATAACTAATGTGACTATTGATCTTTTATGTAACTTATATACTTGATGTGCATCAGCGATAGTAATCATTTTTTTAAATTGAATTGAGGTCAATTTCACATTATTTTTTTTTCACTATTTTTTTTTACTATTTACTAAGACTCTGCGGTGGGCTGGCACCCTGCCCAGGGTTTGTTTCCTGCCTTGCACCCTGCGTTGGCTGGGATTGGCTCCGGCAGACACCTGTGGCTCAGTAGTTAGGATATAGAGGGTTGGATAATGGATGGATGGATGGAGTTACTAGGACTATTCGAATTCTAGTTATGTTAGTGCATTATAGCATGCAAAATTATTTAACTTAAACTCCCAAGAAGCTTTTGATAACATTATTAGTCTAATTAACAAGCTATCGCAAAAAGGAATTCAATGTGTGCATATGCCCTAATAAAGAAAAGAAAAGAATAGTGCAAAAAACAAAATTACAACTAAGATCTTACAAGAAAAATACTTTGGGTCTGCTGTTCTTTTTGAATTTATATAGTTGTTTAGTGGTAAAAGCATCAAATAAGCAGGTAAATATTACCAGTGATATTAAGTTAGGTGGATTAGCACTTAAAGTCAGAAAAACTGTATTTGGAGCTGAATAAAATGTGTGTTTGAGAATATTACAGATTAATATACATTAATATAATGTTTAAAAATAGAAAAGATAAGTATTATATATAATCATAGCTTAAAAGTCTGTATAACTTATAAAACAAATTAAACATTTGTAGCAAAATTACTACCATTCAGATGTGCACATAGCTGCTCCCATTTTGTCATGAGGAAATTTCAAGAAATGTCATCCTTAAGCAGAATAACACAATTATTAGGCCACCTGTAATAAACTGTGCACATAACATACAGAACTGAAGAACAGCTATGACAAAAATGGGCTGTTCAGCCCACCACAGTTTGTCAATCTATTTTCACCTTTCAAGGTTTTTAAAAACTGTTAAGTGGGATATAAAGGACTGCAAATTACCACTAATTCCTACACTTGTGATAATGTATTCCATGTATCTGTCATTAACTGTGTGAATAAATACTTTCTAAAATTAGTATGCACTTTAACCCTAATGACATCTCATCTATGTCCCTGTGTTCTTGTTGAAGAACTTATTTTAAAGTAACATCTGTTTTCTATTCTACTAATAACTTCATATTTTAAAACCAACATGGCACCTTTTAATCTTTGCTTAAACTGAAAACTATTAAGTTCTTCAATCTTTCCTCAAAGCTAATATCTCACAGTCTTGAAATAAGTCTATTGTTTAGGTCCTTAGATATGTTTTGAGATGTCACAATAAATAGTTCTCACAACGAGCTTAGGTAACATGTAGTGTGATATATATGGAAGCAGTTTCTTGTAATTCCATAGTACCTTTTTGAAATGCTGAAAGACAGAGAACCACTTGGGGGTCATATTCAAACTCTGTCAGTACTGCTTCTTTCTGTCTAGCAAGAGTCATATTTGATGATTAATAATGAAATGAATTAATGAATGAAAGGAAAGGAAATGTTGCAAATAAATGGTATATGGAATAAATTCATTGCAAAGTAATTATTTCCCTAAAACTGTTGCAAATTGCCTGACGAAAAGGGAATGTGTGGTCATCGATATATTGGCCATTTAGAAATATACATTATGTTCCCACAACCACTTAAATACTGCACAAACAGCATGAATCCTTTAAAACACTTTGTAGGATGTCAAAGACAGCTTGAATGCACCCAGAGTAGCAGACACCTTACTCTTGTCTTCTCAGGTGTGAAGACCTGTGAGTATGGAAATTGCTTCATAGCATACAACTTTGTATGCATCCTTTTTGTGTTTTTCCCATTACAAAGTAATTACCAAAACAATAAATAATTCTGAGGTTACTGTAGTAGGTCAGAAATTAATTTTGCATTAGATTAACAAAATCTAGTGTGCTACAATGTTTACTGTATCTTCAGGAATAATGCAGATAGCAAGAACAAATGTCTACTATATATATCCTTATAGCAGAAAAAACATTATGTAACATTTATCTCGATGCATGCTCAATAATCCAGGTAAGGAAATTCTAGAAAGTTGATTCTGTTCATCTGGACATAGTTTTTTTTCCCCAATATGTTTCATCACTCATCTAAGTGACTTCCTCAATCTCAGTTGACTGCAGGTTTCTCCAACCTTATAAACAGTACCTTGGCCTAATGATCAAACTAGCACCATTAACTAACAATGGGCCATGTGATCAATGATATGCAAATTGTCCATTGACCAATGGCCATGAGTACCATTCACAGAGTACGTGAGTATGAGCAAAGAGCACGTAAGATGGCAGATTACAGGAACCAAGTGAGATTCAGCCTCAGATGTAGACAGAGTGGAATTACAACTAAAAGTCTACAGATGAAATCATCAGTGAAGGATCTCTGAGCTACAAAAATCCTACAGAAGGCACAGAGCCAGCTGCTAAACGAATGAGTGAGACAAACTAACTTTACTATTAATGTTTTGAAATCTAAAGAGGAGCAGATTTATCTATTTCACTGATCACTTCTACCACTTTCTTTTATGTGGAATTGCTCCCTGGATCAGTATACTGCTGCTGGATTATGTGAATTTCCCCTTGGGATTAATAAAGTATCTATCTATCTATCTATCTATCTATCTATCTATCTATCTATCTATCTATCTATCTATCTATCTATCTGACAGAGTGAAAGAGAAAGCCCGTTTAAGAAAATATAGTGATTCACACACATTGAGTATATAAAAGACCACATAGAATACGAAGCATTTAACATGCTACTTTAGTTACGATGGGATCTGAGAAAGTGGTAAATTAAATGATTTTAAGATGAAGTTTATGACATACTACTTTAATGACAAAATAAACTACGTGATTAAAGTAGAAATTTTGAGATTAAAGTTGACATTTGGACATTTTTTTCAAATGTGTCCCTATTTTGTTTTTATTTTCTCTGTACCCTAATACGCCTCCATAAGACACTCAGACAGTTGCTATAATTGAAAAATAAAACTGCTCAAATCTTAAGTAAAATTAATTAATCTACTATTTAAATCAGAGTCTTTTTTAAAATCAAAAACATTGTATAATTTTTTATTTTTTGACTGATGTTGGCCAGCTGAGGTTTTAATGCATGATTGAACAGAGATCAAATTGTGTAGATGATTTCTGTTAAATTTCATCCTTCTAATCAAGGTTAGCTTTTTAAATTACAAGCTTTAAAATCCTCTGTGCAGCATGTGCCTCATTAGTAATGCCATGTCTAAAAGACATTTTCTTTTCATGTAATAATGACATTGTTGATTTGTTGACCCATGGTTTAGGTTAGGTAGACATTATTTTCCCAGAGGGAAATTTGTACAAAAACAGAAGACAATGTCACACAGATCCAATAGATAAACAAAGATAAAACATTTGACAACCAATGTTATTGCATAAACACACACTCAGGATTAGTACAAGAAGAATAATTGCTTTCAAAAGTACACAAAATAGTAATATAGAATTTAACATTTAGCAGCATTCCTACAAGTAGCATAATTTAAAATGCTTATAGCTCTAGGAATAAATGAGTTCTTAAACCTATTGCTGTTTACCTTTGGAAACCTAAATCTACAGCCTGATGGCAGCAACTGGAATTTAGCCAGGTTTTTGTAAATGTCATAATGCATGCATAATGTAATCGGTCTGAAAATGTGTATGTGAATGAAGTTCACCCACTTTATTTCAGAACATTTCCCATTATAACAGTTGGTAAGGGGGTATCAAACTCCACACAGTTTTTTCAGTCTTTCTCGAATACCACCTCTTTCTCCCCATTTTTCGTTCTTTCCACATTATGCAACTACTATAACGAGTTATTGTGTTAATAATAGTACTGAGATTCGCTGGGAAATTGGGTTGTAGATATGTATGTTCAGTCAAGTTCCACTGAAAAAGGTACTCTCCGATGTAAGAATTCCGTGTAGGATGTTTAGGAGGGGTAGCAAAAGACCCGAGGTTAGATGAAAGTAACTCCAAACGATAAAGATAAGAATAAACATTCTAAAACTGAATTTGTTTACTTAGATGCAACACTGTTAAGCCTAAAAAAAAGAAAGTATTAGGTAGGCAAATATAAACTGTATGTATGTGTGTATGTATGTACTGTATATATTTGATATATGTACATAGAAGTGAAGGTCTGTGATAAGGTTTGCATATTTATAGATAGAAATCCACAAAGAGAGAAAATTAATCACATATCTTGGAGTAGTCTTTTATTCCCAAGCTTTTGACACCTGCCAGGTATCATCAGAAGAAAATGATTAGGAATAAAGGAATCAAGACAATATATAACAAATAAGGAAGCGGGAGATGAAGTTTGCAGATTAGTAATGTGGGGTTCAGGGGGTGCTAGTCTTGAAGTCTTTTTTTATTATTTGGATGCTCTTCATTTTAAACATTCAAATGCTGGGTTCATGTCCAAGTTTCTGTTAATGGCGTTTTCATTTGATAGCCACGATTCAACCAGCATGCTAGCTCTCTTAGGATTTGCCTCATTTGCACTGTGTCCCAGGTAAATATTTGCCTGGTTGAGCTTGGTATGTACATATATCAGAGACCGTGGGTCCTTCCTTCTGACAGTATTGCGATGTTCTCGTATACACGTTGCAAGTGTTTTGGATGTTTGTTACACTTATACAGCTGGGTATACCCTGCATGGTATACTATATACTGCTCTTCATGTCTCTGCTGCAGATTTTTTGGTCTTGGCAGTAAATAGAACTGTCTGCTGAGTGTTTCCCGGTTTATGTGCTAATTTAATGCCTGACCTGGGGCCTCATATATAAACGGTGTGTACGCACAGAAATGTTGTGTAAGAACGTTTCCATGTTCAAATCGCGATGTATAAAACCTAAACTTGGCGTAAAGCCACACACATTTCCACTGTACCTCATACCCTGTCATACGCAAGTTCTGCACTCAGTTTTGCAGACTGGCGGCACCCAGCATCAAAGCAGTGCTACTGTTCCTGTGTGGTTTATCTTTCTTTTTCTGATCCACATTACTGACGCGGCTTTATAAATACACTGAAATTAACCGCATATTGTTTATTAGTTTAATGCATCTGATTGTAATTAACCAGTAACAATATAATGGTCCATGGAATGGTCAAACTATTCCAAATACTATAACCGCTTTAACGTTGTTACTCTCACTGCACCTTCTTCTTCTTCTTTCAGCTGCTCCCATTAGGGGTTGCCACAGCAGATCATCTTTTTCCATATTACTCTCACTGCACCACTCGGAGCAGCTGATCGGAAAGAGAATTATCGGTATGTAGCATCAAGCACATGCCATCTCAGCAATGCTTCCTATTTGAACTGCTTCTCACATGGCAAAAGCTTCAAACCTTTCCTGTACTGACCTCGCGGTTCAGAAAGAGTTTCATCCCAAAAGCTCTAAACGCACTTAATCAGTCCATCATGTGCTCCTTGTAGAACTGTTTGTACTTATAAGTACAATTACCACACTGTAAACTTGCACTACAGTTATAATATTGCACAACCTGAGCCACTTTATAAAGCGCGTATTTACTGTACATATGATGACGATATCATGTTTAAGTTGAAATGCAGCAAAATATGTTTATTATATTATACAGATAAAACTTTAACTTCATTTAAATAATCTATATTGTTAATAATTAAAGGACACAGTGTTGCTACGCTAGCAAGGATCTGGTGCTCCGCTTCCTGCCTTGCACTGTATGCTTCACTGGGACTGGCGTGAAGGATAGAATAATTAAACATGTACTACAAAGATATTTCAATGTTCCTTAAAAGTTATGAAGAATCTGTGTTCTAAGCTTACAGATGGCTTAATGTCTATTACAGAGCTGATTGTGTGGCGATCAGTTACTTGGAGAAAGAAAAGGAAGGACATGAATTGGAGGTTAGTACGTTTGAAAGAGACAGTACTGCAGGGGCAGCCTTAGGCATGTGTAAACTGTGCACCTGCACAGGGCTGCCAAATCCCAGGGTCTGCCACACCAATATATATTGAATATAAAACAGAAAGAGAAAATAACAACAGAGCTAAAAACGCTGCAGCAAATTTCGGCAAAAGTTCAATGCTTGTGTCATGAGCACAAGACGGCTATGCAGTGTCCACAATGGACGTGACCATCCTCCGTGCATAAGATACCATATTGACATTGGCGGGCGAAGGGGCCACCGATTCTTTTTCTGCCCAGGGCCGCCACAAGCCTAGAGCCACCCCTGAGTACTGCTGCAATAAATTATTTCATCGAAGGTCGCACAGAATCACTGTGCCACCGTGTCCCCATGTTTAATAGCGTGCTTTAACTCCTATCATCATGAAAATGATATCACATATAAATCTCGATATTTTAGTTATTCAGAGAGCTGTAATGTTACGAATGTAACGGATTCTGTGTCCTGTCGAAGGAAGAGAAAGCCTGGAAGCACGTAGTGATTCACACACATAGAACACATAGAAGAACACATACAAAACAAAGCATTTAACGTGCTAATTTAATTACGATGTCATTTGAGAAACTGGTTAATTAAACGATTTTAAGATAAAGTTTATGATGTTCTACTTTAATGACAAAATAAATTACTTATTTAAAGTGGAAATTTTGAGACTGAAGTTGACATTTCGTGCTTTTTCCCCACTGTGTGCCTTTTTTTTCTCTGTACCCTAATAAGCTTTCATATGACACTCAGACGGTGGGCTACAACTCACCTTTTCACTGCGACTTTGATATCTGACAACTTCTTTTTTATTTTGGGCACTGTGTGACTTTGTGAACTTGAGCTTTCGAGTTTCTCCGATATGCTACGTCAGTCGATCAGCCTCCTTTTGTTGTTTATACCGCTGTTTAAACCAACAAATAGTAAGTTTTTCTTTGCCTCTACTTGGTATTCGCTGAAATTCTTATATTTTCCCCCGTGCTTTACTCATTGTCTTTTCACAGAACGCTGAGCTTAAGGGCTATTTATATTGATTTGCATATTCAAAGAGGCGTAATTCTGGGAGGAGTTGGGGCGGGACAGCAGGCACGTGCATGAGCGTTACTTTTCACGCTGACCGGGATTTATGTAGCGGAAAAATGCGGAAGTTGGCGAACACACAGATTTATGCATCTGGATTTTTCTCTGCGTAAGCACATTTCGGCTTTTGTGCTTACATCATGTTATAGTGTGAGTTCTGTGCACGGCGTTATGCATGAGGCCCCTGGAGAGGATGCGTGGTGTGGTTTCTGATATGCCACATAAATAAGGAAGACTGTACCAGGTAGAATGGGAGAAGGGCTTGGTGCCAATTGTTTGCTGAGTTTTGGGACATCTCCTGTAAATGTTTTTAAGTAGCCGTTTGATAAAAACAGATGGAAAAGATAATGTTTTTCATTCTTTTTAGTTTCATTTGTATTAAAGTTTTTGTATGCCCTTTTGAATTATGTCTTAACGTAGCTCTTTTTATGTGATAAGGGGTGATTGTTGCCAATTTGTAATATTTTGTCCATATAATATTCTTTGCAATTCACATTTGTAATCAAGATGGCATCGTTATCTCTTTCAGTGAAGATGTCCAGGAACTTCATGCGTCTGTTACTTTCTCTTTCCATGTTGAACTAAATTACAGGGAATACTGAATTAATATGGCTGTGGAATTCATTTAGCTTTTAATATGACGAATGTATTGTTGATGTAGTGTATCCAAAGTTTAGGTCTAAAATGAGTTACAGACCAAGTTTCAAATAGCTACATAACCAGTTTGATTAGTTTTTCTTTAAAGAACAATGTAACAAAAGATTTAACAAAACAACGAGAGGCATAATCCTGCTGCTGGTTGCTATGAACACAGAGCCTTTTGTTTGTTGTTAAGATAGATAGAATAAGAATGTCTGTACACAAAGTAATATGGCTACTGTTAACATCAGAAAGTTAATTTAAATCTCTGCTTGTATTGTTGAACAGATTTAATTCTGTGCATTAAAAGCATTATTTTAGGTGCTGAATGGAATTGTAACTCTAGAACTCAATTGTCCTTTTGTGTACTCCTTCAAGAAGGTAAACACGAGATCAGAAGAGCCTAGCAACTGGTTTGTATGCTCCCTTAATTTTCCAAGAGCAAAGATCAAGAGTTTTATTTTTACTTGTTGTTGGACAGATGGTAATCTATTGATGGAAGGTTGTCAGAGCTTCCTTCAGGTAGCAGTGATTGAAATCAAAGAAAAAATGTGGTGCCTCTGCGGAGGGGAACTGCAAACTTTCTACTGCATTAACTGACTCTGTTGCAATTGCAGGATTTGCTTTAGGGCAGTGGTTCTCAACCTGTGGGGCGGTCCCCCCTAGGGGGGGCTCAAAGTAACAAAAAGGGGGGCGCAAAGATGTGAAAAAAGAAAACAAGAATCAAAAATATGAAAAAAACATCTGTTGAAACCAAAACAAATTAACTTAAACTACATTCTGATACTAGAACAATAAATATAGAGTTAGATAAATGTCTATAAAAGTTAAGTAGGTATAATAAAATATGCATCTACATTTCAAAAAAATGTTGGTGGGGGGGGCGTGATTAAAACTGTTATGAAAACTTGGGTCACAAATACTTAAAGGTTGAGAAACGCTGCTTTAGGGCCAATTGTATATAACTGCAGCAAATATTTGTGGAAATTAACCAGGCAAATTGAACAGTCAGTGAAAAACTGAGAACATATCGATGCCTGCAAAATACTGTTCTTGTAATGATTATTCATTTATACTATTTACAGCAGTTCATTTATGTGTAGACAGACTCAACCACTGTGCCCTTTACCAGCAGTGCAGCTGTCTCCATCTGTTCTCATTGGTGCTCCTAAGCTATCCATCATGAGCTCTGCATTTTTGATTGTCTCAGAGAGCCACATCTTCATAAAAGTCCTAGTGCAGGCTTCTCTATAGTCTCCTTTAATAAGAGAATTGGCTTCTAATTCATCTGTCTTATTAAAACTGCTTGTGGGTTATCTGAATCATCCCCCTAGCAAAGCCCCTTACAGTAAGTACTATCATTAGTGTCCTTGAATGGACTGTATAGGAATAAGGAGATACAGTGTTTCCAGTCAGTATGGTAAGATAACTAACTGTCTGCTCCTACCTATCCAAGAAGCAGAAGGTATTTGATTTAACATCTGTCTTCTCACACCAATACATTGATAAAAGTAGCCCCCATCATCTCACAGGAAGATTTTTGTATGCAGCTCTATTCAATTTTCAGTATTCAATAAAAGTGTCATCACTGTATTCATTCATTGAATGACCAAAGTCACATATTCTACTTCAGTTCATCTGTGCATGATTAAAAAAAGATACCTTCAAAAATGTTGGGAACATCAGTAGAACTTAAGTGTTACACAAATATATAAAAGATAATTAATGTTTGTTTTTCATGTGGCTGCACTTTAATTTACATAGCACACAGAAATGGTCAAGAGGTTTAATTCTTTGACCAAATATTGCAATGGACAAGCTGTGTGATCCAAGTGACTGACTGTGGTATCACTTTTGGTTCCACACATCCAGATTTGTGCCAGATTTTGGTTCCAGTTGTCAGTTGTTGTATCTTTGTTATTTTTTATTGAATCTGTGTAACAATCTTATGTTTTTATACTTTTTTGATGGAAACAAATTTCCCTCTGGGATAATAAAGTCTGCCTAACTTAACCTAAACAGTCGCCATCCTTGGTTTTCTTGTCATTTATTAACACACCTGTCAGTCACGTCACACACTCACAGTGGTGTTATAAATGTCTATGAAACTCACGTAAAGCATGAAAGACCCATAATAAACATTTAAATACAATACACCCCATGTGTCTCACATAGGCATCCCTTTATCTCTAGTTTTGGTCACGTCCGAAATGTAACATTAAGGTATATAAACCCCAGGGTCTGGTAAGTTGTGGTACACAGCAATTTGGACCTCTGTCTACTCGCTTTCTTTGTCTCGATCTGACTGTGGAAATCACTCACCTTGTACGTGTCTTTTAAAGCTTATTGTTTAATGTATACTGTCTGCTATGTATTGCTTTGTAAATCTTATTTATTGTCTTTAGTTCTACACCTGTAAATACCTGTATGTTTCTTTTGAATATATTTCAGTTTACAACAAGGTACGTCCAGTAAAAACCTTCAAGAAAGCTTACCCCTTGTCGTTGTTTAAGTTCTCTGCGGCCGCATTGCACAGACAGTGTGAATTGAGGCAGAAAAAACATGCCACAGCCTATAGAGTTTACAAAGAATGAGATTTACAAAGAACATCCAAAAACATTTTTAGAAGATTACTACAAACTTGAATGAAGAAGTATTTGAACCTGTTGCTTTATATCCTAAACTCTTGAACTTCTGACTTGATTATTGTAGTATTTATGAACAGTGTGGGTGAGTTCTGTCAGAATATACAGCCTCCCTCTCCTTGAGCATGGGGAAGGTACTACTGTATATAAATACAATGTATTATTATTATTATTGTTATAATTATTATTATATCTCCTTATTAAGTAGATCTGTCACATTTGACTATTGGGATCCTTATTACTTTTTTGCTTTATTTTTGCCAGCTGCTTCTGTTTTTTTATTACAAGTCAGATTTGTGGCTAAGACTGTCCTATGATAAGATAACTGATAATAATCTCTGCTGTCTGGTATTAAATAATTCTTTAAAGCAGGTGAATGCTGTCTTCTAAAATCAATTAACAGTTCCTTACTTTTTGTAACATTAAGTTGTAGAAAATCACACCACTTAACAAAATCATCTGCCGCTGGACCGTGACTCATTTGGTTCTTATTAAGTAGTTCTCATTAAGTCAAGCAATTAATTAACTTCCATAGATCTGGGCTGAAAATGCATGTGCTGTAAAGACTGATCTAAGTGTTTAGTCTGAAAAAAGATTTCCAGATTTCCTTTATAGTTGGAATTTAAAATTTAAGGCTATTGCAATTTGACAAACAAGTTCTAGGCTGCCACATTCAGATCCATTAATCTTGAGATTTAAAAACGTGTCTACAATTTTGGCTTGTTATCCGCCTGTCTGTGAGTTTTAGGTAAGAAAAGCAGGATACAATGTTATATTGTGGAAAGGTTTTTGAGTGACCTATCCTAAAACATATACAGTAAAACCTTGATTATCCATCTAGGATCAGGACAAAGGCTGTGATGGATAAGGGAAAAAACGGATAACAGAACAGCTACTTAAAAAATGATATACAGTAGATTAGTTTAACAAATAGTCATTTATTTACAAAACAAAACTATATTAACAAAATATAATGTAGTATTAACAAAATTAATTCATGTAATATTGTAAAGACCAGCATAATAAGCAAATACAACTCAGAGGTACTGGAGTTTCTACATTTTACTTGGGGTATTTGTTCAATGACAAGCAGTGCCCTATCTTATACTCTGTTATCTGAAGACGCAACTTCTTAAATTGTGTACATACAGTAGAAAATTCTTTAAGGTACAAGGAAATTTTTTTACTTTTATTTTCTTTCCTTGAGTGACCTGTGAATAATCTAAATTGTAAAGCACAAACTATACAGTTTAGTTAGTGCGGAAGAGGGTAAGCACATGTGCAGCATGCAATCAAGTGAAAAGAACTGAGCATAAGTTCACATTTAATCCTACATGTGCTAAAGGGTAAATTTAATCAGCACAGTTTTTGGCTGGGGGGAACATTGATTATTACAGCAGCACCCAAGTGTAATGCAAGAAGCAAACATGGTGGGTGGCATGCCGCTCCTTTGAAGAGCTCAATTATACAGCCAAGATGAAAATAGAGTCCTGCATGCAGTCCAGCAACAGAATCCTATTAGATATGTTGAAACCAGTGTTCATAGCGCATATCTTCAGGGCTTTCTTAAGGGATAGAAAAAGGAGATGGATGTTATATACTTCACAGCACACAAAAGTCTAAACATATTAATAAAATACAGGAAAATGATCATGTTTGGCTGTGTTTCTGGTTAGTTACACGAAGAATCATATGTGGGGTTTGGATCCCATAAGAAATGCTTTTCAGTGCAATGAGCCATTTTTCATTTAAAAGAAGAAAAAGGGACACAAAAGTAATGCACTGTTTGTAGCTCACTACATTTTATGATAAAGTGCTGTATGAGGCAAATCTCTTACTTTAATGTTAATAGTAAATTTACCTTAGTTGTGTTTCATTTGAAAATAATATAGATTTCACATTGATTGTGGAAGATTATTTGTACCACCAATAGCTCACAAGTTAATGGAATGACTGAAATGCTCTGGTATATTCCTAAATTTAGACAACAGAATGCCCTCAGATTGTAGAAAGAAACATGAAATGACAGACAGAAAGGCATTAAAGGCATATAGTTTTCTGACACTGCATTAACGTTACTGTTCGTACAGTCCTAGTGATTGTGAAAACATTAAAAAATATTCTGTAGACATTTAATCCCTTTTAGTGTGTGTGTATGTATTATAAACTTTCTTCTTTATTTTTTGTGTGAACTGTTTGCTTTGAATTTCACTAAAGCTTTTAAAACAAAGACACTTGGACTGTGTTTTTTTTTTTTTTTTGTTTAATGAGTCATACTAACTGTTAAAAAGCCTTTCTGGTAGCTGCATTTTGAACTATTTGGAAACCCTCAACAAATGAAGCTACAATAACTGCATAGCTGTATAGAACATATTAGTTACTTGTTTTTGTAATACATAATGTAACTAAGGTACTTTTTAAAAACAAAATTCCCCAACACTGATCACTAATTATCATTCAGACAAACAGTCTGCCTTGTACTTGTTAGGGTAGAATAAAAATCTATGGAAAAATATTCATCCAGTCCCTGTCAAGAACACATACTTGACCAGACTTGGAGCCACTAGTGAAAGGTCGGCTTTAGAAATGATGTGGATCAGTAACAGACTGGAGGTACTTCAGTATTACAAAACCAAAATTGAGATGTGAGACCATAACAGTGGAGATGATTATTTTAAATAATGGGCTGACCACTGGGATAAGAAGCTCAGTTTAAAAAATCGGGAGTGGTCTCCCCTAGACTTTCTTGTATCCTCAGATATGGTGATTAATATTTGAGGTGTAAACCGTAAGACAATGATTATATTTTTATATTATGTACAATAAAGAACCATCAACAACAAATCAAATCAAATTAATAACATATTGAACAATTATTAGTATAAGTAAATTTAAATAAATCAGACTCTGCACTCTGCATGAATGAAAAAGTACCACTTCCGGTTAGCGGAAATAGCTCAAAAGTTGATAGAAATCTATGTTTTGTACCTAATACTTATATGCAAAATTTGGTTGACCTAAGTGAAAGTGTACTCACATTATCATATTTACATACACATACACAGACACACAGACATAATTCCAAAATGGTAGGAGGTCTAAAACATCGAGATTCATTAAAATCTCGAGGTTGAATTTTTGGATGATTACAATAGTTTCCCAATACTTCCTATATGAAAAAGTAAAAAAGAACCAGTTCCTCTTTTGTGTGCTACAGGTAAAAATGAACTTTTGAACCAAGATGTTTTATTACCAAAGTATCTTGTTTCGACATAATGGGTTACTTAAAAAAACATCTAAGGAGTGTGAGAATAAAATTAAATACAGTATATGGAAATATTAGTTAGTGTTGTGGATTATTAAACTTTAAAGAAAAAAGCGAATTATTACATCACCTCAGAATGGAAAGGTAGTGGGAGTGGGGGAGGGGGCTATAATTTAACACATGGACACAAATGAGAGTTTCTAGAAATTTTTTTTAGAATCTACTAAATAAATATCCAATAAGAACTGGTATTACGTTTTGAAGAAAGAGAGGAAGCTCTGAATCATTGCTGCTAAATTATTGTAAATATATTATTTTTTTAGTTTAAATGCATTAAGGATACTAACAGTTAAAACAAGCATTAAGGTAAAGGATTATATTTGGTGTTATACACATTTTACCTTTTATTGTATTTTGGTTTGTGCTTTAATAAATAAGATAAAACTATTAATATTAATTTTCTGTTTTATGGTTTCAAAGATTAACCCAGGTTGGGTTTGTCAACCTAGGGATTTAATGAAAGGTTAAGCAGTGTTAGGGACGTGAATTACAGGACAATAGAGACCTCAGGCCTACAACATGTAGGCGGCGCTGTGTAGGAAATCAAATCTTATGTTTTAGTGGGGCTATATTGAAATGCTATTGCATATATTGGCATTAATGCAACTCAATCAGCTTGCTTGTGAATATATGGCATTTTCTTCAGTACAACTCTGCCAAATTGCATGTGCAAGTATTAGATTGAGGACAACTATATTAGTTTCTTTATGCACATATTGGTTTGATGGTGCAATTGATTCAGTACAGCTTGCTTGGTTTCCTGGAAAATGAATTGGATTTAGGACAACACTGTTGGTTTGTGGACACTCGTATTGATTTGCTAGCACACACATTGGATTCAGCACAGCTCGATGGGTTAGCTGATGCATGCATTGGATCGCTGGCACACACATTAGATTCAGCACAGCTTGACATTTTTTTTTTAAAAAAGGCCCAGTTTTAAATTAGTTGAAAGGGTTTATCAAAAGAGATATTGTGTTTTTTCTTTTTTCCTCAGATCCGTAATTGCATACTCAGAGTGTGTTCATGGCACTTCAGTATGGTCAGAATCTTCTAGGCTAGAAAAGGAAATACAGAGTTGCCAACAAACTGCACAAGTCTTAACCTCTTTTCCTGTGTGCCTACTACGCTATTCCCTGAAAGAGATGGGCTTTTCCCTTCTTATTTTATTATTTTCCCAAATAATAAACATCTCACACAAAACAAAGTGTTGGGAACAGTCCCCGTATATTGTTCTGCGGACAAATTAGCAAAATAAATGATCAAAATGTGACCAAAGAGGTAACAGTTGACAAAGTTTATCATTCAAAATGGCGTTTATATACAGAAATATATTATGGGAATAGGAAATGGTTGGCAGGAAGTGACGTGGCAACAGGAAGCGGAAACAATGTCATTTGATGAAAAACGGAAGTGATGTCTTTCTGAAGCGTCGGAAGTGATGTCAGTTCATGTGACTGGAAGTGATGATGTGTCAGCTATTTTGGAAGCTGGAATTGTTGGTGATTAATTTTCCTTGGCTTTTCTGTGGAGAGAAGAGATTCCGGTAAGTACCACATGACAACCCTTCATCTCGCAATGTTTCACTCACCTTTAGGCTTTCTGACTGCCTCCTAATCACATGTGTGTGACACCTTGTATGTGATATAACCCAAAGCACTACTTCCCCCAATCCCTAAAATGTTAAAGCTCAGGGTCTGGGCTTATCTGACCATGAAGTTATGGATCAGCAAAGTAGC
>JANRMT010062791.1:235539756-235555185 GCA_026402145.1 Polypterus bichir lapradei | reverse complement strand
TAATACTGTAGGGATTCACCTTTTGTGTATGGCCATCCACTAAATGTGCATAGTAAGTTGCATGGGAAAATTTCTCACCCAGTAGATAATACCTCAGTGTGACACTGCACACTTGATTCTATGGACTTTCCTTTTTCATTGAAGCATCAGACCTGAAAGAGATGGACTTTTGCCTTGTGTGACATGGAGCCCTCAACCCCAACATTGCAGCTCAGGGTCTGGCTGTATTGGACTGTGAGGTCAAGGAACCACAAAAAAGAATCTGTATTGGAATGTACAATTCCTATTCAGTAATGTGCTTTGAAATGGCATTATTGTCAAGCAATCATCTGCAAACATAGGATTCATGTCTTTGTGTGTGGCCTTCCACTATAGCTGCATGGTCAGTTACAATGGTAAATTCCTGACGGAAAAGCCAAGGAGAAAGTACCTCGAACGTGGCACTGCCCACTTGATACCTGCTGGAAAATAAAAGATTACCTTTTCTATTATGTGTGATGACATCTTAAAACAGGTGTGTACAAAAGAATAAACTAGAAATGGGTTAAGTGACACGTGGATACTAAAAGAAACTGCTTATACTTGTATACATCCTTACATGAAAAGCCATAGAAATGATTGTATATATGTGTTAATAGTGTAATAATTTTAATTTTTATAGGTGATGTCAATTCTCTGCTGTTTGGCTAATATTTAAAGTGGAGACATCTATTGGTCTTCTGTAGCTAAAGGGGAATTAGGATGAATAGAAGAATGAATTAATTGGTTGTAGCATACCCACATTTGGAATATAGAATTAGCTCCTGGATGAAAAAAAGCAGGTAGACTGGTCGGGGTCTTATAATAAGGCATAGAGATATTGGATCTTATATCATCAGCCTTGTATAGTGTACAGTTACTCAGTCCAGCTGAAGAAATTTATGCAGATCAGTGTATCAGAATGTCAACTTTTATTTCTATTTTATGGTATGGGAACGTTTGGCTTTAATGCCTGCCGGTGAGCTACAGAAGGTTGTTTATTTTTCTAGGTTTGTCTTTGCTTTGTGAGATCCTGCTAAGTTTGTACAGGTGTGGCCGGGAAAAGAATAGGCTCCATCTGTCAGCAAGAGGTTGAACACAAACTACAGACATGGAGAGAATGTTAACATGCCTCGCTATATTTATCAGTAAAATGCAAAATGTCACTTTAAGGAAAAATAATACAGAGTAAAAATGTGTGAATGGTTTTCAGTTGTAAATGTGTGTGTTTTATTCTTCTCCATTGTGACAGATTGGGGGCGCTATTGTCCCCTTGAACCCTCAGACCACATGTCAGACACCAGGTAAAAGTCCAAGAAATGAATTGTGCACCAAGCGCCTCCACCTCCCCTACACTCAATATTACAATAATAATAATAATAATCAATACAATAATAAATCCTCCACTCCACCCAGCAGCTCAGTCACACTTCCTCCCAACTCCGGCTCAATCTCCTGGGGCTTCCCAGAGTCCTTTTAAAGTCCATGACCTGGAAGTATTTCTTCTCCGGGTAAATACCACATCTTCTTTCGTCAAATGCCTCGGAAGTACTGCGGGCTTCCGTCCTCATGACCCTGAAGTACTTCCGGGGTGCCGTAATCGTAAAAGTCCCCAGGTTCTTGGTGAGCTCCCCCTGGCGGCACCCAACAGGGCTGAAGAGATGGACTCCATGTCCCATGCTGCCCTGCGGGAATCCAAAGAACCATTTCCATTCAGGGGAGCTGCCATCAAGCATCCTGGGGGATGTAATGCCCTAAAACGGCTGCTTTCTTCTGTTGAGGGACGTCCCAGCCGGACTGAAATTTCGGCTGTCCATCACACCATGATTAATGCATTGTGACAGTATAGGAGTGTTGTTAGAAGTGAGCACTTCAGTCACACGTGCAGTTATAAAAGTTGCCTTTCTATACTGTTAGATTTAATCAGAGTTAGCCTATCAGCCGAGCTTAAAAACAAAAAAAAACTTGGTAATCTTTTAATTTATACAGCATATGTAGTAATGCTATATTAAAATTTATATCTTGGATGCCTGGTCGAGCAAAGTGATAAAATTATTTGTGGAAATTCCTGACGTTAGATCTTTAAATTCAGACAAGTTTTATTGTCCTTCTGATTTTTTGTTTCTCTTTAAATACAGAAGCAGCAGGAAGCTTATATATGGTGATAGCAATCTGTAATGAAAAGAGGTGCACATTTGAGGCTCTTTCTCAGTCTCGGGGGCTGCAGAATCCATCTGAGTGATGTTATGTAATCCTTTATGCAATAGCTACAGTACAAAAATAGCCTAAAATCAGGAAATTCTGTCTTTATTTCATTATGTGCAAAGCAATTTTAGCAAAACTTTTTTTTTAAAGAATATTTTTTTTAGTAAAAAATTTCTTTTTGCAGTATAAAAAATGGAGCAGACAAAACAAATGGCATAATTAGCAACGGGAACTGCCAGAAGCAGCTTGGCAGTAATTCTGATGCCTTTACATTATTATTTTATGCTATTTGATCATATCAAGTGCAGTATCTATTAAAGAAAGAAAATCATGCCCTTATGGGAGTAAAGAAAATAAGAGTGTGGGGGGGTAACATTGTCTTCAGAAAAAAATATAACAAGATCAGTCAGTTTTTGCCTTTTGCGGTAACAGTTGTGTCAAGGAGACGTGTGTAATACTACATGTTTCTTTATGTCACTATATCTGGACAATACTGTTATGAGTTTTATTCACATGTGCATGTTAAATGTGGCACACAGGGGCTCAGCAGTTAGAATTGCTAGCCAAGCATTGGATTAGATAGCCAAAGACAACTGGAGGCTTGTATAGTCAGCTTAAACACAGGATAGTGTATTTCTGTCTTCTGTCAGCACAAAATCTTCTTCTCTTCTTATTGGGTGAATGAGAACCGGCATGTAAGCACTATGATATTTCTGTATTTTGTGGAGGAGGAATTCAGCCCTTGTTTGGAGACAGAAAGGACCAGCAAGTTGAAGAAGAACAGTATAAAACGGCTTGGGCAGCAGCCAGACCCTCGGAGGCTGTGTCGACAAAGGTCGAAAAACCTTCCAGCGTGGGGACGAGAGAAATGGAGGGCTGTGTTGATCCAGATTTCCCACCTGGATAAAGTCTGTCCATATGCCTCCCCATCTGTAACCACGTTAACCTTCAGTAAATATAAGCTAAAAGATATTTTTTCTCATGTGATTCTTGCACGGCCGTAATCACGATGGGAGGGATATCGCCTTTTCTGGTATATTACGATATTGTTTAATTATTTAATATGCCACAATTTTAAAAAGAACACATTTCCAAGAGAGCTAATGCCTCTTCAGGAAACAACGTGGAGGATAAACAGATTCTTCATCACTTGATGAATGAACTTTCTTAGCTTAAGGCTGCAGTAAAGCTGATTGCACATTAGATGACTTCTGGTCAAAGAGGATCTCAAACTTGACAACTGTACTTGTGGGGTGCGTGGATGTCAGACCACATAACTAGATTTTACAGGGCATCATAAATTACAAAATTCTGTAATGACCTTCCAGCACAGTTTTAAATTTCCAAAGTATTGTGAGGTCATCTGCTTTTCTGAAAACCAATAATGTGCCGCGTGACAAAGCTGATGCTATACAATCTTTTACTGGTACGGAAAGTTCAGCCACATTCTTTGCCCCCTTTTTTTCCTCCCTATTCTTTTATGGTTTATAAAACACAAGACATCAAACAAACAAGCTTCCTTTCTGTTTCAGAGGTCCAAAACACCTGTCTTTCTTATTCCTTGTAGCTGCATTGTATGGATTATACTTCTAGCTGAGTGCCCAATGGTTCTCAACTGTAGCATACGCCCAAACCCACCTCTACAACTTAATTATTATCTCGGTCATAGACAGGTTGAAATAAGTTTAGATTATACAACTGTCTGGCATGAGATTGCGGCCACAACTACTCCCAACTCACTAAGATTATATAAATGAAGCCTGCAACTTAGAAATATATGGAAAGGTCATGTTATGAGACAGGGTCTTAAAAAAATTAACAATAGGGGATTACATCTGCTGTAGCCTGTGTATTTTCTTTGACAGGTCTTCTTTTTAATCAGGGATGCACATCAACATTAAAACTAAGCTAAGTCTATACTTTCTTTGCCATATTTTCATGTCTTAATATCACTATCATAAGCACTTTTAAATAGGAATTATTAACTTTGGTGGGGGTGCAATTAAAGACACAATTCTGCATACAGTCTATTCTTCAAGCAAGATTATAGTAATTTACTGAGCACAGTGAGCAACCTGGATAGGAGCACAGCATTAATTTTGAATACAAGCTAGTATTGTATACCTTATTGACATGTAATGTACTCATTCTAATGCAATTCTTAAAATAAGTTAAAAGCAATCCCCAAACTCCAAATAATGGAGGCCAATATACAAAAAAATCAAAGATTCACTGGATGCTGCTACTTTGCAGTAAGGAGACTGTGGAAGATTGTGGGTTCGCTTCCCGGTTCCTCCCTGTGTGGATAGCACTTTGAGCACTGAGAAAAGCGCTCTATAAATGTAATGAATTATTTTTATTATTAAATAATTAGAAAAAGGAATGAGCTCATGAAGCAAAAATAAAAAAAACAATAATAATAATAAAGCCTGCTGCCTTCTCTATTTATTTAAAAAGGTAACCCCTCCTCTTCCCACTGGAGGTGACTGCCCTTTTTCCATAACTCAGTACCACAGCGAACATTCCCAATGTCGACTCTTATTCATTCCACATACTTTACTCCAAGCTGAAGATTATCGTTAACTGGCCTTTAGCTTTGTTTTTTTTTTTTTTTTATTTCCTCTTGGCTTCTAAAAATCTGAGACAGGTTTTAGAAGTCAATGACTATTATGGTCAGTTTTGTGTTTTGTACCAGATATGTTTCAAATACTGCTAACATTAACTCAGCCCAACAATGCCATTTTCTTATGAGCTCTGCCATTTTGTTGGTTGTTAATTGCCTTGGCCATCGCCAAATAAGATCAACCAGAAGTAGGCAGCACATGACATCACCAGGTTAAAGGTATAAAGGTCAAGCTTTTGCATTTTCTGCTTGTTGAAGTTTGGATTCTCTTAAAAACCTATGCATCCACTAAATTCAAAGGTATGAATACATTTGCACTGCTTTTTGACTATGACTTGGATGTATTTTATTTTATTGTTTGTTTTATTATCAAAACTGTTTTGGTAACCTTTCAATTTTCTGGAGATGACACTTTGCTTGAAAGTTTTTTCTCAGCAACATCTCATTCCAATTCTATGCAATCAGTAAAACGATAAGATGGCTTTAAATACATCCTGGATTTACTTCTAGGATAATCCCACAAACTACTTCTACAGTCAGGAAATCAAAATTAAAGCAACAAAGCATTCAAATGCAGCAAAGGGTTTTGGAATCCATGTAATCAGATAAGGAACTGAACCTAAAATCACTTTTGTATCCTGTTTTTCATTGTGATTGAAGGTTTTCAACCCCGACTGGGAAAGTCCTGACAACAGGAATAGGCAATGACACCGTCAGAAGAAAACAAAGTGGCATTGGAAAAATGGCCCAAATCGTTGAATGAAAATCTGAACAAAGTGTTTAAATTCATCAAATTAAAAAAAAAAAAAAAAACAGAAGTGATAAAAGTTCAAAACAAGTGCAAAAAGGGCATAATACATTTATAAAATTCACCTCACCTTGACAGATCTTAATCTCTCAACAATCAGTGACATTCTGAAAGGCCTTAGCCCCCAAAGAGAGCATTTTGGCTGAAAGTGGTTCCACAGCACCCACAGAACACATGGGATATAACTTATAAGTCAAATACATAATATATACAAGTAAAAAGAATATATGATATATAAAACATTAAAAACAATTTACTAAATGACAATTAAAATACAACCTCCTAAAACAAGAAAAAACACTAAAAGTTATTTGGTGAGATCCATGCTGAACCATATTACTATCCTCCAGGAATTTTTCTACTACTACTCCAAGGGCACACAGCAAAAATATACTAAGACCCCCCATTTTTTGTGACAGTCCCTTTGCTCTGCCATTATGGTCTTATAAGGAGCCCTTTACTGCAACAAAATTTAGAAGCGATTGAATGCTAGTACATGAATCTGTGGTTGAGCCAGTAGATTTTATGTCCTGACAGCCATTGACATAACAAATGCTCCGCAGCCTCCACAAGGCAGGGTGGCCTCCAGATCCAAAGCGACCCTCTCACCACACCTCCACCAAGCCAGACACAAAAATATAAACTTCATTTTTTGGAAAAAAGAAATTACATATTTTTAGGCTACATGAAATGGTGAACAAACTTGTTTGCTAGAAGACAAGGAAGTGATTTTTCATAAGAAAAAGAAAACATCTGTACACTGCACCATCTAAGCAGTTTGCACAATAGGCCATTCAAAAACTACAAAGGGTAACATCTATGCTTAAATCATTAGTAGAAGAGGGAATTGGCAAAATAATAATAATGAGTGTCATAGCCCAAGAGAAAACTTGCTTTCTCTTTATCCACCTTGCCAACCACTGCAGGTGACCATGAGCTTATAAAAAAAATACAGAGCAACCTGAAAGTTCCAGACCCAGAAAGAAATTATATGGAGTATTTGAATAGAAATAAGTCAATAATAACATTGGCGTCTCAGAATGTTTCATTGTTATATGTTAATGCCACACCAATTTGAAAGGTGGTATCCTGTAACAGCTATAAGGGAGCTCTTCTCTTGTGACTTCCCGTCTGGTCATAACATTTATGTAACAGAAAATGATTTGCTTTGCTGGTCCTCCTGCAAAGACAAAATCAGACACAGTCACCATCTTGGAAGCCTCAGCCAACTGGCCACCCTGGACATTCTACTGCAAGTCAGCGCTGAGCTACCTAATCTAACGATAGAATCTTTCTGTAGATTGCTTAATAACGCTCCCGGTATCTCAGGTGTCTTTTCCATGGACAGGAAAATACTGTAGCTTGGCATTAGTACAATGGCACCAAGTGCCACAAAAGATACTGAGAAGAGAAACAAAACAGTGGAGAGTTAGCTACAGGTTATAAGTATTGTATCCAGCAGCTCTAGTCAGGGTATGCTGTATTAAAGTAGTGAGTCTTCATCCTGCAATTAAAAGCTGAGACTGAAGGAGCATCTCTTATATTAGCCAGCAGATTATTCCACAGCTTTGTATCCCAAATATCTAGTGAGAATTTTTATTCCAGTGCTTCATTTTCAAAAGGCTCATCAGAAGCCATCAATCAGTTTTCAAAAAACATTGTGCACAAGGCAGGATTGAGTCCTGGCTGTGGTACCAGTCCATTTTACATACAGCTCAACATTGGGGGCAGTTTTGACTTTCAAATTAACCTAACATATGTTTTTGGGTTGTTCATAGAAAAAAGGGGTACCTGGAGGAAGCCCCATGCAGTCTCCGGCAGAACACGCCAGATCCACACAGCCAGTGTCAAAGTGTGGGTTTCAAACCCTGCTGTTTGGAACTTATAGCCAGCAGACCATGACTGTGTCACTGTACCCCATCATAGGAAACTGAAAAAGGAAATAGACATGTACAAACATAATAGAAAAATAACCTATTGTGACAGATATGGACATGAGCAAATGATTTACTTGAACTGTATATTGCAACAAATGCCATCAAATTGCAAATTTATTGCAATTTACAGTATAAGAAATGAATTCACTATAAGAAGGGGAGCCTTAACATTTTGTAGGACATGCTGAGGTGTAATTCAGTGTGATGTTTATTTCTGAAAATGTGATGGATCACATTCAGTAACATTTGATTGATCTAGATCTTTACTAGCTCGTAAAATAAAACATTTGGTCCTTGAGAGTTTACACTTTCATTTTAATATTGTTTTATATTTTAATTTTCTTTCTTGATTTTATGTCTCAGGACTGAAAATAATGTGTCACTGGCTTGTTAAAGATAAGCAGAATACATTGTGAACCTGGAGAAACATCACAACACAAAGGTAATGGGCTGCTGGGTTTTCCAACAAAGACAATGAATTCTGTGCAGTCAGTCAGATAAGTTATCGTTCTGGAGTAACAGATTCCTTTTGATCCAGCATAATTGTTTAGAAGAATCAGGAGAGTGTTATGGTCAACCGTGTCCAAAAAATCACTTATGTCAAGGAGTGTCAAAGCAAGATCAACATAATCAGTACTTTGAAGTGTGTTATTCACATTTCTGACAAGAAGTGTGAGAGTGCAGCATAAACACTTAAAACACTCAAATTTACGGTAATTGTTGTAATATATGGTTGACAAATCTCTAAAGGTAAGCCTGAAAAACAAAGTAGGCCTTACCAACACAAAGTAAGCCTGGCCCCCAAAACTCAATAAGCAGGGTTTGCAGCCTGAACAGACCAAAACCTTACAGTTGAAATCTCTAAACAGCAAGATTGTGAAACATGGCCTGCAAAGTAAAATAGTTCTTATAATGATAATAATTCAAAAAGATTTTCGAAAATGAAACAAAATATAAATTTAAAAAAGGAAAAAAGGTTAGTGTCATTTCAGAGAGGCAACACAAAGCAAACAAAATTCCAATCTACAAGACTAATTAAATTAAATTAAAATCATACACTTATTAAAATAATTATGCAGAAACTGAGTTGAACAACACCAGTGGGAACAATCAAATGCCTCAGTAATAGAGCTGAGGAACCATAGCCATACAAAAAACAGGAAAGTCAATAAACAAAGATCAAGGAAACTACGGTCCGGGTCATAACCATGGCTAAACCACAACAGTCGGTTAAATAATGATATAAATGAGAGGAAATTAAGATTTTGAAAGTTTAAACAAAAATTATGTTAGTTAGTGGGGGCATTAGAGGAGTAGGCTAAAAGTTGTTTTTTTTAATACTGGTATAAGCCTTGAGGAAAGAAGGAACTGTGACAAACTAACAAGACATATGTAGACTATGCACTTAAAAAGAGGCATAGATAGAAAATCCAGAAGGAAGGTGGTAGTCTTAAAGAAAGAAGATCAGAAAGACATAAAGATGGAAACACCACAAGTGAGTATGGAGAAAGAGGAGGTATGCCAAGGTGTGAAAAATGGAGGCAAAACAAGAAATGGATAGATAGGAATAGAGTGGAAAGGAACAGGACACAGAAATTGAAGCAAATTAAATTTCCCTTTCCAAGGTGAAGTACATTTGATAGCTTTGATTTTTTTATTAATCATAAATAAAATAATGACTTTTTTATTGTTACTATGTTCTAGACTGTGTAAAGTGTACTAAAGCTTCAATAGGCAATTGTCAACACATTTTATTAATAATACTTTTCTCTTTTTGCACAAAATGTTCTTGATTTATTTGCAGAAACCTGAATGGTGATACATTTGCTCTCTTTTTCATATTAAAGAAAATGCATTGGATTTCTGATTTTTTATTAAAATAAACTTCTTTATGATATTTACTATTATTTACTGTAGCATTATTTCAGATGTCCTTATGTCAAGGGTGTCCAACTCTAATCCTGGAAGGCCACAGTGGCTGCTGGTTTTCCTTCCTGCCACATTCTTCATCAGGGACCAGTTTCTGCTATTTATTTTTAAAGACTCTGTCCTATGAATTATGATTTTTTCCTTAAATGGCAGCCAAACAAAAATGAGATATGAAGTGAGCCAGCAGATGACCAGCTAACTACAACCTATTTCTCTCCAACCACTTTCTTAATTATAAGCCAATTCTTGTTGTCAATTAAACCTGTAGTTTACTTCCATGGCTTGTTGGTGCTCTCATTCTGTCTCAGAAGACATTTCCAAAACAGTTGATTTTCTTTTTTCTACGAGAACCATCAAAATGTTTTCTGGACCTGAGCAGATCAGCATTACTGAGACCATCACCTTTCTTTATTTTTACATATTGTATGATGGACACAGGCTAGCTGGTCATGTGTTGGCTCACTTTGTGTCTCATTGTTTGACTGCTAATTAAGGAAAAAAGAGACAATTAAGGAGTCTTAAATAGCAAGTTAATTACAAATAAGACAAAAGAAGTAAATTAGCAGCAGACACTAGTCACTAATTAAAAAAAGGTTAGAATGAAAGCCTACAGACACTGCAGCCCTTCAGGAATGAATGAAATGTTTATTTATTTTTTCTGGAATCTGGTTACTTCAAAAAAAAAAAAAAAAAATATATACTGTATATATATATACATACACACACACACACACATATATATGTGTGTGTGTGTGTGTGTATACGTACATATATATACACACATTTTTGGACAGATAGAAAGAAATCCACAAAAGGAAAAACATAAGTAGTATTTTACTTGTGAGCGTTCAACACCTGCATAGCATATGCTTTGTTTGCAGAGTCAATGGAGACTCTGATTGGGGCTCTCAAGAGACTGAGTGAGGAGTCTTGAGTGTTTAGGCTTGCAAGTGTCCTGGATAAAAACCATGAATCAGGACTTTACTGACCTCTTAGGCGCATCCATCAGCAGTGTGTCTGTCTGTGGAGAGACTGTTGACCTTGTCGAGAGGTTTACTTACTTCAGCAGTGACATTCATGTCTCTGGTGAGTCTTTGTATGAAGTCAGTAGATGGATTGGGAGAGCATGGGGGTCATGAGGTCGCTGGAAAGGGGTATGTGGCACACCCGATTTCTCTGCAAAAGGATAAAAGTCCAAGTCTTTAGAGGCCTAGTGCTTCCTGTTTTGCTATATGGTTGCGAGACATGGACGCTACCCGGTGACCTGAGATGAAAACTGGACTCTTTCGGTACTGTGTCTCTTCTGAGAATCCTTGGGTACCACTGGATTGACTTTGTGTCAAAAGAGTGGTTGCTCACAAAATCCAGAATGAGATACATTACCTACATTGTCTGTGGCATAAGCATTGTTTGATAAATGTTTTGGAGTAGCAGTTTGATAAAAACAATAAAGATAATGTCTTTCATTTTTTTCTAGTTTCCTTTGTATTATAGTTTGTGTATATCTCTTTTGAATAATGTCTTAACGTAACTTAATTTATGCAATAAAAGTGTAATATTTTGTCTGCATACCATTCTTTGCAATACACACTTGTAATCAAAGTGCCGTTGTTACCTCTTTCGGTGCAGATGTCCAGAAAGTTGATGCATCTGTACCTTTCTATTTCCATGGTTAATTGAACTGCGGGAAATATTGAGTTGATGTGGCTGTGGAATTCATTTAGCTGGTTGCTTTTTAATATGACAAATGTATCATTGATGTAATGTATCTTTAAGTTTGGATCTGAACTGAGTTAGAACTCAGCTTTCAAATCACTGCATAACTAGTTCAGCTAGGAGTCCTGGTAATGGAAATTCCATTGGCATGCCTTTCCCATTGGCATGTACTACCCATTAAAAAGAAAATGAGTTTTCTGGCAAAATGATGCTAAAAGTAATTTAAGTAATTTGTGGTCAGCTTCATTTGTGCCGATACAGTAGGGTCATTATTTAATGTCATAATTATTTAATGTAATGTCTCTGTGGCCAATTGAATTGGTATCATGGTGTATAGTGACACAACATCAAGTGACACCATGATTTCATCATCATCGATGGATATTGTGGCATACAGCCAGTTGTTTATCCCGGCCAATATTCCCAGGCCGCCAGATGGAGCCCTCCCTGCAGCATGGAGGTGCCCCGAAGACCAGCAGGGAATCCTGGACAATGGAGTTTTCATCCACAGCCCTGCCGAATACCACAGGGGCCGCTAGATGGAGCTGCAGGGAGGAGCAAAGAATATTAATTGCCCTACACTCTGGAAGTATGTCCAAGTCACATGGACAAGGGGAATGACGTGCTTCTGGGGTGAAGAAAAAGGATTTTTATCTGACCCGGAAGTATTCCTAGTCACGTGGACAAAGAGGGAGAAACAATTCCGGGTCGAGGACTGTGGGAAATCCCAGCCGAGTGAGCTGAGCTGGGTGGAAGGGTGGCAACGCGTCTGGGAGTGGAGGATTATTGTTTATTAGTATTGTGTATTGTGATTTATGAATATAGTGGGGAGGAGAGTGCTTTGTGCACTGTGCTGTATTAATAAAGTCGATTATTTGACTTTTACCTGGTGTCTGGAGTCAAGTCTGACGGTTCAAGGGAGCGAAAGTGCCCCCTATCTGTCACAATATATTCTTCAGGCGCTGCATTGCCATCTTGGCACTATTACAAGCTGAATCATCCGAATTGTAAGTTAAATGTTTGACCACTTGGAAAAGTATTTTGGATAAGTTATATGTTGGCCCACCTGTTATGCAGACCATTGGTCTTAATTTCAAATGGGCTTTATGGATTTTTGGAAGGCTTTAGAACTCCAGGCAGTTTGTATCATTGGATTTCATTTTGTAATAATTCTGCATGTTTAAATGGTTGTTGTTACAGAGCTTATTTAGAATGGTGTTAATTCTGTGTAAGAGGTACACACCAAAATGGCTAAAAAGGAAGGAAATTAAAAAAAAAAAAAAAACTTCTCACGGTAAGGCATTATGCAGGTGTGTTGCAGCATTGTTCATAATGGTACTCAGTTTAATTTTAATTCTCTCCTTCGCTTCTACCTCCAAGGGGGTCCAGAGTGTGTCCCATAACTGAGTCTTCCCTTTTAATTAACCTGTTTATTCAATGGACCTCTCCTGAAGTTATGTTACCAGCTCATTACACCCCATAAGTGCAGAATCATCTGAGAATTTCTGCAAGTGACATGACCTGGTGTTATATTTATAGTCCAACGTGTGAAGAGCAAAGGAGACAGGATTGTTCCTTGTAGTGCTCCAGTGTTGCTCACATCAGATACACAGATGCACAGTTCCTGAGTCTCACAAACTGCAGTCTGCCCGACAGACTGATGTTGCATCATCCACCCATCATCCAATCCACTATATCCTAACTACAGGGCCACGGGGGTCTGCTGGAGCCAATCCTAGCCAACACAGGGCACAAGGCAGGAAACAAACCTCGGGCAGGGCGCCAGCTCACCGCAGATGTTGCATCATTTGCTGGTTTTTCATTTTGTCATGTGGTACTATTGTTATAAAGGAAGGAATATGTAAATTACTAATATAGTGAACACTGCAATATACTGTAGATAAGAATATATTCTAACGTGTTTCACCACTTCCCCTTGTAGAAAAATTAATAATAAAGGTCAATACTTTGCATTAAGTGGGTTTTAGTAAAGTGCACTTATGTTGTAGCTATACATATATTACATGCAATATACTGTAATTTTACATATTTCTAGTTCTTTTTTCCAAATCTTTATGGAATTTTTTGTTTCCTTCCAACACTGATTTCTTTCTTTTGTTCATGTTTTTCTGGTGATTTTACATTGTGTGCCAGGCTCCAAGTTGACTACAGTGCTCTACCAGTGAGCATTTTTACTTTCTTATTATGTTAGAAAATCCAATTAATTTTGTTCAATGACCTCTTTTTTTACTATTTTACTATTTATGTACTATTTTACTAAGTATTTACTATTTGTACATAATTTTAAAAGAAAGGTTTTAAATATAGTTAATTTTTCTTAATATTATGTTTCAATTATTATTCTTGTTTATCATTGACAAATTAATTGCCTTATACCTCATTATCAGCCTTACTAATTAATACCTTCTTGCTTGTCATTATTTTACTGGCACAGATGTTACATGCTCTCACTTCAGTACAAAAAAGTAAATAATTAAGATCTAGAATATATCTGTGATTATGACAATGTATTAGGTTGCATTCTGTAAATGTACATTGCCTAAAAAACATTCACACTTGGATGTTTTCACATTTTTTCTTATTCAACATTGAATCACCTTGTATTTGATTTGGCTTTTTTTGGCACTGATCAACAAAAGAGACTGCAAAGACAAAGTGTAAACAAATCCCTTCAAGGTTTTCTAAATTAAATAAACATATAAAACTCAAAATAACTGGTCTCATAAGAAGCAGATGTACCTTTGTCAGCCATGACAAACTTGATTCTGTGTGCACAGGTCTCTCCCTCTCTTCCTCAGCTTTGCACAACTGGACTCCCCCATTTTTCTCCTTTCAAATTTCCAAAACTGCTCAAGCTCTGACAGTTTGCAAAGGGGATTGTGAATGAACAGCCTTTTTCAAGCTCAACCACAAGTTCTCACCTAGATTTTTATTTATACTCTGACTCCAAAACATTAACATTATTGGTTTTAAGCCATTGCTAGTTAGCTTGGGCTGTATTCCTGATGCAAAACAAACCTCCCAATGTGCAGACTTCCTTCAGAATACAGTGGAACCTCGGTTCACGAACGTCACGGTTCACGTACAACTCGGTTCACGACCAAAAAGCTCACCAAACTTTTGCCTCGGTTCACAACCACACACTCGGTATACGAACAAGCCAGTTTCCCTTGCCTCCTAAACAGAGAGAGAGAGCAAGAGCGAGTAAGCACGTGCCTTCTGGGGAGGGGGAGGAGGAGATTGCTGCAGTGTTTGCTTAACAAGCCAGTTTCACTTGCCTGAGCGCAAGAGCACGTGCCTGCGGGGGAGGGGGAGATTGCTGCAGTGTTTGCTGAACAAGCCGCTCCTTGTTTTCAAGAAGATGTGCACTCTCTTTGTGCTCTACAGTATTTCGTGTGCTTTTGCAGTTAACTATGGCTTCTAAGCAAGTCAAGAGAGGTCAAAAGAAAGTTTTGAAGAACATTGAAATCGAAGTAAAGAAAGAAATTACAAGAGGTGGAAAAACTGTTTACCAGTTTACTCATTTACCAATCTGAGAACCCTCGTGCTTTCAAGCAGCGCAATGTAAACAAAGCCAGACTGCCAGTAATGTGGAGGGTCACAAGAACTTTCTTTTTGGAATGGCTGCATGAGGCTTTCACTCCCACCAGCTAAACAGCTAAAAGCACCAGAAACCCAAGAAATCACAAGAGAGAAAACACCTGAAGGAAAACACTTCATGCCAGAACTCGTCTCATGCAAGGTTAGTTTTCTTGGTGGTTTTTGTATTACGGATTTTTCAAAAGTTAATTTTTTAGTTCATAATGCGATTTGTTGCAATGTTATTTTTCTCTTTTTTCAAATGTTTGCTTTTTTCCTTGTGCTTAAAACTCATTAAAAAAAATTGTTTACATGGAGGACTTCATCGTGTGATTTGTTGCAATGTTACTTTTTTGTTTGCTTGTGAGTTGGTTTTTGCACGCGCTTCGGATTTGTTGTTCATTTTTTTCTGCTGTGCTTAAAGCTCCTTTTACAAACATTGTTTACAGCGATCAGGCTTTAGGTTTAATAGCGCGATCTCCTGCAATGTTACTTTTTTGTTTGCTTGCGAGTTGGTTTTTGCACGCGCTTCGGATTTGTTGTTCGTTTTTTTCTGCTGTGCTTAAAGCTCCTTTTACAAACATTGTTTACAG
>JANRMT010062791.1:235437897-235523664 GCA_026402145.1 Polypterus bichir lapradei | reverse complement strand
GCGGAGCCTTTACCCCGACTCCACCTCTTACTTCTACACTTCCACGTGTAGATGTTTATAAATAAAATAGGGATCCTACATTTATAATTACTTTTAATACTTAAGTACATTTAATATTAGTTTGAAAATCCTATTTGAGTTATTTCTCATTGGCAACTTGTACTTGAGTTAGTTTTCAGCAAGATATCTTTACTTTTACTCAAGAATAGCTATTAAAGACTTTAAAAAGCACTGATTAAATTGTTCATGCTCTAAATACCCAATGGATTTCTTTTAAGTCAAACATTTCCAAATTTCTTCTGTTATTCGTCTTATAATTTAACTGGAAGTTATGTGGGCTAAACCTTATTGCTTAACTAACAATCACTGTGATTAATGTTAAACATATGTATTGCAGCATTTTTGATTTGTATAATTTAATTAAAGCATTGCAAGTTCGGTAACACCACGTAAATTTTATTGAATTGCCCTAGCCCTTTCTCCTGATGATCATCATTACATTTAATAGGTTAGATTTGTTTTAAATATCTACAGGATTAATATTCAAGCAAATATTTCTGAATTTTATTTTTCAGTTACCTCATAACCATATTAGTCTCACCATTCATCTTGAAGGATGAATTTCTATATCTTTATACTGATAGCAAAGCAGGGCTGTTAGTGTCCTAATGCACTCTAATAGCCTTAATTGTTTTTTATTTGCTTCCAATTGTATATGCTACCCATTAGATACATTTAAGCCAAAATATATTAGTTTAAAATCTACTGCAAGTAGATCAAAATCTCATGAAACATTGTATTCCTAGCAACATCTTAAAATATCTCATAGAAGGAAAGACGAATAGCTGCTGCATTGCCCACAAGAAGAACACGGCAATTCACATAAGTTGCGAATGAGACTCAGTGGGAAATCTAATTATTCTTATTATTCACATTTATCTAAGAAAATTGCTTCCAAGTGGCTCACACTTTGTAGCTGGTGTGTTAATACGCTGTCCCATATGTCATTCCCCACATGATAAACCTCCTTTCACCTTCCCACTCTTAGTATTCTGAACTGACAGAAATTTCTAATATAAGGAAAGTTACACAGCCATGTAATTTTCCTGGCAAAATTAAGAAACGTTTAACATGAGTGGAGACGTTTTTCTACAAAATATATTTCTTGTATAACACTCATTTATACAAGATACCTAGAGTCCAACAATGTATCGAAATTTGGCAGCAGTCTGCTTTAGCACACTCCCCTCAACTTCCATCAAAAACCTGCACTTTAGGCTGTGGTCTTCACACTGCCCACCATTCTCCTTCACTTTGCTCTTATTTCTAGCATGGCTTGTAGTTTCTAACCACAGCTCATACTTCTTTACCACCCTTTATCACCTTTTTTGTGTGCTGCTTGTACTTGTAGCCTTCCTTACCTCCTATATAGCAAAAATGCCAGTATTTAATTAATTCTCACAATGTTGAAGGTTCCCTTAAAAAATGTATATATAGAAAGAGTGTTTCCATATATACACTTTCAGTGTTAATTTACCACTAGTGATTTTGCTATGCACCTGCAGCTCTAATCCACTCTCAGCCTTTTAATAATGGTGATCTCCAACATGCTTTTATGTTGTACATTAAGTGAATTTCCAGAAGAAAGTTCTCCTTTACAATCTTCGCCCACACAGGGAGCCAATTTAAAATGTAACATCTGCACAAGAGGAGTAAATTATTTTATTATTGATAATGGGATATGTTTGATGAAGAAGAAACTCAGGCAAATGTTATCTCAGAAAGACTAGTTTTATTAACAAGAATAAAGGTAGCATGCTGTTGGATGCAGCCTACACTATTAGACACCAAATAGTTGATTCAAGGTTAGGAAGAGAAGGTTCTCTCCATCATTAATTTCATAGGCACTTTGTAGCTACCCTTCATTGGTATAAATGGGGCATGGGATTAACATTCTGTATAGTGTAAGGGCCAAAACCCATGACTAGGGGTACCAATAACACAGTACCATACATCTTTGCACCTTCTAGGTTGGAGCACGACCCTAGCAAGCCCGTTTCCATCTATGATCATTTCCTGGGATGTACAACATGAGGCCACAGATTCTCTTGGTTTACAGAGATAGTCAATTATTATCCCAGGTTTCTAAGAGCTACTCTTATTGGCTACATACATTCACCCTTCTATCTTCTGACCTGCTTGATTCAAGAAAGCCTCACAGTAAGCAGAAGTTTATCATGGCAGCACTGGTCACAGAGAAGGATTAAAACTTGGAGGGGTCCAACTTCACTGCAGGACATATCCTTGAAATTCATTTCTAATGGTTTAGATTAATATCTGCTCTGGTATTTACTTAACTTCATTTTGCATCAATTTAGGCAGATGGTGTAAGGTTAATAATATTTTATTTATACATAAATGTGAGCATATATGTAGTGAACAGTAGTATACTAGAATGAGTTTAAATGAACTGACATGGTGTAAATGTATAGACTCCATAATATGAATGATTATGCATAGGAACTGAACCCATAATCCCAGATTTAACCACTAGGCCACCGCCATCCTAAACTGAATTAAAGAGAAAATTGGTTGTGCAAGATGATTGAGTGACTGAGTTTGCCTTTGTAAAGTATTTTGTGAAATGCAGTTTTCGATGATGATAAAAAATACTTATTTTTGTTAACCATTCTAATCTCTATACAGTATATAAAAGTCAATGTATGTGTGTACGTATGTATGTTCCAGCATCACTTCCGAACGGCTGGAGCGATTTTCATGAAACTTGGTACTCGTTTCTTATTGGTTGACTAAAAATACTGTAGGGTGAAATCAACCCTAACCCACGTCTTTTTGGTAGGGTGGGGGGTGATCTTGCAGTCTTGTATGCATGTTCTCATTCAGTTGACACTCGGAACGACCACCAGAGGGAGAACTGGAGGTGACTGCTAGCATTCTTTATGTTTGAGCACCACAGCATGCCTGTTGCTTTTGTAACTAAACAGAGTTGGCCAGTGTCAACTGGATGATAACATACATACTAGACCGCAAGACAAGCACATTAGTGAGTCTTCATTGTTTGTTAGTTTATTTTTATTTTTAAAGTTGTTTTTTTTTTAATTATATTTTTCTCAAAAAATTACAAAAAAAAAACACTTTATTTTCCTCCTGGGCAACGGCGGGTATTTCAGTTAGTAAATACTAAACCAAATTACCTGAAAATTAAGATAAAATTTATGCCGTCAAAGAATAGCATGAGAAATATGGCAGTGGTATACAGTGCCTATAAAAATGTATTTACCCCCTTGGAAGTTTTTACATTTTATTTTTATACAGCATTGCATCACAATGGATTAATTTGTCTTTTTTGACACTGACCAACAGAAAATACACAATACCTTATTATATAAATATTCAACTCCCTTAATAGGACACCCCTAAATCACAGTTTGTACTTGTGAATGAAAAATTAACTGCCTGCAAGCTACTTGGGGTTAATAGCTGACATAACGTTTTGCTATAACGGCAGGATATTCATAAAGGCGTCTGTTATAAGACAGGGTCCAGTAAGCTGGCCAAAGACAATTTCCAGTTTCTTAGGAACGCGTCTATTTGACATAAGAGAGCTGACCTTTCCTTCTTTAGGGTCTATCTGACAAGTGAAAAAAAATAAGAACAGATGGCTGATTAGCGTACTTAAATAAAATGCTTAAGTAAAAGATATTATGTTTAACTTTAAAGAAATAAGGGGAAGGGGGAGGAAGAAAAAAGCATAAAAACCAATGGAAAAAAATTGTAATTTTGCTCTTCTACCTTGCAAGGTAGAATCCACATACTCATTTGTGACTGAATAAAAATCTAATTGATTGAACTTGTCCTGTCTTCCTCGGGGGAGTTTTTTTACTTTCACAGTTATTTGGCACCTGAACAGGGACAGGTGGCGGCTGCAGGCTCCGGGTTCGAGCCCGAGTGAGGGATCCACAAAGGGCCAGCGAAATAGTTACGACTGGTGAGACCAGCTTTGGGAAAAGTTAGGACTGGCTCATCCCCAGGGCTGTAAGCCATAAGCCTCAGTTCCCCTCCTGTTAGACAACCCAAGTGAAGGTGCAAATTGCAGACAGGAACAAGATCGGTGACTGGTGAGTACAACTGCCTTACCATCCGGGAGAGGTTCTGGGAATGCTAAGTTAGTACACTGCCTGGAATGAGACAGAGTCTTTTTAGAGGCTCGGAATAATAAGGGGAGAGTGGAGAAGAACAGATAGTTGGTAAGCACCTCACAGTCGGGGAAAGCACCGTTAAGTGGGAGGGCGAGATTCTTCACTCTCATAGTCTGGTTATATTCCTGACTCAACGGGTTAAGTCTGTTGTGCAAACCATGAGTGGTAACCAGCATGACTGTTAAAATAGTCCGCTAAAATAGGAAACGACAGACAGTGATCCTGGGAAAGGAAAGGATTTGTAGTGAAGCAACATTGGGAATGTCAAGATGGGGAATGTATTAAAAAACAGGGTGTGAAAGAGGAGCCTCTGTTTGGAGGATTATTTTCGGAAAATGTACCAAAAGGAAAGAAAGGCGGCTCTTCAAGATGCTACGTAGAACAGAAAACAGGGTTAGATTTTAAAAAAGAATGTAAACGGTGGAATAAACAGAGCAGGTGGCCAGTAGAAGGCTCTAATGATATGAGTGAAATACAAGAAGTTAAGAAGATTTTATGTAGACATGCACGAGGGTGCTTTGGTCAAGGGCCATATAGAATGGAAATGTTTGATAGATGGGAATTGATCATTAAAGAGAGAGCTTTGAAAGCGATGCAGAAATGCAATGAGGGACTGCAAAGCCAAATGAAAATCATGGCAGAAAAAGAAAAACTGTTCTTGGTAATGCAAAAACCACCCCAAAAGTCAGGACAAAAGAAGGAAGAACAAGTAAATAAAAATAATATGAATAAGAAGAAAAAGAATAAACTGTACCCTGATTTAGCAACAGAATGCGCTCCCCCTCCCTATGAGGACAATAGTCCAACATCACCACCACAAGGGGCTGATGAAGGACACAGTAATGATGAGGAACACAAAGACATTAAAGATGAAGAGGATGAGGGAAGTGAAGTAGAACAACAGCGACATTGTGTGACTCACTCGTCCATTGCTGCCAAACAAAAACAAAAAGCTCCAAGTCCTCACTCACACTTTCTCCTTCCTGGCCAGGAAAGGGTCCGCTGTTTCAGGCACCGCTAATAGAAGCACCCAATGTAAGGTTTAACTCACAACAGCCGGTTAGTGACCAGAATCGTCCCACTATGTTGGTACATAGGAACAGGGACTTACAAGAGTTAAAAGAAGTGATGCAGGAATTACAGAATCCAAAAGAAGTAGGGGGACAGAAGTTTGTGACGGCAGTGAAACAACTGGATGATATATATAAACCGAATGCTGCAGAATGGACTCAAGTTCTTAGGAGAAAGTTGGGACAAGGCTGGAATGATGTTAGGGGCAATGGAATGAAACCCTAGGTCGGCAGGGAAATGAAGGTGACCAATTTAATACACAGTGGACACAGTTACAGGGACAGATAAGTGAAAAATATAAGAAAAGCAATGACTGGTCCCAATTGACCAATGCCAAGCAAATGGAGGGTGAGTCAGTATTGGAATGGTAACATCGCTTCCGAGATTTGAAGGAAAATCATTCAGGGTTGCCAGATGGAAACAAACGTGACAAAGCAATGGTTCCCCTATATGTAAACAGACTGAAACCTGATTTGCAGAGAGGTGTACGTTGTACTTGTCTGGGCTGGGAAGGAGCAGATTTTGCTGAAGTTAAATCCCATGCTGAACATGCTGAAAGAAACATGAAAGATAAAGTTGAAAAAACGCACCAAAAGCTGTTGGCGGCACAGGTCCACTTTTACTCTGGGAACATGGCACCCAGAGGCAGAGGTCGTGGATGCGGTCGTGGTGGCCATGGAGACGCACCCCGATTCCAAGCGCGGGGACTGGGACAAAGCCCGTCGTCTAATGTCTGTTATAACTGTGGCCAACCAGGACATTTTCGCCATGACTATCCTCAACGTCAAGGCCAGCAGCTACTACCTTTGCCTGCTGATGGTCAGGGTCAATCTTACCTATGGCCTCCTATTCCTGCCCATCATAGTGAACGGCGAGCCTAGGAAATTGCGGGGTTGGAGGGAAAGTCTCCGGGTCAATTTCCCCTCCTTACTCGCAACCCTGAAACTGACCCCATATTTACTCTCTTAATGGTTGGACAAAGCATTTGCTTTCTGGTGAATACCGGAGCCACCCGATCCACCATACATCCTTCTCAGGTGCCGGGGATCCCCATTACAAAGGACACTGTTACTGTCTTAACAGCCTCAGAGCAGCCACGTGTTCTCTCGCTTTCTTCACCTGTTCCCGTTCAAGTCACGTTTGCAAGTGTTTCATTTACCCATTGATTTTTACTCAGCCCTCTATGCCCAGTGAATTTGTTAGGATGAGACTTGATGGCCCACCTGTGTCTTTGCATCTCTGTTATGACAAAGGGAGTGGAGGTCACATCAGAACAACACACCACCCTTGTGCTGACCATCATCATTACATCCTCCTACGCTGCCTGGGTTGTGCATGTTTTCTCAAAACAACAAGAATCTTTATTGTCCTGGGTTCCTTCTGGATTACACTGTTTGAAACCATTTCACTGTACTGCACAATATTTTGGATTGCATGTTGGCTTTCTGACTTTTTAACCAGCGCCTTTAACAAAGAGACTATTTGCCTAATGAACTGTTATATTTCTGCAGAATTGGCTGGAGCCACAGTCTCCCTTTCATCACAACAACTGCCTTTCTACTGGAGTGGTTCCATCTCACATGTCTCCATTGCTAAATCTGCTCGTTTTCAGTGGCGTGATGTGGGACCATGGGTATTAGCATGTCAGGAAAGGGAGGATTGGGAGTATGTGGGACCTAATATTTGGTCCACCACAGATAGATCTGTTAAGAAAATTGCAGTAGGACTGGTTGTACCTGTAACCCGATCGCTCTGTCATTCATCTTTCACCCCTAATCCTACACCCATGCTTTTTACCCTTCAAATCTCTTGGTATGATTCGCCACTCTCATCTTTCTGGGCACAAGGAAAAAATGATTTTGGCCGAATAGCTCATGTTGAACCCCTGGTAATTTTCTCAAAATCATCCTTCCGTCCACATCGTGCACAATATCCTCTTTCACCTGAGGCCGTGGCCGGTATTACCATTGTTCATGTTGACTTAGTTAAGCGGGGTGCTATTATTTCAATCCAATAATCTCCTGTGAACTCTCCTATTCTTCCAGTTAGAAAAGCGGATGGCTTGTGGCGGCTCGTTCTGAGGAGTCAATGCTGCTATACACCCTAGGACTCCTGTAGTTACAATTCCTTCCACTAGTCTTTCTACAGTCCCGTCCACTGCTATGTGGCTTTCTGTTATTGATTTCACAAATGCTTTCTTTTCTATTCCTGTTCACCCTGACTCCCAGTTCTGGTTCGCATTCACTTTTAAAGGGAAGCGCTGGACCTGGACTGTGATGCTGCAGGGATATACAAAGGCTCTGTGTGTGTATGGACAAGAATTAGCAAAAAATTTGGAAGGTTATTGGCCAAAGAGGGGTAGTGTCCTGGTGCAGTATGTGGATGATTTGTTGTTATGCTCTGAGACTCAGGAACAATGCGAACAAGACACAAAGGCTTTGTTGGTCTTCCTAGAGAAAAATGGGCACAAGGTGTCCCGGAAAAAGTTGCAACTGATTAAAAGGAAAGTGAAATACCTGGATCATGATTTGACTGCAGGGGAACGTGCACTGTCTAATGATGGGATCGAGGCAATTAAAAATTTACCTCGTCCTACTACAAGGTGGCAGGTTATGTCCATCTTTGGAATGTTGGGGTACTGCCGGCAATGGGTTCAAGATTTTTCTGAAAGAGCACAGACATTCCAAGATTTAGCGACCTCTCCTAATTTGGCTTTGACTGAAAAAATATCATGGACGAGCAGGCTGAGAAGGCTCTTACTGATATAAAACAAATTTTAATGTCTGTGCCCGCGTTAGGACTTCCAGACTACTCTCGTCCTTTCACTCTGTTCGTGGATGAGAAAGAGGGGTATATGACTGCAGTACTAACTCAGCAACATGGAGATAGAGAAAGACCGGTCGCATACTATTCTAAGAAACTGGATCCAGTGGCTGCTGCACTTCCGGCCTGTTTGAGAGCAGTTGCTGTAGCAACAGAGGCCGTGTTAGCATGCTCAGATGTTATTCTCATGAGTTCATTAACTGTTAAGTGCCACATGCTTTACATTCCATCTTAATACAGGCAAGAACATCTCATTTGACAGCTGCTCGGGCAACTCATTATCAAAATGTGTTGCTTTTCCTTGCTATCGTTATGCTCGAACGATGTAATACATTGAACCCTGCGACGCTCCTACCAATGGAAATAGACAGAGAGACACATAATTGTGAACAAGAAATATTAGCAGTCACTAAACCTAGAGATGATTTAAAAGAGACCCCGCTAGAAAAAGGAGCAACAGTATTTGGGTGTTCCTTAAGATTGAACGATGGAAGACTGTCCACTAGCTATGCAATCATCCAGGAAATGCACCTTCTGGAAGCAGGCAGACTAAAGTCAAATCTGTCATCACAGGCTGCTGAATTGCATGCCTTAATGCGGGCCTGTCAACTGCTCAAAGACAAACAAGTGACTATTTACATCGATTCTAGGTATGCTTTTGGAGTCATTGTGGAAATTAAGGGGTTATAAAACTAGTACTGGAAAACTGATCCAGCATCACGCACTGGTCGAAAGCCTGTTATATGCCATACAGCTACCAGCCACGCTTGCAGTAGTGAAGTGTCAAGCTCACATGGGAAAAACGAATCCATTGTGTGAGTGAAATGCGCAAGCAGACATGTGGGCAAAGAAAGCTGCCCGGGATCCTACCTCACCACTAACCTCTTTATTTCTACAACAGGAGGAGGAACGAGAGTCACCGAGGATATGGTTTTATCTCTACAAACTGTAGCAACAGAAAAGGAGATAAAGATGTGGCAGAAAATGTTTTTCTCTCAAAAGCTTCCTTTCCAGGTATTGCAAAGGCTGCACATGGAGTGGACAATGCTTCCAAAGACGCAATGATAGCACAGGTGCAACAATCTTGGCACACCCCGGGATTTTTCACTTTTGTTGATCAGTTTTCTAAAAGGTGCACGCTATGCCAAAGATTTAATTTAGGAAAAGGTTTGCAGGTATGTCCAGCTGTAACACCAATGTCAGAGGGTCCTTTTGAACATCTGCAGATGGATTTTATTGAACTAACCCCGTCTCATGGGTACAGATATTGCTTGGTAATCATTGACGTTTTCTCTCGCTGGGTTGAAGCTTTCCCATGTCGACATGCAGATGCCTAGTCAGTAGCCAAAGTGCTAGTTAAAGAAATCATACCACGTTGGGGTTTGCCTAAGAAACTGCAAACTGATAATGGCACTCACTTTGTAAATACTTTGTTACAGGAACTTTCTCAGTGGCTGCAGACTGATGTTTGCCACTACTGCAAATACCATCCACAGAGTGGAGGTATGGTGGAGGGTGTAATCTCCACCTTGAAATTAAAATTGCCAAAAATCTGTGAATAAACAGGCCTATCATGGTGCTGCCTTTGGCTCTGGCCGGTCTGTGGGGAAGGACTCTTCGTCAAATAGGACTCTTTCCTTTTGAGATTCTTTCTAGCTGCCCCATGCGAATGCGCCTGCTGCCAGGTAAAGTCACTCTCCATACAATCGATAATGATCTTGCATCTTTTCTTTCAGGTCTGCAAAGTGCCTTACAGACAGTGCATGAATACGTGTAGGAAACGTGGAGAACTATTTCGGTACCTGAATCGCACATACTTATACCAATTGGGACTTGGGTACTCATTAGAGACACATGATGAAAACACTGGCATCAACCCAGGTAGAGAGGACCATTCCAAGTACTGCTTAGCACTCCACATGATGTAAAAGTGGGAGGACTTCCCAATAGCAAAAAGTGGAATGGAGCACATTTATTGTTCTACATCATGTATTTCTTTCTTTTCTGTTTTCTTTTTTGTACTTTAAGTTCTGTACTTTTGGATCTGTGTTCTCCTTACCATCTTCAGGATAATACCTGGTATCAATAGGTTAATTACTCTACATTGTTAATTCAATTCATTATGCTCACACTGCATCACAACCAACCCTCTTAGCAGTCCCTTTACCATATAACCTAATTACTTGTTCAGCTTTTATGTTACATCATAGGAAAACTAGTTGTCCTTTCTTTTGCATTATCGGCTCTGGTTCAAGTAATAATTCTATCCCTTCTTTAATGTGTAGTTATAACAATTTTACTTGGTGGCCAATTACCACAATGAGTCTGCCGGTCAGACAGGTAACTTATTTTCCTGAGAGTAAATCTGAGTGTTTTCAAAATACAGGAGGAAACAAGTCAGTAGGAAACTTTACCGGTCCCTACCACGCCATTATTAATATATCTGACCCAGGTGGCATCTGTATTGGTTGTGGCCGTACCAATGAGACCGTCCAAAAAGATAAGTGCAGATCATGGCGGGACCAACGTTGCAAGTTAGCAGGTATTTTCTGGATTTGTGGACCCAAATCCGATGGTTCTTTATTTCACGTAGATTGATGACTCGTAATAGGACTGGACTATGTGTGAGAGTTATGCTCTCTATGCCTTTTTTATATTACCAAATTATACTTATTCATAAAGGCACATTCGTTATCTCTCTCGGCCTTTTCTCCATTCTGATTCAGACTCCAGAATCTGGCACAGTTGTATCGGGCAACCTAAGGGTATTCCTCATCATTTTAAAGGCTTTAGATGAGACTTCGATTTTCTTTTCATCTTTAATACCTGGCACTAAAATTACTAAAAATACCGAATGGATTAATTATCTGTATTATACTCCTCAATGATTTGTTAATTTTACAGTTTAAACACATACTGCCCTAGCAAGTCAGCTGGATGCCACATTTAAAATGGCTTGGCAAAATCGCATTGCTTTAGACATGCTTCTTGCTGAAAAGGAGGGAGTATGTGTCATGTTTCAAGAGAAATGTTGTACTTTTATTCCTAATAATACTGCTCCTAATGGCACCTTTACTATGGCCCTTAACAGCCTAAAGTTGCTCCAAAAAAATTTATTGAACATGTAACTACTGCACCCACGTCAATTTTTGACTGGTTTCATTTCCAACTGGAAAGTGTCCCTTACTTAGTTCGCTATTATGGTAGGCACTATCCTTCTTATTGTTGGTCTACTCCTTTGTTGTGTACTTCCCTGTATCTGTTCCCTTATCAACCATTTTGTGGCACATCAATTTCTTTTTACATCTCCGGTCCCTGAATGAACTTAAGAAAGGCAGGTTAGTAATCAGAGGAGAGGAGTCCAGTTTATTTTTTTTCCTAAGCAGGGATTTAACTACTACAGTTTTTAGACAAGACCCGGTATCTGGTAACAGGTTAACTATTTAAAACTGAAGCCAGGAAGCACTTCTTTACGCAAACAGTTGTGGGACTCTGGAACAAAGTATTGAGACATTAGTTGAAGGGGAAATCTTTAAGAAGAATCTGGATGAGATATTGGGACAGCTTAGCTACTAGCTAAACAAATAGGCTTGATGGACTGAATGGTCTAGTCTTGTTTTTCAAACTTCTTATATTCTTATGTTGTGTCATCATTGCTCAATCCATCCTCAGTTCAAATGCCAGCTGTGGGCCAACCCAGGCATCATAAACACTCACAAGTTTCGTTAGAAATTTTAAGGGGCATTACATTGATTGAACTGGGTTTAAAAGACAATCAATAGTTGGGGGAGGAAGGGAAGTATATTGACACACATTTATCTCTAAAGAGAATCTTTCTTAAAATAACACAATATATTTAATTGTAATTATCTCATAGTTTCCTTGCTTACTGTTTATAGTACTAGGGTGTTGTAAGGTGTTAGCCATTATGAATGTAGTGAGAAGTCAAGTAAAATTACACCTATTATTGGCTAACTAAAAAGATTACAATATGCAAGCTTTCGAGGCAACTCAGGCCCCTTGCCTTTCTATTTTCAACACAAACTTATCCAGCTCATTTTAGTTCAGGGACCCACTGACAAACCTAACCATCAACTATTCTGCTCAGGACTGTACCCAATGCTGCCAGAATAGCCTCCAGTGACCCTAGATTAGATCAAGTGGGTCTGATAATGTAAAATTACATTGCTACTGTATTTCATAGATTGATTGCTAAATATGAGTCAGATCATAGTAGGTGATCTATAAATGGATACAACCCATGAGTTGTTTCATAAACCATCTTTCAGTGCTGTTGTGCCAAATGCAAGCTTATTTGTGGATAGCACATGTAAATGCAGGATAATAGGCATGTGAGATAAGAATAAAAAAGCAGTGTAGCATATTATATAATAATTATTTTTCACAAAAATAATTTATATTTGTAGAACCATAACTGTCTGAGTATCTCTTAATGATTAGCCTCTCACCATTACTAAGTTCAAATGGAAACTGTGACATGTGCCAACTATAGTATGTGCTAACTCAAATAGATTTCTTTTAGAAAAAAATTAACTTTTTTGTGAAGTTTTGCTCAATAAAAGTGCAGTCTAATTAGTTTATTGAAATGATACCCTGATTTTACATTGGCATCAGAAACAAATTTATTTGTTTTCACTGTGGTTCTCAACATGTTAATAGTCATTTTTAAAGAGAACGTATGAAAAAGAAAAAAAAAAAAGAAACAGAAACCTAAAACAGTTAGCAATTTGAGATTAATGAGAATATTGTGCACAAGTCTGTAGCTTCCAAGCAAGCATCTTAACCCAAACGCCTAAAATATTATAGCAGACTCAGCAGGTTTAAAAAATGACCCATAAAACTACTAAGTCAGCTCAGTTGTTAATGTTGTATGGTTATTCGGCATCAGCCTTCCTATGTCATGGAAACTTTCAGTTAGCACCATCCAAAGTACTCTTTCAAAATACATACTAATTCAGTTAATTGATTAATTTATTTTGTGAAGCCTGTTATTCTAATTTTAGGGTCTGGTGGAGCATATATTGAGCACACAATGGATTCATTATTGGCCATTATTCATTGCACAGCATACAGCAATAACAATCACACATCTGACGAGGAAATGAAGGACAGAAAGGTGAGGCAATATTGAGGTCTGAAAACTGGCCAGGGTCAGAACGCAAGTAGAAGACAATTATAAAGTGTATCAAACCCAAAAGACAAAATCAAAATTGTAGTCAGAAAAGAGAAATTTGATATCATAACTAACACTCCAATAAGACTTAAAAATTTTTGCTCTGAATCTAATACTCTGATGCAAAAAGCTGAGGTGGAAAGCCATGACTCAATGTGCCATGTGACCGGTGGAAGAAAAGGACAGAAAGATAATAAAGGTTTGGTGATCCCCATATAGTTCAAAAAACAAAACATCAAAACAGAAAAACATGATATCGTTTTTCCAGATGCAAGTCCTAATCTAAACTGACTCCACGTTGGCAGAAGCCCCACTTATGAAGTGTGCAAGGTGGAAGAGGTGGGTCCAGGTGCATGAGGAGAGGAAGTGACATCACTCAGCAGCCCACTGCCTATCGCTGGATCTGCTGGTAGATTGAAAGGAGAGGCATTAGGTGACAGCACCAACCCTCAGCTCAGAGTGGTATTACAGGTCGACAAGCCCTGAAGTTGTCTCCCAAATGTACATGTATGACACTGGCAACAGACAAAGCAATTATAAACAACATGGTGGTAACCATTAAAAAAAAATGAACACAAAATTGCATTGCCAGAATAACATTTAAAATTTATATTAAAGCCAAAACAATAATTGCATAAAAGAAAAATACCAAAACGGGTTCACATGATCTACAACTCAGATCAAAAAAAATTTGAACCCAAGATCCCAGAAAAGGAATGCAGCAGCTATGTCTAACTGTGTCACCCCCTTTCATAGTAGATTATAAATATAATTAAAATAAGCAGAAGTGCTTGCATTCACATTATTTATACATTAGCACTTGAAGAGAAGGTGCAGTCACCTTAGCTTCAGTTTAGTGAGTTATTCATATCAGGGCAAGATTACTGTAAATGTAAATGACTATGGAGATTTCAATAATTCATCTTGTGCAAAATGTTACAATTAAAAATTAAGATAACCAAAAGCAAACGTTCCATTCAGTCACACTGGTGTTAAAGACAACATGAAGAAGGAAATGCACTGAGAAAAAAAAAAACAAAACTTGGAAATGAAAGCTCAGGTGAAAAAGAACCATGAAATTGGGAAAGAGTCACGCGCAGGGTCAAAGCATAAAAATCGATAAATGAATCCTAACACTCAGAGCATAAAAAAGCTAAGCAGAACAGTCCTAACACTAAATTCTTTTCAGAAGTATGTTTAAACGTTCTCTGACACTAAAATGAGACCCAGAGTTTAGATAACAAATTAAGCCAAGGGGAGGATATCTAGTGTCACAAGAATAACAAAGAGTCATTGGAAAGGTTTGGGGCAGCCACCCATATAATATTTCCTGGCTGCAAAATCGATCAAAAAGAACAGACATGTTCACACAACCAAAACAGTCCAAAATAGAACTGATTGGTGCCTTAAAATGGCAGCCTTTAAATGCATGTAGTGGAAGTGACGTCATTGGTTGCCCCAGAACCGGGCGGGACTTCCCGAGAATGGTCTGCAAGGAATTGAGAGAGAGAATCAGTGCACTTTGCCACCCCCTGGTCAGACATGGAATTATGTTTATTCAAGCCCTTTAGTTGTCTTCTAATCGTGCGTGTGTGACACTAGATATCAATCTTTAATAATAATAATAATGATAATAATCATACATTTTATTTATATAGCACCTTTCCCATGGTCAATGCACTTAACAGAGTCTCATAAGAGACAGCAGGTATATGTAACATTGTATACAAATGTTTCCTGAATAGGACACTAAAACAGATAGACACGGAGGATATAAAAAGTATTAAATAGAATAAAAGACAATAAACCAGAGTAAAATACTAAATTCAGTACTAAAAGAAAGCCTAGCAGATAACATCATTTGTAATATAACACACACACACAAATAATCCTGAGCATCTGGATGGAGAGGAAGACTGAAAGAGGAGGCAGAATGTCAGGTATAGTTAAAAGCCTTCCTGAACAGATGAGTTTTAAGTTGTTTTTTAAAAGAGTGAATTGAGTCGGCTGATCTCATTAATTAAGGGAGTTCACTCCAAAGTCTGGGCGCTACACAGCTGAAGGCCCTGTCACCCACAGAGTGCAGGTTAGTGTGGGCCACAACAATATTGCCAGAATCAGAAGACCGTAGTGGGCGAACAAGAGCAGAGTGATGGAGAAGGTCACTGATGTAGTCCGGTGTGAAGCCATTTAAAGCTTTGTAGGTTATTAACAGAATTTTATATTCAATCCTCTAAAGGCAAAGCAGTGATGTCCTCACTGTTGCTGGTCCGTGTTAGGACTCTTGCAGCAGAATTCTGAATCAACTGGAGCTGTTATATAAGATTAGAAGCAGCTCCTGCCAATAGAGAGTTACAATAATCGATGCAACAACAACATTTATTTCTATAGCGTGTTTTCATACAAATGATGTAGCTCAAAGTGCTTTACAAGATGAAGAAAGAAAAAAGATAAAACATAAAAATTAGGCAGTACTAATTAACAAAGAATAAGGTAAGGTCCAGTGGCCAGGGAGGACAGAAAAAGCAAAAAAAAAAAAAAAAAAAACAACTCCAGAGGGCTGGAGAAAAACACAAAACAAAATCTGCAGGAGTTCCAAAGCCCTAAGACCGCCCAGCCCCCACTAGGCATTCTACCCAACATAAATGATCTCAATCAGTCCTCATGGTTTTCAGGCTTCACATGGAAGAATTAGAAGATGACGGTCATGTTACCCTCATGCCTTCAACCCCTCAAAGTAGGGACTGCATGGTGCTTTGATCAGGTGGTGGTGGGGCAGAACGCCACCACAGAAAATCGGAAAGAGTACAGCAGAGAATAGTAGGGGTTAGTATGAATTTTGGAGCCATGAAAAATAAAATAACAACAGGGACAAGTTTCTCAACATTACAAAAGTAGAGAAATGAGTGAACACAGAATATGTTACGGATAGCAAAGGTAGGAGAGTTTCTTAATGTGGTTTGTGTTGACAGAATAACAAAGGGAGGAGTCAAAACTAACACCAACATTCTTTACATCAGGGAGGAGGTCTGATGAGATCACCGTCAAGAGTGACAGAGAAGGAGCTCATTTTCTTAAGTTACGCTTTAGTGCCAATTAACAGGAGTTCAGTTTTGTTGCAGTTTAATTTTAAAGAGTTCTGCTCCATCCAGATTTTAATTTCACTGAGGAAGGTTGTGAGCTAAGAAAGCCCTGATGAAGTTCAATTTTAACATTGAAACAGAGTTAAGTGTAATCTGTAAAAAAAATGATAACCCAGTCCATAGCTATGAATGATATGGTCAAGGGGACACATATAGATACAGAAGAGCAGAGAGCCGAGGACAGAGCACCCTGTGGAACTCCTTGTGTGACTGGCACTGAGTTGGACCTGCTGTTGCCAAGACTAACAAACTTTTGCCTATCAGTCAGATAGGACTTGAACCACTGGAGGGCAGTGCCAGAGATACCCAGCATGTTCTCCATTCTAGACAGTAGAATGTAATTTCTGACAGTGTCAAATGCTGCACTGAGGTCTAACAGAATTGATATGCTGGTTTGCCCAGAGTCTGCCGCCTTAAGCAAATCATTAGTTAATTGAAGCAAAGCAGTTTCACAGTTGTGCTCAGCTCTGAAACAAGACTGAAAGGGTTCCATCAAATTATTAGAAGTTAAGTAATTGGTGAGTTGGGAGGCTCCAACATGCTCAAGAATGTTTTACAGAAAAAGTAAGTGAGAGATGGGCCGAAAATTGTCAAGATTGTCAGTATCAAGGCCTGACGTTTTTAACATTGAGGTTATAGAAAATGGTACAAAGCCAGTGTCAAGGGATGTATTTATTATTGTTGTAATAGTCAGGATTATGGCGAAGCTGCCTAATGACACAATACTCCCTGGACTGCTGGGATTTAAAGTCCTTTGTTTGCAGTTTTCTGCAATAGGTTACAAAACTCTCAAAATAATTTCCATTTAACTATTGACAAACACACCACCAGGCAGATCTGCAAATCATAAACCTAAAAATCACAATGGCTGACCTGTACTTACCAGTTTTAGACAAGCCATTACATATTCAAATCAAACATGTATAATTTCTATGTGTAATACGTTACATTTACTTACATTAAATTTAATCTTCCATAAACCTGCCTAAGCCTGTATGCTGCCCTACTCCCTCTGTAACAATTTAGTTAATTTTTCATTATTCCTCTTCCCCTAGTTCGGTATCATCTCCAAATTTAACCAACTTATTGATTATATTCTTATCCAGATCATTTATTTATATTGAAAAGTCCAACGACCCCAGCACTGATCCTGAGGGACATCACTTTAAACATCTAATTCTGGAAATGTTCCCCTCATCATAAGCTTTTGCTTTGTGTTATTTAGCCAATTTTGTACCCATCTACACAGTCTGTCCTGAACTTCTAGTTCTTTTAGCTTAATGTCCAATCTCTCATGTGTTACCTTATCAAATGTCAGCTGAACTACAACAGAAAAAATATCATATGCACCTTCCTGATTGTATCCTTTTGTTGCTTCCTCAAAGAACTCCAGCTTGTTGTTAAAACACATGTTGACTCTTCGCTAACACCAAAAGTAGTGGCTGGTATTGCTGCCTGATGGACTCCCAAAGAGGCATTATGTTTAAATGAGTGTGGATATACGGCATGTGTTGGTGGGTCCTACAATCGACTGGTGTCCTTTTTATGGTTGGTTCATAAACATATTTCCGATGCTGCCAAGACAGACTATATCCCCTGGTGACCCAGAATTAGATTAAGTAAATTTGTTATGCTGTGCTTTGTTATGTTATGGGATTTGTTTCCTTTGAAATCCAAGTAGAAGAATTTAAATATTTGTGGATATGTCATATATGATCTAAATGCTTTTACAGACTTGCTCATAAGCCAACAAGAATGTTCAACTAGTTGTCTTTATTGCCAAGCTTTTCTCAAACTCACAGTCTATTGCCAAAAAATCAGCTTGATCTGATTCTCTCTCTCTGTTCATTGACCAACTGGCAGGCACATTGTAGCAGGAAGAAATTCTAGTTTTTAAAGCTTACTTTTATTTAGGAAATTTGAAAACAGATATGCTGTTCAAACTAAGAATGTATCTAATATATACCCTTAACTTTCTTCTGTTACAAACTTAGGAACAAATGTTCTTCATCCTGCCCAGTAATTTATGTAGTAGCCTGTATCTTGGAGCCACATGCACAGTAGTGTTGACATTTAGTTTTTATGTGATAAACCTAAGCCAGGGAACAAATCCATCCAGAAACATAACACTTGGCAGCACATTGCTGATTGTCTACATATCATTTCTTAACATTTATCTAGTCATGCATTCATTTTCTGTTCTTATTATCTAATTACTGGTTATGAATACCTCAGATTGTCTGTCCAGCAAAAAGTGCAAGGCTGAACACACCTGAGTAACTCCAATTTAACATTTACAATTAACCTTACAAATTCCTCCTTGGAAGCAGGCAGCAAAATAAAAAAAGAAAACAGAGTTTGTGAAAACTCAACATACTATTAGGCCAACACTCCAATGTTTATGTCGTTTCACTGTACGGTGATTGTATATCCTCTGGTGCCTGGTGGTTTATCTCAAAATAATTTTTAAAAATCCTGCAATCACTTGTACTTGTTTTAGGTATTCTTATTTTATCTGTTAACACGAAGAGTGGGAGCCATCAGATGCTTCAGATGCTTTCTTATCTGCACTTAACATTTGACCTGTCCTGGATTGAAACTTTAATTTTAGCATTTTACTTTAAAAACATCAAGACGTTTAAGCTCTGCATATGCTGTAATTAATTCACAATCTCTACATTGACGTCTGATATAAGATTTAAGAGCTTTGTAACAGGAAACATTAAGGCTTTAGAAGATTTTTTCCTTCCCTCCTGATTAATACCTTTGGTTCCATTTCAGATTGCTGCAAAATAGGTTTGTTTTTAAAATAAGGGCGGCATGGTGGCGCAGTGGTAGTGCTGCTGCCTCGCAGTAAGGAGGCCTGGGTTCACTTTCTTGGTCCTCCCTGCGTGTTGTTTGCATGTTCTCCCCATGTCTGCGTGGGTTTCCTCCAGGTGCTCCGGTTTTCTCCCGCAGTCCAAAGACATGCAGGTTAGGTAGAATTGGAGATCCTAAATTGTCCCTAATAGGTGTGTGTGTGTGCCCTGCAGTGGGCTGGTGCCCTGCATTGGGTTTGTTCCTGCCTTGTGCCGTGTTGGCTGGGATTCGCTCCAGCAGACCCCCGTGACCCTGTGTTAGGATATAGCAGATTGGAAAATGACTGACTGATGACTGACTGACAAAATTCATACTACATATTCTTGCAATGCCATTATTAGTTACTGTTAGTAAGCATTGTTTTGGGATGTCAGAATAACGGTCATCCTTACAATGCCCTTACGGAAATGACAGGATCCTATATGGAGATGCTGATAAAGGAAGCTTTTCAAGAGGAATGTTCTGGGCGAGCAGGTTAATGTAATAATAAAGTATGTGAGGCATGTTAAAGTTAATTGCTATGTTGTCTGTAGACCAGTGCTAATGTAATCTTTATAAAAAATGTGTCTACATTCACCTTAATAGCATGACTGCAAAGATTGTTGGGTGCCAGCTATTTTGAAGAAGTACATCCTGGTTTCTGTCCTGAATGAATTTAGTGTCACTGAACAGGTGTTTGACATTCTAGCTTGACGTGTCTTGGACCTTGTCTGTGTTTTTGAGAATTCTGAAAATTTGGTAGAGGGTCAGTCATCTTAGCCTACCTTACCATTTTACTATTTGTACAATTTAAACTCAACATTTAATTTAATCTTGTACAATAGTTGGGGGCTAAAAGGTTTGAATATGCTGTGCCTGTCATCCCATCTAGGATGGAAAGTGAATCCTTGCCTGGCTGGAAGGACAACATGAGAGCAGGTGTTTCCCAGCTGGCATGGTTATTGATTCCCATCAATCTCAGTTGGGATAAAAAAAATAATGGATGGACTGTGGGATTCTGAACATTTCACTCTCCAGTATGAGAGGGGGCAGTGCTCCTCTGGTTTGGCCTCAGTCTTGACAGGGTTTTCTGGGACTTATAGTTCTAAAGGGTGACCCTGTCAGGGTCCTTGAGTGCCGCCAGGGGGTGCTGTTGGGAAAATACCTTACTTCCCTATGACCCATAAGTGTTTTCATTTTGCGAGGCCATGCCTCCAGAAGTATTCCCAGGTCTAGCATAAAAGGAAGCTGTCTTGCTTCAAGGGTTGAGTCAGAATCAGAAGACAGAGGGCAAAACTCAACTGGATCAGCGGAAGGAGATACTGTGTTCATTAGTAATTGTGGTGTGGACTTTGAAAACCAGAAAAAAACGTTACTGTGAACAGAAAACATTTATTTGTACCCAGGGATGTTTTGGTGTAATTGTGTTTAGGGTTTGGGGTCTCTGAGGCACCCCTTGGAGGTCACACAACATAAAGTCATTAGGTTTTTGGGGTGACCTCTCCTAAAAGCAAGATTCCTTGTTTCTTCCTATAGATCCACATATTATGTTGTCTACTTGCCCTCTATGCTCTGTCCCTTGCACTTTCCAATTTAAAAGGAGACACAACTTTGCACACAGGATTACAGTCCTTCACTTCACTAAGACCAGCTGCTTCCATGACCTTTCTTACTAGGAGGCAATTTCCCTTTCATCTATCTCCTAATTGGCAGAACAGATCCACAAGGCAAGCAGTAGAACAGGTTTAGAGAGTTTATTTAAACCATTGTACCACTGTGTGCACAATTATTAAGCAAGTGAGTATTTTCACTATATCATCATTTTTATGCATATATTCCAACTCAAAGCTGTATAAACTTTAATGCTTATTGGATTTAAGCATATCAGGTGATGTGCATTTGTTTAATGAAGGAGGGTGTGACGTAAGGAGATCAACACCTATATCATGGTGTGCATAATTATTAGGCAGCTTGTTTTCCTCAGGCAAAATGGGCCAAAAAAGAGATTTAACTGAATCTGAAAAGTCAAAAATTTTAAAAAGTGTTTCAGAGGGATGCAGCACTCTTGAAATTGCTAAGATATTGGGGGTTGATCACATTACCATCAAATGTTTTGTTGCAAATAGTCAACAGGGTCGTAAGAAACGTGTTGAGAAAAAAAGACACAACTTAACTGCCAAAGATTTGAGAAGAATCAAACGTCAAACTACCAGGAACCCATTATCCTCCAGTGCTGTCATATTCCGAAACTGCAAACTAGCTGGAATGCCCAGAAGTACAAGGTGTTCAGTGCTCAGAGACATGGCCAAGGTAAGGAAGGCTGGAATTCAACCACCACTGAACAAGACACATACGCTGAAACATCAAGACTGGGCCAAGAAATATCTGAAGACAGGTTTTTCAAAGGTTTTTATGGACTGATGAGATGAGAGTGACTCTTGACAGACCAGATGGATGGGCCAGTGGCTGGATCAGTCACGGGCACAGAGCTCCACTTCGAGCTAGACTTTTCAGGTTAAAGATGGACTCAAAATCAACTCCCAAACCTACTGCCAGTTTTTAGACACTTTCTTCAAGCAGATGCACAATAAAATGTCTGTATCTTTCAAGAAGACCATGACTTTTATGCAGGACAATGCTCTATCACATGCATCAAAGTATTCCACTGCGTGGCTTGCCAGTAAAGGCCTTAAAGATGAAAGAATAAAGACATAGTCCCCTTCCTCACCTGACCTAAACCCTACTGAAAACTTGTGGGCCCTTCTTAAACAAGAGATTTACGGGGAAGGAAAACAGTACACCTCTCTGAAAAGTGTCTGGGAGGCTGTGGTTGCAGCTGCGCAAAAGGTGGATCATTAACAAATCAAAAAACTGACAGACTCCATGAATGGAAGGCTTATGACTGTTATTGAAAAGAAGGGTGGTTATATTGATCACTGATTTTTTTTTTTTGAAATTTTAGAAATGTTTATTTGTAAATTTTGAGCTGTTTATTATTCTCACTTTAACAGATGAAAATAAACAAGTTTTTCCTTTAGTTGCGTAATAATTTCGCACATTAATAGTTGCCTAATAATTGTGCACACATACATATATCCCCTGAGAATGTTCACAATCACATTTCCTTTGATAAACATTCAGGTTTCAGGTTTATTGACATTTTGGATTGACTGATAGCACTGTATTTGTTCCATATTAAAATTAATCCTGAAAAATGCAACTTGCCTAATAATTGTGCACACAGGCACACTCGACTCCTTTTATGGCATTATTTGTGAGCTGTTTCGTTCCAAACTGTGCTTCCGATGTATAAATTCAGGCAGCTGTCACTATTTGATTACAGCATTTGGCGGTAATGTCTGGTTCAAAACAGTTTGTAAAAATGATCAGACTCAACACACTTGAAAAGGTTTGGGGCAGCCATATATTATCCCTAGCTGTAATGGGTTGATATATGAACAAGAGATGTTTCTCTGTTGGAGTCCAGAATTGAACTGCTGAAGGTTTCCAAAGATGCCGGCTTTAAAGGATCTAACTGGAAGTAACGTGTAGGAACCAGAAGTGACGTAGGGGAACTGGAAGTGACGTTCTTCTGACATCAGTCTGTACATCAGAACCGGAAGTTATGTTCTTCTTTAATGCACCCTGCCACCCCCTGGCCTGGTTTGGGATTACCTTCACTTGGTCCATACAATGTCCTTCTACTTGCACGTGTATGACAAGTTCTTACCTCATCAAAGTACACAAGTAGTTAATACGCACCCCAGAAATACATTAGCATAGACAGTTTACAGTATCTGTATGACCTAACTAATACAAATGTAACATTTTAATACTTTTGGCATCTTAAATCAAAAAAACAGTAACTAATATCAAACAAAATTACTTTCAAACTTTATTGGTGTTTAATACTTTCTGACTTGTTTTGTGGGTTTTTACAGATACTGTCCTATAAGTTATCAAAACTTAAATATGTTAAGAACGTAAAATATTGGTTAATAATAAGAAAATTAGCAAGTTGAGCTAATGATAATTTCTCATATCCACTATGAAACAGAAACTCAATTCATTTTCATTTTCAATAACAGTTTTACAGTTTTATGGCCCTATTGGGCGAAAGTAATTGATATTAGACAAGATCCAACATTGCAGTTTGTGAAATTTTCTCACATGGTACATATGAGCCAATTAAGAATGGGGATAGTTGGAAATAGCAGTTTAATTTCTAGCATTATGCTTGACTTACTCTTGTAAGAATCTGTTATAGTTTCTACCATGAAAGTAATTCTATAAACTAAAAGTCCTTGAAACAGAAGGAATGAACCTACATGAATAGTTGAATCATGTGATTTTTGCAAATTGGGTACGAGGCAGTTATATTTTGCTGAATATCAGTCTTTCTCTAAAACATTCAGAATAAGTATGACAAATTGGATTATTAAGTGTGGTTTCTTACAGTTTTAATCCCTCCCTGTAGAATTTCATGAACTGAAACAGATATGCTTCTCACCAGCGTAACTGAGACCTCATTAGAATCCTGAGTCTTTGAGACTTACATAATGACGTCAAAGAATATAAAGCTGCCACATCAAGAAAATAGTCATTAGATCCTGCTGTGGCAAAATGGTATCAGTGTTCAGGTTAAGCAATCATATCACAGCTAGCACCTACATTGTCAAAATCTATATATGTTTGTCCAAAGTGTCTTTTAACTGGAAGTGAACAATAATCAATATGCATGTTCAGCTAGCATAAAAATACATTTAGCTCAATACAGTAATAAAAGCATTAGATACAGTATAGTTTAACCATCAAAGTATGAGATAAAGTATGGAATGAGGCTGGGGGGTGGGGGGTTACTGAAGGTTAAAATACCAAATTGAAAAATTGACTTTCCACCTAAAGGCAGAATCTTAAGTGCACAAATTGCAAACAAAATATATGAAGACATGTTGTGCTACAAATATGTCAGGGCAGGACTTGAAATATATTTGTTGTTAGTTTAATCTATTAATAAAAAAATTTTAAGATTATAAAAATAATGCATACAAGTATGCCCTGGGCATATTGGCATCCCTAAGGATGCAGTATGTGTCAGTGAGAAAATGTCTCCTGTTCCCCTAAAGTGGGTAAATCCCACTGAGGCACTATGCTGCGCCTTAGTCTTAAGTTGTATTAAAATAACAAGCTTCTATGTTTCCTTTCATAAAGTAGCCTGAAAGACAAATAAACTCATAATGTGACCGTTTACAAAGGGAGATTCTAATGGGTAGGGCCCAGAGTTATGATATGTTACTCATGTAATAATCAAGCGATAGAAATGAAATAAATACAGTGCATACCTTGATAGATGTGTAAACAATCCAATCACATTCCTTGTTGGAAATGGTCATCTTCTTCTTCCAAACACAGATCAACATGGAGCTTCATACTGGCAAAGGGGTATCCACAAGCATTGTAGGGGTGATGGCAGCAATTTCCTGTTCAGTGTTTCACTGTAATTGTTTCAGTGTACGAGGCTTGTTCTTTTACACTTTTCCTTTCTGCACTCCACTAAGGAAGAAATCTAAAGGTGACAGTTCCAGGTAACGAGGTAGGTAGCCATAGTCCATTTAAAATTACCCGATTGCCAACAGATTCAATTTGTGACATGCTGTGAGCTGATGTGTGCCCCATCTTGCTGGATATGACCTTCACTGATCTCATGGTCATCCAGTTCATTGACAAATAAGTCAAAATGAGTGCCATGCCTCACTCATTTCTACATTTATCCAGGAGTACTGTGATATTTATTTTGTTGAGATTGCTTCAGTATTAAGGGAGTAATTGGGCCACACCCATTAAAATCACCCTGTATTTAACTAATTAATTTATTGACAGTTGAAATAACTGCAGACTCACCCCATAAAACTAGTACTAGTCCAAAAAAAAAAAAAAACAAAGAAACAAAAGACACTCCATAAAGGAAATTAAAATACTATTACAGAGAAATATTATATCTGCTAACTACAGACTCAAACTGATTAGAAAATATACATCTAGCGTAACATTAACTTGCATTTAGAAACTTAGTTTCGAATACTGAAACATTTTTATTATTTAGAAACTTCATCAAAGTGTTAGTTATAACGTTGTGTTTAATAGAACTCTTTGGAACAGTGAGACATATTCAAAATTAACAGAATTAAATTATTTGAGTTTTTAATAGCGTTTTACAATATAATTTACTTGGCTTGTACCGGATAAGACAGCTCTTATTGACAGAAGACTCAAGTAATATAAAAATTGCAAAATCTGATGTTTGATTATTGCCGGTTCTACGGCTAATCGAAGTGCAGATTTCTTAAATTTAACATTTTAAAGGAGATTTATAAAATATGAGGAAGTCTCAAGGTAAAACTTGTGGCTGCACCCAACCATCAAATGGAGAGCAGGTCATTACGGTGCTTTGCTGACAAAATGTAATGTCAGAAAAATATTGAATTAATATCATCTGCAGTGAGATTATTTTTTGTGTACGATTATTGAGCTTCTATTCCTCATCCATTAATTATTACATAAGTTAGTTTATTTGAAGCTTTTATGAACAAAGTTAATTAATTATATTTTAAAAACTGTACAGTATTAAAAAAAATCAGATGTTTAAAGCTGGTTCTTTGGCTAGGGCATTGGGTATCTCTGGGTCTATGGTTTTTCAGGTTTATGGTTTATGGTTGATCCTCCAATTAGCTCTGAACCACCCAATCTTAAACCAGCTGATTACAGGAAAGGCTACAGGGATCTGTGGTATCCAGGGTGAACTTCTCCAGGCTTGTGGTAGGGCTCTTCTCCTGGCATTGCAGAAAATTTTTGGTTCTGTTTGGGAGATGGGCATCATCCCATCTGACTGGAAAATGGGACTTTTCCCAATCTGGAAAGGGAAGGGTGATCACGTGGATTGCAGCAATTACAGGGGGATGACACTGCTCTTGGTGCCGGGTAAGGTCTTTGCCAGGGTCATCCTCAATAGGATCTGTGATCACTTGCTCACCTACCAGCAGCTGGAGTAGTCTGGTTTTATGTCTAAGAGGTCTACCATCGACTGTATCCTGGCACTAAGGGTTCTTATCAAGCAAAAATGCGAATATCGGCAGAGTTTCTTTGCAGCCTTTGTCGATTTTCATAAAGCGTTGGTCTCAGTTGATTGAGTTGCCCTGTGGGACATTTTTGAGACCACAAGGATCCCCTCAAGGCTGCTGGATATTATGGCCGGCCTGCACACTGGTACTGTGAGTGCTGTGCAGAGTGGAGGGTCTGTCAGGGGTGTGTTCTTGCTCCTACTCTGTTCAAAGCTTGCATGGACTGGGTATTGGGCAGGGTCGTGGGGTCATCTGATGGTGAAGAAAGATTCACTTATCTTGACTTTGCTGATGATACTGTGATCTTTGCAGAGTTAATGGAGGCTCTTATCGGGGCTCTTGAAAGACTGAGCAAGGAGTCTGAGTGTCAGGGCTTGCGAGTTTCCTGGATAAAAACCAAGATCCAGGCCTTTAATGACCTCTTGGGCACAGCCATCAGCAGTGTGTCTGTTTGCAGAGAGAGTGTCGACCTTGTCAATAGGTTTACTTATCTTGCCAGTGACATTCATGTCTCTGGTGACTCTTCCTATGAAGTCAGAAGATGGATTGGGAGAGCACGGGGGTCATGAGGTTGCTGGAAAGGGGTGTATGGCGCTCCTGATAGCTATGCAAAAGGATGAAGGTCCAAGTCTTTAGTGCTCATGCTTCCTGTCTTGCTATATGGTTGCAAGACAGGGACGCTATCCAGTGACCTGATACAAAGACTGAATTCCTTCGGTAGTATGTAACTTCGGAGAATGTTTGGTTTGACATTTTGTTGTCAAATGAGTGGTTGCTCACGGAGTCCTGAATGAGGCACATTACATGCATTGTGAGAGAACATCAGTTATGGCACTATGGCCATGTGGCGCGATTCCCCAGCTTGCAGGATCCGAGTGGCTGGACCAGGCCAAGGGAACACCCTCATAACATCTGGCTGTGGCACATAGATGGTCATTTCTAGATGGTGGGACTGGACCACGTGTCTGCCTGGGGGGTTGCCAACCAGGATCCCGAGCTGTTTCATCACGTGGTGGTTGTGGCAACACACTGTACCAGTGCATGCTCCCCAACCTGATCTGATCATATTAACAACAAGTTAATGAATTATATTTTAAAGACTGTGTAATATTATTAACAACTCTAAAAAGCAAATAGAGGAATATTAGTTCTACAAGTAATCTTTTCAACTACATATTTCAAAAACTTGCATTTTTATATACATACTGTAAGATTACCATTTCTCTTTCTAGGACTGCCTGTTATATACCCTGTTGGATGAGACAAAATGCGTAGATTTTTGCAGGATATATAATAATCAATGACTTGCCAAAACCAGCACACATGTGAAGTAGTAATCCAGGAATTTTATAGTTCTGAAAAGCAAGAAGTGTACTTTAACCTTTCCACAGTGAAGACGCAAGGCGGTGATATCACAATCAATTAACCCTTGCCCAAGACTCAAGTGACTCTTATAGTATAAGAGATGGGCTTTTTAGACCTAAGGCATTGACAGTGATAAGTGGAATGGCGAATGATGAACAATGCAATCCTCAGATAACCTGCTTGTAAAGTTTTTCAATTTTCTCTTATTTGTCTATATGTCTACTCTTAATTTTCTGGTCTGAATTAAATTGTTACGACTTTCAGAAAAGAATCCTTTGTTTTTTTCTTCCAGTTTTTATTTGCTTTTTTGAAGTGGTTTATGCTGTCCCGGACATATAACTACAGAAAAATGTATATGGTGACACAACACGAAGATTTCCCTACTCACAGAAAATACAAAATAACTACATCTTTAGTATTAGCCTTTATCAATTATGGCTATATTACATTTTTGTCAGTTTTTAATAAATTATTAGTCATGCTTTTTGTATTACGTTTGGTCCTTAAAGCTCAATGTGTTGATCATGCTTTGGGTGTTCTACCTCTTGTCAGACAACTTTACAATTTTATACAGTATAGAAATATATATATTTATAGACTACAGTAGTCTTTGACTAGATAGTTTTATACTTTGGTGACTGTTTCGACTCTTCTGTATTATCTGCATTATTGGGAAATGAGTTACAGACAATTGTGGTTCAGATATGATTCTGCTTGTTACTGCTTTCCATACATGGATTTCATGGCTTTTCATACACTCGAAGTGAATACAATTTTCAATAGCCTAGCAATGTGATCTAAAGTAGTTTAATGATTGCAATTATTTTTTATTTAGCTTACATGAGAATGTTTTTTTTCCCTGTGCTATGCCCCTTTAAATTGTGTAGTGGCACATCGTTAATTGAAAGAGGGTAAGATGCTAATTGCTGGTGTGCCACCGTTAACAGGCAATCAAATGGCCAGCTCAACAAACTGAGCGAGAAACATAAAGCCAACACAAGACTAGCTGTGGATTAGTTAAACTTGAGACTGATCTTCTTCTGCTGTTCACCGAGTTAACATTTACACCTGAGAATCATCTCCTCTTAGTACTGTACTGTGTAGTCTTTGTCTTGATCCGCGGCTAGTATGCTGCCCCCTCAGATATGCTGCAACCAAAGCAAAATGTCTAATAGTAAAGCAAATATTTGTCAGGATGTGTTTCAAGAATTGTAGTAAAAAAAAATGTGTAGGAAAGTCTGATAACCAAAAAGTAAACAAGAACACATAACCAGAGCCAAAATTGAAAGTCATAAATCTGAGTCAAAAAGCAGGGCAGCTTATCCATAACTAGGATTTCAAAAACAACAAATAAAAAACCCAACAGTGTTTTTGGAGACTCCAATCAAGGATCCATGAAGTGCACAATGCAACCTTTATACTCTGGACCTTAAAATGTGATTCGCCGCACATTTCCAGGTTGAACTTGCTTAGCAATGGCATAGCAACTGTTGACTCCGCAGAATGGTGCAACTCAAATGAAAACCAAAATGGCACTGCAAGAGAACACCATTTATTTTCAAAATTGTTAAAAACGTATCAAGCACCAAAATTAATGTGACCACTAGGTTCCTTGACCATGAAAACTTTTAAAATGAATACCTTGTGTTACAAATTCAAGGAGAATGTATAAATAAAAAGGCATTACACTAAACAGGAATATAATTTTAAGAGACTTCTACATTTTACTAATATTAGCTGTAAGTCTGACTTCAGTATTGACAATTTCAAAGCAAAGTCATGGGACATCGTAGACCTGAAAGCCTTGTAAGAAATGTATTTGGATGAAAAAGTCAAGTAGTCTATAAACTCCAAAGAGAGTGTCCTAAAGGTAAATGGAGAAAGAACACATTCGACATGCACTTTGATATACAGTAGTTTGACCTGAGAGACAGTCTTACTTCTTTTTAAAACTGGAAATGATAGTGCATGAAAACCAAGAGTCTTCTTTTAAAGCAACTGACCAAGTTTTTTGCACCCTGCTCAGTCTTTTGGAATGGATGTTAAAGCCATCATTGGCTAAATGTGAGGTTTTTGTAGTATTCCTTTCAGAGAAAAAAAAAATGATCATATCAGAAGTAATATACCATAGACCCCCAAAATAGAACCAGCTGAACCTTCATGTAATGAACTGAACATAAGTTAATTAAGCTCCTTCACTAAAATAAACCTAACTGATCTCTATAAAATTACCTAATTAACATTGCGCAGGTGTGTCCTTGATCCAGTCCATGCTTTTTTAAAGAAATCCCTGATTCACTAATCAGTAGAGCTCTCAATGTACTTAATTGTTCCTTGCTATTTTTCTTTTAAAAACTACACTTATTAATAAAAAAAAATAATAATAAACTTGACGACTCTGCCTCAGACAATTTTAGATCTTTCTCTAACCTTTCTTTTTTGTGTAGAACTCCCCCAAAAATATTAGTTTTTTAAAAATTAAATGACTACTTGAATATAAATTCTGCACTGGATAAGTCAGGATCAGTCAGATTTTAGACAAAGCCATTGGGCAGAAACCTCTTTGGTTAAAGTAGTTAATGACTGATTTGAATAATCTATCAGACTTGAGTGCATAATTTGATTTACAGCAATTGATTTACAGCATTCTTATTAATCTCCTTAGATAGAGGATGGACCTTCTGGACAGTGCCCTGAGTTATTTTCACTTCAATATAAAAGGAAGACAATTCTTTGTCTGTTGTGCCGATCAGATATTTAAGATATGTATGGTGTGCTGCAGAGATCTATTTTGGGTTCCATATTATTTAACCCTTGGGCGCTACATCTTCTGATCTACTGCCGTAATAGCATCACAGAATAGTTTAGTATTAATTTCTTTTAGTTAAGCAAAGAAAAAACAGAAATTTTAATCCTTGACAGCAAACAAATAAAGTGAAGACCTTAGAAATAAACTAGATCACCTGGCTTTACAAATAATGCATGACACAAAGAATGGAGGCGTCTGTGACATCCTGTGTACTGGGAATGTGGACGCCGAACTACACACTGGACGTCGTCATAGTTCAAAACTGATCAGGACCAGCAGGAGAGATTTAAGACACAGAACCATAGTCAAAAATATTGGGTTTTAACACAAAGGTGTAGTTTGTTTACAAGTGTAAAGAAAAAAAATATCATGCAGGCTTTATAGCACAGTCCAAAGGCCATAACAGACAAAAATGCCAAGGAAATCAAATCAAAAGGAAAAATGTATATGCAACACAAAATGAAGTCTTCCTATATCTCTTCCACTTCCAGGACACTGCAAATTAAAAACTGATATAAAGGATTAGTATTTTCATACCATGGCTTTAGCATATTAATATCAATTGTGTATCTTGGTCTCCTCAGACGGTCAAGCATTGCAATTTGATAAGTGACAGGCCCTTTTTTCGCATTCACTGTGTAAGGACCTTGACACTTACCTAGCTAGAAAACCTCTCTCAAATGTTGGCAGTAATAATAAAGTACTTCTATCCCACAGTAAGGTTTTGGTCTCAGGCAGCCTTGTCATACCATACACTGTTTGGCTTGTGTCTCAGGCTCATGAGGGATCGAGGACAGAGTCTGCTGGATCAGATTCACCTGTCCCTGCAATTGAGTGAACTGGTGCTGAAGGTTCTTGAGATGCTGCTCCATCTGTAAAGCCTTGCACTCATAATAAATGTAAATGTCTTGTTCTCTTAGTCACGTTCACACTCTCCCTCAAACCCCCGACCCCCCTCCTTCTGATCTGGCTGAAACTAACAGCGGCAGTATAAATTCACACCCGATCTGACGCTATTCTTTTTCAAATAATATTGCATTAGTGCGACAATGTTTTCTGATTGGTACTATTCAGATCATAAAATTTTTGCTTCAAAATGTCCCATATATTTGTCTCTTTCTTTTTTGCCAGGTGTTGCACTGACATAGTGTACAAGAAGGCGTGAGCTTATTCAGTGCGGTAGGAGCACGCAGGTGGTCAGTTGCTTGTTCTATGACAAGATTGACTTGGCGGCAATCAACACACATGTACTGTGCAAGGCATGCACGGGGGCCACTGAGAATAGAAGAGTGTTCATGGATCACCTTACAGAGGAACTTAGTCATCGCTTCTTACAAGAAAAGGCGATGGATAAAGCAAAAGAGGATGGAACATCGACAAACTTCTGTTCCAAGACTGCTGCTTCCCCTAGGAAAGCAAACTTAGTCAGTCAGTGTCAGGTGCCCCTTCAGTGTAATAGGAATCACAGCATAGAGAGAAGTGTGTGCATTGCAACAGGTACACATGTCATACACGTAGAAAGGACGGTCCTTGGGTGTGTGGGAACTTTTAACATTTGAATCTGGTGATTGCATATAGCATGGAACTGACCTCTCTGTACTATTCTTTCCTCTGCATGTCCTGGAGTACAAAAGAAACAGTACCATGTACCCAAAAGTGGACACTGATAAGATCGGAAAAAAAACCGCGATCACTGATTACAACCGCAAAAAGGCATGAGAATGAATATGAATAATATGAATAATGTTGCATCAGTGGCACAATGTTTTCTGAAATGTACTATAAATGTCATAAAATTAGTTATTCCAAATATATATACCTATGTCTCTGTGTTTTTGTCAGTGCAGCTTTGACATCATGGACCATAAGGTGCATACTAATTCAGCGTGAGCAAGAATCTATACTAATAAAAGGCAAAGCCCTCACTGACTGACTGACTCACTCACTCACTCACTCACTCACTCACTGACTCATCACTAATTCTCCAACTTCCCGTGTAGGTAGAAGGCTGAAATTTGGCAGGCTCATTCCTTACAGCTTACTTACAAAAGTTAAGCAGGTTTCATTTCGAAATTCTACACGTAACGGTCATAACGGTCGATAATGGTCAACAACATCCGCCATGTTGAACTTTCTTATTTATGGCCCCATCTTCACGAAATTTGGTAGGCGGCTTCCCTGCGCTAACCAAAACTGATGTACTTACTTATTTCGATGGTATGACGCCACTGTCGGCCGCCATATTGAACTTTCCAACGTCACCAATTTTCCAACTTCCCGTGTAGGTAGAAGAATGACCCCGTCTTCACGAAATTTGGTAGGTGGCTTCCCTGCGCTAACCAAAACCGATGTACATACTTATTTCGGTGGTATGACGCCACTGTCAGCCGCCATATTGAACTTTCCAACGTCACTAATTCTCCAACTTCCCGTGTAGGTAGAAGGCTGAAATTTGGTACTTATTTCGGTGGTATGATGCCACTGTCAGCCGCCATATTAAACTTTTAACGGAAACCGATGTACGTACTTATTTCGTTGGTATGACACCACTGTTGGCCGCCATATTGAATTTTCCAACGTCACTAATTCTCAAACTTCCCGTGCAGGTAGAAGGCTGAAATTTGGCAGGCTCATTCCTTACAGCTTACTTACAAAAGTTTAGCAGGTTTCATTTAGAAATTCTACGCGTAACGGTCATAACGGTCAACAACGTCCGCCATGTTGAACTTTCTTATTTACGGCCCCATCTTCACGAAATTTGGTAGGTGGCTTCCCTGAGCTAACCGAAACCAATGTACGTACTTATTTCGGTGGTATGACGCCACTGTCAGCCGCCATATTGAACTTTCCAATGTCACTAATTCTGCAACTTCCCGTGTAGGTAGAAGGCTGAAATATGGCAGGCTCATTCCTTACAGCTTACTTACAAAAGTTAAGCAGGTTTCATTTCGAAATTCTACGCGTAATGGTCGTAATGGTCAACAACGTCCGCCATGTTGAACTTTCTTATTTATGGCCCGATCTTCTCGAAATTTTATAGGCGGCTTCCCTGCACTAACCGAAACCAATGTACGTACTTATTTCGGTGGTATGATGCCACTGTCGGCCACCATATTGAACTTTTCAACAGTCTTTGTTACTTATGGGCCCATCTTCAAGAATTTTGGTTCATGGGTTCCCAACGCTAACTGAATCCTACTTACGTACATATATACCTCCATAGCCTGCAGCTCAGTCACTGTGTGAGGTGGCGTTGGGTCCCCCATCCCAATGCCTCCCACGTTGTTGGCTGCCTGCCTATATAAGACCGTCCGTCGCTCCGGTCTCTACATTCCCTTCCTTGCTTCGCCATGGGATTCACGTCTCCCTACTGATAACTACAGCCTTTTTGTTTAATCCACGGCTTCTCCGCTGTTTTATTGTTTGTTTATTACAATTATAGTTATTGTATAGGTATTTTAGACTTAATTTACATTGCTCAGGTACCAATTTCCTTTATCATTCCAACCCCCATTACCATGTCTATCGAGGTGATCACTATCGATCAAAGAACTGTCACTTACCGAGTTTCCATGCCCGGAAATGGCACCTACCTTTTCCATTCTCTTTGTTACATATTGCACGGCCATATCAGGCTCACTCTTGATATCCGGAGGAACATTGTGTCTTATGTATTGAATGACTGGGACAGGTTCAAGGTGTGGACTGATGACGGTACAGGAGATAATTATACTACACAGGAACACTAGATGAGTGAAATGCTTAAGCCCTTCACCTATGGTTCTGCATGTGAGTTGATGGCTGCCGCTGAATTGTTCGGTTGTCGCTTTCAAGTGTACCGAAATGGCCAAATATTTTACACCTTTCGACAACCGCCAATGCCTCTTAAACATCTTAGATTCACAGGTGACGATTTCAGTAGTGGACACTTTGATGTTTATGAATGTTTAAACTCTCAAAAGCTGGATGTGATTTTATCGATGAAACCGGTTGTATGCTTACAATGCTTGACTGATGCCGAATGTCACTTCAACACAACAAATCCTGCAAATACTATCGTAATTGAAATAAACCATGAAACTCAAACCGATTATGACAGCAGCAATCCAAGCTGTGAGATTTGAGACAAGATTACTGTTCACATGGCCAACTGTAAGTTACATGCTCAAGAGTAAGCTCAGCGCACAGCTTGGTCATGTTACAACCGGAGGGCCGAACTGACAACATGGTATACAAAGAGATCCTTAACAAATAATTATTGGCATATTTTCCCTCAGTTTAAAAGGTTAAATTTTCTTCTTAATAAAAATTTTAAGGCAGTACTTCGCCGCTGCGAAACGCGAGTATTTTGCTAGTACTAAATAAAACTGAATAAAAAAATTCAAGTGATGATGAGATACGAAGAAGGCAGATTCACCAGCTTTTGTGTGTCAGCTTTTATCCATCCAGATCAGAGAATTCCCAGTTCCATTGTCTCAAAACACCACTCACATCTACAGTTATTCCCAGTTTCAGATAAAAAGTAACCGCGTCAGATCTGGTGTTTGGTTTGTTGTATCGTGATCGTGACTGAGAGAATAAAAGTGAAAAAAAAATGCTAACTTTTACAAGTACTATAAATTTACACTGGCTGTTACAGATACAAATCAAATGTATGTTTTTATTAAATAATGTTAACAATAAGAGCAGCTTGCTACTCAAAACGATAAAATTGCCGGAGAGCTGGTTTCAAACTCAAGACCTCTGGATTACAAGTCAGCAGCTCTAACCACAACACCACAGAAGCTGTCATATTGTACTTACAACTTTTATGAATGTGTTTATTTGATATTTGGCCATCAGGCTTCATACATTATACAGTTCATGTCTACATTTTGTTATTTATTACTGAAACATGAAAAACGTTTCTGTTTTAACAATGTGTTTACACAGATTGTTGTAGACACAAAACACACATCAAATTATTTCCACTTACAATTCTGGGTAGCTTATTCCCAGATAATCAATCAAGGTTGGAACTGGGAGAACATCTTGCCTGTTCTGAGGTGGTGGGGGGATGGTATAGCAGGCTGCTTGCTGCTTGGGCTTATCAACACATTTAGAAGACAAAAGAGGCTGATGGAGAGGTGCGAAGGGATTTAAGGTGGACCGGATATACGAGTTTTTTCGTTGGCTCTGGTAATTCTAATGTTAAAGAACTTTTTGTTTCCCCTATATATGTTAGTCCACAGTTGGAGCACAGAATGGCATAAACACAATTTAATGAAAAAAAAGTTGCAAAGTTTGAAAAATTAGGAAATTCTGTTTTGTAAGTTCATTAAAAATTACTCTTTTATTTCACAACATAAAATATTCAAGCCGTTTTGTTCCTATTCTTTCTAATCGTGATTTTAGCATGAACTAATCCTTCAAATTTTTGTTACGTTGATAGGCTGCAGTTAATGAAATCCAATTTAATGGAGGAAATACATTTTGTACTAGTAAAAAATCTTTCCGTAAAATTTGAATCATTTTTCGAGCCTGAATTGAGTGAGTGACTATAATTGGAAATCTCTTTTGTTCTATACTAGTTATTAAATCCAACCAGTCTCCGGCTGTGAAGAATTATTATCTTGATCAGCACTTGAATATCCCAATAGGGGACCCACTTCATTTTCCATAATCCGATCAGAGTCAGGCCAAGAACTGTCAAGAAATAACCCAGGAGCACTATCCTTAATCTTAGGGCCCTCCCCCCCGAGTTGGTTAAGTTCAAAAGAATCATAGATAGAAGCAAGAGCACTATTCGTAGCCTTAAGATCCTCTACCCCCAGTTGATTAAGTTAAGGGGAAGGCTGGAGGGTAGGTCTTAGACAGGCATTATCCCTACTCCCCTATTTGGTTAAACTCAGGGGAAGGGAAGGTTCATAGATAAAAACAGAAATCTTATCTTTAACCTTAGGACCCCTCTTCCCCTCAATTTGTTAAGTTTGGGGGGTCGGGTTTAGGTCATAGATAGAAACCTTAGACAACCAATTATAAAGATAATTGTCAACTTTATATCAAGTAGTCAGTCCCAAGTCTCACAATGGAAGTTTTCTCTTACCATAATAATTATACATAGTAGAAAATTGAAACAAAAGGACTGTTGAATTTTGAATGTCAACAAAAGAAAAAATATTGATTTTCAAGGAAGACATTTCCATAAACAAAAACTGAATATTGCAGAAAATAGTTTCCAAAGTTCCCCCCTCTAAGCAGTCCTTTCACAAAGAAAATTCAAAAGAGGTTTCTTTTGTAAAGATGATATTGTTAAGAACATTTTACATCAAACAAAAAGAGAAATATAAAAAAGGAAAAAAGAAGAAGAGCCAGGCAAAGAGCTGTCAAGAGTAGTTCTTCTTCTTCTTCTTATTTCGGCTGCTCCCCTTAGGGGTTGCCACAGCGGATCATCTTCTTCTAATATCTTTCTGTTCTCTGCATCTTGTTCTGTTACATCCATCACCTGCATGTCCTCTCTCACCACATCCATAAACCTTCGCTTAGGCCTTCCTTTTTTCCTCTTCCCTGAGCTCTATACTTAGCATCCTTCTCCCAATATACGCAGCATCTCTCCTCTGCACATGTCCAAACCAATGCAATCTCGCCTCTCTGACTTTGTCTTCCAACCGTCCAACTTGAGCTGACCCTCATTTCTAATCCTGTTCATCCTCGTCATGCCAAATGCAAATCTTAGCATCTTTAACTCTGCCACCTCCAGCTCTGTCTCCTGCTTTCTGGTCAGTGCCACCGTCTCCAAACCATATAACATAGCTGGTCTCACTACCGTTCTTTAGACCTTGCCTTTCACTCTTGCTGATACCCATCTGTCACAAATTACTCCTGACACTCTTCTCCACCCATTCCACCCTGCCTGCACTCTCTTTTTCACCTCTCTTCCACAATCTGCATTACTCTGTACTGTTGATCCCAAGTATTTAAACTCATCCACCTTCGCCAACTCTACTCCCTGCATCCTCACCATTCCACTGACCTCCCTCACACATGTATTCTGTTTAGTTACTACTGACCTTTATTCCTCTCCCCTCTAGAGCATATCTCCACCTCTCCAGGGTCTCCTCAACCGGCTCTGTACTATTGCTACAGATCACAATGTCATCAGCAAACATCATAGTCCATGGGGTCTCCTGTGTAATCTCGTCTGTCAACCTGTCCATCACCATTGCAAATAAGAAAGGGCTCAGAGCTGATCCCTGATGTAATCCCACCTCCAACTTGAATGCATCCTCATTCCTATCGCAGACCTCACCACTGTCACACTTCCCTCGTACATATCCTGTACAACTGTTACGTACTTCTCTGCCACTCCCGACTTCCTCATACAATACCACAGCTCCTCCTGAGACACCCTGTCATATGCTTTCTCCAGGTCCACAAAGACCCAATGCAACTCCTTCTGGCCTTCTCTAAACTTCTCAATCAACATCCTTAGAGCAAACATTGCATCTGTGGTGCTCTTTCTTGGCATGAAACCATACTGCTGCTCAGTAATCATCACCTCACTTCTTAACCTAGCTTCCACTACTCTTTCCCATAACTTCAATTTTATTCCCCTGTAGTTACTGCAGTCCTGAGCATCCCCCTTATTCTTAAATATCAGCACCAGTACACTTCTTCTCCACTCCTCAGGCATCCTCTCACTTTCCAAGATTCCATTAAACAATCTGGTTAAAAACACCACTGCCATCTCTCCTAAACCCCTAAATGCTTCCATAGGTACGTCATCTGGACCAATGGCCTTTCCATTTTTCATCCTCTTCATAGCTGTCCTTGCTTCCTCCTTGCTAATCCATTGCACTTCCTGATTCACAATCTCCACATATTCCAACCTCTTCTATCTCTCGTTCTCTTCATTCATCAGCCTCTCAAAGTAATCCTTCCATCTGCTCAACACACTCTCCTCGCTTGTGAGTACATTTACATCTTTATCCTTTATCACCCTAACCTGCTGCACATCTTTCCCAGCTCGATCCCTCTGTCTAGCCAATTGGTACAGGTCCTTTTCTCCCTTCTTAGTGTCGAACCTGTCATACAACTCATCATACGCCTTTTCTTTAGCCTTCACCACCTCTCTCTTCACCTTGCGCCTTATCTCCTTGTACTCTTGTCTATTTTCTGCATCTCTCTAACTATCCCACTTCTTCTTTGCCATCCTCGTCCTCTGTATACTCTCCTGTATTTCCTCATTCCACCACCAGGTTTCCATTTCCTCCTTCCTCTTTCCAGATGTCACGCCAAGCACCCTTCTTGCTGTCCCCCTTACTACATCTGCTGTAGTTTCCCAGCTGTCTGGTAACTCTTCATTGCCACCCAGTTCCTGTCTCACCCCCTCTCTAAACTCAACCCTGCAGTCTACCTTTTCAACTTCTACCATTTGATCCTTGGCTCTGCCCTCACTCTCTTCCTCTTCTTGATCTCCAACATCATCCTACAGACCACCACCCTATGCTGCTTAACTACACTTTCCCCTGCCACCACTTTGCAGTCTTCAGTCTCCTTCAGATCAACTCTTTTGCATAGGATGTAATCTACCTGTGTGCATCTTCCTCCACTCTTGTACGTAACCCTATGTTCCTCCCTCTTCTTAAAATATGTATTCAGCACAGCCATGTCCATCCTTTTGGCAAAATCCACTATCCTCTGACCTTCTTCATTCTTCTCCTTGACACCATACCTAACCATTACATCCTCGTCTCCACTGTTACCTTCACCAACATACCCTTTGAAATCTGCTCCAATCACCACTTTCTGTCCCTTGGGTACACTGTTCATCACTTCATCCAACTCACTCCAAAAATCTTCTTTCTCAGTCATTGTACACCCAACCTGCGGTGCATATGCACTAACAACATTCATCATCGCACCTCCAATTTCCATCTTCATAATCATCACTCTGTCTGACACTCTTTTCACGTCCAAAACACTCTTGACATACTGTTCCTTCAGAATAATCCCTACTCCATTTCTCCTCCCATCCACACTATGATAGAACAATTTGAATCAACCTCTGATCCACCTGGCCTTACTCCCCTTCCATTTAGTCTCTTACACACACAATATATCAACCTTCCTTCTCTCCATCATATCTGCTAACTCTCCCCTTACCAGTCATACTGCCAACATTCAAAGTTCCTACCCTCAGTTCCACTCTTTTTACTTTCCTCCTCTCCTCCTGCCTCCAGACATGTCTCCCCCCTCTTCTTCTCCTTCTTCTTCTTCTGCCAACAGTAGCCAAATTTCCTCCAGGACCCTGTTGGCTAACAGTACTGGTGGTGGTCATTGTTAACCTGGGGCTCGACCGATCTGGTATGGAAATTTGCATTGTTGTCCGCATATTGATTTGGCAAAATTTTACACCGGATGCCCTTCCTGATGTAACCCTCCCCATTTATCTGGTCTTGGGACTGGCACAAAGAAACACACTGGTTTGTGCATCCCCTGTGGCTGGATTAACTGTCACGAGTAGTGACTGTCACCCCCTAGATCTAAGGGACTGAAATAAAATGTGTATAGCCTTCTCCATATCCATATATTTAGAATTGATTCTGAAGAATCACATCAGCTTTGAAATAATAACCCTTCAAAAGGTGTGCTTAGGGTGGAAACTCGACTTAAATAAGAGGCCTGCGTGTCTGTTGGTTTAACACTAGAAAAAAAACGTAATCCTGGGCCACCTTAAATTCCTTCACACCTCTCTGTCAGCATCTTTTGTTTTGTAAATGTGTTGATCAGCACAACCAGCAAGCAGCCTGCAATCCCATTCCCCACTGACACTCCATCGCAAAATTCTCAGAACTCAAGTCTCTTTATCTGGCAGTGAGGTGTCTGGAGATATATAGGGTAAATAATACATCATTTTTGGAATACATACATTTCATGTGTGCCCTGTGTCTACAACGATCTGTTTTAAGTGTAAAATGGCACGAAATGCTGAACACATACTTAAAGCAGAAACTTTTTCCATGTTATACTAATAATGATGTGAAGTGTATAATGTGTGAAGACTTTAGTCCAAATATCAAATAAACATGTGCACTTTTATTCAAGAGTATAACCATAGAAAAAAAAATATTCTTGAATGGTGTAGAGGTAAGAACTGCTGCCTTATAACAGAAAGGTTTCAGGTTCGAGGCTGGGCACTCCACATTTTGAGTAGTGAGCTGCTATTATTATTAGTATAATATAATAAAAACATAGATTTGATTTGAGTCTGTAACACCCAGTGTAAAATTTGGGCACTTTTTTTATTATACAGATTTATTCTGTCGGTTACGTTCACGTGGTACAACGAACTTGCTTCTTTCTCTCTGAGTTTATGGCATTTATCTCCATTCTTTTCGCAAGAGCAGAGATGACCACAGTTGGTGCTGTAATTGATGCCTGCTCATAACTAAAAAAAAATGTTCAAATGGCATAGCATTTTCAAATAGTGACGTTTTCATGTATGAATGTGTGTGTATGTGCGCGAGAGAGGCAGAGACAGGTTCAAGCTCATTCAAGTGGATACTGCTACTCCTTGTGCACACAATTTTTTTTTTTTGTTAATGGTCGATATAACCTTCCTCATACAGACCAGATATTATCTTCGAAGTCTTTAACTTAGTTTTAGTCTGTGTGGGATATTTTATTGTAGTATGTTGTTCAACTGACAGTTAGCCTCCTGTAAATATTGTGCTTTATCCATAATGACTGTTATTGATCCTTTATCTGCTGGTTTAATCACTATGCCCCTGTTGTTTTGAAGTTTTCTTAATGCCAATATTTCTAATTCTGTAAGATTATCCCATCCATTATTCTGGCAAATAATCTAACTCCCTGTATTATCACAATATTTCCCTCTACTTACGCTTTACCTGTTTTCTTTCAGGGTAAGCATACTCGTCAAGTTCGTTATTGGGTTGGTCTGCTGTTGCACTTTAAGATTAACACACACATACATAGCTATACACATACACACAGACCCTAACCACAACAGTGCCCCATGAATGACACACAAACAGCTGTTTAATCACTAGCACTTTAAACCACCCAAGTGTTTTAGGAATAATAAAGCCTGTCACTCTTTCAGCACTTCAAGAGACTTGCTTATTATCGGCACAAACAACATACAATGTTTTAATGATATCTCAGACCTAAATATTACTTTTGGTCTCCAAGAATACATTTAAACATACAAAGGCTCAGAATCGTTGAATATAGGCCATTTATCAGCAAAGAATGCCTTACTTTATGTACTGTTAACTACTATTGAGTGGAGCTCTCACTTGCAGCCTTAATAAACCTCGCAGTACAGAGGTAATGGCAAACCTCCGGCTGCACCAGGTGCTCAAAGAAATCTAATTTATTACTTTAATCACACTAGTCATTAAGACAAAGCATAGAAAGTTAAAAGTAGCATGGTATTACAGGAATAATAATAATACCACTAGAACAAAGAATAATAGAAAAATAGGACTGATACAAAAGTCTGAATATATATAGTCTTTAGAAAAGGCTTACAAAAAAAGTAGAGATGACAAGGATGAGTGCTTGTGATCTAGCACTCGTAATTGCTCATGATTCTTTTCTGATGACCAGATGGAAACGGCTTCACGTTGACGTCGCTATGTCCTCCTCTGACGCCTTCGTCCCTTCTTCTTCCTATCCCCTTCCTTACTTCCTTACTCACTTGTTATATCGCTCCTCAGATGAGGCATATTTATTTTAAAATTCTACTGGGTGGTTTTGCAAGATGTGATTGTTAAATATTCTGATTGGTTGGCTGTCAATATGAAGAATTAATTCACTGTCCGTTTTCCCAAACAATAAAACTTTTTTATGTTCTCTGAGGTGTCACTATGTCTTCCTTTCCCAGGCTGTAAAATAATTAGATGTCCATCCTTTCTCAGGTTATAAAGTTATTGAGCCACCAGCATGTCTTCCTTTCTATGTTGGAACAGCTGTTTTAAAAGTGAGATATAACTGGGAAGAAGGCATGCTTTGATTTGTCCTGAATTTATTTCATCTCTTGTCTTATACAATATATATATATATGTTTGTCTTGAACAAAATATAATGCAAATATAAACCAAAATGTATGGATTTTGTACCCCACAACACTCCCCCAAATCTTTTTTAATCAAAAATTGAATTGGTTGACAAATCTCTGAAAGTGGAGGGACCCACATTGAGGGGTTCCTAAATTGATGAATTTGATTATTTCCAGTATAATCATAGAAATTCAAAATTTTAAGCTTATGGTGATAACTATGAATGTCTCCTCTGAGCTCTTGCATATCAACACCAGAAGGAGTTGGAATAAAGGCAAGATCTTTAAAAAATGCAAAAACTAGACAAAAAACTTGGGAGTTGTTTTGATTTTATTTAGCAAAAAATTCTGCCAATGGGGTAAGCAAAATTTACTTGACAAGATTTTTTAAACTAAGCCAAATAATCATAAATACATTTTTTAATAAGTCAGTAATTCTTACAGTAAGGAAAACAAGATTTAATGGCATGATATAAGTATTTTCTATTTGATTAGATTTAATTTATTGCAGTGTAGAGAAATATCCACAGGCGAAAGTTTAAATGAATGATAGAGATTGTTTCCTTGGGTGGAACAGATTTTCTTTGGCTCGTCAAAATGTTAAAATGCTCCAGCTAACTATCTAACACTCTAAATGCCGAATCAGGTGACCAATGGACCTCATCTCTGGATTTTAAATCTATCAGATCAGGCATTAAAGATTCTATAAAATTTGGTAATGCTGACAAAAAGACATTTACTTCATTGATCTTATTTTTTACCCTTCTGTGGTTGTGATTCTGAATACAGAGTTGCTAATTTCCTTAAATCTCTATATTGTGATTATATAATTTTTAAAGAGTTATTTGCCTTACAATTTTTAATATTTTTTTAGGAAAGAAAAGCATCTTCTAGTTTGATAAAAAAAGGCAAGAACCACTCTGCATTGGTGCTTGTTTAGTTGTCAGGCACTTTTGAAATGGATAGGTGCTCTTGCATAGCAGCAGCCACACCAAAGTAATTGCAGAAGGTTAAGATCTTTCGTCAATTGTCGACATAATGTGCGAGCAAGAGTGGGTGTATACTGGCATATTGAGTACAGCCTTGAGCAGAAGTTATTCTTCAAATTTGATTAAGGAAGTGATGAACTTCTCTGTGGCAGGCAGGTCTGCTAGCAGGCAATTCGCATTTAGTTACAGTGTCAAAACAGCCTGTCTTGTTTGGCATTCAATCATCTGATATGTAACAGCAGAGGATGCCCATATATATAAAAATGTTCTGTTTTATTCTTAAAGATAAACAAATAGAAAATGAAGAATAAAAAGACAAACTCTGCTGTCACCAGGTGCCTTCACAGAAGTGAGACTTCATTCTGTAAGATTGGGTGGCTTGCCGATATGTCTATTTCTCATTTACCACAGGATTACACTTCTTTTCTCATGTCTTTCTCTTTTTTGCCATAATCTTGGCATCTTTCTTTTCTCAATGAGACTTCATCCCAACTTTTGATGTCTTAAACTGAAGACTTTATGTGCCCAGTGGGCTGAGGTGACTTTAAACTTTATTTAAAGAATCTCTTGTGGTGTTAGGAGTAACTCTTTTGCTATAGGGCCACCAGGTTACAACATCACCCAATGGGTTCCGGTATCCATATACTCAAGCATAAAATCTGTTCTTTAATAAACTGCTGGGTTACCTACCTTAAAAAGTTACATTTTAGATTTTCATTATGTATGTGCTGTTTCAGTATGTTATTTGTAGTCTTATTTTGCACTGTCAGAGTCATGTGATGTGTAGTTCTTTGGTTGGCCAATGTGTGAAAATGGTAAACACAAAACAAGGCAAACAAAGCAAAACCTACTTAATGGGCTTTCAGAAAGCATCAAAGCACGAACCTTGAACACCCACAGAAAGCTGTTTGTTTATTGCTGCAGAGCACATTTTTCCAATGAAATAAAACAAAATGGGTGAAGTCAGTGGCAAGCAGCATTTAAGAGGAGATGCTGTACATACATAATACATAATAATGAAAACTCTTCCTCATTTGTCTGCATTTATTCACATGACAGAAGAGACCATCCTTGTAATGTTGTGTTTTCTTCTTGCTTTTGTGTAATATCATTGTTTTTTATCTTGTTTTGTTTATAATCAAATATGGCTATGGTGTCGATGAAAGAGGGACATTTTCAATGATTACATTCTGCACTTTCACATGCCTTTAAAGATCCCTATCTCCAAGGCAGCATTTTAGCTGTTAAGTTCTATTAAAGGCACACCTTTGTTTACATATTGGATTAATAGGGAAGTTCTCACCTCATCCTTAAATAGTTAAACAAGACAGTTTCCCCAGTGACATGTGCTACGAGGGGACCAGTGTGGCGTCCTGGAAAGAGGAGTGATATTCACCTGACTCTGCTGGATGTGCAACTTGAATTTGAATTTGGAATTTGCTTGGTAGCACATCCAGGTACTCCTGCCAATACAAAGTTGCGGTAATGACAAGTCCAGTGCCTGGAACCAACATTGTACTGCATACTCTATCAGATCAGGTCTCATTTTGTGGATATTGTAGAGAGTGAATTTGCATGAACAAGAGACAATTGCAGTATGATCAGTGAAGAATAGCTGGTCAACGATTACCACTCCAATGTTGTGTAATGATTTGACGGGTATTATTGATGATTTGCTGAACTTAACAGAGATGGAGTGTTGAATAGACCTCCTGGCTTATATTACAAGAAGGTCTGTCTTTGCCAGGCTGACCTAGTGATGTTGCTCATTCATCCAGGTTGCGATGTCAATGAGATAGGCACAGATTCTAGTTGATACAGTGTGATTTTCTGGAAGGAGCATCAGGTACAGATGGGTATCATCGGTATAATAAACCTTGAAACTGAGTGATAGGGTCTAATAAGGTGCTGCACATAATGAAAAGGAGAGGACCCATTACAGATCTTTGGGGCAACCCCATTTTTACTGATTAACCTTTGTCATCTCTCCTCAACTAAGCATTTTGTAGGATCTGCCTGGTAGGTAGGATTCAAACCAGAGAGATCTAGAAGGATGAATACCAAATGACGAGTTGTAGCTCAAGCCAGCTATAATGTGCTGACAACAATGAGAATACCTGTCTCAGTGGAATGGCCCCTTTTGAAACCTGATCAATTAAGTTCAAGCAATCTGTTCCGTAAAAGGAAAGAAGATTTAGATAGAGTGTTTTGCATAGAAAGAAAAGGAGAGAGACTGGCCTGTAATTGACTATTTGAGATGGGTCATGTGAGGGCTTTTTCAGAAGTGTAGTTATTAGAGGCTGTTTAAACATAGTAGGAAAGGTGTCTGTGCCGAGTGAGGTGTTGATGATATGTGTAACTGCAAAAATGAGAGAAGGAGATAGAAAGCCTTGAGGGGATGTGAGGATGGAGTTGAGTGTATTGATGGTGTGGTGACTAGAAACACAGGTTGGATACATAAATAAAACATAGAATATTGTACTATGTTCAGAAGGGAGCAGACTGACTAGCAGGGATGATTAGAACTCACAGCTAATGGCAGCCACCTTTCCCTGAGAAAATGTAGCAAAATAGTCAACAGCCAAGGAGGTGAAAGCAAAAAAACAAGCTATACGTGTCAGTAATGTTGCTGTTTCTGTTCTGAAAGAAACATAATTTACTGTTGATGGTAGCAGAAGACAAGAAAGAAAGATACTTATACAGGCTTGCCTTTACCTCAGACTTCCTCAATTTCCATTCAGCCATCCTAAGCTCAGTCCATAGGACAGAATTCAGAAAGCCATGGACAGTCTTTTGTGTGCAGGCCTGGAGAAGATAGGGCTGACTGCATCGAGGCAAGAGGACGGATACAAGCACAGGGTGTTGATGGCAGCATTAATATTAAGAGAGGAGAGATAGACCAGAGGATAATAGGGAAGAGAAATAGGTGGGAGAGAGGGAATGGATGTGATGGCAGGAAGACACAGTGGGATTAATGTCTGTAGGAGAAGATGGAAAAAGCACAGAGAACTGGATGAGAAAGGGTCAGATGTGTGTAGGGGAGTTACAGCTGAATTTGTGGGGGTGCTGTTCTATGAGAAACCAAGGTCCATTTGTTTGCCATCTTTGTGAATTAGTGGAGTGTGGAGATATTATAGGTTCAAAGAGGAAAAGAGAGCATAGACGTCTGTGGCAGGAAGACTATTTAGGTGGACGTTTAGGTCCCTGAGGATTATGAATCTCCAGTTCTTGTAGGCAAGCATTCCTGTCCGTCTACTGCTTCCAGTGCAACAACAGCTATGACAGAAGTTGAACCCAGAGGAAAGTGTTGTTGTCATATTTTCTGGAAAGATCCATATCTCACTAACTGATACAATTTAGATTCCATTTCGGTGGCTGGCAAATGCTGGTTGTTGCTGAAAAAGCTGAACCTGTTACTACCATGTTACATTGTGCAACATTATCATTCACTTTTTAAGATGGTGGTGTGCTGCTTACCACATCCAAGATTTTGGATTAGTGAAAAATAAAAAAAAATAAAAAAATCCAGGACTAGTTAAAAAAAAATCTTGTCAGGTGTTTAGAACCCTGTGTAATGTTTGACAAAGATTTTTGGTTAAATGTTTGGATAGCTTGCCATGTTTCATGTTTTTGGCTTTGACCTATGGTCATTTTGACTTTGAGTTTATCATTTTGTTTTTCCAATTTGAGTTTTTTCCATTTTTCTCATTGCCAATCCATCATGGTGGTACACCCAGTTTGTGACACTATACTGTACAGGTCAATTAAGTGATCTCTTGCAAGCTGTAAATGGCCTGACTTCCTTGTTATATCTAGGTAGGTGTTGTATTCATATTGAGTTGTGAATCCAAACAGTCAGAAATTGTATTTTAAATAGCTGAGATGTATAAATTGAGCCTTTAGGTGTGAAATAATAGGATAGTTCAGTTGTAGCACTGGTCGGGAAATTGGAGAATCAATAAACCAAAGCCAAAAGAGTAACCAGAAATATAGAGTTCAAAACCATGATTACATTTTCTAGCAATTTTTTTTTTGTTACTTATTTATGGTTGAAATAATTTCATTAATCAGGTGGCGCATGCATCATATATCTGGCAACCAAAAAGAATCGTAACAAGAAGAACTTGACCCATAGAGAAATCCAGAGACAAAAAATGGAAGTGGTTATGAACAAACCAACCATCGAAGCAATAATGATAAAAAATATTGTAACAACCCACTACGTGAAAAGGTCTGGTATTCAAATGTAGCTAACAAGTTAAAGGATATGCTTAGAACCCTTTATTTAAAACACTTTTCTCCAAAACAGACTGAGGGGTGAGATTCTGTGAAGGTTAAAGATGAACTAGATCTCACCTGCAAGTGAGACTGGAAGTACTAAATATTTCCAGCTCTTTTGTTTTCTTTTTTAATCTAAAAAATAATACCCCCTAATGATCTGATAAAGAACTATCATGCATTTGAGGCTTTTTTGTCATTTTGTCTAGCTTTAATTAAATGGTATTGTAAGGGTCTAATTGATTCCTATTTCAGTGAGTCCTTCAAACAAATGAGACCACACAATTACGTTTTTCTAGGAATGCTCTACACCAGAGCTGGAAAAACTGCATAATATGCTCACAAACTCAATGAAGTTTCAGCCAAAAACTGTCAAGCCAGGGCTTTCAGATGAAAATTAATTAAGACAACTACTGTACTACCACACATGAAGCCGGATTCAAACATCAGAGCTGAAAACCATGTATATCAGCCAACTCTCTTATCTGATTTAGAGTTGTATGCAGTCTAAAAACACAACCACCAGGTGACAAAATAAACCTTTTTTGCATTTCAGCCTCATTAACAATAACAAGGAAAAAATGGTTGGAAAAGTTTCTATAATAGAATGGACTGATTAATTGTCATATGGAAACTATGGAAACGTTTTTTGTCAAATTGGCAGTAAATGGGTTCTATTCGTTGAATAGAAACATTGAATACTTTCAAAAAAAAAAAAAAAAACTGGGAATATTCATGAGATGTGAGGCCTCTGGCACTAATGGGACGTTACACAAGAGAATTCTTTTGTTTGTAATTTTCTAATGCATTTTAGATGAGGAAGGTGTAATTAAATGTTTATCTCAGAGGGGTATCAGATAAATAACCGTTTTACTGAGGAAAATGACTTGTCAGATTAAAAGGATATTTTTTCAATGCAAATTATTTCATTTTCTAGTTTACTAAAGTTTAATGAATATGCAGACTTAAACTGCATTATCTTTATTTTGTAACTAGTTCATATTCAAATAGGTTTCCAGTTTCACTGGGAAATGAGAAACACTGAAACATATTCTGATAAAAATCTCCAGTGCTTTTTCTTTACCTGTTACAAAAGCATATTCTTGTTACCTTTGAGATGAAAACTTATTAAGTCGGTGACAGCATTTTGGACATTATCCTTGTATCCATCCATTCAACTTCTGAATATACTTATTACATTTCAGGACTGCAAAACAACATATAAAAGGAATCGGCATATTTCATTACAGACCTGGGCCAACTGAGAGGTGACAACTAACCTTGCATGCCCTTTTTTGGGATAAGGAGAAAAACTGGGGTGCCCAGAGAAAGCCCATGTTGGCAGTGAAGGACATGCATGAACCTGAAAACCAATCCTGTCAACCATAACATGACCATGGTAGCAATTTTAGTAGTTAGGATATAGCAGGTTGGATAATGGATGGATGGATGGATGACCAAATAATCTTTGGACAAAGTTATAATGACTGGTTTCTGACTTCCCGGCATAGGTCCTGAACGGGATTTACAAAGTTTGAGAATGTTATGGTTGGCATTGTTGACTGAGAAATAAATGGTAAGTTCTATATTGTTCTCTTGCACGCATGGTTACTGCTTGACCTTCACACTCCTAAAGAATTACTGTTACGCACTCAATTCACCAACGCCATCTTTGTGGGATTTTCTTGCTCTGTTACCATCAGTTTGCTCCAGAGTATGGTACAGTTATTGCATTGCTTGATGAAAAGTTGTTAGAATACATTGGCTAAGTTCTTAACAATTCCTTGCATTGTAATTGAGATTTATTATGTGTTTAAATTACATTGAAATGCAGTTTATTATGTTGTGATTCTTAAAGCACCTTGTCATGATTCTCACAGTGGAATATTCGGTATAAAATAAAGAATGACATGTTTGGAGACAGCAAGAATGTCCTGGTGCTTGCTGAAAGAAGAGAGCTATGCATTTAGCCAGAGAGAAATAAATATGGAAAATGTTTGGAAAGTTGTCCTCTGTTCTGACTTCTTTTAGTTTATATAGTTAGCTGAGCATGCTTTCTCTTTATTTTTGTGTGTCTTCATTATTTTTAATTATTGTTTCTAATATTGTTTTCTTTTGTGAGCTACCTGTGATTTTCAATGTTATCCAAGATGTTACTGAAGCAGCTATTATTGGGTCAAGTAAAGGTGTGAACTCACACATCTTTTCAGACATCCATTTCTTGTAAAAAAAAGTGAAAGATTATTAGCACTGCTCGTCTTCGTTAGAAATGCCCGAATCCATTATTTTGTCCCCCTTCTTTGCCATTTTTGGAAAGTCTTCCTTTTCTTCTTCTGCATCGTTCATGTTGTCTTAAGTCGTTTTGCAGTTAACAGTATTCCCTTTTAAAGTGCTGTGGTTGTTTATTTTTCTGCTCAGTAGGAGCTAGTTTGTTGTGGCAGGTTCAGGAGAGCAAAGTAAGCTCTTGCTGCTTTAACTGTAAATTTTTTAATTCACTGTACTTGTTCTTCAAAGTTAGTATTTAGTTTTCTCTATTTAGTGTTTTTTCTTTATTTAGTCTTGCTGTCAAATCATTATCCTGTGTATTTATATATATTTTGCCTTACTTTGTTGCTTGTTGAGCTGTGATATGCTCTTTAGGAAGATTGAAGTGGAATTTATATAAGCTGTCTTAGGACTTGTAAAGTATATGAGAGTGACACATTATTGAAGAAAGTAAAACACAAACAATTGTGGGAAATAAATGACATATAATGATCAGTCAATGATTTGAAGAAGAAAGAGGAACACAAGGGCAGAGGGTTGGTACTCAAAGAGAAGTCTTGCAATGAGGAGAAAGGGGCTACTTTGGTTTGGGAATGTTGCATAAAAGATGAATGATTAGGTGAACAGATGCACTGTGACGGAGGTGCAGAGGATGAAATAAAAAGGGATATTGAAACAGATGTGTCAGAATTGAAGGTAGATAAAATAAAAAGAGTTGAGGAGTGCAGTATTTAAAAAATCTAGATACACCCCTATAATAACCATTTTATTGAGTCTTGTTGTTAACTGATAGCAAAGGAAAACCAATAAAATACGATAAAGACTTCTGTTTTATCTACGAGTATTTTGTCACAGAATAATATCCATGTTGTGATTTAGAGTCACAAACATAGTACAAATGCTGTGAGACTTCCAAAATACAGACACAAAGCAGTCCAGGATCTTCATTTGAAGAAACTAGCCCCCGATCAACTTGTTCCTACCTACCTACCGACTTCAGCTTGGATAGGCCCAAAGTTTGGAAAATTTACTTAACAGTTCAAAATATTAAGAACGCACCCACAAGAGGGGGAATGGTCATAAACCCCTGTCTTTTACACAAAAGGGCAAAGAATCTTAATAAATAAAGAATTTATTAGACAAAATTGAAAAGCAGGTGAAAATGTCCAAAAGAGAAAATGAGGCAATACTAAAGAATCCTATATAACAGTCCCATCTCTCTTTGGTATCTTCTATCCACCTCTAAGGAAGACAAGTTGGGAAGACCCAGGCTTGCAGGGCTGATGAGACGTAATGACTTCTTCTATGCCTGGATGAATAAACAGCCACAATGTGGAGACAACCTCCTGACATGGAGGAAACAACAGCAGCAGAATATCTATCACCCTATAGCGAAGGCGACTCACCTGGAAAACAAACCTATAAGTGATTTTTTTGAACAAATCTTTGGGGCTCTCAAGCAATAAAACACAGTTGGGGTTCTAGCAAAGGAATACTACCTCCTTGGGATGTGGCAGACCAAATTAGAGCAATAAAAACAAGAACACAAGACAATAATTCAACAGAAATGGCAATCAGTGTGAATTGGTCAAAAATATAGTAGCAGAATTTGGAGTAGGTGGCTAAATCAAAGTAGCAGAAGCAGGTAAAGAAGATGTGAGTTCAAAAGAAAAAGTAACTAAAACATGAATAGAACATGGTGGCTCTACAAAAAAAACAGCATACCTGGGTATGGGTGATTTAAAAAGCTCTGTGGAAAACAGGAGCTGGTGGCTTCACTGAGGCAGCAGCACATATAGTAGTCTTGGATGTAACAGAAGATGAAGATGAACTTTTCTAACTCTGGAGAAAATTTGCCTGTCCACTACATAAGAATTTTAAAAACTTGAAAAATCACTGGCTGGGAGGACTGCAGCATGGCATTAACAAAGTCCCTAAATGCTTTTTAAATTTAGTTAATCTGCCATTTTCATTAAGAGATTTACTTTCTGATATTACATCAAAAACAGTCAATGAAGCACCATCAATAAGTTCTAGTTGATTGTACATCTGACATCAATATTTTTGAGAATTTGAAAAACATTGAAAAATGACCCAATATTTTAGAAATTTCTTTTAAGTTAGGAAATTTTGGAAAGTATTTCTGTTTGTTGAGGAGATCATATTGTAATTATAAATCCCAAACACAGCAATGGGTGTGAAGCTTCTAATATATAGCCACAAAGCAGGCAAGGAAGAGACTCACCTTAGACCAGCATGCTCTAGACTACTACATGCCTGCTTTAGCCTGGGGCAAATTGATTTAGCCGTTCAAGATATCAAGAAAGCTCAGCAAGAAGTGGGAATGACTGTAAACCCCCATCTTGTATACAAAAAAGCAAAGTACAAACTTTACAAGGTTTATTACAAAAATACTCAAAAACTTAGAGAGAGGCAAAAATGAATAGCCTGAAAGGCAATACAACAGCAAACAAGTCTCAAAAGCAAAATCCAAAAACAGAGCAGAAAATACTAGGAAAATGGTGGTGCCCAACAAAAGACTGCATCATACTCAGACTCAAAATAATTTTTTGAAAAACACTTTAGAAGTGGAAGTATACAAAAGAATCACACAAAATAAATGTGAAACTTGCCTCAAATTAAACAGGACATAACAAGGGACAATTAGATTAAAGACTAAAAAAATACCTTCATTAAGTTTCACGCATCACATTATAAGTTACATCAACCAGATTAGTAACTCAGGAACAGAAATGATTCCCTCAGTACTAATATTGTAAAGAATGAATCATTCTGACTCTAGAATGGTGTTGACTTAACCAATGGAACATTGGAATGAACAAACTTCAATTACCATGTTGGATTTGTGGACACAACAAGCTGGGCTTGCATATTTAAATGTCAAAGCCTTAAAATGAAAACCTGCAGTACAACTGAGCAGATCTGACCACAACTTAACTGCCACCTACAAATGATAGCAGCAGCACTCTTAGTCAACCAAGATTGTTCTTATGTCAGTTTGGGGGGGTTGTTGTTTGCTTCTTATACATATATTAATATATTCTTTTTTTATTGAGCTTCTGTAATGTAGTTTCCCCTTGGGGACAAATCAAGTATATCTATATATCATCAAAAGTCATTATTTCTGTGTGGTACTGTATGTAATTTGGAATATGATGACATGTTTTGCTTGTGATTAGAGCTACGTAATGGCCATCACATTTGAATGTATTTTGTTTTCAACACTAATTCAACAATTGTTGATATCAAGTTATATATTTTACATGACAAATCTAGGCTGGAATAAGTGGAATTCTAGTCCTTGTCTTGAGGAGGACTCTGCATTTTTCTGTCTCAGTCTTGATTCTGTTTCGCTATCATTTGGATTTGTCTTGACATGGTCCCAACCCCACTTAATCTGTCTTGATATAATCTTTACTAGATGTTCTCCTGGATTTGCCTTAGTATCAGCAAAGGTACTCATGAATACATCAGTATCTGCAGGTTTGGTGTATAATATCATTGTTGATTACAACTGAAGCTCAACGTGAGTAATAAGTTAAAATCTTTTTTCAGTTCTGCACAATGGATTCTGTGAACTTGTACCCTTCGTGTTTAAAGTTCACTGACCTAGCCATTGTACCTCAACACCTGTCAACAGATTTGAGTTTTAATATCCTATTTCTACCAAAGGCTTGTGTGCCATCTAACATGGCAATGTTTTTCTTTTTACATTACTTTTCATTACCCACAGTAAACCCTGCTATTTAAGTGTAATCCTCCTCTGAATATAAGACCTCAGTTTTAAAAATTCGGCTACTCTGCCTCAGCTAGAGTAGATGCTCAGAAGATATTAGATGTTGTATTGTAATCCTTTGATTTAATTCCCACATGAAATTCTGCTTAAACTCTCAATTTAACATTTTCCTTGACTTGAACTACAGGGCCATATTTAAAGAGTGCTACAGTCATCTCTAGCATGTATTGATTTTCCTTTGCTGCCACATTTATTCAATTTTAATCCATTTTCTGATGGAAAACTAGATGTCTTTAACAGGGATTTAAAGTTTTCATCCTCTGTGCCAAAATGCAGCGACTTAGATAAAGACATTTTTATATGAGATTTCAAAAGCACATATGCTGATTTTATTCAAGTGCATTTTTTTCTGGCCTCAATGGTATTTTGTCATCTAGAATATATAATTCAAATTAGTGTTGTGAGTTACAAACTGCATAATTGTATAGTATTCAAAAGCTCCCAAAGCAGTACTTAATCAAGAATACAGAAAGCAAATGATTAACTGGAGTAATGCTAGAAAATGAGAATTGTACTAGTCTTCGGTGTAGTTTCAACAGCAAGTTTTTATCTCTTTTGTTTTGTAGCATTATCTGGTAAGTATTCCTATAGTACTTCCATAAATTGCTGTGGGAATAATGAATTATTTGTTCGTGTACTGGGAGATGATTCTCACATTCAGAAGGCCTGTCACTTTACATGTGTTCTGTCTAAGGTAGTTGGGCGGGTTGGTGACCATCTATGTCATCAGCAAACATTTCCTCAAATTCCTAAAAATATGACATATTCATACATGAAAATGCAGTGGTGTTGAGTGGTATTGTCTCATTGACATGTATAGTTGATATACTTATGTCTGTGTGGCATTGTAGTGGGAAAGCAGCTCTAGCCTACACTCTGGACATCTGATAGTTTATGAACCGAACAGGATCAGTGGAGAAATGACACAGACAAAAATTGAAGGGTGAATGGTGCAAGTTTATTTACAAGAGTGCTGTACACAAAAAATGCAGTAGTGTCATGCAGGCTTTGAGACACAGTCCTTCAGCACTTACACTTCTTCAGAAATAAATAAAAACAAAAAGAAAAAAAATATGGTGTATTTACAAAAACAGTGCACTCCTACCAAAACTACACACACACTCCAACAATGAGGGTAGTCTTCCTTAATCTCTGGCACAAGAAGCTCCTCCAACAGGAAAAAAATAAAGAGAAAAAAATGCACAAGAAAAATAAAAAACAAAACAAGTGTGTGTGTGTGTGTATATACAAAAAGAAAAAACAATTACACTAATCCCAAAATCAAAAACTGTCCCAACACCAAATAAGTATATATACCTCCACCAAAAACGATCACTAGGAGATATATAACTATAAGAATATTTACTAAGCTGCCAAAATCACAACTGCTCCTCCAAAAGCTCAGCAGTGCTTACTGCTACCTTGATTTTAGGTCCGCTGACGATCAATGTTGGCCAGCAACTCCTTAAATATAACTGGCAAGATTATCCAGCCAATCTGCCACCCTGTATACCCCACGCACCTATCTAGGTAGAGGCTGGCATGTTCACGCTATGTGCCGCAACACACCCCGAGCAACTTTGTATTTAAACTCGAACCCCTGCCAGTCGCGCACGTGTAAGCCCCCCCTGGATGGTCGATGGCTATGCTGAGCTCAAGGACACCAGTTTAAGTAAATTCAGTTATTTACAATACGGGATCCCCATCTATGACTCAACCCTGTTTACACAAACATATGTCGGCTTTTTCTTTCAGGCACACCACACCTTAAACCGCCTGCACTGGGCAGGCTGTGAGGAGAACGGCGTGTAAAACTGAACACATGCAGAGGAGCCCGTGCTGGCCATTAAACCGGCTCCACTTGTGCCCAGACACACCATGCCTCACAGCGCTCACCCGCTAGACGGTCCAGCATTCCTGCGGCAGCGCCTTAAATACACAAATGTTAAGCGTATTTACTTTATGCTGCCATACTTTTAACCTTATAAATAATGCTGCTCGTTTAAAGTTTCTTTAACTTAAATTTGGTAATGTGTGGGGTCGTGCATTACCACTGGCATGAATAAAACCCTGTGGCAGATCATGGTCATGGAATGTGCAAAAAATGTTCAATGTTAAAATATTTGTTTGAGTTACAAATTTTAGTTACAAAATACATGTCAGGATTGTCATGGTGAGAGAGAGAGAGAGATATTTGGAGAATGTGTTGATATGTTGCCGCACCTACCACACGACGAACCACTTGGATTGAGACCCGGCGGGTGAAACATTAGCACCATACAGGAACAGTTTGAGTTTTTTTTTACGGTGGCTAGAGTGCCAGTTCTGCCACCAGCCCCTAAGTTTTCCCTATAAGTTGTAAAGTTGTTAGCACGAAATACACACAGCAAGTTGTTAATGCATATTTTACGACGAGAGCTCAAAATAGAACTAATTTCAAAATGACCGAACTTCCAGTCATGTTGGTTCCAGGTGGTAATGGGCGGGTCCAAGAGGGCAAACAACAGAAATGACATCAGTGGTGGAAAGGTTATCAATCTTCCATTCTGCAGACGTAGGAAGACAGAAGACATTAGAAAACAGTGCCAACCCCTGGTTTGCCATGTAACTACAGTCACCAGAGCCCTTAAACTGCCTCCCATACACACATGTGGCTTTATATAGGGCTCCTTGTAGGGCTGGATGCAGATTAACGTCATACCCAGGACAAAGCAATTGCAGGTTATGGCTAGACAGCACATAAAAATAATGATTATTAAATATGCCACTTAGTCAACTGTCTTTGGCAGTTTCAGAAAACAAACAAACATTACGAAACAGCAAATAATGCAAAATCTTCAAGAGGCCCTAACATTAGCCTGAAGGAAAAAGAGGCTAATTGTGCAACTTCTGTTCGGATCGCACTTCTCTGCTCCTTAGCTATGGTCTTCTTTTTTTATTAAATTGTTAATTTTATTTTCCCTCCGTTGTTCAAACTTAATTGTAGCCGCCGATGCGTAAGGCGAAGTCAGGCACGGGTAAGATGCGTGTCAAAGAAATCTCACAGTCCAAAAGTTCATTTTAAAATATTTAGTGAAAGTTAAAAGCAAATAATCCACACAAGAATAAAAAGAAAAATAGTTACACACATAGAATAAAGGCAAAAAAAGGAAAAAATTTATCTTCTATAGACTTAGTTTTTCTTATGAAGCTTTGGTTATTTCTGTACTTAAAAGTTCTTAATTTCTTCTTCTGTATGCCTTAAACATACGGTTCAACACTTAAATCTTTTATTTTAAGAGCTACTTCACACTCAAAAGGCCCGTAGGCCGTTGGCACATAGACATGCACCCAGGCACGGTCACGTGCGCAAGCACGAACGCGAGCACAAACAAGAACACGGTTAAAAAACTGTATGCCTCTGTACCTTACACAAGGCAAGGCTAAACACTAACTGGAGAACATTGTTGGCTCAAAACTGTTAAAAAATGACAGGAAAATACCAACTAAATTCTATTCACGGGGGTTATAGGAACCTCCCATATTTTATGCATTATCATCTAGTAAATATTCATACATTTTATAGAACTAGGAAAATGGCTCTTACATTAATTGTGTTTTGAGTTTTCAGGCAAAGGGCCTCATTATGCAATTGGACATTAACTATTACTGGCTGCAATTACCTGAGTGTTGTATATAAGACACCTGCCTACCACTAACAAAACACTGTGACATTAGCTAGGACTAGCTGCTGTGTTTTGGACTCTCAAACCCTTTGATTTCTTAGTAAGAATTTAGGTTTGTGTGTCACGAGGGATTCTTGGTTTAATTCTCAAATTTGTGCCTGCTGTTCTGATTGTAACCTTGTGGTGAAATACCATTATTACTTGTTTTATTTCTTAATTATGTTTAGAAGTTTATTATTACAGTATTTTTTTTTTGATTATTGTTTTTTTCTTTCCTATTTTATTTTGTCTCGCTGTTGGTTTAATTCATTGCACTTCTTTTTGCTTTCCTTAAATGAATTAAGTTTAGTGGCTGCTTTTTGAGTTTTGGAAGTTTTTAATATTTTTCATATTTCCCATTTGGTGTAGTTCTTAACAAGAGCTTGCTTTAATCCCCTGAGATAACATAATTTAAACCTGAGTTAATTTCTGTTGAATCCAGATAAGAGAATTCTTTAGCAGAGCCTTTCCTTTATTTAAACATAGCTAAGAATTGTTTCAACATGCAATTCAACATTAATTGGGTATCACAGCCCATGGCATGTAGCCAATGGAATTTTTCCATAGAAGGCCAGACAGACCATTATCATTAAATCTAGCATCCAAGATTTTTGGACAGAAATGACATGGGTTTTGGGGGTATGGGCTTGGTCGTCAGACAAAAGGCAAAACAATAAACCTGAACTAAAAACATACTGAAAACCAGAATTTTCATAACAAGAGAATGAGTATGAAGTGTTTTCTTTATACTGTTTCAAAGTATAGAAACTCCTTTTTATATAACATGACCGACATGATGTCACGGGTCATGTGCCATGTGCAGGGGAAAACACTTCACAAGTCGGGATTTGCTAATTGGGCTGTTTGTATGTGAAGTGGGAATCCCTGTAAATAATCTAAATCATTTGAGTGGCATTGACTGTGTCCAGTGTCTTATATGCATTATTATCCAGGTGTCCTTTGAGCACTAGATGCAGAGAAAACCTTATATATATATATACGATATAATATACTGTATAATTTCATTGTACTATGCATAATATTACTGTGTGCTGCACACGTGACAATAAATATGAACTTGAGCCTCTTACTTTCTTGTCTTGTCTTTACCAGACATTCCAGTCACTAAGGTCCAACATCACTGCCTCACAACCCCTTGTCCTTCTGTCTTCAACGTAGCTCTGTTTTGGAAACTAGTGTCATCCCACTATCTTCTCTGCTGTCCTCCCACTCCAGAATTCAAACACTTATGTGTTTTCAAATAGATATTTGTGGTCAGTGTAAGTAATGAAGGATCGGGTTGTGCCCTCCAACCGATGGTGCCATTTCTGTAAACTTAAAGGCCAACATTCCCTGGTCACTGACAACATACTTTTATGAAGAAGCAGGTAATTTTTAGAGAAAAAGGTGCAAGAATGTACCATTTCCATATCAGAAAAGATTGGGAAAGTACAGGCCCTACCCTAATACCAGATACATCAATCTCTAGTTGAAAAGACATCAAACAATTAGAGTGATGAAGAATTAGTGCTGATTAAAAAATTTTCTTAACTATGTCAATGGTAGGCTGAGCCTCTTCAGTTCAAACAAATAGAATTTTTGCTTCCTTTCTTAGTCAGATTACTTACAGGGGTAATTAAGGTACTACAATTTCAGGTACTACAAATCTATGAACCTGCTTGAGACTATCATGTGTTTTCCACTACAAAACAGCTGATAGGCTCGGGGTCCATCTAGAAACAAGTACATTCAATGAAATAACAAAAAAAAAAAAACCAGAATATTAGTCCAACTTAGCAAAAACTTGTTAGTCCCAAGGCAAGACACAACTTCTTTTGCTCAGGTAATATGGGATTCCAAATTTTAGAAGAAAATTCGTATACCATTGATATAAACCAACACAAAAAGTCATGAAAAATATCATTTACACATAACTGAAAAACTGCCGGAGTGTTGGCTAGACCATAAGGGTTTGCAAGGTATTCATCATGACCTTATGCTGCATTAAATGCTTTCTTTCACTCGTTCCCTTCTTAAATACAGATGAGGCTATAACCACTACAGAGATCAAGCTTAGTGACTACTGTAGATCCTGTAGTATGATCAAGTAAAGAAGTTATCAATGAAGGAGGGGTAATTGTTTTTGTCATGGTAATTTTGTTCAGCTTCTTGGTAGTCAATACAGGGACATAAACACGTAATCTTTCTTAGAGACAAAAAGAAACCGAAACCAATTGGTCTTTTAAAAGGAGAAATAAATTGTGTTGCTAAATAGTTCTGCAATGTAATCATCGATAGCTTTAGTTTCACTATGTAATAATGGGTAAAAATTATCCTTTGGGTAAAGTACTCCTAGAAAATGATCTACAGTACAGTCGTAAGCATAATGGAAGGAATAGTGAGGGACTGGGGGACTATTATTTGTGTAGTGAGTTAACTACAACATAGAGACTGATGTACAGAAGCTTGTATTAAACATGATTTAAACAGTTTTGGTCCAAGCTAATAAGTTTGCAGTTCTCCCAAATAATGATGGGAGAATGTTTTCAAATTCAGCGAAATCCTAAAATTATTTGTGAGTTAAAGATTTGTAAAACAAAGACTGAAATTTCTTTTGAATGATGATTACCCACCATTTATTTTGTTCATGCTGTAAGTTTACTCCGGTAGAACCAGCATCTTTTCAAGCAATATAAAAGAAGTTTCAGGGGTTTGATCTCAAAACCACATTTCTGCCCGTAGAGAACACCGCAACAACTCTGAAGGTAAAATGCAAGAACAGATCATGCCACCTGCTAAGTACACAGCTATAACATATGAGGATACAGATTTGCTCAAATACATCAAAAATAAAGTAGAAACTACATAAATAACATAAATGAAAAACAACATTATCTGTCCATCAACTAATCGTAGAACCACGGCAAGAATGTAGAGTCAGAGTCCTGGAGACCTCAGCCTACTAGCCGCCTCCTCCTTATTGGCCATTCTACAGCTGAGTCAGTGCTAGGTCAGCCAATCTAAAGAAAGAACCCTTCTACTCTATAATTCCAATGCTCCAAACAATTTGGCAGCAGAGCAGTTGCACTAAGTGCCACATGAGGATACCAAAAAAGAGAAACAGAATGGCAGTGGGTTAGTAACAGTTTATAAAAATGATAATACTTATATTTTAGTACTAATGACTAACAGAGATGCAGTATGCACAGTTAATCAGCAGCTCTAGTCAGGGTATGCTAGACTAATGTAGTTAATCTTCAGCCTGGATTTGAAAACTGAGACTGAAGGGGCATCTCTTATAGAAGCATGCAGACCATTCCATAGCTTCAGGGTCCTGTAACTAAAAGCACAACCTCCCACTGTTATTTTAGTAATCCTGGGAAACATTAGCAGACTGGCATCTTGAGATCTTAATGTGCGCTCTGGTTTGTAAGTAAGGATAAGTTCTGATACGTAAGCAGGGCCTTGGCCATTTAAGGCTTTATACTTTAAAAGGAGGATTTTAAAATATGACCTAAACTTAACCAGGAGTCAGTGTAAGGATTTATGAGCTGGAGTTATGTGTTTGTACTTTGTTGTTCATTTTGAATTAACTGATAGCTGTATAAAGAACTACAGTTTAGGCAGCAAGTGAACAACACATTGCAGTAGTCAATCCAATTAGAAATAAATACATGAATTAATTTCTCAGTATCTATATACTGTATACTGAAAATGCCTAAATTATCCCACATAATGGCAACAAAAGACATCCTGCATAAAGAAGTGTGGGAAGGTGTGGGCCACTATGGTGTATCTTGAAAAGGTATTTAGTAGGGGAAACAAAAACAGTATGAAATAAAGAAACTCACTGAACTCCCAGGATGATAGGTACTTGGCCAACCCAGCAATGGGTGAGTTAGACTGGCCCTCCAACTACAGAGAGATTGTGGAAAAAGAAGAAATGCCATAGGAGGCACATAGATTGACAAGAGAAATATGAAACCATGCCACAACCCTAATAAAGTCTTGCAGCTTCTTTTAGATGTCTTAAGAGTGCAATAGAAGAGTACAGGGGCACAAAGGAATCAAGTTCTAGTCAGGTGTACCTAGAGAAAATGAAAGGCCACCCAGACCCTGGAAGTGATTCAGGGGCATGGACAGAAGTGACACAGCCAGATACATGGGCAGTAAAGAAAAGAGTAACAAGTGAGAAGGAGAGTGAGTGGCAGGAAGGGATGCCAGAGTATAGAGAGAGTTAGGAAGACAAAGGGTGAGAAGGATGTGGTACTATGGTTGCATGTGGGTATCAGATGGACATCAGTTCAGTAGCTTAATGGATTAGCTCTCAAGGGCAACTATTGTACAGTTTTGCCTTTATCTGTCTCCTTAGATCTTCCCTCTTTTGGAATTATTTATTTTAATAAATACATAGTGTTTCAATATGTTGCCTTATTGGTGTATTTCTGGGTTTGGTGGGCTGCCATGATGACCCTCTCCTATCACAATACCTGTACATGTTGTTCTTAGGAATAAACCATTGCACAAAAAGAAACAGAAGGCTACAGTGAAAAAGCATCTTACTGAATTATCATAGGCTACAAAAAAAAAAAGATCTAGATTCATTTAGGAAGCTTTTTACTTAATCTTTTTAAGCTAGTTATTTGAAATGTGAAGCTTACAGGCTAGCTAAAATAGATGCAGGTTATTAAAAGTTAAATATAAATCTGGTGTATTTAATTTTGGCCTCCTAATAAAATGCACTTAATGGTAATCATGAATTCATTTATTCATGCTGGGCTAGTTTATTAATAGGACAAGAGAGGAAAACAGAAATAGCAATTAAATAGAAGAGGCATCATGAGCAACAGTAATAGTTTTGAGGTACATTTCAGATCAAAATTGTTTTTCTAGTACTTTGTGCAAATATGTTGTTTATCATGTATTTTTATTTTCAAAGTAGAATAATAATGACAGTTTGGTTGGGGGTATTTCAGATTTTTTTTTTCCATTCAGTATGTGGTTTCTTCAGAAATATATTATTTGATTCAAGATACTAGAAGACAAAAGCAATTCATATGACTCAGAGTGGATGCATGAAACAGTAAGACAACAGCAGAGAGCATGTGTGATATTGTGCTCAGCAGGGTAATAGCAAAGAAGGCAAAAACCAGCTGAAGAAGCTTGCAGGAAACCATGGGACGCAATTAGAAATCCCTTGCAAATGTGGATGACTGCTGCACTTGCAATGATATCCAGCTATTGCATTGGAAATTAGGTGGGACCTAGGCAGTACAGTGTAATATAAAAAAGAGTAACAAGAATGTCATTTAGATTGACAGGAACTGCATATTGTCAAGTGAAAGTAAAGGTGAGAATGCAAAAATGATTAGGTTACAAGAAAGACACCACTCACATTGACTTGCCATCTATAGCTTTTAAGTTGCATGCCCTTTTGACTCTATCCTGTGGGATTTAACGTGATACAGACACAAAGAATGATGTTCATGTACTTTACACTTTTAGGGAATAAAAGCAGGTTTGCATATGACCTATGACTGAGAAAGGAAGACAGTCATCTAGAGATAAATTGTGACTTATCCTAGTGCTATATCACGGTATTTTTCAAAATTATACCGGTTTCATGGTATTCAACGGTATTCTTTTCCCATACATGAGTGGATGTTAACCACATTTTCCACTGCAATTACTGACTAAGAATAATCTATTGCACTGTCATGAGAATTGTACATTGTAAAAAAGAAAAACCATTTTAATGTGCACACAAGTATTCATACAGGTTTGCATGTCCCCATAAAGTGATAGTTTTCAAGGGGGTGGCACTAATGAAGAGAAGGAATCACATTGCATGACAGATGCAGTCAAAATATTGAAACTTTTTATTAAACAAATTTTGCAAACAACTTAAAACTATAATTTTGACAACATATTTTCAACTATCCAAAGAGGCATTTAGACTTAGTAAAATATCCAGAGGTGCTTGTCAAAAGTTATATTGCACTGAACATGTCTTAGAATAAGGAATAAATAGTAAATATTTTTTGTAAACCAGCTACACTTTCTGTTAATGTTATAAATCTCTGTCCACTGACATGTTAGCTATATGGATTCTAATGGCGTTGGTTATCTCGATCCACCGCTTGCTTTTTTTGTCGTAGGCAGTACCTCTAGCAAACGCGTCTACAAGTGACGTCTGACTCGAGTGTCCTCTAGCCTTTTCAGTTTTACCTGAGGACGTGGAGGGTGTCAGTCTTAGTTCCATACATTCATGGTACTCCAAAGCATGTTTGCTGCTAAGGTGGTGCAGCAAATTGATTGTGTTGCCGCCTCTGGGGACAACTTTAGCTCGATAGCATTTGCAGTAATTAGTTGTTTGGTCCACATCCAACCTTTTAAAACCAAAGTATCTCCAGACAACAGACACGGCTCCTTTGTTCGGCAAAAATTCTTCTGTGTCATCATGTTCAACTTTATCGTCTGCTACAGCTTCAATTTTGGAATGTTCTCTGTCCATTTTCACCGCTCAATACCTCCACTAATGCATGTACTCCGTTGCCTGCAAGTTTAGCGGTGTAGCAGTGAAAAAGGTCCCTGCTTAAACAGTTTCCCGCTGTGCCACATTCCGAACGTTGTATAGGCTATTTAAACTGGTGTTGCGGTATAAGAATAATCCATATCATAACAAAAACTAAAAAACGGCTTTTGGTATGAACCGGTATACCTCTCAGCACTAACTTATCCTCCAATAATTACTAGGATAGACAAAACCATTGAATACTCCAAGCCAGAATCAACCACACAGAAGTACAGACCACGGGAGAGCCACATTGCAGAGTTCTTCTCACCATAGCCGGAGCTTCACACTAGTTAATCACATTCCTTCCACCCCACAGAGAAAAGCCCAAATGGCAACACTTTCCACACAGCCTCACAGCAAATAATTGATAGCAGTAGAGTGTTGTACCGTCTTAGCCATAGATTGATACAGGAGAAAGTAGGGTGAAATGACACCTTTTATTGGCTAACTAAATAGATTACAAATGCAAGCTTTTGAGGCAGTAAGGCCCCATCGGGGAAAACTTGCATTTGTAATCTATTTAGTTAGCAAATAATGGAGTCATAGCTAAATGTCTGCTTTTTCATGCCTTTGGGGTTATGTTTTGTGTGCTGTCAGGAATAAAAAAACTATTTTGCATGATCAAAATGTATAACTAGCTTATGGTTGTGGGGAAAGATACATGTGTTAGGAATCTTAAAGCCATTAGGAACGTCAAATAGACTTAATTCAATCGTCTAATTTAGACTCCTCTTCTCTGAGCATCATGGGTAAACAGTGATCTGCACTGCTGCCTCACAAATTCCATTGTGCTGGATTTGAATCATGAACCTCCAGTCATCATCAATATGGAGTGTTCTGATATTTGCAGTGATGGTCAATCCATTAGGCGACATAGACGGCTTCACTTTATTATTTTATGTTTGGTTATTATTTTCTGTTCCATTGAGCACCGATTTAAATTGTTTGAACTTGGCAAAAATTTTTAAGGGGTGACCCAGTTGGTACCCTACCATTATTTCTGTGAGTCGCTTGTCCCCTTGGTCGATGACACTATCGATATTCAGTCTGTGACTGTGTGGGCTTTCCTTCAGGTAGTTTAGTTTTCTTAAGGACATATCTAGAAAATAATTTATAATTCCAAAATTGCCTCACCGTGAACGTGGGTATTGTGCCTGAGTGGACTTTGCAATGGTGCCCTCTCTAGGGCTGTTTCCTGCTTTGTGTGCTTTGTTGCCAAGAGTGGCTCTGGCACCACATGGCACTGAATTGTACAGTATTTGTAATTACCTAAATATGTCCATCAGTTTATGTATGTAAATTTTAGTAGTGATCCGTTCTTTATTGTGAATCTGTGCAAGCGCTCTGAGGCTAAATTCAGTGAAGTGTCCTGTAAAAGAATAAAGTGCAAAGAAGAGGACTGTGATTTTCTAAATGCATTACACAAGCAAACATTTAAAACAAACTTAATTCTCCAAACAGATAGTGTACCAAGATATAACAGATCTTTATGATGCTCAGAAGGTTATTAAGTTTCTGGACACCACAAAACAGATTTATACAAAATAAAGATTGATTAACTAATAACTTAGGAACTTGGGAAGTCTCTGTCACTGCAGTTTGTAAATAGGCATAACAGTCACCATCCACATTTTCTTATTGGCCAGTCCATGCCAGACGTGCAGAAGCTAAGGTGTTCAAGTATAAAATTTTATTTTGAATATGAAAGAGAAGTCCTTACTGACTTTGATTTTGTAACTGTTTCTTGAAAAATAGAACTAATAATGCACTATTTAAGGAATGTTAAATGATGACTACAGCATTGTTTAGATGATGACAAATAATGATCCATTAGAAATTAGAGAAAGCATTAATGAATATATTATGTTTGCAATCTGCTTCTCTTATTAAACACAAGCCTTAATGGATTCCATCCTTCCATCTGTGTTCCCAGCCTACACAAACAAATTGTCATGCTATTAATAATCCGAGCATTAAAATGCCTAAGACATTCTCTAATGCCTAATTTAGTTTTAGCCCCACTCAATTTAAACACACAATGTACTTAATGCATATGCGGGTCTGCTAACTGCTGATTAAACTGTTTAGGCTCAAACTAATCACTGCCATTGATATAATTCTACTTTTTTTTTCTTTTCTTTTCTAATTTGTGTTACCTGTTTCCCAGTCAAGAATGGCAATCCTGCAGGAACAAAGATCTCAATGGCTGGAAATAAAATCCTTAAGTTTGTTTATCATCCTAGTTGGCCTCCAGTTTTTATTTTAATTATGTACTGAAGAGTTTTTTCTCTCCTGATTTTTTATTAACTAAATTTGTTGTGATAAATGCTTTCTGAGCAGAATGAAGTATAATTTACTGAACTTACCTGCTGTAACCAAGCATTTTCTCCTTGCAAGAAATGTAAGAATGGTTACAGCACTTTTACTTAATTTTCCATATTTAATTTGAAAGTGGATTGCACAGTGGTGCACTGATCCTGCATCCCAGGTTTGAATCTCAAGCCTGCTCACTGTGTGGTTAGTATGTTTTCCCCATGTATGTTTATTTATTCATTTTTTTTTTGTATGGATGTTCTAATTTTTCTCTCACATTCCAAAGACATAACTGTAAAGTCAATTAGTGGCATAACCAGAAGTGCATGGGTCCTATGGCAAAAAATAAATGTGAACTTAAATTAAATCCAATTAAATATTGTCCACCATCAATGAGATACATCAAGCATACACACTAAATAAAAGGTCAGTAGTCATAATTAACCTTTATGCAGTTGTGGGAATGATAACACTATTAACCTTTTCATTCCATTGTCAAGCAAGGAAGCATTCACCTTGATTATTAAAACAGATAAGTGTCTGTGAGTCATTCTGGTTTCTTTGTCTCTGTCATTCCAACAGATGGCACATCACAAACATTTGTATAAATAATCTTCATTGCTCTGATCGGCTGTATCACAGGACATTAGGAGACAAAATAATAACTGACTATAGCTGTTTTATCTTTGTATAGTTTAGTTATGAAAAGGCACATATTTGTGTTTTTGTATCTACCTGCTCCAGGAGAAATGGCTGTAGTGGTGGTTTGGAGGCACGCCACAGGGGAGAAATGTTGCAGGCAGTTCAATTTGGGTGAGAAGGCCTGTCACTTGTCTGGACCCTCGAGTACCTGGCACGCTGACATTCTGTCATAATTTTATTTTGTGTCACACCAGGGAACGTCGTCCATTTAACCATGTGAGTCACAGCAGAGTAGCCAGCTGATAATGGAGGCACTTAAGCTGGGCATGCAGAGGAGCTTTGAGTATTAGAAGCCCAGAGAAAGCATGAAAATAAAAGTAACTTCAGGTTTCTGCATGAACTTGAAGGTGTGTGCATGTGTGTGTGTGTGTGTGTGTGTGCGTGTGCATGACATTAGAATTTTTTTTGTGTTGCTGGCCCTATAATACATCATTTTCCTTTGAATATTTTCTTTGGTTAAGTGTCTCCACTTTCCACCACTGATCCGTTCAGTTACGTTACAGATGCCCAAAGTTTGAGCGTGTGCAGACGTGTCAGTGCAGGGGGTGTCACAATTGCATTTGTCACTCCAAAAGATGGCACATGACAAACATTTGTAGCAATGCATTTTATTACTACTGTACAAATCTTTGTTGCGTGCCATCTGTTGGACAAACCAATGCAACTCATTTTATCACTATGCACATTACAAAATACATTCTAATAGATGGTGCACTGCAAAAGGTCTACTTTGGTTACTTAGATTTCAAACAATCTTAGACAGAACAGCTAGTGTTAATAATAAAATATTGCAAAACAACAACCATAAATTCATCATGTGGTCCCTCAGCTTGATGGACATCACCTGCACCTTAGTCACATCACTGTAGTCATCCTAAATTGTTCCCACATTGGCATGTGTTTGAAAGGACCCTGTGATGGACTAGTATTCCATTGTGGGTTGATTCCTACTGTTCCCAGGGCTGCTAGGACTGACTCATGATGCCAAAGAATGCTTGTTTCTCCTTGCAGACATCTATATTTTTGCATAGAATTGCTGTATTTTTGTTGTTTGAGCGGTCAGTTAATTTAATTAATGGTGATCAACGTACCATTTTAAACATCAGAGCAACTATCCAGAATTTCTTTTATAATCGTCTGCATTTATTAGGCTATTATAAGTCGAGCTCTAAATATTTACTTCAATGTTTAAACCTGCTGCCATCAGTCATTCTCAGACAACACAGCTGTTATAACTGAATTAAGAATAACTGGACAAAGAAAGCCAGGAAACACCGTGACAACCAACCTCCTCTGGTCAACATGCGTTCGCTGGATAATTAGCTACTCGATAATCAAGTAAGACTACTTAGAAACTGATGCTTTTTTTCTCCGAATTATAGTTAATATCTGGCACACAAGATGCTGCGATACAGTCAGATGGCTTTACCACTTTTTGTGGGAATTGAACTGAACTGTCACATAAAGGAAGAGACTTGTGTTTTATGTTGAGCAATGCATGGTGTGCAAATGTTAAAATTCTTTCTCATATTTTGTCAAAATGAAGACAGCGCAATGATTAGTATATATGCAACAACTCTTTACTTCACACAGCATCTTGCATTTTTTTTAAAAACACGCAGTTCACCAACGTATGCAAAGACAGCATTGAAAACATGTCTGGAGGGATACCCATGTTATCCGACTTTCTTTCCCAGGGGGTGAGAGATGTGGAGACAATAGTGAACTTAGAATTCACACTAAAACATGGCATACGGACAAAACTGGAAAAAAATCCAGATGCATACAACTGCATATGCCAAGTTCCATACACTTCCCTTTTATAAATCCCAATGAACGTGCAATTTAACGCATGTGCACATGCCTACAGCCCCACCTCGACTCCTCCCAGAACTTCACATATTTGAATATGCAAAACAATATAAATAGCCTCTTCCATTCAGTGTTTTGTTAAAAGACAATGGTAAAAGCATGTGGAAAAAGAAATTTAGTGAATGTGAAGACAAGTAAAAAGGTATTATTTGTTGGCTTAAGCAGTGGTATAAGCAACAAAAGGAAACTGATGGAGTGATAGAGCATGGCGGTGATACTTGAAAATTGAAGATCACAAAGTTGCACAGTGCCCAAAATAAAAAAGAAGTGGTCAGATATCAAAGTCAACGTGAAAAGGCAAGTCACAGTCCACTGATTGTTTATTCTGTTTCTGACAATAAAAGTCAATAAGAAAAGATGAGTCACAGCCCACCGTCTGTTTATCCTGTTTCAGACAATATTACAAATGCTGACCCCGTGCCAAGGACGTGACTTAAGGCGGTGATGATGATGCTGCTGTGCCCAGCATATCTTCAGATGCTGGCTGTGCACACACCTCTGCCTCGGAAACCGCCGGGCGACCATCTGGCTGCGTGCTGATGAACGTTGTTCTGCAGTGACAAAATACAATTTTTGTCCCACCCTTGTGTACCACTTCCCTTCCGTCTGTTACTCAAAAATATAACTGATACAAAAAAATTAACTTCCTGTTCTACATTTGCCAGAGGCATAAACATAAAAAAAGACACTTTAAAAATTCAGTTCATTGTGTCTTTTGTGGTCTTTAAGTGACACTGAAACCCTTATGTTTAGAAAATTACACAAAATGATACATTTTTAAATTTCCCAAATTGACAGTTATATCATCACAAGCTAGTCTTAGGATTTGTTTTTCTGTGTCTTTCCAGCCCATCTCTGGCCCGATCCAATATTTAGGTTGAGCTTTCACTAGTGGGCCAGGGTGATCTATATTCATGACAATGGCTGTGTCACAAGGCTTTGAAGTTGTAACAGACACCCACCCCCAACATAAAAACTTCCCTCTCTGCCCTAGAAACAATAATTAAATGCAAAGCAGGAGCAAGAAAACTAGAACAGTTCACTCTTTTTTTAAATCACTAACAGGGATTATTTTTATTATGAAAACTTAAAAGTAAGTAGTATAGTCTCTTAGGTAATTAGGATCATACGAGTTCTGGCAGAGCTGAAGTGGGTGACTTTCTCTAGGCAGTCCAAGTCCAAGTCTACATCAGCACTGACTGGTGGAGACACCTTGTGGTAGGTGACTTGTGTGCCACCGTGAGCCAACATAGAAGCAGAAAGACTGTAGAAAGTAGCAGAGCCAAGCTGCTCAAGAACCTGTACTGATGAAAGCCTGCAGATTGTGGTTATGTTTGGATGATAAACTCTTACCCAATCAAAGGCCATGAATTTTGAAATGCTCACCTTATACTTCTGATCAAAGTGTGACTTTATCTTTTGCTGGTTTTTGGAGACCGTATTTCACGGAGGCATTAAGGTAGTCTGGGTGACCTGGGGCTGCAAACAATCAAGAAGTTGCTGCTCACTCCCTAACATGAGACATGGGGGAGAGCTGCCAGCTGTTGTATTGTTTTGTAATTGAAAAGAGTACGGAGAACAGAAATTGAAAATGTGCAGCACTGAATGGAGTGAGTCCTGGTGTCTGGTGTAGTCTTTCTATTACATATTTTCCTGGGGATGATAGGGGGCTGTCTGAATGTGACAAATAACCCATGTGGAAATGAAAGAACTCAACTAGGCTCCATTATCAGTGGTAATAGTAGAGGTTAGACCCCAATGGCCAAACAATCCAATCCAAGAAATTAGTCAATCTATGTGTTGTAACAGATTCTGTAGACAGCACTTCAGGCCACATGGAGTACAGATCATAGACCACAATGCAGGTGCCCTCAAGGATAGTCTGCTCTCAGTATACGCTGTAGGGGTAGTGAAACGAGAGGACTCGTTTATTTTCTGACAAGTCATGCAGTGCAATTGCAAACAAGATATTCAATGTCTCTGTCAATCCCGTCACCACCGCAGATCACCGCAGTGCTGTTTATCCCACACAATACCCAAATGCCATTCATGAGCCATGATCAGGATGCATGATTGGAGGCAACTAAGAATGTCTGTACAAGTCTTGTAGACTACACAAAATTAATTCCAAAAGAACAGCTCAGTCCATGTACTGTAGCATGGAGACAGCTCCTCTGAGGGCCAACATGTACAAATGAAAACTACAGCTGGACAAGAACAGGTTCAAATTCAGAGGCCTGCTGAAGCTCCTGTAAGGAGACAGTGGCTCACTGTGAAGACTGTAGCAGGTTCTGGGTCTCTGGTGGAGTAGTGGGAAGTACAGAGCAGCAGATCTACCACCATGTATTCACGGCCAGGGGTGAACTGTAATGTAAAATTATACTGCTGAAGTCTGTCTGACCAATGGAAAATCCTTAAGGGCTTGTACCCAGTGCCTGATGTTGAAAGTTGGGGCTGTGAGGTCTTGATGGTCAGTGCACAATGCGAATGCCTGTCCATAAAGAAACATATGCCACTGTTCACAAATCTAGACAAAAGATTGAGCTTTATGCTCACCTACAGAGTACTTTTTCTGGACTTAGAGCCTGGGAGGTGAAGGCAATGGGTTCTTCAGTACCATTCTGTAGCTGGGGCAAAACTGCTGCTAGTGCTAACCTTTTTATTATATCACACATAATAAAGGTTGGTGTTGAGATGTCAAAATGAGCTAAGACAGGTGGAGATGTGAGCTATGCTTTCAAGAGATAGATAGCCTCTGGGCAGGCATGAGTCCAGGACCAAGGAACATCTGCTTGTCTCCAACAGGTTGTGTAGTTCAGTGGCCACCTTCCTGGAGGACCAGGATAACCTGACGGAGTGGCTGGATGACAGGACATATAAAAGGATAAAGTAGTAGCTGGTTAAAAGCTGAGAGATAACCCAAACCTGTGAAAGTCATGGTGAAATGACAGTGAGCAAGAGTTTAAATCCCACAGCTGTAAATAAGTTCTGGTCTAACAAGTTGGCACCATGGCATGTGGCATAAAATGTGAAGTCAGGCCAGTACTTTTGACCACAGTTTACACTCAGGGAGATGTGTACAGTATTTCAAACATAACTGCATAGAACAACAGAGGTAGCAGTGAATGTCAGGTGAGAGGAAAAACTGTTTGACACTGGCCAAATTAAGTCCAACAGCAGAGGAAAACGCACACTGTCTGATTCCAACGTACAAGATTTGAAGGTGGAGGTTGTGGTGCTCACTGAGTGAATGGTCTTTGATACAGTTTGAGTAGAAAATTACTATTTCATTAGTACAGATGAAGTGGGGGCTGAACAACAGACTTTAGCAAAATAGGTAAGCTTCCTGCAGTTTCAGCACCTGTTTTCTTCTTTGGGCCAGTTCAGAGCTCTAGACTTAAGACAGGCAGAGCCACAGTTCTTGAGGCTCTGTCTGGAAACAGCCTGCAATTGGACTGTATAGTAAACATCAACACTGTCTTGAAATGAAAATGCATCCTCGCCAACAGCACAGTCTTCTTCAGTTTTCTTCAGGATACTGTTGAAACTTAGAAACAGCAAATTTAGCTGCGAGTTCAGTGGCTGATTCAGTTTTAAATTCTATATGAATTGCTTTCACGAGGGTTGTATCATCCAGTGCCATCAGCAATCTTTAAATTCATCATTTTTTTATTAAATTATTTTATTTTATTAAAATCAAAAAACATTCCATACATGCAAGTCAAGTTTAACAAAACTGGTTTGAAACAAATTGATGATACTTTAAGGTGTAGAGAAATAAAATTCCTGAAGTTCTGAAGGTTTTAGAAGTTCTTTCTTCTTTGGTACAGTGCATAAGAATGCCTGTTTTATGAGCATCGCTCACCTCGTCCAGATGAACACCAGTTAAATATGTCTCAAAACTGGAGACATAACTTAACTTAACCTTTCTGCAAGGAATGTAGAAGGTGGTGGGAGTTAAAGCTCTAGCCTTGTTGCCAATATTATATTGCCAAAATGAAGATGGTACAACAGTTAGTATGCTTACATCAACTCTTTACTTGACAGTAAGTTTAGACTAATATATGCAAAGACAGCACAAAACACAGCACTGTCACAAGGCTGTGCAGATGTAACACACTTGATCTGGAATATTTATTTATTTAATGTTTAAATGTCATCCATATTATTTTTAGAAGGAGTTCTTCATTGTTTTCCTGGATACTGTTTACATTCTTTTGCAAGTCAGCACAATCAATGCATATACCACCACCACTATGTCTGTTTACATCCTGAAAATTATTTATTGTTGTTGGGACTTTAACAAAGCAAATTTAAGAAATATTTACCTTAAATATCACCAGCAGGACACCTGTCCCACAAGAGTTGCTAACTTTTTGGATCTCTGCTACACTTTAATATGGTTACCATCTGCTAATGTGCCCCCATCTCAGATAGTCTGATCACTTCTCCATACTCCTGGTGTCAGCTTACAATGAGAGACAGAAATGTGAGGATCTGGCAAAAAAAGTTGTGCAGTACTGGACTACAAAGTAACAGAATAAGTCTTTGATTGTGTAAACTGGGTCATCTTTAAAAACAGCTCATCAGACTCGGATGAGTATGTAGACATCATAATGGGATTCATCAAAAAAATATGTGGCTGTATTTGTGCCTATGAAAACAATCAGCATATTTCTAAATTTGGAGCCAGGGATCACGGATAACTTCTGGAATTGACTGAAGCACACAGCCTTGCTATTTTAAGATGGTGTCTTTTCTGATTTAAATCCTTGCTTGTTTTGGGCTTTGCTATTTTCTTCTCATCTTCTGGCCCTTATTCTCAAAATATTTGTTCTGCCTTTTTGCCATTCAGGCAGTACAAAATGAATCAAGCAAACTAAAGACTCTCTGCATCCACCTTTACCTGGGTTCAAATCATATGAGGTATGTGGAATGCCTAAAGCTCTTTTCTGCCAGGTTATTGCTTTTACATATCTTTTTCCCTTCCCTTCCTCTGTCTTTTCTCCATCTTCTGGCATTTATTACTTCTACTGGCTGAATACCTCTCAATACTGATGCCAGGCCATATGGTCGAAAGGGTCTTCTTAACTACTGTACAAGAACTATATCCATGGGGAAATAATATGACATTTGGGTTGAGAGATAGCTAAGGGACCCCCTGGGGCCGTGCTTCTAGAATCCTCCATAGTGACAATAGGTGTTCCTAAACTCCTTAACCCCAAATTGCTTCTTAAAAGGCCAGGTCACCCCCATTACACTAGTCCATTAGTGTTATGATTTGAATACAGTTGAAATAGAGAAGGGATTTGGGAGTCCTTCCAAAATAAATATAAATAATATTCCCTTGGGGCAGCACAGTGACACAGTGGTAGTGCTGCTGCCTTGCAGTAAGGTAACCAGTGTTATCATCCTGGGTTCTCTCTGCATGGATTGGCATGATCTTGCTGTGTCTGCATGTATTTCTTCCAGGTGCTCCAGTTTCTTCCTATAGTCGAAAGACATGCACGTTAGGTTCATTGGTACTTCTAAATTAGCCCTAGTGTGTGCTTGGTATGTAGGTGTGTGTGCCCCATGTTGCACTGGTGCCCTGTACATGGTTTCCTCCCTGCCTTTCACCCTATGCTAGCTGAGGTAGGCTCCAGCAGACCCCCACAAACCCATTCAGGACAAACTGGATTAGACAATGACTGCCTGATTGACAAATATTCCCTTGTCTGCTTAGAATAAGCCTCACCCCAAGCAACCTGACCCTAAACTCCATAGACAGGCTTCAAGCTGACACAGACTCAAAATGGACATTTGACTTCCAAAGTTCAAAATATATCTTTAAATGTCTGAAACAATGGAAGACTACACACTAACCCCCCATAAGGGAGTGGAACAGTAAAAATGTCTGACTTGAGAGGCCAAAATAGAAATGCTGCATCTCTGTCTTGTACTACCTCATTACAAACTGGAACAGCTAGTTTTTACTTTTGCTAGTTTTTCACAACCTCACTGTCTTAATATAATTTCAAACAAAGTATTTCAGTTCAAAGCATTGCTTCTGCAGACAAGGTTTTCTGCTCTAGAGTAGAGCCATCTGCTATCCCATTTTCTCCTGTTCACATGGAGAGGTACTTTCTGATTTTCTCAATGCCACCATAGTCATCTGTCCAATATATTTTTTGGGGTTGTCACCTATGCTACATTTACTGTATGTCTGTGCCCTCATCATGATGAAGGCCCTTGTTAGCCAAGCAACCCCCAATTCACAAGATTAATTGAATTAAAAAAATAAGCACTTTACAGGAGGGCACAATAATCTCCTTCATACACATTATTATTATTAGTATGAGCTTTGTGTTTGGTAGATGTAATTACCTCAGTGTGAGTATGACTTGAAATGCAGAATGTTTAGTCACTATGGTAACAAGGTGTTTTACATGTGCCTAATTTGGTCGAATGAATGGAAATGGATGGATGAATTTGAATTATGCAGTTTGCAGTTTTGATCTCTAAACTGTAATAGTAATAAATAACTTGAATTTCCTCATCATATTTTTTTTTAACTTAATTCTAATTTCGATTGAAACCATTATAATTTATTGTTTTTTTATTAGTCACAGGATAAAAATTGTTTGAGGCGTTCTGTTTTTAAAGATTTTAAAGAACATTACTCTACAGTACACCTTATTTACCTTTATCTATATTTCTAATCAAGGATTCCATGCACAAGATTTTATATTACTAATTGTGTTAAAATACACAATGACTGCACTTTCTCGATTTAAGGAACATTGCAAAGTTAGACCTCTTATAACACTGTAAGATGCTGAGTAATTAATTCACGTTTTTGTTTTTAGTCGACTAGATTACTGTAACACACTTCTAACTGGTCTTCTTAAAAAAGGCATCAATCAGTTGCAATTACTTCACAATGCAGCAGCAAGAATCTTAACCAAAAAATGAAAATATCAGCACATCTCGTCAGTTTTAGTGTTATTACATTGGTTACCCATGTAATTTAGAGTTGACTTTAAAATAATACTAATTGTATATACAGCCTTAAGGTAATCTTGCTGCTTATTTAATTTTAGAGTGCCTGTTAAGCAAATTTACAGTTTACTTACAGCAAACTTAATTATTTAACAAGCTTGCAGTAAAAACAGAGATACAGAGAAATATCACATAATTCTTCACAATTCTGTGGTGTGGTTGTGTAAGATATGAGAACTGAACTGGTGAAATGTTGGTGTGCCAAATTGGTCACCCCGTTTAATAACAGACTGAGACTTTAAAACAAAGATGGCGCAAGAACAAATCATAAACTTCCCATAGCAGCATTTCAGGTCTGGTTTGGAGCTCCTTCTCTCATGAGTGGGGTTCCAGAAAGAAAGCAAGAGCATCTCACTGGGTGTGGAAAAAGAAAGAGACAGCACCTCATTAGTGACAACGTCCAAAGGGTACCATGAAGTTTCACCCACCGATGCAGCCATCCAATCACACAAGATTTTTCAAAAGTGATATCCATAAAGTTGCATAGTCCATGCCTACTTCCAATTACAATCAACACAATTGAATCATTAAGTGTGAGAGGACCCCTGATCTCACAACGTGATAATCTGTTATTACTGCCCATTTTCATTTTCCTAATTGGCACCATTACAGGTTGAACAGACACAAACAAAAAACAGATGCCTAGCAAGCCAGCACCCATGTGTTTCCTTTTTTATTAAATTTCTTCCTATTCATTTATGTATGTGATCCCATCAGCAAGGTGTGCATATGCAGCCATCAAGATGCTTGCGAATCATCTAAAGCATAAGACCAGTGTTTGGTATTTAGGATTTTTGGTGCCAATGCTGTTACAGGTCTTGGTGCCCCAGGGCACTCATGAACCAGAGAAAGCAATAATGGCTGTGACAAGTGTGCTGGCTCTCTATCCACAGATTAACATCTTAATAAATCAGGACCCAGTGAGAATCTCAAACTTATTATCTTCAGGTTATTTACAAGGGGTAAGATTTATCATAATCCATAGTATTCACACAATCAAAAGCATAAAAAGATTAAGTAAAAATTAATAAAGCTGAGGACCTGATTCCAAAAGGCATTAAGGCACTGGAAACCAGAAAAACTTGAAAAATTGTGCTTGCGAATACAGAACTAAAAATTAAGCTTTGTGAACTATATTTGATTTCTTTTTTTTGTTATGCTCTTTTTTCTCTCATTGTCTTTAAATCTTAATTCAAACTGGCATTACCAATTGTTTTGCATTTGATAATAATGACCATATAAATTAATATGTGAAATTGAAAAAATAACATCTTGGTAACAGAGCTGCCTTTGAGATGTGGGTAGTTTCTTTTTCATTGGTGGGGTGAGGAGTGTGCAACCATTGTTTTTCAGTTTGTAATTTGAATAGACTTGTGTTGTCATTTTCTTGTTGACAGAAAAGATCAGTTACATAAAGTGCAACAGCAGCTTCCAACTGCAGCTAAACTCACTTCAGTACGCGTGCAATTCTCCATGCTAGTGTTTAGATCTGGCAGTGCCATGCTGACGGTGTATGCACCCAAAAAGAAGAAGTCTGACTGCATTCTCTGTACCATTGCTCGCGTACTGAAGTGTCTATAGCTTGCTGGTGGAAACTACCATCGTACTTTATTTATGGTGCCAAGCAGAGTTATGTTGTAGTGCAGCAGTCTATTAGCCAGCGAAAGTGGTTGTGAAGAAGTTGTCTGTTGTTACAGTTATGCTTTTGTCCAGAAACAGCTTTATGACCACAGTCTCAGAAAATCTTTCTCCCATGGGACAACTGGGATCTTTTTCTAAATAAGGAGTGGCATTGCACATGTACTGTGTTAGCATATCCATGTCGATCAAACACAGGAAGCTCTGCAGTTTACTTTGACTTTACTTAGTTGAAAACTTCTGGTTTGAGCGAACGCTGGCGTGAATGATCGGCGCTACATAATTTTTATTTTCTTTTTTAACTTTTTTACGATTAACTTACAATCTAATGGACTAAGCAGCTGTTTTCATTTTCATTTTGGGCAGATTTATTTGTTGAGTTTTATCCTTCAATCATTTAAAGCTAGACTGATTTCTAGCTCGACTGCTGATTTGGCTGTATATGGACTATTTTTAGGCCTATTCCCGCTTTGAAACTTACCATCCAAGTTGTCTGCGTCTTCACTTAACCTGTGGACCGGTAGGATATTTATTTGGTTCGTGTTTGTTTGGTCCCTCCTGTCCTGGTTATCCAACCTGTGATGGGCCTGCTTCAGTACTCAGCTGCCGAGCTACTCCAACTCCGCTTTCACCTCTCCGAGCCTCCGCTGACTGGCCTATATCTCCACCCAGACATCGTATTCCTCCCCCGTCAGAGATACATCCACCGTGGGTCCTGCTGGAGTATCCAAGCTGACAGTTCAAAAATAATAAATTCCATCTGATCCAGTTATCGACATCCTCCATGTAATTTAGGCAGAGTTGCTGACCACAGTGTGTTAGTCAGCCTAGCACGGTCGGCTAACACCGTTGCTAAATGCGATAACGCCATTGTTAACTTCGGTCTGCTGAACCTCCGCTCACTCACGAGCAAGGGGCCTCTCATCCACGATCTCCTCACTGATCATAAGTTTGACTTTTCCCAACTTAACGAATCCACTCCCCCAGGGTTTGTTTACATCTCTCAACCCCGTGGCTCTGGCCAGGGAGGAGGTCTCGCGTTAATGTATCATGAGAAATGGAAAGTCTTGCCGTTGTCTATTCCTGCCCAGTTCTTTTGAATCTCTTGTATGTCAATTAAATGGACCTATTGCTACTATTATTGCAACTGTTTACCAGCCCCCTAAACCAAATAATGACTTTCTGAACGACTTTGCTGTTTTCCTTTCATACTTATCTACTGTTTCATCAAACATAATACTGGGGGATTTCAATATACATATGGATAATATTATTACTAGAGACTTTACATCCTTCCTTGAGAGTTTTGGATTCCAGCAGCACACTGATGTTCCCACTCATTCCAAAGGACATATCTTGAACTTGATTTGCTGTTCTGGAGTTACCCCGCTTGATTGTATTTCGGATGAACTCCCCATAACTGATCATTTTCTTATTTCATTCAATGTTAAACTTGCACTTTCCAACACTAAGCTTTCCCGTCTCATGTCTTTCCGTAATATTAAGAATATTAAATTAGACTCACTTTCCTCTAGTACTGATTCCCTTATAGACACTGATAATTTAACCACTCCTGTAGAACTGGTCTCTCACTATAACACTGGACTTAATGGTATTCTTAACGCTCCATTAAAAACTAGACCTGTTTCTTTCTCCATTTCTGCTCGCTGGTTCACGCCTGAACTTCAGCTTTTGAAAGCCAAAGGCTGGCAACTTGAACAGTTATATAAAAAAACTGGACTCTTTGTTCACAAAGAGATATGCAAAAACCATATAAATCTAACTATTATACTCTCATTATTTCTTCCAATGAAGGCAACACCAACTCATTGTTTTTACTACTTAACAATATCACACAACCTCCGGATTCTTTACCTTCTCACCTTTACTCAACTGAATTTTGTAATTCCCTTATGTCCTTTTTTAATGAAAGAATCCAGAAGATTCATCAGTCTCTCTGTATGGATTCCTCCAGTACTTCATTTGAATTTCACCCACCTACTCACTCATTTTCCTTTTTTCAGCTTCCTACTTTCTCAGAAATCTCAGATCTTGTCTGTAAGTCTAAGCCATCCACCTGTCAACTGGACCCCCTCCCTAAAGTTTTAGTCAAAACCTGCTCCCCTCTCTGGTCCCCCTTATCTCTGCTATAATGCACTCTTGTCTCACTACTGGTACTATTCCTTCATCTTTTAAAACTGCTGCAATAACCCCAATACTGAAAAAACCTGGTGCCGATCCGACTAATTTCAGTAATTTTCATCCTATTTCTACCCTTCATTTCCAAAATTCTTGAAAAAATAGTGGCTATTGAACTTCATTCTCATTTATCTCAAAATAATCTGCATAAACAGTTCCAGTCTGGTTTTCGGTCCTCACCACAGTACAGAATTGGCACTAATAAAAAATACTAATGACCTCATTATGGCAGCTGATTCTAGTTTAATAACTATTCTCATCCTCCTTGATCTGAGTGCAGCCTTTGACACTATTTGTCACACTACTCTTCTCAATAGATTATCTTCGATTGGCATTACCCACACAACACTAGATTGGTTCAGATCCTACCTCTCAGGCTGCACTCAATTAGTTCAGCTTAAAACTTTCACATCCCAACCCACCACTGATACTTCAGATGTGCCCCAGGGCTCCGTCCTGGGGCCCCTCCTTTTCCTTATTTACCTCCTTCCCCTTGGCAATATCTTTCGTAAATACATTAGCTTCCACTGTTATGCTGATGACACCCAGCTCTATCTCACTAGCAAACCTACTGCTTCCTTTCCATCCTCCTCACTTACTGATTCCATAGCAGAAATCAAATCCTGGTTTTCTTCAAATTTTCTTAAATTAAATAGTGACAAAACTGAGGTTCTCCTCATTGGTACAAAATCAACATTATCCAAAACTGATAAGTTTTTCATTTGTTATTGATAATTCCACTGTCTCCCTTTTCCCACAGGTTAAGAGTCTGGGTGTCATCCTTGACAGTACTTTATCCTTTCAGTCCCACAACAATAACATCTCCCGGTCTGCATATTTCCTCCTATGTAACATTAATTGTATTTGCCCCTCCCTCACTCCCCACACCACTGCTACTTGTTCATAGCCTTGTCACTTCTCGTCTGGATTATTGCAATTCCCTTTTCTTTGGTTTTTCTCGCAAATCTCTTTATAAGCTTCAACTGGTCCAGAATTCAGCTGCCCGCATCATTACTAGAGCCCCCTCTATTCACCATATCACTCCCGTTTTGCAGCACCTTCATTGGCTTCCAGTTCAGTTCTGAATCCAATTCAAAATTCTTCTACTAACTTTTAAGGCTATCCACAACCTTGCCCCTCCATATCTGTCTGACCCCCTCCATGTTGCCATTCCCTCCCGTACCCTTAGATCCTCTTCCTCCATCCACTTGACTGTCCCCTTCTTCCTTCTTACCACTATGGGGAGCAGAGTGTTCAGTTGCTTTGTTCACCAGCTTTGAAACTCACTACCACCTGAGCTTAGAAATATTGAATCATTTTCACTTTTCAAATCTAAACTTAAAACTCATTTGTTTAAAACTGCTTTTTCTCTCTGATTGCAATTGCTCTGTCTGATTTTAACTATTATATTTTTCTTTTGTTTATAATCTGTGTTTTGTCTATTGTTCGGTGTTCTTGAGTGTTTAGAAAGGCGCCTACAAATAAATAAAATGTATTATTATTATTATTATTATTATTATTTACGCTGTAGGAAGATAAGTAAATAAATATAGGTAAACAACATTTGATGTGGCATTTATATAAGTAACATATAAATGTTAAGAAGCTCACTACTCAAAACGATAAATGTAGGAAGGACCCGGAATCAAACGCACAGTCTCTTGATTATGAGGCAGCAGTTCTTACTGCTGCACCAGCCAAGATGTGTCAGCATTGTACCCTAACCTGATTTCTTTTTCTTTGGTTATATTCTTGAATAAATGTGCAGTTGTTTTGATTTGCTTCTTTCTCCTTTTGTGAAAGTGTTTATTTGATATTTGGACTTCAGTCTTCACACATTATACACTTCATGTCAAAATTTTGTCATTAGTGTTATAACATGAAAAAGGTTTCTGTTTTAGCTATGTATTCAACATTTCTTGCCTTGAATTTCCTGTCATCCTACATTTACCCAGATTTTTGTAGACATGGAATGCACATGAAGTGTATGTATCCCCAATCAAAATATATTATTTATCCTCTACTACTCCAGGCACCTCATAAGAAGATAAAAACACTTGAACTGGCAGAACTTCAGCTGCATTCAGCTGGGGGGACAGATAGCAGGCTGCTTGTTGCTTATGCTGATTGACATATTTGCAAAACAAAGAGGCTGATGATGAGGTGCGAAGGAATTTAAGGTGCCCTGGGATTACAAGTTTTTTTACAAGGGATTCTAGTGTTAATTTGAAGAAGGCCTGGATAAGGGAACAGATATATTTCATTGGTAGTATTTTGAATTTTAATTTTCTCTTGGTATTTGTGAACTGTGTCTTTGTTGCAGTTCATTAACAAAATAACATTTTTAAGTATACTTTTTTTCTATGAGGAACAATGATACTGATATTTCTGTTATAATTCTGATGTGTTTTATAATGCAATAAAGATAACATCTATTAATATAATGTTTTTAACACCATAAAATATGCAAACTTCCAATACATTTACATCCTTGCTATATATTTATTCAACCCACCTTTGGCTTTATTTACCCTTTTAAAGCAGTTTTAATGAAAAATAGTCAACAAAAAGACCACAACCTTTCAAAATAAATGTGTTGAAAGATGTTTAAGATTTTGCTGAGTCCAAACAACAATTTTGATATTTATTTTATAGATATTTTTCCCTTTGATGATTTTTGTCACAGTGAGGAAAACTGTGAAAAGAAAGGAAGTGTAATTTTTTTTTAAAAATCTGGCTTTGAAGAATACTATTTTTGTCACAACTGAACCCACTGGGACTCCAGGCAGAAATTGGCCAAATAATCAATCACTTTTAAAATTTTATCAAATAAGGACCATACTGCCTAACTGAAATACTAAAAAAAAAGTGAAGCATTTTATATTTTAAGAAGAAGAAAAGCAGCAACATCTTCTTCAGCAAGTTTCTATTTCCAAATTAAAACAAATATACAATTATAAAAATTGAAAGCTACAAAAGATAAAAAAGGAATATCTCAGTCTTGCTTAATGTCATAAAATCTTCGAACACTCACCTGTAGTCTTTTCCAGCGTAAAATTAATTAATCCTTTGGAGAAATGTATTTTATTACAGAGTTCCTTGATGGTAAAATCAATCAAGACTGAACATCTGAGTCCATGTTCTGGGTATTTTATATTTGGCCAATTATAAAATATGCTCAGGTAGTTGGCCTCATCCATTGTCTGAGATGGACACCTAAGACGGTGCTCCATTGACAGTAGAGTCTATTTTTCTTTCATTTAAATATGTGAAATATTTTAGTAATCCAGGCTGTACTGCCAAACTGTAACAAAAACATGAAGAAGAGACAAAAGGTGGAGGATAACCTCAAAAAAAAGAGGAAAAATAATTAAGCATCCACCAAATTCTAAGCCAGGATCAAGTTCATGGTAAGGCCTGCTGCATATTGAGCTTGAGGAGACAAACAAAGACCTCGATCAGCCAAGATCTTCTGGTGTAGCATCAAGCCATCAGTGAAGGTAGAAGTGAGACTGACAGAGAAAACGGGCCACTTCAGAGTGGCAAATTCAAACCAAAAAGGGCCTTGTCTTCATCAACAACCATCACAAGCACCCCTTGTGATTCAAAAGCATCACCCCAACTAGTTACATGACACCATTAGAGCACTGCACAGAAGATTGCATGTATTAGTCTTCTGAACTAAAATTACTGGTTATCAAACTCAGGATGGAATACCCAGTACGACAGGGGGACTGTACAGGGATATGAAGGATATGGGTCAAATTATAAAGGATTAGGAGGTGTGTTAACACTAGAATTACCAGAGCCTACAAGAAAACTCGTAAATCCGGCCCACCTTAAATCATTTCTCACCTCTCCGTCTGCGTCTTTTGTCCTGTAAATGTGTTGATAAACTGCCTGCTATCCCACCCACACACCGCCACAGTTCAATTCGCAAAGAAGTTTCTAAGTGCTCAGTGTTTATCTTCGAGTGAAATGCTTGAGCTTTATAGGGTAAAAAAAGTAAATCGTCATTTGGAATACATACATTTCATGTGTGTTCAGTGTCTTCAACAATCTCTGTAAAACGTTAACACAGAAACGTTTTTCATGTTTTAGTAATAATTGACAAAATGTAGACATGAAATGTATAATGTGTGAAGCCTGAAATACAAATATGAAATAAGCACTTTCACAAAAGGTACAAATATATCAAAACAAGTGCACTTTTATTCAAGAATTTAACCAAAGAAAAAAGAAAACAGGTTACGGTAGGTGGTTGATATGACAGCATGGTGCAATGCTAAAAGGTCGCGGTTTTCAATATTAGCTGCTTCCCAAATTTACCATTTTGAGTAGTGAGCTACTTTTATTGTTAATATCATACAATTAAAGCATACATTTGATTTGCGTCTGTCAATTTATAGTACTTGTCAAAGTTTTTTTTCAGTTTTATTCTCTCACTCACGTTCAAGCTTCCACACAATGCCGTTTTCAAATAAAGACATGGTATAACAAACAAACTTATCTTGTTACACCGCCTCTTTATTTGAAAACCTTGCCAGATCTTGTGCTCGAACAAGACTGGGAAAACTGGACGTGGACGTGGATATGAGTGGTGTGCGTGACAGAATGACTGTGGATGTGAATTTTTTTTATTCAGTTTTTTTCTTGAGTGTTCCTTTTCACGCTGAATTAGTATGCAACTTCTGATCCATCATGTCAAAGCTGCACTGACAAAAAAGAGAGGCTTTAGGGGCAGGGAGGTGTTGTGGGAGTGTGAATGCGAGTGAGAAATTAAACTAAAAAAAAAAGATATTAACTTTGACAAGCACTATAAATTTACAGCGGCTATTAGAGACGCAAATCAAATGTATGTTTTTATTGTATAATATTAGAGCAGCTCTCTACTCAAAACGCTAAACTTGAGAAGCTACCAGGATCCATCCCAGAAGCTCTTGATTGGGAATCAGCAGTTCTTAGCATTGCACCACGCAAGCTGTCGTATCAACCGCCTACCGTAACCTGCTTTCTTTTTTCTTCGGTTATATTCTAGAATAAAAGTGCACTTGTTTTGTTATACTTGGACCTTTTGTGAAAGTGTTTATTTGATATTTGGACTTCAGGCTTCACACCTTATACACATGTAAAGACGCTCCTTGGGTGTGTGTGGGAACTGTTAACATTTGAATCAAATGACTGTATATAGCGCGGAACTGACCTCTCTGTACTATGCTGTCTTCTGCATCTCCTGGAGTTCAAAAGAAATACCAACATGCAGCAACATGAGAACACTGTCAAAGATCGGAAAAAAAAAAACAAACGCGGTCACGTTATGACTATAACCGCATGAAGGTATACAAATGAATATAATGTTGCATTAGTGTAACAACGTTTTCTGAAATGTACAATACAGGTCATAAAATGAATTATTCCAAATGTAATATATACCTTAGTCTCTCTTTTTTTGTCAGCGTGGTTTTGACATCATGGATCAGAAGGTTGCATACTAATTCAGCGTGAGCAGGAACACTCAAGAATAAAACTGAATAAAAAAAAATTCACATCCACAGTCATTCTCAGTCACACACAACACTCACATCCACGTCCACAGTTTTCCCCGTCTCGTTTGTGCATAAGATCTGACACGGTTTTCAAATAAAGGGGGGGGGTGTAACAAGACAAGTTTGTTTGTTATACCACGTTTTTATTTGAAAACGGCATCGGGGGGGGGGGGGGGGG
>JANRMT010062791.1:235409468-235437797 GCA_026402145.1 Polypterus bichir lapradei | reverse complement strand
TGGGGTGTAGACGCTTGAACATGAGTGAGAGAATAAAACTGAAAAAAAAAACTTTGACAAGTTGTATAAATTGACAGATGCAAATCAAATGTATGTTTTTATTGTATGATATTGACAATAAGAGCAGCTCACTACTGAAAATGGTAAATTTGGGAAGCAGCTGAACTCGAAACCGCAACCTCTTGATTGAAAGGCAGCAGTTCTTAGCATTGCACCATGCAAGCCGTTGTGCCAACCGCCTGCCTTAACCTGCTTTCTTTTTTCTTCGGTTAAATTCTTGAATAAAAGTGCACTTGTTTTGTTATACTTGTACCTTTTGTGAAAGTGTTTATTTCATATTTGTATTTCAGGCTTCACACATTATACATTTCATGTCTACATTTTCTCAATTATTACTAAAACATGAAAAACATTTCTGTGTTAACAACGTTTTACAGAGATTGTTGATGACACTGAACACATATGAAATGTATGTACTGCGGTGGTGGGATGGGATAGTAGGCTGCTTGCTGCTTATGGACACATTTACAGGACAAAAGACACTGACGGAGAGGTGAGAATGGATTTAAGGTGGGCCTGATTTACGAGTTTTCACATAGGCTTTGGTAATTCTAGTGTTAAAGCAATAATTTTGGCATAAAATTGAAAGAAAATATATCAAAAACAGACCATAGAGAGAATAAATTACAAATCTGAGAATTAAATGGTATATTATATATGTGTCTCACTTGCAAGCACGTGCTCACAACTTGTTTCTAAAGACAGATGTGGAAGGAAAAATATTGTCACTGCCACCACCCAACGAACCACCTGGATTGGGATCTGAATGCAGCCATGCAAACGGTTGACACCTCAGCACCACACTGAACAATGTGACGTTTTATGCAGTGGCTTGAGTGCCAATCCTGCCACCAACCCCCAAGTTTTCCCTGAAAGTTGGAGGACCTGCTTGCATGGCTGGATGCAGATTAATGTCATATCCAGGACAAAGCAATTGCAGGTTAAGGGCCTTGCTCAAGGTCCCACCAGAGTAGAGTCACTACTGCCGTTTACAGGATTCGAACTGGCAACCTTCCAATTGTTGGTGCAGAACTCTAGCTTCAGAGCCACCACTCTGCCAGCAATATTGAGCATTCATAATTTTCTACTTTTAATGATGAACAGTTTATTTTAAGGCAAAGTTTTATTTTACACATTTATTATGATAGAAATAATTACTATATTTCATATTACATTCAATTTCATTTCTTGAATAACCTCTGGAACATTTATTCTTTTTTTAGTAGTGAAGTAAATCAAAGAAAAATGTAACAGAGAATACAGTGGCAGATGGATAAAAAAACAGACAATAGCATGCAAATTATGGAAATAATATAATCCAATTAAGTCCATATTTTTGTAATGATCCATTATATTTCAAAAGCTTTGATTCCAGTTATCATTAAAAAATGAATTTTGGTGTGAATTAGTAAGAAAAGACTCACTAAGCCACTCATATTTAATTAATGTCTTCTTAAAATGTACTGAATTATTAGTAGCGTACAGTTAGCTCTGCTCTATTTTATCTTTACTATTATCTTTACTATTATGACGTTAAACTCTTCAGTTTTCTAATCTTGCTTTATGGGGAGCTAGTTTTTTCAGTCTATTCTCAGCAATAATACAACAGCATTGACTTCAGCTGATAATACTGAGAGGAGGAAGAAACACTTTAAGTAATGCCTAAACCCAGTTGATATGACATCCTTGGGAGAGGCAGTGCCAAAAGCACTGGCTGAGACTCAGTTCTTTTCGTTTTTAATGTCACTACAGCATTAAAGGTTCTGTAGTAGCAAGATGGTTGGGGTAGATGAAATCCAGCTAGAAATGCAAAAACTATTGAATATTATAACAACATTCTGGCTACTGCACCTCTTTAATGTTGTGTAGAAGGTGAGCGATTGTGCCTTGCAACTGGAGACATGGCCACCATTTTTGAAAGAGGGACAGTAGAATGATTTTGAGAATTATACTCTTCACCCTTTTGGGGAATGCATATGGCAGGGTACTATACTTATCTCATGGAAAATGCTATGAGAGTATGAGGTTCTAGGGTTACTGTTAGATGCCATTTTCCTCCTGTTTTTAGAAAGCAAGAGTTGCACTTGCATATTAAGTTGAGACTGTATAATGTGGGTGACTTCAAGGGTGCATACTGTCTCCTCTCTCATGAATGGTGTTCATGGAGCAGATGTAAAGGCAGGGAACAAAGTTAGGAGGGTTTCTAGATGATGTGGTCCTCTTAACTTCATTAGACTGTGATCTTTGGTGCACTTTGAATCATTTTCAGCTTAATGTGATACAGTTAGACTAGGAATTAATACATGAAAATCTATGGTCAGATCTTCTCTTGAAAAATAATGCCTTGTTACCAGCAGGGTAGGGGTTAGTCACTGCCCCAAGACAGATTCAAATATTTCAAGGTCTTTTTCATGGGTAAAGACATGCAGCAGGTACAGTAATTGTGAGAAAAACAAATCAGAACTACTAGATACTATAAACTCACTTCAGAGTGGGAATGCAGAAGGCCCTGATGGCTACCCTGCCGAATTTTATAAAAAAAAATTCTCAATTAATTTAGCTCCCCTCTTATTAACAACATTTATATAAGCTAGAGACAATAAAATTCTACCTCTGACTTTTCGCTAAGCATTTATTAGCGTCTTTCCTCAGCAAAATAAAGACTTATTACAATGTGCATCATATAGACCAATCTCACTTATGAATAATAAAGTTCTCTTTCTTCTTTTAATTATATTTATTTTTATTTATTTCCATATTTATTTATTTTTTTTATTTAGTTTTCCTTCTATTAAAGTTTTATTCTGTTGGCCTAGCTCTCTTTCTCTTGGGTGGGGGTTGATTCATTTCAAACCTACTTATTTAAAACTTGACTTTCTTGTATGGAATGTTATTTGATTTTAATAAATTCAATAAAAAAAAAAAAGAAAAACAAATCAATCAGATAAGTGGCAGCAGTTTTTTATGAACATTGTATTAGACCATCCTCCCCAGGTCATATATTTTTCAATCAACCATGGAATCGATTTGATAAATAAGATCTAAACCTGACATGGACGGTGTCTATGAGCCAAATGCCATTTTCCACCCCTTGTGTTAAAATAGAATGGTCAATGGTGTCAAACACTGTGCTTAAAAGTAACAACTTATTTACAGTGGAATTTCCTTCATCGGAGGATATCAGAATGTCATTTAAAACATGCGTTAGTGCAGTTTCTGTACTATAAGTAGTGAGGAAGTCAGAGTGGAATTTCTCAAATAAATTATGATGTGTAAGAGGAGACTGAAGTTAATTGGAAACTATTTTTTCAAGTATTTTAGAGAAAAAGAGGACACTTTTTAACACTGTGTTCATGCAATTCGAAAGACATGCAGCTTTGTTGCTCTTCATCTACACTCCAGATAATAATAAGAATGACGATGATATTAATTTGTAGAATTAAATGGTAAGAATAGTGGATGCTTTCACATACCTGGGTAGTGGAATGCAGATTAGTTTATGGAAAATCATGGTGGATATTTTCAAAGTCCTGTAAAATCTGGCAGCCCAGCCACGTACACAGGAATAACAAAATTAAATTATTTATACCTGCATGAAGTCTGTTCTTCTATATGGATATTATACATATTAGCATAGGGATACAATGAAAGCTACAGACCTTTATTAATCATTATTTATGATACATACCTAATATCTCATGGCCTACTATAATCTTCTATAGAAATCTGTAGAAAAACTAATAAGGATGATATTAATATCAAAATTAAAGATGAAAATTTGGTTGGATTGAGTATACATTGTGAAAAGATAATAGGGAGACTTAAGAATACACTATAGTGGAGCTCACTGGGGACAGGAAAAATGGGAAGGCCTAGAAATTTATAAAGGAGAAGAATGTTGTCAGAAAGGAGAAAGAAGAGCTGTAACAAAATGAAGTATGTTGCTAATGGCCAGGTAGAAGAAATTCATGGACTACATACATCTCTGATGGAATGATGGACCATTAAGTAAGTACGTAAACTTTATCACCTGTTTCTTATCTATAGTGATGTGATGTGGGTAGTGACAAGTGCAAGCAACCAAAATAAGGTTCTTGTAGTGGGTTTCAGGGCTTGCTCCCTAGATTGCATGGAGCCATTGAAGGTGGTTCAAGCAGACAGTTAGGATGGCCACTGGGCTGCTCCAATGGGAAGTGTACCAGGCATAACCCATAAGGATATTCTGAAGGGATTAAAACTCTTAATTGTCCTCAGAGCATCTATTTATTTCCCAAGAAAGATTAAAGGAAGCTCTTGTGGTAAATTAGGGTTAGAAGGTGGCATAAGCTTGATATATACATTATTAGCCGTCCACCATGGCTCTGCCCAAGTAATAGTGAAACAGGACAATAAGGAGGGGCCCACCCAGCTCCCTACTCCTGAAGTCACGCTTCCTCCTCCCCTTGGCTCACTGCCTCTTTCTTGGATTAGCGCGAATATATTGCTCCTGCAATTGAACTATTTTTCTTAGCACAATGAGAGAAGTCGCATAATCAACTGAAACGTACGAGCATATTATAGAAAAAAACCTGATCTAAATCCATTAAATGGTTCTCTTGTGAAAAGTGGACAGAAATACAGACAGACATACAGACAATGGATTTTATATATATATAGAGATAAATGTGTCACAAAAGTAAGAATGAAATAATACTAACTGTGTCAGTTTGGGGGAGAGTGAATGTGTTTCTTGAACTTTGCAGCAGTCTATTAGCCACAGAGTTAAATGAAGAAGTTGTCTGTTCCATCCATCCATCCATTGTCCACCGCTTATCCGAGGTTGGGTCGCGGATGTAGCAGTCTAAGCAGGGAAGCCCAGACCTCCCTCTCCCCAACCACCTCCTCCAGCTCCTCTGGGGGGACCCCGAAGGTGTTCCCAGGCCAGCCGGGATATATTATTAATCCCTCCAGCGTGTCCTGGGTCTGCCCCGTGGCCTTATCCCAGTGGGACATGCCCAGAACACCCTCCCAGGGAGGCATCCAGGGGGCATCCTGACCAGATGCCCGAACCACCCCAACTGACTCCTCTCAATGTGGAGGAGCAGCAACTCTACTCTGAGTCTCTCGCGGATAATATAACTCCTCACCCTATCTCTAAGGGAAAGTCCAGCCACCCTGTGGAGAAAACTCATTTTGGCCGCTAGTATCCGTGATCTTGCTCTTTTGGTCACTACCCAAAGCTCGTGGCCATAGGTGAGGGTAGGAATGTAGATCGACTGTTAAATCGACAGCATCGCCTTTTGGCTCAGCTCTCTCTTCACCATGATGGTCCGTTGGAGAGCCCACATTACTGCAGATGCTGCACCAATCCGTCTGTCAACCTCCCGCTCCATTCTTCCCTCACTCGGGAACAAGAACCCGAGATACTTGAACTCCTTCACTTGAGGCAGTAATGTGTTCCCAACCCGGAGAGAGCATTCCACCCTGTTCTCTGTTGTCTTTCCTAAATAAGTATTTGCATTGAATGTGAACATTCAAGTGTTTTGGGGTCTTTATTTCTGAAAAGGGTCTGCATTCTACTGAAACACAACAGAGCACTTTGCATATAAACCCCTTATGTGCTATCAGTCGTCCCACGGGGAAGGAATTTCCTAGAATGTAATTATGAGGCTTATGGAGCCATTTCCGGACAAGGGCAGAAGCGTAACAACAGACAACTTCTTCACATTACTGTCACTGGCTAATAGACTGCTGCAACATTCATGTTCAATAGAAACAATACAATACAACTTCTTTTTAGATGGTGCTCTTTGCTGAATGCAGATAGAGTGCTATGAACAAATTCTCTGGTAAAATGAAAGTATAGATTATACTAATTACTAAATACAGAATTAGTACATATAAAGATACAGATTTGTTAAAACATTTAACACATTCCTTTATATTAATGCATTTGTTTGTATTTTATGGTTACTATGCATGTTTAGCACCCTTCCCAAGTGCTCTATATTTCTTTTTTCTGCCTAATTGAGCTTTAATTACCAATGAGCCAACAGCCCGTGACAATTTATACTGCTAATTATTGGCTTATACAAGCTTGATCTGCTAATAGCTGCCATCTATAGCTCTTTGATTCAATATATATTAATGAGCACTATGATTCTGACTAGAATTGAGCAGGTTACATGAAAACTATACACAGTGTGTAATTCTCATTGACAGTCACTTCAGCTCTAATCTTGTTTAATGAAAATGGAAATAAAAACTTATATATCCACATAAAGTTTTGTTACAGCCCTTTAAATTCACTGATAAATTAATTATGAAAATCCTGTCCATCTCTTATGATCACCTAGTATTAGTTTATTTTTTGCGATGTAGAGGAGGTCACTGATACTTGATTCTTTAGAGTCATTTTTGCTCTTCTGAGAAAATCAATTTTCTCTTTAAATTTGTCACTGAAGCTTCATTAGAACTCATATTGAAATCATGCTTAAAAACAACACATTTTCTCTCTATTATTTTAATTAATTTCCCTAACCCAGCCACAGGAGATGCACCAGTGTGTTTCTTCATGCCGGTGCCAAGCCCGGATAAATGGAAATGGTTGCGTCAGGAAGGGCATCCAGTGTAACATTTTTCCAGATCAATATGCAAACAGCAATACATATTTCAATACCGGATCGGTCGAAGCCTGGGTTTAAAACGGCCGCCACCAGTACAGTTAGCCAACAGGGTGCTGGCGGAAATTGGGCTACTGTTGGCTGAAGGAGAAGAAGAGGAGGGAGGCAGGAGGAAGGTTAGGAGAGTGGAAGTCAGGATAGGAACTTTGAATGTTGGCAGTATGACTGGTAAGGGGAGAGAGTTAGCTGATGTGATGGAGAAAAGGAAGGCTGATATTTTGTGTGTGCAAGGGATCAGATGCAAGGAGAGTAAGGCCAGGCAAATCGGAATTGTGGTCAAATTGTTCAAACATAATGTGGATGGGATTAGAAATGGGGTAGTGGTTATCCTGAAGGAACAGTATGTCAAGAGTATTTTGGAGGTAAAAAGAGTGTCAGACAGAGTAACGATTATGAAGCTGGAAGTTGGAGGTGTGACGATGAATGCTGTTAGTGCATATGCCCCTCAAGTTGAGTGTGCAATGCATGAGGAAGTAAATTTCTGGACTGAGTCGAATGAAGTGGTGAAGAGTATACCCAAGGAAGAAATCTAATCTGTGCATCCCTCTAATTTAAACCGGGGACTTCAGAACCCAAAAATGTTTCAAACATTGAGTTTATTAATGCAGAAAAAACAAGACTTTTGTTTCAGTTTCTTCTTCAATCTATTCTTGTAAACTACACTTCCATTTCTATACCCATAATGTTATACAGTATATATAGCCCAGTAAGGCAAAAGGAAACCCACCAAGAGAAATGAAGTGAGGTCCATGGTTAACTAAAAGTGAGCGGCTAATGAACACACTGTGTGTTTCTCTGGCTTGAGGGGTAGAGAGACAGCTAATCAGGATTAGGGTATAATTAATGGGCCTGAATGACCAGACTGTGGTGGCAATCTAGCCAGGACATTGGGAAACATCTTACACTACTCAAAAGATGCCCAAATGTCGTTTATGACTACAGACAGACGGAATTTTAGTTTTTCATATCATTCAAAGGACACCAATTTTTACAGCATAGTGTCCCAGTCACTGCACTGGGGCAATGAGATCCACCCACAGCCCACAGGGTAAGTGCTCCCTAATGACCACACCAATACCGCTTCCATCAGTAACTCAAGTTTTTCCTAAATGGCCTCCTATCCAAGTAATGGCTAGGCTCAAACATTCCTATCTTCAAGTGGACAACCTGTTCTAAAGTGCATTTGGGACATTGTATCAAATGTAATGTCTGCCATAATACTGTAAATTACCACAATTTGCACATTTCGCTATCATAGGCTATAAAGTGTTGCCTTCTGGTGTTTTCAGCCTAAAACCATGTTTACACTAATGAGGATTAGGCATCTTTTTATTGTTATGGCCTTCTATCCAACCAAAGTTTATACATTTCTAAACACAGAGTTTCATATAGCATTTTAAAACCACTGAAATGTTATAATCATGTGATGAGGCAATTACTTCAGCTTTGTTGCGATAATTACTAAAGTGATCTCATCTTTATGGTGGGGATACTTCTCTGCTAACTTCTCTGACTCATGCACCTTGAAACACATGTTTAGCTTCAGGTGAATTACTTGTTCTCAAGAGCAGGTGGTATGGCTGCTATATGCAAGTAAACAGTCTTCCCCAGTAACTGGCCTGTTGAAATGGCAGTCAAACATACCATAGACCTCAGACCTAAGGGTGGTTAGGTACTGTGTATATTGGGTACTTAGTGCCTAGTGGTAAGGAGATTTGTCCCAAAATATCTAGGCTTAAGAACATCCTGAGCCACCAGTGATTGTAATGACATTAAGGCTACATAGAACTCAATATTAAGATGTTATTTGTTTTGGAGAAGTCAGGAAGTGAACAATAACTTGGGTTTAAAGATCTCATTCAATGCAACAGTCAGGTGACCTCCCATTTGGGAAGAAAAGAATGATAGATGGGGAGGAGAGATGTCCATGAATTGCAGAGAAAAGGTTAAGAAAAGCACCTAAGAGGTGAAACGATGTGGAGCACAAGACTACCCACTCAAATGAGTAGAGATTCTGCCACTTTTTGTATAGACCTATACTTATGGCCTTTACCCATGTGTGTGCGTGGGTGTATGATATCTATCTCATAGAATGTTTTATATCTCATTCCAAAGGACAAACAGTGAGGTGTAGAGCCTAGGGGATTGCACCTCAAACCACAAGGTTGCCTCCACCTATGACGTCCTGTGTAAATTTCACTTAACCTGCCTGCGTGCCCCTTGTTACATATGCATGTAAACAGGTTGATTGTTGCCTGTTCTTGTAAGTCACTTAAGGTAGAAGGGAAATCCAAACATTGTATTTGTGAATGTGTACGCTGCTGCCATCAGAAGTGCACTATAAAGAAACAGAAAAGACAAAGGAGACTTTCAAAACTTAGTGTCTGTTACAAACATTTTTAATAATGGGAGCCATCAGGCACATGCAGAGCTGTGTACTTATCACAGTTCCAAACTGTTAACTTCCACACAGCAAGCTGTCAAAGTTTCTTTCCAAATATAGCACATTATTGTACATGAAAATTAATCTAAAGAAAAAAAACTGCAGAAAAGATTGTAAAATGCAATGAAGCAAGCAGAGTTTAGCCATACCCAGGGTTTCTAAATGCAATATCCAAATAAACTGCAATAAACACGAATCTAAATGAAACACTTCACAGGGTCCACATCTGTGAGGCTCCAGAGATCTTCTAGTTATGCACTTTTAGGAAAAGCTGCTTCCCCGCTGTAGCTTCTACCTCATGGAATTTTTTCCTTTTGTCTACCCATGACACTCCATCGCTCATCACGCTGAAGGATGATGCCATGCTTTCCTTTTCTGTTTCAATATTTTTATTTTGCGTATTCCATTATAATTGATTCTGCTTTGTTCTACTGAATCTTAGTCACACTTAGAACACAACAGGTTTGACAAGTAAATGGAGAATATTTAAACCAGCAAGCTTATTTGACGTTTTCAAAGACAATCTCACATTTAGCCATGTTGTGATCACTCTCATTCAAGGATAAATAAGTTATTTTACTGTTATTCTCTGTTTTTATCATTAGAAAAGTTAGAAGCTCAGAATAAGGATAAGGCTTGATTCCTTGCAGAGGGATTGCAAAATTAGGTAAAAAGCAGTATGACTATTGGAAAACTTTTTACTATATAATGCTGCTAGAGCATTATCCAATACATTGGATTTAGCATCAATGATAGCAAGTCCCTTGCCCTCACCACTTAGCATATCCATACTGGACTCCACTTTGGGCAAGAATAGTTAATCATTTGCTGTGTGAAAGAGTATCGATAATGGTATTGTCCTGGGACAGTTCTGGTAGGCTCCACAATCCCTAGTTGCTTCCAGGAGCCTCTTGAACCCGTAACCACTGCTAACGTACACGAGGATGGGATGAGTGGGGCAAATGAGGACACACACACAGTCAGCAAGGCCCCTTGTGTAAATTGATTTAGTGCTTTTATTTACAAGTGTTCAGTGATTCAAAGAGTCCTTAAATAATCCAATATAAAACCAGGTGCCAAAAAGCTGGATTTTAAGATGTTCAGAAATATAATTCCATTAAAATGGGGTTAAAACATAAGGCAGGGAACAGTTCTATAAACTCCATCCCAAGTGCCTCCTTTTAAAAACTTGGACACAGCCATATTTTTAATTGACTTGAGCCCCTGCTGTCATCACAGGCTCCTGGTAAGATGCTGCACTGAGCCTTGCTCCTCTGACTCCCCCTACCACTCCCAGGCCTCATGCGAGAGCTCCCAATCAGTGGATAACTCCATCTTCCTCAAGATGCTTAGCCAAAGTGACCTTCTTCAGCCTGCTTGAGGGTCTGTGATATGTTCCTTTTCAGGGCTGTCTACTGAGGTGCTTTTCTATCATGTACTTTGGTCTCCCAAGCCTGCCATCTCTGTCCTTCTTTCCTTTTAATCTCCATCTCTCATTGTTCTCTCTTTCTTACCCTCCTGGTATTGCTGTGCTGTGCAGGCTCCATTTATAGAGCCTATTGAGTGCAGATTGCGTACTCCACATGCTCCAAGGTGTGAATTTAGCACTTGATTGACCCGATCACATTTTCACGTGAATACACGTGGAGAAACACATCCAGATTGTTTGCAGGTAAATGTTCTCTTGCTGTGCACCTATTTCACGTTTTGTAGCACAATACCTTTTTTTTTGCACAATTGAAAAAAAATGTCAGATTAGATGAGAATATATGTACTAATAGAACAAATTTTGCTTGTGGCAAAACACAATTTTTTGAGAATTGTTTTATGGCACAAAATTGTAAGTAAGAAAAAATATATTTCACATGAATTGTTTTGCTCATCATTAATCACCAAACCCATGTATGCATGTGACATTGCAATCTTTATGAAGTCACTGGTATCCGCTAAAACATTAAGGATGCAGCATAACCATGGGGCCTGGTCAACAGCATAGCAGTAAACAGTCCTAGTTATTGACAGTTAGCCCATAGTCAAATACCTCAGTAGTGTGCAGCTAGAACAAGTACAAGAATTTAAATTATTTACCTCCACAGTACACTAGGAACTGGCATCAACAGTTGATATGAAAATCAAATTGGGATGGCAACCATAGCATATGGATGTCTTGCACGATGTTCACAGTGAAAGTCAAGAAATGTTGGACATACTGTATTTTGATCATTGATATTTTCACCCCTATAGTATGGACTTCCTTGGTCAGATATGTGGAAAACTTCCAAATGATGGTGGATGCTGGGAACTGCACTGAGAGGCTGAGTTAGAGAAACTATCCAGCAGTAATGTTGTTAATAGCCAACTATAATCAGAAACTGCAGGGAACCGTCCTATCTCACTTCCTTTTAACCTTCTACACAACCAATTTCCAGTTCAATACCAGTGCTTGTCATCTACAGAAATTTTCAGATGACTTGTCCATCACAGGTTGCATTAATAATCTGGTGAGTTGGAGTACAGGAAGGACTTCACCTTATGGTTCAGGGACAACAACCTGCAACATAAACATCAGCAAGACAAAAGAGCTGGTGGTTGACTTCCAGTATGCCAAGTAGCCTCTGAGACCAATCACCACTCTATGGGAGGACATGAAAGTGGTGCAGAGCTACAAGTACCTGGGATTCACATAAACAACAAACTGGACTGGTCTGTCAACACAGCGGCGCTGTACAAGAAGAGGCCAGAGCAGACTAGACTTTCTAAGGAGTGTGGCAGATTGCTGGGGTCCTTACCTGGCCGGGATGCCTGGAAAGGACCAGAAGGGGACATGTATAGCTTCCGGGCAATGAGAAGGCAACTGCCCTGGATTAAGAGAGGACCACGGGAGAAGAGGAATTAGCGGTTAACCCGCCTTAAGCCTCGGGGAACCCGGAAATAGTTACTTCCGCCACACCCGGCAAGATGGTGGAGGAACTTGCCAGGGAATCCCATAGTGCTTCCGGTGCAAAGGGCAGCACTTCCGCCACACCTGGAGCACATCCGGGCAGGAATAAAAGTGGCCACCTTCCTACAGTCTGGGAGTTTGAGTCGGGAGTAGGAGCAGGACGAAGCTCCCAGGAGGAGACATGCGGCCAAAGACTGAGAAAGAGAAACCTTATTGTGATGATTATTTGCTGTGTGCATTGTGTGTGGTGTTCAGGACTGTGATTCCTGTATTTATTTATGAAAAATAAAAGAGTGCATTTTATAAAGATGTGGTTTCCGACTGGTGGTGTCCAGGCAAGTCTCACAGAAGACACAGGTCTTTTGATGTATGCAGTACATGCTTGTAATGTCCTACCAGTCCATAGACTGCAATCTCCTGGGGAAGCAACTTAAACACAAAAGTTGCTCACTGCCTGTTCAATCCTATCAGGAAAGTCTACTCTATAACAGAACAAACCCTGGACACAATGGAAGCTGTTTGGAAAAGAGGATGGTTGCAGAATTGGATGCCAGTATGTAAAATCCCCTCCCATTCTCTCCAGGAGGTGCTCTCTTGGAGCACTTTTAGCCACAAGCTCATTCCACCATGGTATGCTAAGAAGATCCTCTGGGGGGCTTTTCTGCCCACTGCAATCAGGCATTTCAATGCTTCTTTCCAATGTACTTGTTAAGTTAATTTTGAAATATCTTTATAATATGCATTTATTTATCTATATAAATTTATTTATTTACTGATCGATTCATTGATTTATTAGCTATATTATCAGTCCTGTGTGTCTGTATCCTTGTTTTTTGTTTCTCCTGATGTGTTCATCTGAATTACTCCATGAGATTAACAAAGTTTATCTAATCTAATCTATATCTGAATCTGAAAGTTTCCATATTCTCCCTGTTTGTGTATTCTCAAGGACCCTGATTCTCCTTCCATCCTCACAAAGATACACTATATGGACAAAAGTATTGGGTTCGTGAAATTTAATCCCTGCTGGGTATTCTGCAGTCATCTGTAATTGGTGTTGTTGAAAAGTGGAAGCGTTTGGAAACAACAGTTACTCAGCCATGAAGTGGAAGACCACATAAAGTCACAGAGTAGGATTCATGAATGACTGCTAAGGTACATGGTGTGTAAAAGTTGCTGATTCCATAGCTGAAAATATCCAAACTTCCACTGCCATTAATGTAAGCGCAAAAACTGTGCGGTGGAAGCTTCATGGAATGGGTTTCCATGACCGAGCAGCTGCATGCAAGCCTCACATCACTAAGTCCAATGTCAACTGTCAGATGGAGTGGTGGAAACAAGTTCTATGGAGTCACAAATTACACTTCTGTATTTGGCAGTCAGATGAGTGAGTCAGGGTTTGTTCAGGAAAATGTTACCTGCTTGACTGCATTGTGCCAACCGTGAACTTTGGTGGAGGAGGGGTAATGGTGTGGGGCTGTTTTTCAAGGTTTGGGCTAGGTCCCTTACATTTTGGACAATTATATGCTTCCAACTTTGTAGAAACAGTTTGGAGAAGGCCTTTTTCTGTTCAAACATGACTGCACCACAGTGCACAAAGCAAGGTCCATAAAGAAATGATTGGATGAGTTTGGTGTGGGAGAACTTGACTGACCCGCACCGAGCCCTGACCCCAACCCCATCGAACACCTTTGGGATGAACTAGAACAGAGATTGCAAGCTGGGCCTTCTCGTCCAACATCAAAGCTTTACGTCATAAATGCTCTGCAGAATGAATGTGCACAAATTCCCACAGAGATAGTCCAAAATCTTGTGGGAAGCCTTTCAAGAAGAGTGGAAGCTGTTATAGCTGCAAAGGGAGCCCAACTCCATTTTAAAGTCTATACATTTGAATGCAATGCCATTAAAGTCCCAGTTGGTGTAACAGTCAGGCATCCCAGTACTTTTGTCCATATAGTGAATGTAAATTTCTTTAATACTACTACACTTTATTTATAGAACACCTTCCTTAGGCTTAAACCACTTAGATTCATTGCCAGATTTATACTGGTCCCATATAATTGAGCTTGTCATTCCAGGCATGTATGGCTCCTGCCCTTCACCTAATGCTGCCTCCATGACCTTGAATGTATTAAACAGATTTTAAAAGTAAGGATAGATGGGTATGGGTATTTGAAGCTGAAAGTCTGTGGTGTGTTACGTAGTACTTTTCAAATGACTTTAGTGATGAAGTGAAACCAATCTGATGAACATAGAAAAGTCTCCTGACTCAGGCTCATAAAGCAGACTGTGCTTGCATATTGATATTCAGCCTCATCAAACAGGTGACCACTTTCTGAAATTCCTAAATCAAGTTAATTCTGTTCAGTCAGGTTAGACAATATTATGTGTAGCCTCATTGTGGTATGGATTTTATTACAGTTGCTCTGCAACAAGAAAAACTGCAGTGTCAGACTGGCGATAATAAAACATAAATAAATATAAAGCTAACAGTGAGGAGCTTACACACTGATATTGAAAGAAGAAACACCGTTAAATAGAATGAAGGACCGTAGCAGAATAATATATAGTTAATGATTTTCATGCATACACTGCAAAAAGTATTAAAATTAGAATGAAGAAATGGCTTCCAATCAATATTCAATTTTATATCTGAACACGTTTGTCTAGTTTTTTCTTTTTAATATCCATGACCCTTAATGTTTTCTTGATAGATCTGATTATTTTTACTATTTATAGCCTAAGCAGCATTAGAAGTCTGTTAAAATAAAGTTGAATATAAATATACCTTGATTATAATTTAATTTTAAAGGAACAAAAAATTTGCAGGATTAGGTTCTTGCATGACCTCTTATTCATGTCTATTGACCATTATGGCGTCTGCTGTACCCATATTTGAATTTCACCTTTACCCAAGGTGACTTACAAGACCAGGCTACCGTCTAATTTTTTATATACTGTATATTCTTAACAGTTAATGGAATATTACAAAGGGTGTTAGAGGTGGCGTTCTACTTAAATTTTCTTTTTAATACATGAAGGCCAGATACACACATACAAAGGTATGAGAAGCTAAAGGAGTCCTCAAGGAACACATATAAAAACTGTAAAAAGGACCCTACTAAAAGAATCCTACAAACAAACATAAGTTAGCTTCCATTAGCTCCACCACAACATACGAAATCTAAATATAATACTTTCTGTCACCTCTGTGGTTTCTAGTCATGCTATTGGTCAACAGCCTTGAATAGGTCCATTGCAGTGTCTTTGGTCACACCCTCCATGCACACAGTACTGCTGGTCACAACTAGTGCTGGGCGGTATGACCAAAATTCTGTATCATGGTATTTTTCTAAATTATCCCGGTTTCACGGTATTCAACAATATTTTTTCCCATGCATGAGTGGATGTTAACCACATTTTCCACTGCAATTACTGCAGTAGACTGGCTAAGAATGACCTGTTCCACTGTCATGAGAATTGTACAAAAAACATTTTAATGTGCACACAAGTATTAATACAGTTTTGCATGGCCCCATAAAGTGATAGTTTTCAAGGGGGAGGCGCTAATTAAGAGAAGAAATCACACTGCATGACAGTTGCAGTCAAAATATAGAACCTTTTTATTGAACAAATTATGAAAACAACTTAATCTACAATTTTGACAACATATTTTCAACCATCCAAAGAGGAATTTAGACTTAGTAAAATATCCAGAGGTGCTTGTCAAAAGTTGTATTGCACTGAACATGTCTTAGAAAAGGAATAAATAGTAAATATTTTTTGTAAACGAACTACACGTTCTGTTAATGTTAATAATCTCCGTCCACTGACATGTTAAAGTGACTTTTTAAACAATCTTACCATCATTAAACTGCATAATATTTAAACTAATAAATAATAACAATAAAATACATAACAGTGCAACTTCCAGTAATAATACTGTTACTTCAAGATTTCAAGCCCAGGTGCATTACACAGTATTCACCAAATAAAAATAAAATAAAATAAAACAAGTGCAAGATGGTGATGACATCTTTACCAACTGAACCATCATTAAGGTAAACTGCATTAATATGGACCTTGCTTCAAGCTAAGCTACAGTATATACATAAATAATATAACTGCAACTTGCATTTATAATACTATTTGTGGTATAGCCCTACGGAATCGTATTAAGGAAATGGTGAAGAAAAAAAAAATACAGATACAGTGAAGAAAAAAAAACTATGTTGAGAATAAAGTCGACATGTTGACTTTATTCTCGACATTTCCACTTTATTCTCGCCATTTATGTCGAGATTAAAGTCAACATTTCCACTTTATTCTCGTAGTTTATTTTGTCATTAAAGTAGAATGTCATAAACTAAATTTCATCCTAAAATCAATGTTTAATTTACTAGATTTTCTCAAACCCCGTCATAAATTAATGTAGCACATTAAATGCTTTGTGTTGTGTTCCCCGAGCCATTTTAATCGCTACGCGCTTCTTACACTGAATTCCTCTGCACCTAAGAGGAGGCGCAGGCATCGATCGCTGCACAGAATACATTCACTTCATGATATTCCTGCTCTCTGAAATTTTAGAATTCTAAGATAAATACTTGATATCATTTTCAGGATGAAATGTATTAAAGCAGGTATTAAACATGCATGGCAGTGAGGCGGTAGTGCCGCTCCCTCGCAGTAAGGGGTCTCCCAGGTGTACGTTTAGTGTAGAGAACTTTATGGCAGATTTGATGAGGCGCCAAAAAACTGGATGTATGAATGGGTATCGCACAGGTTTAAGTTATTTATTGTGCAAATGTTGGGTTCGTAATCTGATGGTCAGAGACACGAACACAGAATTCAATGGATGTTCTTCTGATCGGGTTTTCTTTATTGCGTGTGTGCTGTCTGACGTACCAAATCCCCAGTTCCTATCCTTCCTTTTTCTTTCTCCACATAACCAATAACCACATGATAAACGTCTTTGTGAAATTAAAACTAGTTACAAAAATCTTTGTTATACATGTTTAATTATGCCATCCATTCAGGGTTGCGCCCATCCCAGCAAGCATTGTTTATGAGGCAGGAGCAAATCCTGAACGGGGCGCCAGCACATTGCAGGGTAAATACGAGTAATACATGCACTAGGGTCAATATAGCATAACAAAACCCCACATCCTACATGACTTTGAAAGAAAACTGAAGCACGCCGAGTAAACCCACCAGAAAAACATGTAAATTCAAGGCAGGGAACACCCGGGACCCTTGTTGCGAGGCAGCAGTGCAACCTCCACTCCACTGTGCATTTCATCATGAAAATTATATTAAGTATTTATCTTGAGCAGGAGCAGGAATATCATGAATTTAACGTATTCTGTGTGCTGCCTGCACCTCCTCTTAGTGCAAGAGGAAGTCAATTTAAGAAGCACGTAGCGATTAAAATGGCTCGGGGAACACTTAACACAAGGCATTTAATATGCTTCATTAAGTTATGAAGGGGTTTGAGAAAATCTAGTAAATTAAAGAATCATTTTAAAATGAAGTTTAGTTTACGATGTTCTACTTTAATTAAAAATTACGAGAATAAAGTCAACATGTCGACTTTATTCTCATCATAAGCGTCGAGATTAAAGTGCAAATGTCGAGAATACAGTCAACATGACAACTTTATTCTCGTCATAAGCATTGAGATTAAAGGCAACAGGTCGTCACACTATTACACAGTACCCAGGTACATTACACAGTATTGAAAAAAATAAATAAAACAAGTACAACTTGGCTTGCAGTATTATCCAGTAGTATAGAAATGGTATTCACACATTTGATCACAATGGTCCAAATCTGACCTTTTAAAACCAAAGTATCTCCAGACAACAGACACGGCTCCTTTTTTCGGCACAAGTTCTTCTGTGTCATCATGTTCAACTTTATCGTCTGCAACAGCTTCAGTTTCATGTTCTTTGTCCTTTTTCACCGTTCAATACCTCCCTCCACTAGCGCATGTACTCCGTTGCATGCGTATTTTAGCGGTGCAGCAGTGAAAAAGGTCGCCCCTTAAACAGTTTCCCGCTGCGCCACGTTCCGAACGTGGCTTAGGCTTTTAAACTATATTATAACAAAAATAAAAAACGTTTTTTGGTATGAACCGGTATACCGCCCAGCACTAATCACACCCATCCTTGACATTGTCTGGGTCATTTAGTTAAATAACAACACTTTTAAACAATATGTAGGGTTTTGGGTTGACCCTAATCTAATACATGGATTTGTTTATTCTCATGCTTAGATCATTTGTTAAACAGATGCCCACATTTGTCCTCCACCCTAGAACCTGTACTGTATCATTGCAGATACCTGTCTGTGAAGGATTCACACCCCACATCTTCAATGCATTTATATCTGGAATTACTTTACTTCGCTTCCCCATTAGCAGGCATCCCTTTATTCTCTACTAGCTATGCCCTGCGGCTCCGACTGCATATTAGTGAAAAATGACTGTGAGAAGGGCCCTGCCAGGCTTCCCACTCCTAATGTCACGCTTCCCCCTCCCCTTGACCCGCAGCCTCTGTCTCGGATTACTGCAAATATATATCGCTCCTGCAAGAGAACTATGATTCTTAACGCGATGTGAGAAGTTGCAAAATCAACTGGAATATTCAAACAAATTATAGAAAAAACCTGATCTTAATCCATTAAGCATTAAGTGGACGTAAGGTACTCCCTGAGGCTGGTGCATGAGTGAGGAGTGCCCCGCCCTCACTCCACTCAGCTTGCTGTGTCTCTCTTGGATCTGCACAAGTGAACTATGATACTTAGCACAATGAGAGAAAAATCCCAATCTAAATCCGTTAAGTAGTTCTCTTGTGAAAAGCGGACAGACATACATGCAGGCAGACAGACAGATGTTGGATTTTATATATATAGAGATACTCAAAGTGGCAGGACAGAAAACCAGGCACGGGAGCTGGCCCAATGTTTTATACACTCCTTATAGATTTGACATTCTTAATATGCCTGAAGCAGAACCAAAGAAAATAAGTGTGACAAGGATGGTTAGAAGCTGTCCCTGACAGTGTAGACTGGCACATCTAATGTTCTTGCAGTTACAGCACACTGTAGCTCAGATGTCTGGTCTTCATTCGTCACTCTTCCTACTTTCCCTTGAAGTGGTTAACTTTTTAGAATTTGATGGAGCATTTACTAAACATTCCTAACATTCCTAAGTGGTTAACTTTTTAGAATTTGATGGAGCATTTACTAAACATTCCTAACCTTACTCTCCGTCTAATGTAATTTTGACAAACCATTTCAGTAAATGTTCATGTGGTGTGCATGTACAAAGATATTAAATAAGTCACTATTTATATTACTTGCATGCACAACAGTGCGTCCAATGGTTTGAAAGTCACGCCCTAAGTGCAGAAATAGCTATTTTACCATATATTTGGTGTTCAGAGTATTGCATTAAGCAGCAAGCCCCATGTAAGCACTTCAACTTTTGTAGGGTTTAGACCAGTTGCTACCGCAAAGATACAAAATTTAAAATAAAACAAAACAAAACTTAGTATTATAATTTTTATCATGAATTTTCATCTGTACTTTTAAAACATAGCATATTCAACATAATAATGTGCATTACTTGGAATGTCTTCTTTCCTTCTTAAATTGTGTCACACTTGTCTGATAGGTAGCATCTTCAAGGCTCTAACAAGGTAGCAATACCACTACAAGAATAGAGAGAGAGAGCTGTCGCTAACAACCTTGTCTTTCTGTCCTCTGCCAGATAATGCCTGAAAAATCCCTGTAAACCTCTTGAGTTCCATCCCATCTGGGCCCAGAGGTTTTATAAACAGTTGCCTGACTGATGCCTGTGTGTGACAGAGAATAGAGCAGAATGCAGCCAGAAGCTATTTTATTTGCTAATGGTAGTGGCCGAGATTTTTTTTTGTGATTGTATAAATTAGCTTTATAATATATATATGTTTGTCATAGTTATTTGTCAGAGTGGTGGCTCTGAGGCTAAGGATCTATGCTGGTATCCTGAAGGTTGTTGGTTCGAATCCCCACTGCCAAAAGAAATGCTACTCTGCTGGGCCCTTGAGCAAGGTCGTTAACCTTCAATTGCTCCAGGGGCGCTGTACAATGGCTGACCCTGCGCTCTGATGTTGCACCACGGCGGCTGATTTAGTTACTTGACAAGGTGAAGACTGAAGTATTACATTCATAGGTCTGAATCGCAATCTAATTTTTTGGATGGTTACCTACCAGGTAGCATGTGTGGTTGGGCCAGATGCAGGAAACAGATCATGGTGGATGTTTGTCGACTGGCCAATCAACTACACGACCAATATAGTATAGGTTAAACTTTATTTTTACATATGGAAAACAATTCCGTACTTCTAAGATAAATACTCTTTTTGCCAATAATTCTGCAATTAGCATCCATTTCCTTTTCTCTTGTACCTGATTGACTCACCTACTCTCTTTGGTAAAGAAGGATATTTTATGACCTTAGGATCAGACGGTGGTAGATGCAGCTCCTCACCTACAGATATGCTGAATATCCTAAGATGATCACTATCTTGACACCAAATAAGATTAAGAGCATCTCCGACTATATGAGAAGGACCTATCTCTTCGCTATCCTTAGCAGGAATCCTTTTGTAATCTCCTTTGTAATTTCTTGCCAAAATAGTGTGACCAAAATGATGCGCCTCACTGTCCCTGACACTTTGTGTTTGTCTCAGCTATTTATATTGTACCACTCTTCTAAGATTTGGACCTAACAAATCCCATTGAGAATGCAGTTGTATTCCTGGTGTTTGGTTTGTATTTACATGTGTAGCATTTCTATATATGCAAAAAAATATGTAGTAACATTTGTGAAGCAGAAATGTGTTCATTAGACATTGCCCAGAGGCCCTACTTTATGGTGAAAACAAACCTTTCTGCAAGGCCATTGGCAGCTGCATGTGGTTCCCACATGTGGTTTTGCATTTGCTGCCAGCCAATACACTTTGCAACCAGCCGCTTTATTTCTTGGTCTATCCTTGTCTCCTGGCCAATGCCTTCATCTTTACTTTCTTCAAGATGGTCCTTATGGAGTTCATTCTAGATTGTGGATCTCAGTTTGGTTGGGATAATGATCTTTGATCCCCACAACAAATAGCTAGCATTTAAAGTGAGCTCATCTTTCCTTTCTTTGAAAGAAAGGTTGCCAAAGTGGGCTTAGGTTTAATCGTCCATCCGCCCTGTGTTGCAAGAAGCACTTGTGACAGGGTCTTGTCAGATCTACTTTTATTCTGCACCATTTCAGCAGTAACGATTAACCCTACCACATGGTTCATAGCAAATACTATGTATCTAATACTTCCACATTGTTCTCACTGGTGTCTACAGCCTTCAAAGGGAGTCAAACTGTCTGCATTTGCATGAGATGATGTTTTATTGCATTCAGTTTTATAGCTATGGTACTCCAAGAATAAAGCCCACTACTACATATGTACCACAACAGTTGTTGGAATATCCCATGGTAGACTGAAAATAGAGAACATTCATTGATGATCAGTAAAGACAATAAATTCTCTACCAGCAGCCATAACACCTGAAGCTAAACATATTTGGGTCCAGCCAGTACTTGGATGGGAGACCAACCAGGAAAGCTTGGGTTGCTGTTGGTGAAGGTGTTGGTAAGGCCAGCATTGGGTGCTTTCCCTGTTGTATGTTTCTGGATCCCAATGCCCCATCTCTACATGACTAACTCACTCTCTTTCACCCCTTCACCAGCTAATTGCTAGGGTGTGGTGAACATACTGTCACAAGAACGGCCGCTGTTGCATCATTAATGTGGTTGCTGCACATTGGTAGTGGTTGAAGTGGCTCCTTATTGTCTATGTCAAGTGCTTTGAATAGTTAGAAGAGCACTATAAAAAATTTAATTAATCAATAATTGTTATTATTAACACATTGAAACTGACTCCCCACACTAGACTCAATGTCCCCTTGTCTATTTGAACACAATTTTTCTCAGCCTTGGACAGTGAGCAAGATTCAAATGCAATAGGTTTTTTGTTGCCTTCATTCATTCCATGTGATATTACTGCTCTGATGCCACATGTGAAATGTCAGAAGCCGGCTTTACTGGGAGTACAGGGTTAAAGTGATTTAGTACTGGGTTTGAACTAACGTTTTTGCTTCTTGAAAAGCATGATCACCATATCCATTTACGTCCACTTGAAGAAGCTGAATAAGTGGGTGTAAAACTGTTGGTACTTGTACGTTAGACATAAATCAGTTATAGTATTTAATCAATTCCATGAAATATCTTGATTATGAATCATCTATTAGTTGTGAAGCTTTTACCACTGCCTGCTTGTTTTTCCCTGAGCAACTATTCTATATCCACGATAACTAATGCTAGGCTTCAGAAACTCACATTACTCACAATTTGATCTCAGACCATAATTGTTCAACCACTTTAAGACTTTTTTTAAGTTTTTGATTTGCTTCTTGTTATTACAGCGACTCTAATGCCTCTCAGCACTTCCTGCAAAACCTGGTCTTTCGTATGTTACTGTAACATAGGTGGTAAGAAGGAACTCCAAATATTAATCTATTACAGTGATAGAGTCCTGGAGGTGTATTAATTGTCAGAAAACCTTGGAATCTTCCTCCATCTTTGTCTGCAGGTATGCTTCAGCTAGGTCTCTTTATGATAAATTTTGTCTGTCTGAATGATTGGCAAAAATGTATTCTTTGGTTTTTTTTTATTATTTTATTTTATTTGAAAAAATTAGCATTGCATACAATCAAGTTGAACTTACAGAAGAAATGTCTTTATAAAACTAGGAAAACAAAAATGAAGAAAAAAACCCAAATATATCAGAAAGTTAAAATAGAAAAGAGGCAAAAAAGAATTCAACCCCCAAAGCAAAAATGTCTTCAGTTGTTGGTAAATGATACTGTTCTGCCTGCAGCAATGGGATAATAATGACTGTAAGGTTTTTGCATCATTGAATTGTTCCAGTTCTCTTTGTCACATGAACTACTGCCATGGCCCATGGGCTCCAGTCTAACTTTTGACAATGTACCATCTGCATTTGAGCGATTAAGCTCATTTTCTGCTAGCTGTCGCATAACATAGAATATTGGTTGTACTTAATAAAAGCATGGAGTGGCCCCTTCTTTACGCAGAGCTTTTCCTTTTCTCTATTGCAGTGTACCTATGCACTGGGTGCAGCTTCCTCGATTTCATCTAAACTTCCCTTATCTATCTATCTATCTATCTATCTATCTATCTATCTATCTATCTATCTATGAACAGAGGGTGGCACAACAAGAGCTACTTGTAGACTATTTAAAGTTCCCTTTTAAGTTTTATTTCTCTTAACTAGTTGCACCCCTACAGGGATGCTCCTCCTCTCTTAATAATGTAAAAGTCCAATAAATCTTTTTGATTATTGTACTTGGCTGTCACAGGTGGTAGTACTCCGGAGGCTCACTTTTCTTACTTGTGTAATTTTTCTGAAGAAAGGATGGTAGATTTAACATTGCTATTTTAAAAACTGTGTAACATCACAGACACTGCCGATCTAGCAACCAAATTCATTTTTCACTGTTTTACCATTAAACTCAGATGTAATTCAGATGGCCTCTCTTTGCCCTGAACATTAAATATGTACAATATGGCAAATGAATCTTATGTACATTTTACTTCCTTTTGTTACCTAGCATGGCAAACCCATTTACATGTGCTTATTTGGCTGATGCCTTTATCCAAGGTGACTCACAACATTTGAGATACAATTGGTTCCTTTTCTTTTGGCTTTCCAAATGGACTTGCTCAGGGTCACACATTGTCAGTAGCAGGATTTGAACCCACAACCTCAGGGTTTGAAGTCCAAAGCCTTAACCACTACACCACAATGCCTGCCTATCCTTTAGATGTGTTCGGTCCTGTGGCATTTTCCACACTCATTTTTGAGTGGTGTGTGGGACCCATGGCAATGACGGTGACACAATCTTAGTAACTTAGTAACGCGCACTTCTGTATGAGTTGGCAATGCTGCCATCTTATTTATGCTGCCAGCTTTTGCTCCAATATGTAGTTCTGAGGCATCTTCAGCTGCTGTTTCCTCTGAGACGTTGACCTCCATAGCTTGCTGGAAGGTCAGATCTGTTTCTGCCAAAAGTCTATTTTGAATTCCTTCATTTGGAATGCTACATACTAATGCATCGTTTCATCCATTTCCAAACTTGAAAGTACTAGGATAGTTTTTTTTAGTTCAACGACATGCTGCAAGTAGCAATTGACTTTTCTTTATTTTGATAACACTTGAAACCTAAATCACTCCAGTCTGAGCAGAAGTTTCAGCAAAAAATAATTCTGCATAATTTTCACAATTTCAGCAAAACTTTTGTTATCTGGTTTCAGTTAAACTATGCTGCTAACAAGGCTTGATATAAAACCCCACTGGGTGTCGAACTTCCAAAAGCCCCTTTCAGCTCACCTCACCTTACAACTACGAAAATGGGCATTGTACTATTTCTGTATATTAAAGATGAAATGGAATCCTCTCCTTCCTTTTTTTGGAACCTAAGTAAGGGCCTGCACGTGGAGAAAATAGTATATAAGACTTGGACAGCAGCCAAATTCCTCAAAGCTGATGGACGGATGGGTGATAACGTCATCTGTCCTGAAAATCCTTTCAGCGCAGCGACGAAAAGTGGCAAACTATACACAAAGTGTTGGCATGGCTTCCTTGTCTGTTATGCCGTGTAAATCGCCATTAATAAAAAGCTAAGTTATTTTCTCTTATGTGATTTTTACCACCATATCACTATGGGAGGGATATCACCTTTTTACATTATATCTATATAGTTTTGGGTTACTTAAAACGCCGCAATTTAAAATAACTTATTCCAACTAGGGAGCTAGCGACCACTAATGGAAACAACTCACACGTTATGAACATCACATGTGACAACAATAAATCAGGTAATGAAGGGAATGAAGTAAAAAGAAAAGCAGAAAATGCTATTGTAGCTGCCGAAATAAGGTATGGTCAAGCATGGGTAAAACGCATGTCTAAAGAAATCTCACAGTCCAAAAGTTCGTTTTGAAAATATTTAGTGAAAGTTAAAAGCAAATAATCCACACAAGAATAAAAGAAAAAATTTATCTTGTCTTAAACTTAGCTTTTCTTGAAAAACTTTAGTTATTTCTGTACTTAAAAGTTGTTTACTTTTTGTTCTCTACTTAAAGATTTTAGCTTCTTCTTCTGTATGCTTTAAGCATACGGCACAGCACGTGAATTAAGTGCTACTTTCTTACATATTTACTTCACACACTCAAAAGGCCCGTAAGCCGATTGGCACATAGGCATGTTCCCAGGCATGGTTTAAAACCATATGCCTTCCATTCCTTACTCAAGGCAAAGCTGTCACTAACTGAAGATTATTGTTTCAGTCAAAGCTGTTAGAAATGACATTGTCATGTAGTAAAATATTCATGAATCTTATAGAACTAGGAAAATGGCTCTTACACATCCGGCCCCTAATTGTTTATGCTAGAGCAGAAATCAACTACAGGTACTTTAACTTGACTTAATAAGAGCCTTCATTACTTTACCAAACTTAAACCAAACTTTAGAAACGTAGAACTTAAATTCTACTATACTAAACAGTAAACTTAAGAAGCTTAAATTTTAAACTCTACTGTAAAAACACAAGCACTAAACTTAAAAAACTTTAAAATTAGGCATGCAAAAAGAAAAATGAGTCATTTCAATCATTGTTGCTGGTCTGGATCTGCACACAAACTCTTTTGACTGCCCCTTTTTCATCTGGCATTGTCTTTACCCAGGAGTTTCAGGGTGTAGCATCTTATAATTACGCCCACAACGTCCAATTTCTTTATGAACTTGTTGCATAATTAGAGTAGCAATATGCAAATTCTTCTGAATGATTGCAGGGTGGTTTGCCTCTTCTGGCATAGCTGATTTGCTGAGTCTTCCTCCAACTCTCAATATTCCATCTTGCAGGACTGGGTCCAGTTTGTTGATTTTACTACCTTTCTTTACAAGCTGATTTTTGTGCAAGGGTTTAACCTCCTCTGGGTAAGCTTGTAGTTGACTGAGGTGAATAAGTTCATCTTCTGCTTTAGACAAGTCATTTAGAGGCAGTGACTTTAGTCTCATTGTCGATTTGTATTCCTTCATATGTTCTGTGATTAGTGTTTTTTGTTTTTCTGGGCTGTGTCCAGACTGACTGACTGTATATTGAATTGACTTTCTCTCTTCTTTCAGACACAGTAGCACTTCTTTGAATCTAAGGAACCAAGCTATTGCTTTCTTTAGATTGAACCATTTTGAGTAATACTCCACAAGTCTTTTTACTGGTTCAGTTTTTTCTTCTACACTTGTAAGGTTTACTACACACCTTTTGATTTCCGGATCGTCACTAGTAGACAGGTCCACTTCATCTGGTCCCTTAGGCCATTCGTACTCTGGCTGTAGCAGGAAGTTTGGGCTTTGTATCCAAGTCTTACTTTTGATGAAGCATTCTATTGTTGATCCTCTTGATGCCTGGTCCACAGGATTTTGTGCAGATATGACGTACCTCCATTGCGAGGGCTGTGTGTTCTCTCTTATCACTGCGATTCTGTTGACAACAAAAGCTTTGTAGCGTGCACTTTCATTTGCGATGTACCTTAGTACTGTGGTGCTGTCAGTCCAAAAGATTGACTTATGCAGAGGAATCTGCAGTTCTCGTTTTAACATTTTGTCCATTTTGACTGCAACCACTGCTGCTGTAAGTTCCAACCTTGGTATAGTGATGGTTTTAGTGGTGCCACTCTTGATTTCCCCGATTAGAAATGAACAATGTCTCTTATTTTTTTTGTTAGTCAGAAGGAGGTTGGAGACAGTGCCATACCCGTTTTCTGAGGCATCTCCAAACTGATGTATTTGTGTGGTCATTATTTGACCAAATCCAGATGGTTTAAAGCACCTGTCTGTGTTGTAATCCACATGTTCCAAGATTTGTACCTTATTTGTAAGATAAAATCCTCCCTTTAAACACAGGGCTTGAAGATCTTTGGCCAATTTCATGGCTTGTATAGCAACTGAGTTTAAACAGTCATCAACATAGAAATTATTTAACACAGTGTTAACTGCTTCCTCTGGAGCTGTGCTTCTTGCATCCTCTGCTGTTCTTCTTAAGGCATAAGAGGCACAACTGGGTGATGAAGTAGCACCAAAAAGATGCACTGTCATTTTGTATTCCTCAAGTTCATTGTTTAGATTACCTTCAGGCCACCACAGAAAACGAAGAAGATCCATGTCTTTTTCTGGTACTTTCTCTTGATAGAACATGGATTTAATGTCCGCCATGTGAGTGATCGGTTCCTCTCTGAATCTTGTAAGAACTCCAATGAGTGTATTAGTTAAATCAGGTCCTTTCAGCAACTGTTCATTTAGAGAAAAACCTTGATAAGTGGCTGTACAATCCAAAACTATTCTTATCTTGTTTTTCTTTGGATGATACACTCCGTGGTGAGAGATGTACCATATTTTCTCTTTTTCAAGGGTCCGCTGTTCAGTGGGTACCTTTATGGCATATCCTTTGTCTAAAATGTCTTTCATGAACGCTTTATAATCCTTATGGAATGTTGTATGCTTTGTAAGTTTCTTTTTAAGTCCAATAGCACGTTGTTTTGCAACACAATGGTTGTTTGGCACTTTAAGTGTTTCATCTTTAAAGGGCAGATTAATGCAAAAGTGTCCGTTCACTAGACTTGCGGTATCTGAAGCTATGCGTATGAATTTAATGTCCTCCTGTGACATTTCCTTCTTTTCCTCACAGTTGCGTTCTGGAAATTCTATATTGTATTGCTGGTGTAGCATTTGCTCTACTTCCTTTATTGTCACAATGTTGACTGAATAACTTTGCAGTCTTTCTTTGTCTGAACCCTTTATAAATCCATTAACAATCCATCCTCGGAATGTTTTCACAACATAAAGTCTTTCATCTTCACTATGTGTGATGTGCCATGGTTCCATGACTTTGCGGGCATTTGTACTTAACAACAACAATATTAATAATAGAATTGTAATTACAATATTATTGCTTTGGTCAGTATTTATCTGGGGTTGGTGCACATCTTTTTGATTAGACAATTTCTTGACATCTTTTTCTTTAGGGATGTTCTCCCTTTTCACTGGTACAGAGTTCAG
>JANRMT010062791.1:235381575-235394468 GCA_026402145.1 Polypterus bichir lapradei | reverse complement strand
ATACAGTGAAAGGGAACTGGAGAAAAGTAAGGCAAGTTCGCCTGTGGGTCCCAAATGAAATAGAAGTCTGACTTTATGTGAACTAAAGAAGCTACTTCTTCTGTTAACTGATAGCTTCAAGTGTTTCAACATTTAATTCATCAGAAGGCCCCTATTCTGGTAATCGGCAGAGGGAACATGTTCTGATAATTGAGAATTGCTGGATGGGTAAAAAAAATAATAAATGTATCCAGCATGCCTAGAGCTAGAGAATGTATTTTTATTACAATTATGAAACAGAAACTTTTAAAAAGGTATGTAGTTGAAATATTGCAAGAACCTAGCAATTAACTACCCAAAGGGGTTTATAGAATGAATAGTTTGTTTCTTAATTTTCCAAGAACTTCCAAGAAATTGCAATACATATAAGCACTCTTAAATTGTCTTCAGTGTGATATATGAATACATCCAATTAAAAAGAATCTTTGGGATTTGCAAGAAATTTAGGGTGTCCAGAGAAAAGTAACATGAGCATGGAAATAAATAAAAAGAGAAATAAAGTTTGTGAACCTGAATTCCTGGATCAATAAAACTGGCATAGCTAACCTAATATGCTTCTTAGTAAATTAACTATAAGATCTAATCTTCCTTGCTATTAAAGCAGCTTTGATTTATCTTATTATGCAAACTGTTATGTTATCCTAAATGAAAATGCCAAAAACTGACCTACAATAATGAAAGACAAAACACTATCAACACAGTAACTACATTGTCCACATTTCGTTTAAAAGATTCTAACCTCCTTTTCTAGCATTGGGAATTTATCTACCAGAGCCAGCAATCATTCTCCATAACAAAAGGCAACAAAATACATGCAAAAATATTTTTCCTGGGCATTAGGTCTCATTTCAGTTTAAGAAACCAGTAATGTTGCTTTTGAGTTAGGAACAATTGCGACTCCTGAGAATGTTTGATGTATTTCTCTTGGGCAAGTCTCTGCTTTAAAAATGAACAAGGGATGCCTAAAGTTAGCTTTTTTATCAAAGAAGCTCATGGAACTGTAAAAGCTTTAATCCCCAAAGCATTTCAGTCTGCTAGATTTTCGTGGATGATATACTACTTTGAAAGTGAAGTGTGGTAATCATGTGGTCCATTAAATTAGATGCAAATTATACATAATTAGTCATGATTACAAAGGGACTTCAATGTGTGCTTTTCAGACTTTCTAAAACACCTTAAGGGATGTCTTTATCATGATAAAATGATTTCTTTCTACAGATGTTTTTAATGTTCTTTATAGTTAATATCCTATTCTTTTATCTCCCATAACTGTACTAAGTCTGTAGAGGAGTTGATGTCATTATTATATATATCAAAGCTGTAACCTCTACTACAGAACCAATATCACATAAGACAATATATCTTAAAAAGAGCATCACTATGGGCAGAAAGAATTTGTTTTGAAGTGTGTTTCACTTTATATACCATCATTTATGGCTAAAATGCTCATAAATCATATAGTGACTACAGTACAGTTGTTTACATCTCTATTAAATAAGAGTACAGATCAACCAACTAGTCTTTGCCAAGGAGTAAAGCTGCAAAGTTTATTATAGTTCTACCTGAAGGAACCGAAGCTGAACAGATCAATAAATAAATAACTTCATGCAAGTACAGTGCAGCTGCTTTAATGTGATAATGGATCATAGATTTACTAACTCACCTTAGTAGAATGAAAAACAAAAGATAATTGGACAATGAGCATATCTTTGGAAGTCATAAGAAGGGCATTTAGACGCCAAACAGGAAGCACGTCTTTAAGCAAGAGGTATGGGAGATTTTTATTTGTTTCCTAAAGTAAGTACTTAATGACCATTCAAACAGGTTGGGCAATGTTTTGAGACAACTGAACTATTGTAATGAGTATCCTAAAGCCAGTGGCACATCACACAACTTCTGTTCAGAAGGAATGTCAAACATGGTAGCTACAGCTGCTGCTCTTGTCACATCAGGATATCAGATTACACAACTGGGCATTGCAGAGATGAATTTCTATCACAATTTCATATTTCCAAAGCTTGTTGCATTCTGACAGCTAATAACATAACATGCTGTCTGACAGCACCTGTGTTGTACGAAGGGTTTCCTGGTGTCCTGCCTCTGAAGAGACAGGTCAGCTTTTTCATAGAAGTACTGGGAGATACAAGTGAAAACAAAAGAAATAAAAAGATAAAGAGTGACCAAAACACACGTGTGAGGCAAGGATCAAAATCAAAAAACAGCCAAGAAGTCAAAACCAAAAAAGATGCAGAGAAAACATTAGCACTTAGAGCTTTTTTTTATTTCATACACAGATCAGATAAACAAATGAGCTCCTAGCTGACCTTTTATCCTGTCGTGCCAATGAACTAGAGGTTATGACATTGTAGGCCCTGTTACTAGAAACATGGGAAAAGACCTTATTGATGTACACAAAATTCAGCATTGAAGACAGTAAAAAATATCAATTTTACTTTAAAAGAGAGCATAAACTCAAAAATGAAACCTGACCATGACACCTGGTATAAAGTGTTCAAATGCACTATCAGCCCCTTTTTTCTTGTTCCATTTCATTATAGTACACAAGATATCAAAATGACAAGCCTTTGAGTGGTCCGAAACACCCACAATTCTTTATCTCTTGTGCCTGCAAATTATGCATTCTGGGTGAGCACTCACTGATTGTCAGCTCTCGTGCACAAACAATCCACTGGTACGACAAGTAACACGGTGAGGGAGTCAAACTACTGGTTGGTTGTCATGCCAGGACTGCCCACTGACTCGCTAAGATTATGTAAATGAGTCTGGGACTGAAAAACATTGGAACAATTACAGTATGTAGTGATGGCACCTTAAGACAAGGCTGTTGTAATCATAGCAAAATTAATAATAGTGTACCCAAATCATCTGTCCAAAGCAAAAGTTACTTACATTTTTAAATATACTTTATACTATCATCTTTAACATTTTAACATATTTAAAAAGAAAGATGATTTATATATATATGAAGATATTAAAAAATAATTAATGTATTCCAATTTTGTTTATTCTAATTGAATACTGCAATGTGTTATTCACAGGATGTTCATCACTTTTCTGTATTCAGCTTCTGCTGAAAGAATCATTACTAGAACTAGAAGGTTTCACCACATAACTCCTGTTATTACAATTGCTTCCAGTTGAGCTGAGACCTGATTTCAAAATCAATCTTACATTTAAATCTTTAAGTTTCCTACACCCTACTTACCTATCTAAACTTTTCATAACCACTATCCAGAACACGCACATCACAATCAGAAGATCCCACTACTAACATTGCATGACCATGAGCAAGTCACTTCACTTGCCTGTGCTCCAACTGGAAAAAACAAAAGAAATGTAATCAATTATATCTTTTAAATGTTGTAAGTCACCTTGGCTAAAGCTGCCTGTTCTGCTGTCAGTCAAAAATGAGCATACAGGTTAAAAGTGGCTAACCGGGAAGTGAAGTCAATAGGCTGGCAAGGATGAAAAGCAGGTAGACAAGAAATCTGGTGAGAGAACCAAAGGGGAAGGCAAACTTATAATTCAAAAAAAAAAACAAAGCTGGGTCAAAGCCAGAAAATAAACACAAGCAATTTCTGTACACGATTTCTAAAGGTATTCACAAAGTTGGATAGCGAATGTTTCACTAGAATGCTATTTTTAACAATGCAGATTGATGCAGGTGCATGACTACCTCAGGACATGACATCCGCAGTATGCGACCCTGACAAACACTGAAATATCAACACAAAAATGATGAATAACTTTCACAAAATAACACATACAATTGAAATTCTTAATCAAAAAAGCTTTATGACAATAAATAAATAACATTATTACGAGGTAAACCCTATTTAAGGAAAATGTATCCTTCAAGGAAAAATTTAAAATAAATGTGGCTCGTGACAGTATTAGCCAGACAATAAGTAATAATAATAAGAGGCTGGACTATTACAGATTTTAAAGATTAATATAACAAATGAGGTTGAAATTAAATAGATAGATAGATAGATAGATAGATAGATAGATAGATAGATAGATAGATAGATAGATAGATAGATAGATTATTAATCCCAAGGGGAAATTCACAAAGTTATAGGGCCCTAAAGCTGCGGCTTAATCTACCTGCTTGTGTAAAAGATGGCTCTTGAGTCTCAGCTATTGATTCCAGGTTGAAGACTCACTATTTCACTCTAGCCTACCCTGACTTGAGCTGGTTAACTATTTATATTGCATCTCTATTTGTCATTTGTACATACATGTAAATATAAGTATTACAGTCTAATTATGAACTACTTCTGACGCTTCTCTGTTCTGTTTCTCTTCTTGGTATCCGACTTTCAAGCTATTCTCCTGCACACCAGAAATACTTAGGAGTCCAAAGATTAATCTAGGGATGAAAGGATTCTGTGTTCTCATTAGACTTCAGTGACCCCAAGAGTTTTGTAATCTGGAAATATGTGGTCCAAATAGGGTTACCCTTGTGATGTTCACTTTAAGGACTGAAATAAAAGGTGTATCAGTATAGCTAAAATGATACAGACAGAAAACCTACAGTACACTGTAATACTGCTGAATGTTCAGGAGGTGGTGTGTGGCTAGAACTACAACTGGATCTGGTAGGCAGCTAAAAGGACCAAAAGAAGATAATTCCACATCAAGCCAGGGGGTGCAGTAAACCTCTTTCTTATATTCCTGCAAACCAAACAAGGGAAATTGTGGATGGACCTGAGGACGTTGCTTCCAGTTCTGCCCCCAATTATGTCACTTCCAGTTCCGGGCCCGATGACGTTACTTCCAGTTACCTGCCTTAAATACCAGTCAACTTCTGCTTGTAAACTCAGTTCAGTTCGGTAGTACACAACTGTACTACCAATTTTCAACTCTTTTGCAGTCTTATACAAGTATACAGGTGGCTGCCCCAAAACTTTTCCTGTGTTAAGGCGTTTACTTTCACACTGTGGACCTTCAAGTGGTTTGTTTTCTTTGGGGATGTTTCTGAGTTGAGTTTATTTTCCTATCCTCTGTTATCATTTGGTCTATCTCAATGATAATATTATTGTACATATGGAGTGTTATTAGGATCTTTTTTCTTCATCAATTTAAAATTGCTTGTTTTATTGTCAGTTTAACATGATTGATTAACAATAACGGAAAAATCTCTGAGTTTCTTACACAAGGCTTCATGCAATGAGAGCATTACAATACAAATATGTAAAGTATGTATCAGATGAGCTGATTTGTGCTTTCTATTACTCAATCAAGTCCTGTATTTTAATACATTCTTGTTTACATTGTGCAGGATGGTTACGATGTGTTGCTTGTTGGTCGAATGTGACACTAAGAATTTCATTGTACTTTGCACACATGTCAGAATTACAACGACTAATCTGGAATTTGACATGCTTACATTAAGAAATTTGTAAAATATGTATAATTTGTATGGAAAAATTAGAATAACTATATAAAATAGATAACATAATTTAATCTAATCCTCTCCTAGGATTGTAACCTCAGAGTCTTATTGGAGCTTATGAGACTCAGTGATCCCAAGAGCTGTGTTATCTGGAGATACTGTATGACTCCCAATTAGAGTTACCCTTTTGAAATTCATTTTGAAATTAGAGGAACCTGTCTGGCTAAAATTCTAACCCTCACAATACAAAGTAACCATGGTAATAATAGGTCTAAGTGGATGGATCAAACAGAGAACTAATCAAATAAATATCCTTTGGTATGGTCCCATATGCCTGGAACAGCAAAACAGGATTGAGGATGTTGTCACTGATGGATGCGCAGTGGCTGGAAGACTCATGTAGCCTGTAGTGTTCAACTCAAAAAAAAACTTCATAGAGCTGCCATGTGGGCTTAACACCACCAGCAAGGTGAACAGTGGGAGTTGGTGAAATCCCAGTCAAGTGACAAACAAAAAGTGAGACAGATCCTGACATACTAGACCTCATCAATTAAAACTGCATGTTGTAACATAAAAAAGCCATCGATTGTGGGATTGTGCAGAGTTTTATAATACCAGGTATAAATCTGTTGTCATAATCGTTGCTATACTTATTCTTTGGCTCTAGGACCAGGCTTCTTGATTCAGGGTGACCTATCTTCTATACTGGCATTGCTCAACAGAGCAGGGAAACACACAAGTTGTTTACCCTATAGTTGAAGCCTGTAATAGGGGTCATAATTACAGTAGATATAACTATAAAATGTCTTAAGGAGCTATGGTTTATCATTAAGGCTTTCACCTCTCAAATACCAAGCCAGATAAGCATTTTCATGGTGTAAACTTAGCTTTCTATTCCTAGTTTCCAGGGTTAGAACTCTTGTGCCTGCAGCATACTACCATCTCTGTTAAGGTGGAGTTCATTTATTGTCTGGAACTGTAAGTGAAATGTCTCATCTGTGCCCCTGCTTTCTTTTCATCTCACTTGAGCAGATGTGATGTACTAGATGGACCATAATTGCTCCCTGTAGCCTGCATCCAGTGACTTATTGATCTTATCCAGGTCTTCCTCTTCAAGAAAGCAGAACAGACTTGTAGATTCATACATATACAGTACATACACTGGCAGTTTGTTGACTGCTATTGTAAATAAAAAGAAAAAACAACACAAGGTATATTTCCATAGAACTGCTATTACTAGACACAGGTAGGCTCTATTTCGTATGTACCAGTTTATGACAGCGCAGTTTATGTTTGGTTTTCCTAACCAAAAGGTGTGAAAACTTACAAAACTGAGACTTTCAGTTGTTTCTATATTTGTTATTTCAGGTAACTAATGGGAATTTTGTTGTCTAAATTAGTTAAACATCTCCTGCTTTAATTCATGCTATTTTTTAATTAGTCAAATGGAGGTAAAGACTTCCTCGAAGTACAATAGGTCAACTGGTGTTTCATTTGAAACAATGGAGTATATCATGTTTATGCTCCTCACTCTTATATCAGTTTCTCAACAATGAACACTAAATGCCCGTCTAAAATAGGCAGGTTAGAAGCATTTTAGGGAAATGGAGACTTAAGATGGGATAATGCAGTGTGCATTTTATAGTTAAATAAATCCATCATTTTTCCAAGTGTAGCGTCCCTGGCACTTTCACCTCCAGAGAAGTGCAACTAGGCTTTTTTTGGGACTGAGAGGTAGGAGCTATAAGGAAAGATTAAAGGAGTTGAAACTTTTCAGTTTAAGCAAATTAGGTTTAAGAGGGGATATGGCTGAAGTGTTCAAAATTATGAAAAGAAACAGTAACGGCGTACTGCATGATAACGTGCAATGAATACACATGACTGAGAGCGTTCTAGCTATTCTCACATGATCAGCATCTCTTTGTCGTCGCTGGATGGCACTGTGCTCTGTCTCATTTGCCGTTGCAATTCTGGCATGTTTGACCATTGATTGCCGAAATCGATTAGCCTCTTCCTGAGTCTTATTTGCTCTTGCAATTCCCTTTCGCTCAGTGTCAGCCTGTCTTTGTTTTATGATCTGTTGTTTGCTTTCAGTTGCTCAAGCAATTCTCTTTCTCTCTGCGTCTGCCTGTCGTAAATGCTCAGTGTGCTCTTCATGGTTTTCGTAGTCTTTCTCTGTACCTTTAGCATTTGTTTGCTCAGAGGTTAATGCACTTGCTGCTTCCTAAGCAGCTCTTCTTTTCTCCTCCCTAGTGGCCCACTTCTTCTCTTTTTTAGTTGCCATCTTTTCGTGTTAAAACTGAATAAGTCAGTGTTTGTGTTGCAGTTACTTAGTACGTTTTCCTTAATCTTTCATTTACTTGCACTTAAGTCTTCAATCTGCCTCAAGAATGATTTAAGATAGAAAGGCATGCACCTGTATATATAAGGTCCTATAATTCACATTGCACATATCAGTAGAAATATCAAACCATGAAGTCCAGGTATCTCATTGTAGTCCTCCATAATCAAAGTTTTTTGTGGGATAGATCAGGACAAAGGGATAAAACTATTTCTAAAGTATTACGTTTTCCCTGGCACTCAGTTGTCTCAATAAATGTAAAACAGAAGAAATTTGTAACCACTAAGACTTCACACTCCCTGGTATGGCTAATGTACCCAAGGTGGAGGTGTGGCTCTGAGGCTAAGGATCTGCACTGGTATCCAGAAGGTCGCCGGTTCAAATTCTGTTACTCCCAAAAGGAATCCTTCTCTGTTGGGCCCTTAATCAGCAATTGCTCCATGGTGTGCTGTACAATAGCTGTCCGTAAGGGTTATGTGAAAAATTACAAATTCCCAATATAAAAAAATTGTATAACATGAATAAATAACAACAACAACAAAAACAAAAAGGATGAACTGGGTAAATGTGGACACACACAGTCAGCAATGGGTTGGTGCCAAGTGTATAAGCACTTTTATTAAAACCAAACGATAGTGTCCAGAAGTCCAGTACAAAAGATTTTCAATAAATAAATAATCCGTAAAATAAAAAATGTGGCAGTCTGTGAGTTAATAAAATTCAATAAATAATCCAAAGATAAAACCAGAATAAAATCACACACAGTAATCGGGTCCTTCCTCTCCTCTCACCCGAGTCCAGCATGTCCTCCACTCTCCTGTCTCCTGAGTTCTCCCAACGGATTACTCAGCCAGTGGAGACACCAGCTGCTGTGGTCCTCACTTCTGACTCCTATCTTGGCTGCCTCTGTCGGTGTCTGCCAGACCACTCAGAGCTTGCTGTCCTCCCATCTTCCCTCACACTCTCCTAGCGCCCTCTGGATCAAAATGGAGGACTCCTCCACCATCACACCCTCTTCTCCCATATATCAGCAGGTAATAATCCATTCCTGGAGCACCAATCTTCTCTTCTCCAAATGGCTCGGGCACCCAGCACAGCACACACGCACGCACTCACTCACTCACTCACTCACTCACTCACTCACTCACAGTTCTGTTGTTTTTCTTTTTTTTTTTTTGATTTTCCTTTCTCCCACCTCAGATCCTTTTTTAAAACCGTGTGGGACACAGGTGTACCAATCATGACTCCAGTGCTAACGAGGGAATAAGTCAATTCCATAAGTGTATATGTGGGATCACCTGCCTCCACATCTACCACCAGAGCCACTCCACCACACTACCAACACCCCGACTGAAAACACGAGCGCATTATCTATTTATTTAAAATACACATGTCACAGCACTATCTCACATGGGCATCTGACAAAAACAGCATCTGAACAAGAAGGACATTGGTCTTTCTGAAAAAGCATAAGGATGCTAAGGTGGGAGCACCTGTTGGAATGATGGCCTCAGCAGCACTCCATTAATCAGGCATTTATGGTAGAATAGTTTGACAAAAGTCACCCTTGAATAAAAGATATATGACAGTTTAAAGGACTCTCAGAGCATGAGGAAATATTCTCTGATCTGATGAGAACAACTAATCTCTCAACTCTTTGTTCACAATTTCAAGCAGTGTCCCTAGTTAAGACCAGGCACTGCTCACCGCCTGCCTAATACCATCCCTAAGGTGAAGCATGGCGGTGTTAGCATCATGCTATGGGAGTGCTTCTCAATATCAGGGACATAGGAGACTAGTCAGAGGGAAGGATGAATACAACTAAATACAAAGAGGTCCTTGAATGTGACCTGTCAACATAACAGTGACCCATAGCGAACAGACAAGATTTTGTTGGTGAGGCTTTGGGACAAGTCTCTGATAGTTCTTGAATGGCTCAGCCAAAGAACATCTGTGGAGAGACCTGATGATGGCAGCGTACAGATGCTTCCCATGCAATGTAACGGAGCTTGAGGGGACCAGTGGGATAAACTGATCAAATCCAGGTCTACAAAGTATGTGAAGATTGGCTCAAAAAGAATCGGATATGTAATTGATGCCAAAGAGGCCTTTATAAAGCACTGAATTATAGGTCTGAATACTTGTAGAAATGAGATATATGTGAATGAGAGATTTCAGTTTTCTTTCTGGGAACATGTTTTCAATTTGCCATTTTAGATTATTGAGTGCAGATTGATGGGCAAAACGGCAAATGTATTCATTTAAAATTAAATCTACAACATAATAAAATGTGCATAAAGAGAAGAGATGTGAATACTTCTAAATCCACTGCAGGCAGATGACTTGTATGTAAATACATCCAATATACTTCACACACAAAATGACAGCAGACCAATAATAAATGTAGGAGAACCAGTGATACAAGTGAAAATCAATACACATTATATGCAAGCCAGTAGTCAATATTTTGGTAAATAGTGTTATTTTGTTTACTGTGAATGGCACTATGTAAAAACAATTCACATTTATTTGGGTTATTTATGTAGTCATTGTACGTAAATGTGTATTTTATTAGCTGTTTTGTCTGTGTTAAGGAGTCTTATTAGATGTCCATTCTTACAGACTGACTGATGGGAGCAGAACAAGGTAGGTAACTGAAGCTCAAAAGGGATCACAGAGGGGCCCCACACATTATTGATGTTTGCTGCAGGCGAGAGGAAAGCTGGAAAACTTTTCACAGATGGTGCCAAGCATATGCTTGGAGGTTAATAGTTGCTGTTTAGCTTTGTCTCGCTGAAAGCAGGTGTGCTTTGTTAACCAATGAACCACGCCTGCCATTGCTTGCTTTTTTATTCTCATGGGAAATTTTAAAAGGAGAAAATGTGTTCTTTTTTTCTCATCAGTGTGTTTGCAGTGCTGGGATGAATTCAGCGAGGAGGGAAGTTGAATTATCACAGCTGGATTAAAAAAGATGGATTGGCAAATAAGCAGACCGTTTTTTCCCCCCTCCACAGGGAATTAATGCTTTTATATGTGGGGAAGCAAACCAATCGGGGAGCTGAGTGCCAGCATTATGTTCCATTCTGCCAGCAAAAATGACGCTAATAATGATAGCAAATCCATTTTTTTTCACTCACATAGAAATTGAGACCATACAGGTGTAAATTGAGCACTTCTGTGTTTAGATAAAAATTCCATTAACCAGGATAAATAAATAAAATAACAGTCTAAGTGACAGACCAGTCATTTATTTATTCTAAACATATTTTCCATTTTACTGTAATGTTCATTTTATTATTGCATTGAATATATTTAAAGATGGGAAATGGTCTGTCATTGTTTACCTGAACTATGTTTTTAATCATATTTTTAAATTCTGAATAAGACAGTCTATTGTCATGATTTTTGTCATGAATCAATTTTCATTTTAACTCTTATACTGTATTCACTTAGAATCAGGGAACATGGTGTACAAGTTAAGGCTCTTGAAGTGAAACCCTTAAGGATGCAGTTTTAGTTCCCAGCTCTGCCGTAATAAGTGACCCCGAGCAAGTCATTTAACCTCCAACTGCAGAAAAAAGAAAGAAAGAAAGAAATCTAAACAATGACCTTGTTAGTCACCTTAGATAATTGCATTATAAAATAAATGATACAAGATATGATTTAGCACAGATTTAATGTCATTTCTTATCAAATGGTAGGTGGTACACTTTTGAATTAAAACACTTTATATTGCAGAGCTTTGCAGTGCTTGCCACTGCTGACCCAATCAATCTATATTTTTAAAATGGAAATGGAGTCATCTTGTACCTGTAAGGTTCAATAACGTGAACACAGATATTTAAAAAATATCCTTGCCATTCGTCTTTTTAGAATCTGCTCTGGCAGGACTTGTTAAGGACACTAACAGTCTGCCTGAGGATTATTGCAAATACAAAGTAACACCATAAGATGATACAAGAGCCAAAAAGACATAGTCAGAAACAAGCCAGCCTAAGGCCAGAGCCAGACAATCAAAAAGACTAAAGGGCAAAAAGAAACATAAAGGTCAGAGGCAGAATTGAAGTCAATACCAAAACCACAATCCTAATGCTACGGCCTACTTAAAAAAGATTCTGTCTACTACTAATCATTTTAGTTCTTTGTAACATCCACCAAGGAATATTAGGAATTCCACACCATGTTATATTTATTGTAGAAGTGCAAAAGACATCTCTGATCCTGGCTCCAACAATGATTAGAACACAATATGACAACATGTGGCCATAATGTCATGTCATATCAATTTCTAACCTGCCTAATCCAGACCAGGGTTGGAGGTGGGGCGGCGGGATTTGTTATTGGAGTCTATCCCAGCTAGTTTAGGGCACAAGGTGGACGCAAACCCTGGACAGGGAGCCAGTCCATCACAGGACGAACACCCTAGGACCAATTTAGTGACACTAATTCGCCTAACCTGCATGTCTTTGGACAGTGAGAGGAAACTCACATAGACAAGAGGAGAACATGCAAACTCCACGTAGGGAGGACCCAGAATCCTGGCCTCCCTATTGCGAGGTAACAGCGAAACCACTGTCAAGTAAACAGAAGTAAACAAGACAGTGATGAAAAACATGCCCACAAAGCTACATGCAAAAATTGAAACTGAAGTAAAAAAATGAAACTACATGTAAAAAAGTGTGAAAATACAGCTGGAAAGTCACTGATAACGTCTTTTGGTGAGAACTAAAATGAGGTGGGTTAAGTTAAAGTCTAAAGGACCACTGAAAGGGAGATTCTCCTGCACCCCATGCTTAGAAGGAGTTTACAACAATTGTTTGTGTCTCTGTTATGCTTGAAAAGGGAATGTAATGTGCCAGTATAAAAGAAACGTACCGTAAACACCCCTTATTACTGTGATGAACAGTTTGATCTGGAAGGTAAACTTTAATAGTGTATTTATGTTTCTGTTTTACCAATACTAACCAAAAGTTTGCCATAACTTTATATTGCTTTCTAAAATAATATATAAAAATATTTCATGAAATCCGGGAATCTGTTCTTTTAAAGATAGATAGATAGATAGATAGATAGATAGATAGATAGATAGATAGA
>JANRMT010062791.1:235357655-235381204 GCA_026402145.1 Polypterus bichir lapradei | reverse complement strand
ATCTATCTATCTATCTATCTATCTATCTATCTATCTATCTATCTATCTGTCATATAGTGCCTTTCACATCTATCTATCTATCTAACAGATTTTATTTTGCATTTACAACTTAATTCCTGGCACATGTCTGAAAGACTGGGTTAAATTGTCAGGTTTTCCTTCCTTATCCCCAAATATATGCACACTCGATTCATTGGTGATTGCACTTGTATTAGTGAGTTCTAGGTGACTGAATGAGTGTGCCCAATGTGCGCCCATCGAGTCAAGTCTCTTTATTGTCACATCACTTAACACAAATGCACAGGTGAGTGAACCACTGTGTGCAAGGTTCCTAGCAGTAATCAAGCTTGCGCATAATAAATATATTTAAATTTTAATTCACCACTATGCAAAAATAAACACATTACATAAGTAAACACTTAGATTCTATGGAAATTTGTACACTATAAACTTACAACAGAATTATTGCCTCCTCTCTTTTTCACATTAGTGGATGTTTTAGAGGAAAACTGTTTGTGTTTTAATTGATGTTAAAAATTGCACATTGGTGGTACAGTTATTAGTGACACCATAGGTGTAGATAGTGGGAGATGGATTTTAACACCCTGAAATATACTTTATGACAAATCCAACTGACTGATAATAGACACAATTTATGTAATTTCTAATTTGACTGAAATTAATTCATGGTGGCACTGCCTTACACCTTCTGGAGCCTGGTTAACTTTCATCAATTTCAGGTTCAGATTAAGAAAACTGTATTTCCAATAATGCCAAGCTTACATGAATTCGTCATGATTGTCATTGGTGCTACAATATACAATACTGAACAATACAAAAGGTGGTAGGCTTGCAGTAATTGTCAGAGTAGATTTTAACATCAAATGAATCCCAATTGATTGTCCATTGTCTTTTGAGTGTCTGGCTGTTAAACTAATAACGGAATCAGGTCCCGTCTCACTCATTATTCTTTTTCGTCCCCCAAAATACAATGCATCTTTCTTATCAGATCTGATTAAACTTTTAACCCACCTAAGCTCTCATTCTCAGAGAATTATCCTTCTTGGTGATTTCAACATCCATACTGACATTACTACATCTAAACTGGGAAATGAATTCCTATCCTTACTGGACTGTTTTGACTTGACACAACATGTTGATTTACCCACCAACTCTGGTGGTCATATATTGGATCTGATCTGTACATCTAGATTATCTGTTGCCAACATTTACAGCACTGATTTAGGACTCTCTGACTATAAAGCAGTACTTTTCACTGTCTCACAGCCTTTCCCTCTTCTTACCTGTCGACAAATTTCTTACAGAAACCTTAAAAATATCTGTCCCTCTATCCTTTCTGGATCCATTTCTGATCTTTTACTGCCTTCACCTATTCTATCAACACTAGATAGTCTTGTTGACCACTATAACTCAGCCCTTCATTCAGCATTAGATAAAACAGCTCCTTTAAAACATAAGAAGGTTTCCTTTAAACGTTCAGCTCCTTGGTATAACTTAGAATTACGATCTATGAAAGCAGCTGGCCGACGCCTTGAGAGAATGTCACGTAAGACTGGCCTCACTGTTCACATCCAGGCTTTCTCTGACCATCAAAGAGCTTACAGAGAAACACTTACTGCTGCCAAGAACACCCATTATGGCAGAATAATAGAAAGTGGCCACGATAACCCAAGGGTTTTGTTCTCTGTAGTTAATAAATTACTCGAACCCGCATCTGGCCCAACATCTTCTTCTACTGAAGTCTGTGAGGAATTCCTCCACTTTTTCCGTAACAAAATTAAAGATCTAAATAATTCAACTAACATAAATACATCATCTGTTTATATGTCTCCCCGTTTTCCCACTCCATCCAGCTCCTTCTCTAAGTTCTCACCAGTCACATCTGCATTTGTTAATGACCTGCTTTGTAAGATGAGGCTGACTACCCATATACTGTACCCCATCCCCAGTACTCTACTTAAATCCTGTTTTCATGCCATATTCCCGACTGTTAGAACAATAATAAACTCATCCCTTGACACTGACTCTGTACTGCTCACTTTTAAAATCGCTTCTGTAACCCCAATGTTAAAAAAGTCTGGTCTTGATGCTGACAATCTTAACAATTTCCGGCCTATTTCCCACTTACCTTTCCTGTCAAAAGTTCTTGAGCGTGTTGTAGCCTCCCAACTCACCAATTACTTAACCTCTAATAATTTGATGGAGCCCTTTCAGTCTGGTTTCAGGGTGCAGCACAGCTGTGAAACTGCTCTGCTATGGGTAACCAATGATCTGCTTATGGCAGCAGACTTTGGACAAACCGGCATATTAATTCTATTAGACCTCAGTGCAGCATTTGACACTATCAGACATGACATTCTACTGTCCAGAATGGAGAACATGCTGGGTATCTCTGGCACTGCCCTCCAGTGGTTCAAGTCCTATCTGACTGATAGGCAAGAGTTTGTTAGTATTGGCAACAGCAGGTCCAGCTCAGTGCCAGCCACACAGGACGATACTCAACTCTACTTCAATGATAAAAGTGGAACTTCATCAGAGCTTTCTCAGCTCACAACCTGTCTCAGTGAAATTAATACCTGGATGGAGCAGAACTCTTTAAAATTAAATTGCAACAAAACTGAACTCCTGCAAATTGGGACTAAAGTACAACTTAATAAAATGAGCTCTTTCCCGGTCCATCTTGGCGGTAATCTCATTAGACCTGCCTCTACTGCAAAGAATCTTGGTGTCATTTTTAATTCCTCCCTTTCTTATTCCACCCACATAAATCACATTAAGAAACTTTCTTACTTTCACCATAACCATAACATAATCTTTCTCTCCTTTTCTAATACTGAGAAACTTGTCCATGCTTTTATCACATCACGCATCGATTATTGTAATTCCATACTGGCAGGTGCCCCTTGTAATCTTATATCACAGCTCCAGCTTATTCAAAACTCGGCTGCAAGAGTCCTTACTCAAACCAGCAACAGAGAGCACATCACACCCATCCTGCTCCGTCTGCACTGGCTCCCTGTGTCTTACAGAATCGAATATAAAATCCTACTAATAACCTAAAAAGTCTTAAACGACTTTGCACCAAACTACATCAGTGACCTTCTCCATCACTATGTGCCTGTCTGCCCACTAAGGTCCTCTGATTCTCGCAATCTTGTTGTGCCCCACACTAAAATACACTCTATGGGTGACAGGGCCTTCAGCTGTATAGCGCCCAGACTCTGAAATGACCTACCGAAATTAATCAGGTCAGCTGACTCCATGAATTCTTATAAAAAACAACTAAAAACTCATCTGTTCAGGAAGGCTTTTAGCTCTACTTTGCTACCCTTCTCTCAGTTTACCTCTATGTCAAGATACTCATGTGTGTCTGCTAGACCATCAATTATGTTGTCTGTTAGGGTTTTTCTCTGAATTTACTGTCTTCATCTTCTTTATTTATTTATCTGGTTTGTACGATGCTATATACTGTATACCCTGCCGTTCTTTCTTAAATTCTGTAAGTACCTTTAGCATTGGAAAGGCACTATATAAATAAAATGTATTATCAAACACCAGACAACAAAAACAAAAAAAGCTATCAGTAATGCTGTATGATTACTATAAAGGAGCTAAGCTGAAAAAAAAACAGCCAGTGTGATATTGCAAAAAATACAGATGTCCATTACAATTCCCAATTTAGCACTAACTAACATGAAGTATCAATAATAACTACGACCTTTCAGTAAAGGAAGGAGGTTACACCTGAGTATGTCTGTTAAGAAGATAAATGGTTACAGGATGGTGTGTTACTCTGAGTGGCCATATACTTATACCTCTTTTTGGATTGAAATCTGGTGAATAAATGGCTGCCTGGGAGAGTGTAGTATAAAGCAGTCTTCCTCACTCTATTGTTAATCATTATAATAAAGAAGTCATTTATTAATAGAAATCAATGATCTTCTAGGCAGACTGAATCACCTGTTTTAACTTGGCTTCAACAAGAATGAGTTGTGAATTTGTGAAGGAACCTGGTTGTAATACATAAAGCCAAAACAGTCTAGATGATTGCTTACTAAACATTCCTCAGAATTAACAGTCTTTCATGTATTTTCCCAGTAATGGAGGTAAGTTCCTTGTCTTTAATGCAGATTAATGTCATACCCAGGACAAAGCAATTGTAGGTTAAGGGCCTTGCACATGGGCCCAACAGAGTATAATCACTTTTGAAATTTGCAGGATTTGAACCGGCAACCTTCCGATTGCAGGCACAGATCCCTAGCCTCGGAGCCACCAATCCGCCCAAAAGCTAGTAAGCTACTGATAAATGCTAAGAGATACAGAATGCCTTATTAGCTTGCTGTAAAACATTTCTAAGATTACATTATTATAGATGACACAGAAATCCACAAACAGGATCCTAATATGGGCATTATGAGACTAGAAATATTAAAGAATGTGATGGAGGCACCGACTGATTGCATCTTCAACTGAATCTACTTCTTCTTTCAGCTGCTGCCATTATGGGTTGCCACAGCAGATCATCTTCTTCCATATCTTTCTGTCCTCTGCATCTTGTTCTGTCACATCCATAAACCTTCGCTTAGGCCTTCCTCTTTTCCTCTTCCCTGGCAGCTCAATCCTTAGCATCCTTCTCCCAATATACCCAGCATCTCTCCTCTGCACATGTCCAACCCAACACAATCTCGCTTCTCTGACTTTGTCTCCCAACCGTCCAACTTGAGCTGACCCTCTAATGTTCTCATTTCTAATCCTATCCATCCTTATCACACCTAATGCAAATCTTAACATCTTTAACTCTGCTACCTCCAGCTCTTTTTTCTGCTTTCTGGTCAGGGCCACCATCTCCAACCTATATAACATAGCTGGTCTCACTACCGTCCTGTAGACCTTCCCTTTCACTCTTGCTGATACCCGTCTGTCACAAATTACTCCTGACACTCTTCTCCACCCATTCCACCCTGCCTGCACTCTCTTCTTCACCTCCCTTCCACAATCCGCATTACTCTGTATTGTTGATCCCAAGCATTTAAACTCATCCACCTTCGCCAACTCTACTCCCTGCATCCTCACCATTCCACTGACCTCCCTCTCATTTACACACATGTATTCTGTCTTGTTCCTACTGACCTTCATTCCTCTCCTCTCTAGTGCATATCTCCACCTCTCCAGGGTCTCCTGAACCTGCTCCCTACTATCGCTACAGATCACAATGTCATCAGCAAACATCATAGTCCATGGGGACTCCTGTCTAATCTCGTCTGTCAACCTGTCCATCACCATTGCAAATAAGAAAGGGCTAATAGCTAAACCCTGATGTAATCCCACCTCCACGTTGAATGCATCTGTCGCTCCTACCGCAGACCTCACCACTATCACGCTTCCCTCGTACATATCCTGTACAACTGTTACGTACTTCTCTGCCACTCCCGACTTCCTCATACAATACCACAGCCCCTCTCGAGGCACCCTGTCATATGCTTTCTCCAGGTCCACAAAGAAGCAATGCAACTCCTTCTGGCCTTCTCTAAACTTCTCCATCAACATCCTCAGAGCAAACATTGGATCTGCAGTGCTCTTTCTTGGCATGAAACCATATTGCTACTCACTAATCATCACCTCACTTCTTAACCTAGCTCCCACTACTCTTTCCCATACGTTCATGCTGTGGCTCATCAATTTTATTCCCCTGTAGTTACTGCATTCCTGCACATCCCTCTTATTCTTAAATATTGGCACCAGTACACTTCTTCTCCACTCCTCAGGCATCCTCTCACTTTCCAAGATTCCATTAAACAATCTGGTTAAAAACTCCACTGCCATCTCTCCTAAACCCCTCCATGCTTCCGTAGGTATGTCATCTGGACCAACGGCTTTTCCATTTTTCATCCTCTTCATAGCTGTCCTTACTTCCTCCTTGCTAATCCATTGCACTTCCTGATTCACAATCTCCACATCATCCAACCTCTTCTCTCTCTCGTTCCCTTCATTCATCAGCCTCTCAAAGTATTCTTTCCATCTGCTCAAAACACTCTCCTCGCTTGTGAGTACATTTCCATCTTTATCCTTTATCGCCCTAACCTGCTGCACATCTTTCCCAGCTTGGTCCCTCTGTCTAGCCAATCGGTACAGGTCCTTTTCTCCCTCCTTAGTGTCCAACCTCTCATACAACTCATCATATGCCTTTTCTTTAGCCTTCGCCACCTCCCTCTTCACCTTGCGCCTTATCTCATTGTACTCTTGTCTACTTTCTGCATCACTCTGACTATCCCACTTCTTCTTTGCCATGCTCTTCCTCTGTATACTCTCCTGTATTTCCTCATTCCACCACCAGGTTTCCATTTCCTTCTTCCTCTTTCCAGATGTCACACCAAGCACCCTTCTTGCTGTCACCCTTATTACATCTGCTGTAGTTTCCCAGCTGTCTGGTAACTCTTCACTGCCATGCAGTGCCTGTCTCACCTCCTCCCTAAACTCAACCTTGCAGTCTTCCTTTTTCAGCTTCCACTATTTGATCCTTGTTTCTGCCCTCTCTCTCTCTTCCTCTTCTTGATCTCCAACGTCATCCTACAGACCACCATCCTATGCTGCTTAACTACACTTTTCCCTGCCACCACTTTGCAGTTTTCAATCTCCTTCAGATCAACTCTTCTGCATAGGATGTAATCTACCTGTGTGCATCTTCCTCCACTCTTGTACGTAACTATATGTTCCTCCCTCTTCTTAAAATACATATTCACCACAGCCATGTCCATCCTTTTGGCAAAATCCACTATCCTCTGAACTTGTTCATTCCTCTCCTTGACTCCATACCTACCCATCACCTCCTCATCTTCTCTGTTCCCTTCACCAACATGTCCATTGAAATTCGTTACAATCACCACTTTCTGTCCCTTGGGTACACTGTTCATCACTTCATCCAACTCACTCCAAAAATCTTCTTTCCCACTCATTGCACACCCAACTTGTGGTGCATATGCACTAACAACATTCATCATCACACATCCAATTTCCAGCTTCATAATCATTACTCTGCCTGACACTCTTTTCACCTCCAAAACACTCTTGACATAGTGTTCCTTCAGAATAACTCCTACCACACCAGAACAATTTGAATCCACCTCCAGTCCACCTGGCCTTACTTCCCTTTCATTTAGTCTCTTGCATGAACAATATATCAACCTTCCTTCTCTCCATCATATCCGCTAACTCTCTCCCCTTACCAGTCATACTACCAAAATTCAAAGTTCCTACCCTCAGTTCCACTCTGTTTACTTTCCTCCTCTCCTCCTGCCTCTAGACACATCTCCCCCCTCTCCTTCTCCTTCTTCTTCTTCGGTCAACAGTAGCCCAATTTCCACCAGCATCCTGTTGGCTAACAGTACCGGTGGTGGTCGTTGCTAACCAGGGGCTCAACCGATCGGTATGGAAATTTGTATTGTCGTCCACATATTGATTTGGAAAAATTTTACAGCGGATGCCCTTCCTGACGTAACCCTCCCCACGAAGAAACACACTGGTTTGTGCATCCCCTTTGCCTGGGTTGCATCTTCAACTGAATGATTTGCTCTATATGAAAACAATACTAAGGGATGAATGAAGAGATCTGTAATGAACCTGAGTTGGACCATCATGAAACTTTCAATGGTTTTCATAGCTGCTATGTCATCACACCACATCCATAAGAGATGCATCCTCACATTGGATTAAATTAAATGTCAACCATAAATAGTGTGAAAACAAAATAAGTTAATGAGCAGACCCTTTCAGTTATTATATTGACTACGGCATTGTTAAGTGCTTTGGCTTTGATGTTTGGTTCTTATTTGCTCTTTTGGTGATCTGGCCTCTGCCTGTTGTAAGACAATGAATATGCCTGTACCTTTTACTGTCTCCCCTACCTGGTTTCTGTCTATAAGTCTAAAATTGTATTTTAGTTCACTTGCCTTTTCTCAATGGTCAAAACGACCTTTAGGGATCCTGGCATTTTAAAATTTCTTATGAATCTCCCAATATACAGTACCTTCATAATGTTTGGTTTAAAATTACAAATCAACCATTTCAGACATGATTAAAGTGCACAATGCAGACTTTCATTTAACGGTATTTGCATTCATTTTAGTCACCCCATGTAGAAATGGCAACACTTTTTCAACATGGTCCCCACCATTTCAGGGAACCATAACATTCGGAAGAATTGACGTCACAGGTGTTTGTGATTCCTCAGGTGTGTTTCACTGCTTCTACTCTTTGGAGTCTGCATTGTTCAATATGAGAAAAAAAGTGGTACCAATGAAATTCAAAATAGCTATTGTGAGGTTGAAAACCAAATATAAAACTGTTAGACACTTTGGTAAAAGCTTAGGCTAACCTAAATTAACTGTATGGAATATCATTAAAAAAAAAAAGAATGCACTGGTGAGAAAAGGGATAGACCAAGAAAGACCTCCACTGCTGATGACAGAAGAATCCTCACTGTGGTAAAGAAAAAGCTCCAAATGTGCATGAATGACAGACCAGAAACAGTCTTCAGGAGGCAGATGTGGATGTGACAGAGATGACTATCCACAGAAGACAAAAAAAAAAAGAAATACAGAGGCCACACTTGCAAGATGCAAACCACTAGTTGGCCACAAAAATGAGATGGCCAGATTATCTTTTGCAAAAAAGTACTTAAAAGAGCCTGCAGAATTGTGGAAAAAGGTCTTGTGGACAGAAGAGACAAACATTAACCTGCACAAAGTCAATGGCAAGAACAAAGTGTAGAGACAAAAAGGAACTGCTCAACATCCAAAGCATAACAACCCATCTGTTAAACCTGGTGGTGGGGTTGTTATGGCTTGGGTATGAATGGCTACCACAGGTCCTAGCACACTTATCTTCACTGATGATCCAACTGTTGACGTCAGTCACACAATGAATTCTGAGGAGTACAGAAATGTCTTATGTGCTCATGTTCCAGTAAATGTCTCCAAATTCATTGGATGGCTTCTCATCCTGCAACAAGATAATCCCAAAAACATACTGTTAAGGCAACACAGAAATTTTTAAAGCTAAAAAATGGAAAATTTTTCAATGGCCATGCCAGTCACCTGATTTAAATCCAATCGAGCAGGACTTCCATATGATGAAGAGAAAACTTAAGGGGACTAGCCTCCGAAACAAGCAGTAGCTGGAGATGGCTGCATTAGGGGCTTGGCAGAGCATCAGCAGAAGAGATCCTCAGTACCTGGTGATGTCTGTGAATCACAGATTTAACGCAGTTATTGCATGAAAGTCCTAAATATGACTGCTTTAATAAACCTGCCATTGCTGTGTCCCAGACATTATGGTGTCTTGAAATGGGGGGATCATATAAAAAAAACTGTCATTTCTACATGGTGTAACCAAAATGTATTCAAATCCCCTTAAATGAAAGTCTGCAATGTGTGCTTTAATGATGTCTGAATTGTTTGATTTGTAATTTTAAACTGTGGAGCAGAGAGGTAAATAAGGAAAAAAAACATGTCTTTGTTCCAAGTATTATGAACGGCACTGTATATACCTCTTTAAATCAATGAATCAGCAACTCATTTCTAGAGGACACAACATAACTATATGAACTTCTACTCTCGAGTGGACCCTGCTTATCTGCTCCACCAGTTGATGATGTGAATGTACTTAATGGATATGCCAACTTTCTCATTCTTACCCGCACTGCACTTGTTAACCTCCTAGTTTGGCAGTACTCACACAGTATACCCTTTTATACATTAATACAACTTATAACTTTCTATTACTGTTACATGTTAAATGTTTCAATTTTTTAATGTGCTTATTACTGTATTGACTGCTTTATTATTAATACATTGGAACACTGGAATATTTATCCACATATTCTAAAATTGGCTCACTTTTAAGTTATTTTGTGTAATAACTGCACCAGAAAAAATCATCTCAAAAGGCCGTCAACACATCAGTTACATTTTATGAAAAGAATTACATTTTAATATTCTATAATTAATAGGGCAATGTACATTGCATCTGTCAACCAGTAGCATTAGAATATCTAGGAGGGATGGCTCTCCTTTGTGTCTGTTCAACGTGCAGGACAAGAATGAGGATGGTTCCCCAGGGTACCTTTATGAAAGAAGCATGTGGAACAGACCGAGGTAGGCGTGTGAAGTTAATCATGGCAGAAAGAAAATGAACACTTGGGAAAACAAATGAAGGGTTGAATGGATAAGAGAGAAACATAAAGTAGGAGCTGTGGGGGTGTGACGGGGGACCTGCTATGGGCCACTGAAGTACAGCAATGAACCGACATGGAAGCGGGCTGCAAAAGTGATGAAGTGCGGAAGGGATTTTTCCTAAGTGTATTGCCAACATTTATTGGCATTACAATTCCAGAAGAAAATATTAAAAATTAAGAAATTGAATTTTTCTTGTGCTTGAGTGAGCATAACTATCATTTTCAATGTGCTTCTAAATATTACTTTAAACTAAATATATTGTTAATTTCTGTCATATTTTCAGGTTTTCTGTAAAGTAGATTGCAAACCATAAAGACTGTATGCTTTCATAATAATTACATTCGTAACAAATGTCCTGTATTCATTTGTTTAATTAATATTTTTTTGATTTACTGCAATATGTCATGTTCTTCTTGTTCAGAAAAATTTAAAAAAAAGTGTTTTCATAATACTCTTAATGGCTACTCTTTTTAGTTTTCTAATTTACTCATTTACATTTTGGGTGGCAGGGACTACATAACCTAAAAGTCAGTGCAAGCTGTACTTGGAAATCCAAAATCAGAGGAATAACTAGAAAGTCCAAAAAAAAATAATGACTGAGAAGACATTATGACTAAAGTTAGAAAATGAAAACAACGTCATTTAACCTTTTTACAGCGTTTGAATACAGTTATTTTCATTTGCTGGGAAGGAATACACTGTCATTAATTTTTTATCATAATGAAAATACTCGAAAGGAAAAGTGACAAGCTAAGAAAGCTCTGAACCTCCACTTGCTTGTGTACCATACGACGTATATGATGACCACCAAGTACAAACCAAAAAAACATCACAAAGTGTGGGAAACAAAAAACATCACAAAGTGTGGGATATTCAAAAATCCCAGATCCTGACAATGCTGATGATGGAGACTTAACCACTGCCCCATTTTACTTGAATCATACATAAGAATACATACATAAGAAATTTACCTACGAGAAGAGACCATTCAGTCCATCAAGCCTATTTGTTTAGCTAATAGCTCAGCTGTCCCAATATCTCATACAGATTCTTCTTAAAGATTGTCAAGGTTTCTGCTTCAACTATGTGTTGTGGTAGTTTGTTCCAGAGTCCAACAATTCTTTGTGTGAAGAAGCAATTCCTGGCTTCAGTTTTAAATGCACTTCCCCTTAACGTTTTCAAAGAAAGATTTGCTTCAATGGCCTTGTAAAGCAAAATATTTATTTGCAGATGTGTGTGTGGTTTCTGAAACAAAACAAATATAATAACATTAAATAACAGTAACAAAAATAAAATCCTACAGAACACTAGAAACAGGTAACACCCAAAAAGGCCAGAAGATGGCGGCAGAAATTAAAGGCGAACTATAACGTGACATCGTTGGCAAAGACACTGAAAAGAAGTAACTAAATGTGTTAAAACTGCACAGATATGGACCATGCTCAATCACTTCTTAAACAGCAGTTAACAAGTTTTTTAGAAGTACTTGGATATAAATAAAGAAACAACTCTTCTTAACATACTTCACACAGTTTTAAACATTAAACTGAACACGTTTTGAAGTAAAAAGTTGCCTGAACACGTCAGTAAAACATCATTAGAACTTTTACCACTACTTGCAGGAAAAATTGTGTTATATATCTCATGTAACTAACAACAAGGCATTTAACTTACAATCAAATAGATGAATAAAAAATTAACAAATAATCGAATAAATGTCGCAATGTGCAGACTCCAGAAAGTACTGCGTTTCGGCATATCAGGCACAAAACTAAAACATGTGCATGCTCACACATAACCAGTTAATAAGACAGCGTGCTCAGACTTATGTACACCTTTTCAATTCTTAGGTTCGTAAATTTGGAAACTCTTCAAATCTTTGCTGCACCTTGATACCTTTCTATGAAAATTGTGAGCAAGAGAGGGAATCAGACACAGCCTTGGTGGAGGCCAGTGCTCATGCTAAACTGTCTTAGCTTAACATAAAGTACAGTATGTGATACAACTTTCATTCTGTTTGAGAAATCTTTTGATTGACTGACTTATTTTCATTTTTCTTTTAGTTAGATAATAATTGAAGAATTCTATTCAGCAAATATTTCACGAAAAAAATCTTCACATGCACTGGTGAGACTGATGATCTAATAAATGCAGTTTCCATGTTTTCATTGCTTTTCCAAGGCATGTAGAGAAATGTTGTTTAGTAAAATGAGCACCATTTAATAACCAGTGTGAACAGTTAATCCATACGTAGATGAAGACTGAAAGCTTTTTCTTTATTTAATGTGTTAGTGACATCTACACTGTGCCTCAGGTATTTTTGTACAATATTACTGTTATTTCAGCAAAGAAATTTATAATGCATGAAATTGCATGTCTGAGGTAACTGACTTAAAAAAAAGTCCCTTTGAGTGCTGGCCATACGCTCCTCCTTGAGGCTGTCCATCTTGCTGCCTGCTGTCTTCATCATCCTTTCTTTTCCTTATACTCCAACTAAACTCTACTGTCTCATGTTTTTCCCTTTTCAGCCACTCTGTGGCTCCAACATCTAAATAACAATCCACGGGAATTCAATGAGGCAATTGGAACAAATTGTGCTCTCACATGCAGATGTGATTGGCCCCAATCACCCCATCACACACATGAACTTGGAGCCACAAATCAAGTCAAGTCAAGTCAAGTGGGGGAGCATGCACTGGTACAGTGTGTTGGCGCACCCACTACACGATGAAACAACTCGGGATCCCGGTTGGCAACTCCCCAGACAGACACATGGTCCAGTCCCACCCTCCGGAAATTACCCTCTATCTGCTGCACCCAGGTGTTACGTGGGCGACCCCTTGGCCTGGTCCTGCCACTCGGATCCCCAACAATGAGGATCTTACAAGCTGGATCACCCTTGGGGAAACATGTCACATGGCCGTAGTGACATAACTGATGCTCCCTCACAATGCAGGTAATTTGCCTCATTCAGGACTCCATGAGCAACCGTACCCAACGGGTAACAAACGGTACCCAAGGATATTCTGGAGAGACACAGTACCAATGGAGTCCAGCCTTCCAGTCTTTGTCTCAAGTCACTGGATAGCGTTCATGTCTCACAACCATATAGCAAGACAGGAAGTACCAGGATTCTAAAGACTTGGACCTTCATCCTTTTGCATAGATATCAGGAGTGCCACACACCCCTTTCCAGCGACCTCATGACCCCCCATGCTCTCCCAATCCATTTATTGACTTCATAGGAAGAGTCACCAGAGACATGAATGTCACTGCCAAGGTAAGTTAACCTCTCAACAAGGTCAACACTCTCTCCACAAACAGACACACTGCTGATGCCTGTGCCCAAGAGGTCATTAAAGGCCTGGATCCTGGTTTTTATCAAGGACACTCGCAAGCCCAGACACTCGGACTCCTCGCTCAGTCTCTCGAGCACCCTGATCAGAGCCTACATTGACTCCACGAAGATCACAGCATCATCAGCAAAGTCAAGATCTCTGAATCTTTCTTCACCAACAGATGCCCCACAGCCGCTGGACCCCACGACCTTGCCCAACACCCAGTCCATACAAGCATTGAACAGAGTAGGAGGAAGAACACACCCCTGACGAACACCAAAATCAACTGGGAAAAACACAGAGGTTCTGCCTCCATTCTGCACAGCATTCACAGCATCAGTGTACAGGCCAGCCGTGATATCCAACAACCTTGAGGGGATCCCGCAAACCCTCAGGATATCCTACAGGGCAGCTCGATCAACTGAGTCGAAAGCTTTGTGAAAATCAACAAATGCTGCGAATAAACTCTGCCGATATTCGCGTTTGCGCTCTTTGAGAACCCTAAGTGTCAGGATGCGGTCGATGGTAGATTTCTTAGACGTAAAACCAGACTGTTCCGGTCGCTGGTAAGTAAGCAAGTGATCACAAATACTATTGAGGACAACCCTAGCAAGGACGTTACACAGCACAGAGAGCAGCGTTATTTACCTGTAGTTGCTGCAATCCAGGCGATCACCCTTCCCTTTCCAGATTGGGATGACAAATCCTGTTTTCCAGTCAGTTGTGATGATGCCAGTCTCTCAGCTGGTACACCACCTGTGCAATCTCAGTGAGATTGGGTGGTTCACAGCTAATTGGAGGATCAGCCTCAAGAACCGTGGACCCAGAGATATTCAACGTCCTATCCGGAGGATCAGCTTTGAACAACTGCTCAAAGTAGCCAGTTTTACTTTTTGGGCTGGCTACTTACAGCCACACAATTTATTTATTTATTTTAAAAATTTGCATTGCCTAGGACCTCTCCCATCACGGTGCTGGACTGACCAGCATTGCTATTTCCTTGATTGAGCGACTACAGTTCAACGTTTAGAATGGCAGCAGCTTAACCAATCAGAACTTGAAAGGGATAGGTAAGCTACAATAACATCCAAAGACTCTGTTAGTAATTAAATATTAGCTAATTAGAATGAAGAAAAGAACATGTACTCCTAATTATTAGTTGGTGGAGTTTATAAAGCAGACTAAGGAAATCTAGGGAAATGAAGCTCATCCTCAGAGGATGGAAAAGATTGCATACAGTTGCAACTTTCATGTCTGAGACAAACAGGCCCGTCCCTTGGGTAGGGCAACTGGGCAGACCACCTGAGTCCTGCTGGGCACTGCATGTTACTCCCCTTTTCCTAAAGATCATTTAAATTCTGATGCAAAATATCCATCTTTAACACTATCCCAAGGGATACACTAGATTTTTTTGCTTCCCAAAACCCTGGGTAAAAAAAAAAAACATTTCAAAGCAGCCATCACCAGCACTTCATCAGGTAAGCTTGCTTGTTAGTAAGGCCAAGCTGCTGTGCCTCTGGTCAATGTAGTTGTGTAGCAAGAGCATTGCTTAAGCTGAATCCATTTAAAGCAGGCATGCCTGTCTTCTGTTTCATGCTGCCAGCAAAGGCAATGTGAGATCATTAAAAAAATGGATTAAGTTGGGAAATCCAAATGATGTTCTGAGGAGGGCTGCTGTTAACTGTTTTTTTTTTTTTTTTTGCTGTCGACCAGATGTATGGTTTGTTAATTTGATTTCTGACAAGACTGAAGATAGCAGCTTATTTACAGCTGCTTATTTATGTAGGTCTATGGTAACATAATGATTCCATATTTTAAAAGGTTATTACACTGACATGTGTCATTAAACCTGACCAATAACTCAAAACATAAAATTCCAAATTTTATTTTTATTAGATTTTTGCCCAACCCAATGCAGGAACACTTGAAAGGTTCCCTGGCAGTCCTGGTTCATTTTTATGATGGGAAAAACTGTTATGTTTAATGGGTACTAAAATTATTAACTATTTTCAAAATAGGACTTTTGTGTTTCATATTTTTTAAGACCCTGTATGTCTCAAGAGAGATTGAATTGATTGTCTATGATCTCTCTCTATTTAAGAAGAACTCACATGGATCTTGGATTATGAGGATTTAGTAGAAGAGCTCACTGCAATGAACATTCGAAAAATAGAATGAACTTCTGTGATTCTTGCAAATGATTCTTATATTTTGAATAAAAGATACTGTTATTTTAATGACATAATGTACTCAGAGCACTGCATTATTTAATGTACTGTATTTCATGAGCAAAAAAATTTGAGAAGAAGAAGTGACAATTTCACATTATTACCACAGTAGTAAGTCTGTCCATAAATAAAATTAACACTCAGCATTGAGTATTATTAAGCATTAAACATTAAGCACTAGTTTTTAATTAATTTTAATTCACATGTAAGATACAGTATATACATACGTATGTTGCCACAATTCACTTCCTTGTAATGTCCACCATGAGAGCACAGGGAAAGTTCTCAGCACAAGTAAGCACAAGTAGAAGGGCTCCTGATAGCTGAAGGTAAAGTATGCTCTGTTTTCTTCACAGTTGAGGACCATTAGTCTACCAAAAGATGACCCATTTAGGAAAGTAAAGGTGGTAACCCACACCAGGATTGTTCAACACAGTATATACTTCTATAATAGGGGAACCTGCACTTTTCAGGGGATGGTACTGGTGGCAAGATCCTCCATATTCCCAGAGAGAACAGCAGCCACCTGCTCTGCACTTTGCTCAACTGCTGATGTTGGGTGTATTGTTCTCATTAAGGACCCAAAATCATTTACTGACATATCTTGTCTTTATCTGTACTAGTTTTAATTTAAGTGATTACACCTACTGCTGATTATCTTATCTGGAGCCATGTTGATGATGAAATACCAACAGAAAGCCAAATTATGCCATTTGCTTTAAACCAACTTTTTTAATTCTATTCAAAATTCAGAAATATATTTTTTTTAATGTTGAGATTTTTTTTTGTTGCATTGTAGTGTCTTATTTTGCCTCATTAAACTCTTTGTCATTTGTCAAGTGTATAATTGACATTGCTTTTTTTATATAAATTTACTCTATTTATGTGTTTCTGTTACTAACAGATGATACAAAGTTAAGAATTTCAGCATTGTGGTTTTCATATGACAAATATGACTTCAAACTTAAAATCCTTTAAAATGTGGAAGGCTATTTCAATAAAGGTTTCCATTGGCCCATATGAGATAGCTCTTTCTTCCTAGAAATAAAATATATAATGTTCACAGTATTGGAAGGGAAAAAAGATTAATTTCATTCAAAAATAACTGCATTTTGTATTAAAGAAGCTCTACAGAAAGTGGCATTTCCTCTAAATCTGTCTCAAGAGAGATCTTGTATTCACTAGCAGCCATGATGTACTTTATAGCAGCAGAGAGCTTGTGCTAGTAGGAGCCTACAAGGAGTGATCAAAAAGTTGCAGGACTTTTCATTTATTCATAGAATATTGTACCGACAACATTTTTATGAGCTGCCCTCTTCAAAGTAATCTCCCTCAGATGACATTCACATGTCCCAGAATTTCTGCCACTTTCTAAATCAAAGTTGGACATCTGCAGCTGTAAGGTGACTGAGTGGCCATCCATGCTTTATTGGGTGGTTAGAATTTCATCAGATCTTTTTTTCATAAACATCATGTGGAAAATCAGTTTTAGAAAAAAAACTTTGGGGGAATTAACTGAAAACATTATGATAAAAAAGAATGTCTTTCAAGAATAGAGTGAATCAAGCATAACTCCTATGTAGGTTTATGCATGAATGGCTAAAGTTTAAACATTAAAGCTGTAAAGTAAGACACGTATGGCTTAAAATTAAACAAAACTAGAATTTATTGATAAGAGATCTACTGTAGATCATGAACCTGTTGTTTCTAAACAAAAGTCGAGCTTTAACTGTTCTTTGCAAAAACACTCTTTTATTTTTTTTTAAATAAATATTCAGAAGAATAATTAATGTAACACATCACTCTTACATAAGGATATGTCTGACACATTATCAACTAACACTTGCACAATAGCACCACAGTGATTGAAATGGGCACATTCTTATGTTAGAGTCAGGGTTGTTATTGAATTTGTTAGAAATATTATTTTTCATGCTTTTATGTTATTTCTGTTAATTTTGTTTTTAATTTGTTAATGGTGTAGTGTAACTTTAAATGTGTCACCGTTTCATGTGCTTTCTGTGTGGAGCCCCAGGAGGTAGGGCCACTGTGACCACACTGCTACTGAGTCCACCTTCTGGCTTTATGTCAACAGTTAACACTAGAATTCCTGAAGCCTACAAAAAAAAATTAATCCTGGGCCACCTTAAATTCCTTCACACCTCTCCTCAAGGCTCCTTATCTGCCTGTGACGTGCCTTGAGCTGTATAGGGTAAATACTTCACATCATTATTAGTGTAACATGGAAAAAGTTTCTTTTGTATATGTGTTTAGCATTTCTTGCCTCGAATTTCATGTCATCCTACACTTACACAGATCTTTGTAGACATGTAACACACACAAAATGCATGTATTCCAAATAACGATACATTATTTACCCTATACAACTCCAGGGACCTCACACTGAGATAACAACACTTGATCTGGGAGAATTTTGTGAATCACTTCGGCTCCGTCTAGGTAAGGGGCAGGTGGGATAGCAGGCTGCTTGCTGATCAACACATTTACAAAACAAAAGACGCTGATGAGGAGAGGTGCGAAGGAATTTAAGGTGGACCGGGATTACAACTTTTTTTGTAGGCTTCAGGGATTCTAGTGTTAAAAGTAAGAGCCAGCAGTACAGCATTCAAGTTGCATTAGAGTTTAAACTAAGTATTGTTGTTTTGCTATTAATTGGAATTGTCTTTTAAATTTGAGCATTGAGACTTGTTTGCTTTGGATTGTCTTTTTAGTTACTGCCGGAAGGTATCCTACTCCATTGGGCCTATGAAGAAGGCCTTAAAACTGAAAATTACAATTACAATTGATGAAACAGGTGCTGTACAATGGCTGACCCCCAAAAAGAAAACACAATTTCCTCTCATGGATTAACAGACTATACTGTATCAAATCAAATCAAAATCCACTTTTTCTCTTTAGATTATTTTGTTAAATGTTTATATTAATTAATTATTTATAAAGATTACAGTTTAGATCTAAAGTTTTTATAGTTTCCCCCGCTTGTACAGCATTTTAGTTAAATGTTGGGACTTTCTTTGTATTTTTAACTTTTCAAACCAATTTCCCATTTCTGGAGTCTGTAGTTTACAGATAGCAGTTGGGGACTCTGCGTCCTGAGATGAGCCTCTACTGGGCTGGCCAGTGACGGACCTAGTTTTCTTTTGTGGCTTATTTTGGAAGCCTCACATCCATTCACCATGTCTGAAACTTCATCTTACAACACTTATAGACTAAGACAGATCCAGAGATATGGACAGAGCCAAATAAAATATTTTGTTGTATTCCAATAAAGTCAGCAACATTTCACTCTAGTTAGATTAGACAAACTTTATTAATCACAAAGGGAAAGTCAAATGCATACAGCAGCAGACACATAAAAAACAAAAAGACTCACAGGACAGACAATACATCCAATCAATTGATATTTATTTATTTAAATAAATAAATAAACTTAATGAGTACATTGGGTGGATGCATTGAATTTCCTGATAGCAGTGCGCAGAGGTGTTTCTTAGCACACTGTGGTGGATTTAGCCTGTATCTAAGAGTGCACCAAGAGAGCGCCTCCTGGAGGGGATGAATCATGTTATGCCATCATCCTCTTTTCCACAAACAACTTCCAGTGTGCCCAGGGTTTGCCCTATGATGAAACAGGCTTTCTTGATAATGTAAAGAATGCTCAAGGTTTCACTGGTAAAACATTAGGTGAAAAACTGATAAAATCTGTAGAATCTCTGATGTCAGGTAGCATTGGATAATGTTTAGTTTATTATTAATATTTAAGTATTTTAATCATCGATGTAAAAAGAAACAAGACATTAAATACTGCAGCAAATTGTCCAGCTGTCAGAAGCAGAAGGAGGATAGGACAGCCACATAATGGGGAATCCTACTTCAATAACTGAAGAACGCCTACTAGTGCAGGCATGGTAATGAACTATCAATAATATCAATACTCAGAATTTCCTATGTCCTAGTCAACATTTTCAAGTAGCACACTCTCTTAAGTCAAATTTGCAACTTGGAAAGTCAAGGTTGGTCTGTCAACTCCGAGTTTGTAGGAGTTCAGATCATGACATCGATCTAACATGGCGACATACTCTGTGAACTTTAGTGAAAGTTGTAGTATCATACTGTCTTTTAGCACTTTTGTCTATTTGTTTCTCATTAAACCAGTCATACACACAATGCTGTCCTGTGTGGACATTGTTGCTACAGTGCTTGGATATCCAAATTAACACATAAGTTAAAGATTTTCCTGGATGTGTCCATATTGATTTTCTGAATGTTTTACTGGAACCTAATCAACTTGGATGTGATGTCACTTCCAGTTCCGACATCTCACTTTGGAAGTAAATGGAATGCAGCATTATTATATGAGCACTGAAGAGAGGGTTTGGCAGAAGGTCAAGTGAATTCCTCCAAACTGGTGCTATAGGTAACAGCTGTAAGGGTTGTAATAAAAGTTGAGCTCAGATGACTTGGAATAATATTTTAGCAACACAGAAATATGTTGGAATAAAGGTAAGCCCAAAAAAAGGTCATTGTACAGGGTTAGAGCAGTTCCAAACAAATGGAATCCAACAATGTATTTCTCTACCAACAATATCGTTGAACTAGAAACTTCAGCCAGCAGCACCCCTGGAGAAAATAAACCCCTGGGGGTCCCACTGTTGGCTTTACCAGACAAAGTCACGTAAAGTGACAGTTCTGGTGATCCAGCTCCTCTGAAGTGGATGTGTTGGGTCTATGTGACACCCAGTGTAGTGGGAATTAGGATCACCAACCTACACTCTAGGTGTCTAGTATGTGGGACCGAGCGTGACCAGGATAATGATGTAAGACAGGGAGACACAGACACAAAAATGATTGGGTTTTTTGAAAAATAAAGTGAGGTTTTATTTACAGGTGCACATAAAGAAAACAAAAATAATATCCTGTGGAATTTATATATCGAAACACAGTCCAATACCGCAAAGGACACACAAACAGTAATCAAATGGAGCTCAAAAATTACAATATACAGTATTTACAGTGCTGCCTGAAAGTCCAAAATGGAAACGAATACTGCACACAACCTATTGAAACCCATATATACACAAACCACTATGAAGCTGTCTTCCTCCATAGTGCTCCAAGTCAGGAAGCTGCTCCTTCAAACAGTGTATACAGGATTCACCAAAAAAAAAATATTCAAAATACAGGAAAAAGTGTATATACAAAAATAAACAGTGCACCAATAAGCCAAACCCAATAAATATCTCAACCAAAGTTAATCCAGAGATATTTATCAAATTATATATATATATTTATATATATCTATATATATATATATATATATATATATATATATATATATATATATATACAGTGGGATGCAAAAGTTTGGGCAACCTTGTTAATAGTCATTATTTTCCTGTATAAATCGTTGGTTGTTACGATAAAAAATGTCAGTTAAATATATCATATAGGAGACACACACAGTGATATTTGAGAAGTGAAATGAAGTTTATTGGATTTACAGAAAGTGTGCAATAATTGTTCAAACAAAATCAGGCAGGTGCATAAATTTGGGCACCGTTGTCATTTTATTGATTCCAAAACTTTTAGAACTAATTATTGGAACTCAAATTGGCTTGGTAAGCTCAGTGACCCCTGACCTACATACACAGGTGAATCCTATAATGAGAAAGAGTATCTAAGGGGGTCAATTGTAAGTTTCCCTCCTCCTTTAATTTTCTCTGAAGAGTAGCAACATGGGGGTCACAAAACAACTCTCAAATGACCTGAAGACAAAGATTGTTCACCATCATGGTTTAGGGGAAGGATACAGAAAGCTGTCCCAGAGATTTAAGCTGTCTGTTTCCACAATTAGGAACATATTGAGGAAATGGAAGACCACAGGCTCAGTTCAAGTTAAGGCTCGAAGTGGCAGACCAAGAAAAATTTCGGATAGACAGAAGCAACGAATGGTGAGAACAGTCAGAGTCAACCCACAGACCAGCACCAAAGACCTACAACATCATCTTGCAGCAGATGGAGTCACTGTGCATTGTTCAACCATTCGGTGCACTTTACACAAGGAGATGCTGTATGCGAGAGTGATGCAGAGGAAGCCTTTTCTCTGCCCACAGCACAAACAGAGCCGCTTGAGGTATGCTCAAGCACATTTGGACAAGCCAGCTTCATTTTGGAATAAGGTGCTGTGGACTGATGAAACTAAAATTGAGTTATTTGGGCATAACAAGGGGCGTTATGCATGGAGGAAAAAGAACACAGCATTCCAAGAAAAACACCTGCTACCTACAGTAAAATATGGTGGTGGTTCTATCATGCTGTGGGGCCATGTGGCCAGTGCAGGGACTGGGAATCTTGTCAAAGTTGAGGGACGCATGGATTCCACTCAGTATCAGCAGATTCTGGAGACCAATGTCCAGGAATCAGTGACAAAGCTGAAGCTGCGCCGGGGCTGGATCTTTCAACAAGACAACGACCCGAAATACTGCTCAAAATCCACTGAGGCATTCATGCAGAGGAACAAGTACAACGTTCTGGAATGGCCATCTCAGTCCCCAGACCTGAATATAATTGAAAATCTGTGCTGTGAGTTAAAGAGAGCTGTCCATGCTCAGAAGCCATCAGACCTGAATGACCTAGAGATGTTTTGTAAAGAGGAATGGTCCAAAATACCTTCAACCACAATCCAGACTCTCATTGGAACCTACAGGACGCGTTTAGAGGCTGTAATTTCTGCAAAAGGCAGATCTACTAAATATTGATTTCATTTCTTTATTGTGGTGCCCAAATTTATGCACCTGCCTGATTTTGTTTGAACAATTATTGCACACTTTCTGTAAATCCAATAAACTTCATTTCACTTCTCAAATATCACTGTGTGTGTCTCCTATATGATATATTTAACTGACATTTTTTATCGTAACAACCAACGATTTATGAAAATAATGGAAAATAATGACTATTAACAAGGTTGCCCAAACTTTTGCATCCCACTGTATATATACAGTGGTGTGAAAAACTATTTGCCCCCTTCCTGATTTCTTATTCTTTTGCATGTTTGTCACACAAAATGTTTCTGATCATCAAACACATGTAACCATTAGTCAAATATAACACAAGTAAACACAAAATGCAGTTTTAAATTATGGTTTTTATTATTTAGGGAGGAAAAAAAATACAAATCTACATGGCCCTGTGTGAAAAAGTAATTGCCCCCTTGTTAAAAAATAACCTAACTGTGGTGTATCACACCGGAGTTCAATTTCCGTAGCCACCCCCAGGCCTGATTACTGCCACACCTGTTTCAGTCAAGAAATCACTTAAATAGGAGCTGCCTGACACAGAGAAGTAGACCAAAAGCACCTCAAAAGCTAGACATCATGCCAAGATCCAAAGAAATTCAGGAACAAATGAGAACAGAAGTAATTGAGATCTATCAGTCTGGTAAAGGTTATAAAGCCATTTCTAAAGCTTTGGGACTCCAGCGAACCACAGTGAGAGCCATTATCCACAAATGGCAAAAACATGGAACAGTGGTGAACCTTCCCAGGAGTGGCCTGCCGACCAAAATTACCCCAAGAGCACAGAGACGACTCATCCGAGAGGTCACAAAAGACCCCAGGACAACGTCTAAAGAACTGCAGGCCTCACTTGCCTCAATTAAGGTCAGTGTTCACGACTCCACCATAAGAAAGAGACTGGGCAAAAACGGC